>CM072872.1:5377500-6577500 GCA_036937835.1 Pampus argenteus | reverse complement strand
TGTGAAGGGAAACAGTGTTTAAATCTTTGGTTTCATCTAATTCATTTATTTAAGACTGTCACTTTTGTTTAAGAGAAGGTTGAATTCAAATACTTGTGTCATGGCCATCTGATTTGTGGCAAAGATGCGGGCTGATCTTGTCATGTCTAATTTATCTCATTTTAGTCGCTTTCGAAGGCATATTTGCAGGTTTTCGCAAAGATGTACGAACAGCTTGACGATAGCATTGTCTGGTTTTAATCAGGATTCATTTATTACCTCGAGCTGGGTCATTTGAATAGGATGCAGAATGATGTAGTTTGGCAGAGCTAAGTGAGAACTTGATGAATATTTAGTGGGAACAATGAACAACTAATAAGTGCTGATTTGTGTTTGTCTACATCCGTGCAGAGCGATCTTCTTACAATGGAGCGGAAGCAATTCAACAAAAGCAATCAGCTGGAATCAAACCAGGAAGCTCAGTTGCATGTTGCTTGTAAATCACTGTAAATCTCTGGACGGACCAGGATGCACCATACCTTTATGAGACTAGTATCAAAGATTAATTGCATCGCAGTTTAAATGCCTGGGACTCCCCAGCAGTCAGTCCTAATCAATAAAACTAATGAAGCCTCTTTTGAAGTGTGATGAAATGTTTGCAATATCACACTGGATGTGCAGTTGACTTTACTGTTTCTACAGAAGAAATGTATGTCTGGGGTTTCAGGGTAACGTTTAGAGTTTGGTTGGTGGAGGTTCTGTAGGTCCACTGCTGCCTGGCTTGCGATGGCTGTACACCACTTTGGTCCAGAATGAAACATCTCAACAACTGCTTGACAACAGGTCAAAGTTCGGCACAACATTTTATACAGATATCGACAATGCCCAGACGATTAATCCTAATTAATTTGATGACCTCCCACCCCTCACTTTTCCTCAAGCGTAAGGTTGAGGTTTGTGGATTTGAGTGAAATGTGAAACCAACTATTGGATGAAAGTTGATACACACACACAGTTCGGGATGATTTGTAATAACTTTTTCCCTTGGAAACAAATTACTATGACATCTGCCTCAGCGCTACGTTGTGTTAAGTGCTAATTAGCAAATGTTAGCATGTTACCACACTAAACTAGATGCTGAACATCATTATTTCACAATAACATCTCATTGTCATTGAGTGCAGATTAGCATGCTGACATTAGCGTTTCTCTCAAAGCGCAGTTGTGCCTAATTATATCCTTGCGGAACTCCTAGCCTTGTTAAATATATTACTTTATTTACTGTGTACCACATTATACTGTGTAATTATACCAATAAAAGGAAATAATGCTGTCTAGTAGCTGTGCTCCTGTGCAGATACAAAGCAGTGGATATGAGAGAAACACACACACACACACACACACACACAGACAGTTATTTAGTTTGATATAATAATGGGAATCTGGCATTGGATTAGGCAGTTAGTCAGACTGGGTTTCTGCTCCATCAATTGAAATTGAAAATTCATAACAAAGTGTGAAGCCTGGTAGAAAAACACATTTCTGCCCACATGACTTTTGCTTTTGTTGGTTTTGGGTACAATGTTCTTGATTACACAGCACCCTGTGTTATGGAGTAGTGCGGAGGTGGCGCATGGAGAACAGTGAGGTCTGACAGATAAGATGGCGCAAGCTCATGTAATTACTAAAAGGACTTTGAAGTTCAGACTTGCTTGAACTACCGGCCAATGGAAGGAGAACAAATTGATGTAATATGGTCAGGTTTTCTTGGTTACAGTTCATGTTCTGGCAGCAGCCTTTTGTACAAGCTGTGAAAGATCTAATGTTCAAAAAAAAAGTGCCAGAAACATGACATGCTGCAATCAAATGAGTCTCGGAAATTAGACAGAAGGAAACAAATTAAAACACAAATACACTTGGCACATTTAATTTGTGGATTGCAGATATTCAATCAGGAAAAAAATATTTGACATACTTGAATAGAATATTCATGGTACCAGGAGACCCCAGGTAACATTGAGAAGCTAATCCCAAAAAAAACAACAAGGTCGGACTGAGTTAGTCTTACCTTCCTGTCTGTCTGACATTATAACAGCGGGGCAATCTGAGAGCCATAGACAAACCCAAGAGATATGACGTTTCGTTCAGTTTCACGGTAGTCTTGTTTACATCTAAAACTGAACCTCCGTGGCTGTGAAAGTGTTCAAAATATCATATTCCTTGTAAATTGTCTTTCTTACAGTAGTAGAGCACACATTACAAATTATCCTGTATCATAGCGCACATTACTGTCGACATAATACCACGGTTAGATTTCTTAAAAAAGGATCTTTCAAGGCACATCTTTTCAAATCTACTTTGCTGAGACTTTAAATGTTCTTTTCACAAGGAAGGACCGAATCATCAACAAGACATGTTTATATGATTTATTGAAGAGGATGATTTATTGGATGCGTTGTGGGGAAGCTTATAGGTGACAGACTCCCGTAAACCTCCAATTATTTAAATAGATGAGATTGAGCAGATCTGAGTTCTTGGACAACTAAATGTATGTAGTGATAATATGTTTGGGAGGACCAACAGCCCATGAGTTGTTTTGGAGTGCTGTAGTAAGAGGTTGAAGTGGCTCTCCAATCCTGAAGGTGTGTTGAATTAGAGAAATGGCAGACAAGGAGAGTACTTGGCAGAAGTGGAACCAGAATTGATTAGCTACTAGTCCAGATTGAGAGATGAAAAGACCGTCTGTGGATGTTGTGCTCTGAGTGAAGTAGTTTAGTAGTAGTAGTAGTCAGTGTCTTGATGGAGTTCAGCAGTGATTGTACGTTTAAGTGAAAGGCGAGTGTAGGCGGACTGGAATGATAAGGTTTGGTTAGCATTGGTTAGTCACCAGAGGATTGAGACATGTCCGAAATCCGAAAGGTGTGGTGACGTAGGTCAAAGTGGATGGTTGAAGTAGTGAATTCAGAGCATCCGGGATTTTGGTAGAGTGACCGTTTCTGACGATGGCTGGAGGCCAGTGATGGTGACGAGCTCAAAGACGGGACGGTTTTGTTGCTCTGGTTGTGAAAGTAATGACCACTGGGTAGATCTCATGAACAGCTGGAGATGATTGAAAAAGAAGAGACCAGCAGACTACAAGTTTCAAACAAATCTTCATCTGGATCGGACGGGTTGACCTGCAGCTCCTGGTCCGAGGTGAGTTCACTCTTATCTGAAAGTTGTTTTTTTTTTAAATGCAACCATGTGATTAGGCATGAAACATGGTCTGTCTGAAAACGTCTAATATCTAGTGGCAGCTTTAACTTTATTGCTGGAGTGACTGCATGTAATATAAATGTGCTCATTGGGTTGATTTGTCTTGAGAGATTGTGCCATTGGCTCCCTAAAGGGAAGCTGTAACAGAGGTGGGAGGGCTTTATTCCAGTCTGCAGATCACTCCGCGTGTGTGCTGACTTCTGCGTGACTTGTAAGTGGACAATACCGACTTTTGTTTTAATCTGTCTACAGTTTAAACACCTTATCTGCAAAGTATCCACAAGAAATGGCGTTTACAAAAAAAAAAAAAGGCGCTGACCGAAGCGAGCACTGTGTGTTTGTGCTTATTGTAATCAGGCGTTTCAGCTACAGTGAGAGACATTTCTCTGAATACACAGGAAGCTCTTTCATTGTAAAGGTATGACATGCTGCTGCTGCTGCTGCTGCTGGAGACGTCCTCGTCAGCTGCAACGATCCTATAGTCGAGCATGAAAACGAGCTTCCGGAGTGAAGTACGCTTCACGCTGGGAGTCGGACTCGTTGCATATCAGACGTGCAAAAGATCGCTTATGTTGTTGTTGTTGTTGTTGTTGTCACCAAGTTGAAACAGTAAATTACACCAATTAGTGCAAAATCTTAAACGTCATCTTTATCTAGTATCAACCAGGCTGAGTGTGTGTGTGTGTGTGTGTGTGCTGGATAAGACTGTTTTCACACTCCAGCAATTGTGTTTAAGTTAAAATGAAATGCAAATAGAAAGGTAAAACACACACACACAAATACACACAGACATTTTTGGAGATTATAGTTCTGAATTGCTGTTGTTGATAATGTTTCCTGTTTTTTTAGACAGATTAGTTGCCATGGCATCTCCATTGAGGAGTCTGGTTTATGATGATAGCAGGTACCAGAAATCCTTCCAGCTTTTTCTGGAACGATCCTCTGAACATCAGTGTATGCAGGACTTCATCCACAATATCCTGCCAGAGATACTGGCCAGGTAATCTACACACACACACACACACACACACCATTTATGAGTAATGACACGCTGATCACACTGTTGACAATAGAATCAATCATAAAAATAGTGCAGTTGTTGCCTGTGAGGAAACATACAAATATGGGAGCAACAGTGAAATCAATGAAGAGTTTAACTTCCCTCCATAGACGTCTGTAGCGTCGGCATGTTGTCCTGGTCTTCATCCTGTATCTGAGGACTATTGCACAGCTTCAGTTCAGCTTTGGAAACTTGTTGCACTGCAAAATGCCAAATATATGTCTAAGATCAATTAGAAACCACATATCCATTATTAGTTTATTTTTCACTGTTTATTCCTCATTAAAATCTTTGATTATGTTATTTGTTCATGTAAGACAGAAAGTATATTATGATATGGCATAAATGTTGCTGATTAAGTAAATGACCATAGCCTTTAAGCAGTGGAGACGGCATCAAACATGGAACAGATTTCAGTATGTAGTTAATTAAACAGGAGCAGATTGGGGGAAAAAAAAGGGCTATAACGTGTTAATAAGTGAACTTTAGACGTGCTGGTAGGTGGATTTCATTACCTTTGGACTGAGCCAGGCAGAGCTGGCTTCTTCATGTGACAGCTGCTGGCTGTAGCTTCATATTTAGTTTAGTTTGCTTTGTTACATTTATTTGTCAGGGACCATGTACAAAAAAATATTGATCTCATACAAATATGAGATGTATTGGACCAGATACACATCTGCAGTCTCTGGGCAGGTAGACATACACACTGATGCAACCAATGCAACTGATACAAATACAATTAATGCTAAATTAAATGACAGATTCAGGCATACGAACAGATTTAAATTATTACACCCAACACATATTTACTGAACAGTCATGAGAGCGGTATCAATCTTTTTATTTAACGTATAATTTCTGTAAGACTATTCTATCAACAATTCCCAGTATAGGTGTTGGAAAAGCAAATAGAGAGCATGTAAATACGACCAAATAATCTTGCCAATGTGTTGTCTATCAGAAATGTCATAAAAGAAAAATAAAGGTGAAGATGTATTGCCCAAGAAAATAAATAATTGACTACACAAATGTACAGGATGAACTAGTTAAACAGTGTGTGCATGATTGTGAATGCATCCATCTCTTCTTGCATTTTTAGCTGCAGCATGTTGAGTTTGAGCTGGAGAAATCTGCGACTGTCTAAGAAGCAGATCAGAGAGGAATCCGGACGGATATAATTAAAAGGTCTAATGGTGTTATTAAAAATCAGATAGTGAGTGACAGAAGATGCCGTAGCAGCAATCAAAGCCTCACTACTGGAGATGCTTTGGACAGTAAATCAGAAGAAGATCTCACATAGCTGGGTGAAAATTGACAGTTAGAAGCTAAAAAAAAAAAAAAATGTGATCCACATTTGACAGGTTGGAGGATGTGAAATTATTTTTTTTCTGCTCTGCCCTCAGCATTGGAGATGGAAAGTCCCATCTTAACGTCATTGGAGTTGGAAGTGGCGCTGGTAAGAAAAACGTACCTTAGGACACTTTCACTGCTGAACTTATCTCGTGCTCTGTGTGAACACAGTAAATAGCTGAGACCTCTGCGGCAGACAGCTGAGGTGAGGAGGCGGCTGTTGAATCGGCCGTAACTGTTCCTATTGGTGTGCCGTCATTTATGGCTGCAGCAGTAAAAAAAAAAAAAAAACCTTTACCCTTATTATCACTGTCAAGAGTTTATATTTATCCGTCCAGTTGTCAGATGAATCTTTAACCTTCCTCGTAGACAAAGTGACCTCGCCGCTCGCTTGTGGTTTCACTGCACGCTGTTTCTAATTCTCATGATACAGCAAGGTGAATTTGTTCCTGCGCAAACTTAACTACTTGCCCATGAGTATTATTATTACCCTTCAGTTTTGTCAAAGCCAATCCTTTTAATTTACCTGAACTGTCATGACAGTATCATAATGGAGCGATGTTACAAATTCTCTAATGGACTGTAAAATCCATTCAAATGACTACAAATTCCCCCGCAAGGTATTGTTCAGTCTGTTCAGGAAGATTCAGTGCATGTCCACATCAGCCTCTCTTTGTCTTTGTCAGCTTCAATAAGAACCAGAACAAAGTCACTTATTTGTAGCGAAATGTTCTTGAATATAATGGTGATAAGGCACCTTTTTCTTTTTTTTTCTCCTGAGATTATTACAAAACATAAAACCTATAATTTCCTGCCAAATTGACAGGAAGTATTGGCTTTTTTTCCTGCTTAAATCAGCCGCACATGGTGATGGTATTCTGGTTAAATTATGTGTCTCTCTCTCTCGTTTCGTCTGACAAACTGTCGAGTGGTTCATGTACTTGTGGGGAAAGTAGGTCAAAGTTTAATTTATATGAAACAGGTGGCTTTTAAAAAAATGTGCTTTCAGGTGAGATCGACCTAGAGATGTTCTCTGAGCTCCGTCTGAAGCACCCAGGGGTGACGGTGCATAATGAGGTGGTGGAGCCCAGCAGCCAGCAGCTACATAACTACAGAGGTACAGCCTTCATAGGCAGTCACTTCTCTCACATACCACCGATTTATAATGTATCTGTATATTAACTTGCTCCAAAAATATGTCTTTCACCCTAATACATAAATAATACAGTTAATAATGGTCCATTAATCACCAGATTCAAGCCCTCATGACAGCAAGTATCCATCCTTAGGAAATATCTTTTTTCTGGTGTTTCTCTTTGAGTTCGTCTCTCTTTGTGTGAATTTTTTTTTTCCGTCTTTGTGTCTGTTGGCACTCACCTTTTGTTAGAATGGGTGTTGCGTTGAAATCTTTTGTCATCTCAAGACTTGCGTGTACTCGTTTGAATCAGCAGCTTACCGAAAGGCCAAGGTTGTACTGGTGAATGAGCTTAAAGAAAACTAGTTAGTTAGTAATAATTCAAAAAATGGAAAAACCCACGTTTACAATAATTTTTTTAGGCAATGTTTTACTGACCAAGTCATGTATAATGATATAATATAAACAAGCACTACTCATGACTTATTGCTTCCAGTCACACCTGCACAAGGCGGAGTTCATCAAGTATATATTATCTTAAGCCTGCTGTCACATATCGCATGCTTTGGAAATATGCCGTATGCTTATCATCTTCTTCCTTCTGTGAACATTTGTTCTGTGGCGGTTTGTGTAACACCGTTTTGCTGCCGTTTTCAAAAGGACAGTGTTTAAAAAATAATAATAATAATAAAAAAATTAATCTAAAGAGACCATCATGGTTAAAATTAAGGTCAAACAAATACAATGAAAATATTTTTAAGTAACACAGTGTGGATAAATTGACTGTAGTTATTATAAATCAACCTACGGTGTGCTGTTAAATAGAAAATGCGTCACTTCCTGTCTGCCAATCCTCAGCGTTCACACACGAGATCAAAATGGATTTAATGTCACTTAAAATAAATAAAATACACAACACGAGTATTCACCCGCTCCAAGTCGGTATTTCAATAGATGCACCTATGACAACAATACTGAAATATTATGCAACATACTGCAATTTTGTGTACATGAAAAAAAATATGTACTGATATACTGTGCTACACAGTGTAATTAAACACTTTTAAGTATTACTTTTATTTCTGAGTATACTTCTCTTCACTGGATACTTGTTGAGGTGTGATAGAACGGGTAGTGTGATTATTGACAATAATACAATGATGTATCATGACTGATCATCTGTAACTGTCTGTTTTGTGTCCGTCGATTCAGTTTTGGTGTCACAGAAACGAGATTTAGATTACATCACGTTCGCCTGGAACAAGATGACCGCCTCTGAGTTCGAGGAGCACTGGAAAGTGAAAGAGATGACGAAGAAGGCCGACTTCATCCACATGATACAGGTTGGTGTTGCTGACACTTCAGTGCTTTCCGTCCACAGACTGTAAATTTTTGACACAACTAGGTCATTTTAAATTTTGGTGACGCTCCGCTGTAATTAATCCCATTAGAACATCTGTCTACCGTAGCGTTATACTGTAATTAGGTGCTCGATGAATCCAGTAACCAGTTCATTTATCTGTGATGAAATCGACAGATGCTGTACTATGTGAAGGATCCTGGAGCTACCGTCGACTTCTTCCACAGTCTCCTCAACAAGAACGGGAAGCTTCTTATTATTCTAGTGTCTGGTAAGTGGATGCATCGCATCTCGAATCAGGAAGAAAATGTTTTTGATGATGTGTGTGCGGTGTGATGTGGGGTTATTCTCACTATAGTCAGCGTACTTTTTGATTATACATCTCTATAGAGATGAAAACCAGTTTAACTATGTATCTCAGGGAAAAACAAACACATGGTAAAACCTCCATCTGGCATTCTGGTATATAGTATACACGGAGAAAGGTAGAAAAACTTATTTTTACCTGTTTTCACTAAGTTCAGTAATAATTGTCTGCATTTATTGCTGTGTAGACAGTGTACATATATAATATATAAATATATAATATATAAAACTGAAATAGTATAATATTTGGTACATTCAAGTTCCCCAGAGGATTAATCCTACCAACGTTGATGATCCTCTGACTTGTTCCTCTAGTGTCACCAGCAGTTTTTACTTGATGGATTGGTTAAAAAAAACAAAAAAAAACATAGTGATATAATGACTTTGGTGATCGCAGCTTTTTTCCATCTAGCAGCACCTTGAAGTTGGCTTTTGAAGTTATGATAGAAAATGTCTCGACAAATATTGGATTGATTGATGTTAAATTTGGATGACCCAAATCCAGTACTTTGGTAATGACCAAATACATACAAAACATAAGACTCAGAAAGCCGTGTCTTTCGTTTCACTGTCGCATTGTTTAAGAGCACTATATTGGATAAATTTCACACTCGGACACCAAAATTAAATGGCAAATAAAAAAAAGGGTAAAAGGTGCTCCTATGTACTGAATAGGGAGTGATTTTTGTATTCATCTCATCTATTTCAGGTGAGAGTGGTTGGGGAAAACTGTGGCGGACTTATAGGAACCAGCTTTGTCACTCAGAAATAAGTCAGTGTGTGACCACTGGAGACATCAAAAGCTACCTGGACTCCAAGGGAGTGAGATACAAGAGCTACGAGCTGCCGTCTCAAATGGACATCACCGAGTGTTTCACCGAAGGGGATGAGAAGGGAGAGTTGCTGCTTGATTTTCTCACTGAGGTGCTGGACTTCAGTAACACGGCCTCGCCTGAGTTGAAAGCCGGTGTCCTGGAGTTACTCCGGCACCCAGATTGTAGTGTGGAGTCCGACGGCAAAGTTATCTTTAACAACAACCTTGGAGTGATCGTCATAGATTCGCTCAGTTAAAGGCAGACTGTAAATATAATCAATATAGAATTTGCTGTAGATCACTAATGTCATTGAAATATAAACAAGGTGATTATTTAAACATGTGTAGTTTATAATTGAGTATATATAATTAACTTTTAGCCTATAGAGGAAACATCTTAACTTAGTGTTAACTTAACTTAACTTACTGTGTGTTTTCTATAGGGACAGTAATGTTGTGTTGATACCAGAAATATTAATTTATGTCTGCATAAAAAATGTTTTTGTTTAATTTCTCATGATTCAGTCAAATTCTCCCTCGAATGTGAAGATCAGTTTTTAATCATCAGATTCAGGCGTCAGATTTACATTTTGCCTTCATATAATTTTTAATGGGCTACAGTTGGCAGGCGTTGCTACTAACCCCATTACACTGCTGCTCTCATTTGATTATATTACTTCAGAAATATAAAAAAAAATAAATGGGAAATTGAACATTAAATTTTCCATGGAGATTGAGTTGTTAATTTTAGACACGCTACACACTCCTGTTAGAGAGTGTCTGCGTTTGTGTCTTTGCTTTTCAGCGTTATACATTTATACATTTACACCCATCAGAGAACTAGACAGATTAAATAAGTGGACATGCTTGCTTACTTTCTGCTTACTTTTATTTTGCATACTAGCTGTTGTGAAATAAATGCATTGTTTAACTACTAAGTACTATATACTACTACATACAACTTACTCTAACCCACTGTTGCAACAACTAGAAAACTAGACATTAGAAGGCATAGGAAAAAAACAAACAAGCAAACTACAGCATACATGTATGAGTAGAGAGTATATAATATGCATGCAATATATTGATCAGATAAACACAGCCAGCATAGCATCAGCTGCTCTCAGTGTTTTTTCTTTAGCCATAGTTAGTTACAGTTAGTTATTATTACTGATATAGATGAAGCATTGGCACCATCTTCAGGGCAGCATCAGTAATTGTAAAAAAACAGGGGTCGTGTAAAGCACAAAAATAAACCTTTCACCACTAACTAAGTATTGCCTGTGTAGCCACAGATATACAGATATACAGTATAGTCCCCTGTGCCACAGACCTCAATGCTAGTTTAAGCTTTTATAATGCATGTGTGAGCCACATCGGTGCACTGGATGGCATGTTCCTTCATTATGGACGTGGGCGCTGGATTCATTTGATCTGTGCTGCAGTTGTAAATAACTCACCTGCCTTATACACACTGTTGTTTCTGTTGGTTTTGGGGGTTTCAGTGGCGCTGCAGAGGTCTAAGTCTGCCCACAACGCAGCAAGCAGCAGCACTACATCCATCCAGACTCTTCCTCTTCAATAAATCATTTAAACACATATTGTTGATGCTGTGGTCCTTGCCAGTGAATTGTAAGTTTCAGAAGAAGAGGATATTTATATTTAAGTGAGAATTATATAATATTGACCTGCTGGTGATGCTTCAGGAAAAGGTCAAGGGATCACCAAAAAGTCACCAGGATTCATCCTGTGGGGACCTTAAATGTTTGTACACAATCATCTTTATGTATGTGATGGTCGTTGCATGAATAAAAAGCTGCCCTGTAACTGTGTAGTAACCATGAAATACTTTAGATCATTACATAAATATGGGGACATCATTACAGTTAAAGTGTAATAAATGATAAAAAAAACATGCAAAATACTGTTAAGTTTAACTATTATACATTTGAAACAAAACTTTAGCTGAAGCTGCTGTCAAAGGACTCATGATGAGGCTGATTTTTAAATAGCCACTTCTATGAAAAAGGAATTTGACAGCACAGCTGCCGTTGGCTCTGATGTAAGGTTACGCAACAAAAGCTCATTGGTAGGGAGTCTGCTGTCTTTAAGGGAGGGGGAGAGCAATTCAACTCTGCAACTTGAAAGAGTGGGAGAGCAATAAGCAACTCTTTGCTCTTTACTCTCAAGATACTCAAGGTAATTGTATAGCGCTTAACAATATGGCATTCATTTTTTACCTAAACGATGTGAAGTTAGATCAGCAATTGTTGCTAATCATTTGATTTTGTGTCATGCATAGCAGGAATCGTTCATGGCTGCCGAAGAAAACCAGACTTGTTATGAAGGCAGTTGTGTCCAAAGCTTTCAGTTCTACCTTGAGCAATCAGGGGAGCACAAGGCCATTCTCCAATGTGTTCAAAACATCCTGCCAGGAGAGTTTGAAAGGTACAAGCAAGGCAGTTTCACTTTCTTTTTTATCTTTAAACTATTGTTTCTATTTATTAAGCTATATTGCACTTGAGCCCGTTATTGTGCTTACTCACTGACACGGCTTGACAATTGTCCCAGTTATTATTTACAGTACATTTGTGCTTCAAACTGTCACTGCCACGAAAAGACTCTCATTTCATGCTGGTACACAGCTGGCAGTAGCATGAACAAAAGTGCAATGTCTAGTTGAGCTTGTACCTACCGGCAGAAACTCACAGCTAACAGAGTTTTTTTTTTTGGACTAAACTCTTAATTCTTAGATTTTATTTATTAGATTTAAATGTAGAGACAAACACAACTTTAAATGGGATTATGACACTACTGTACTGGGATATCTTAAAGAGTGGTTCTTACTTATTATGCAATCCACAACTGTGTGTAGGGTGTAGTCTAAGATCCTTCAGTCTCAGTTAATGATTGATATGTGGTTTCCATATGCAGTCTCTATTTGGAGACATGTTTGGTGCATAAATACATGTGTTATGTAAAATGTAATTTAAGATAAATAATACATGAACTACACACAAGTAATTAGTAGTTACTAATTACAGGTAATATACTTGAGGGCTGAGACAGTCAAGTCTTTGATTTTCATGCTAAAGAGACTGCAGGGTAAAAATAGAAATCACAGCAATCAGGCAATTGCCAAATTATTATATTATATTATTAATAACCTGGTACAGATATGTTTTAGTTTTTAGTTATATATATATATATATATATATTTCATTTAAATTTTCATTTATTTTTAAAATGGTCTCTCTTTTGTTGATGCAGAATTGGAGCAGGTAAAAGCAGCCTGGATGTTCTTGGTGTCGGGAGTGGTGGAGGTATGTGATGACATACAGCAACAGGTAACCGTTGTATGGACAAATGTGTGTGTTGGTTTGTAGACGTAGCTTCAGCACTTTTGTGTAATTCATGTGTGATAGCAAAGATCCAAGGGTGCAAGAGTTTGCATTATGTTTATACTTATAGTTTAGAGGCAGCTCTCTCTAAAAAAAATTAGACTGCAATTCTATCCTGTTTAATATATAATATACAACATTAGCGGTCCATCACATTAGAATTAAATTTCCCCAGAGTGGGGTATACTTTAATTATGAACCACACAAACCTACATATAGTAAATACCCTATTTATATGTAGTATGTACCAAGGGATTATCAGTTCATTAAAGATGAATCATAGATGTAAAATATACACCTGAATGTTTTTTTTTGTTTTTTGTTTTTGTTTTTATTGCTGTGGGTTGGTACAGCCTGTGATTGTAATACAGCAGTTATATTATTCCCAGTTGAAGAGTTAGTATTGGTGGACGGCTGTAGCTCAGGCGGTGGAGCAAGTTATGTTAAAACAAAAACAGTTCTGAATAATAAATGTAATGTCGAGGGAAGTATGGGCTCTTCTTAAACTCATCATCCTCCTCATTGTAATGCTGCAATGATGACAAATCACAATGACTGACAGCACCAGTGGGGTGTTGATAGGTAATAGGAGGACACTTTTGTCAAAACTTTTGCAGTTAAAACTGTGGAGCAAACACACACTACTTCTCTCATTTACTCTCTCACACACACTTAAATTTTTAATTAATTAAATATACGTTGGGGCATAACACTAAAGATTTTCCTAATTTATTCCAGGGGAGTTGGATGCCGAGATGCTCCGTCTCCTGCAGTCTACCTTCTCCGCTCTTCCTATCTCTGCTGACATTGTGGAGGGCAGCGCTCAACTCGTAGACAGCTTCAAAGGTATTAACAACATACAGACAAAACACCACGAACTCAGATGTATTTATTTTTAGATGTGATTTTTTCTCTCTTCTGTCTGTTCTCCTCCTTTAGTCATATGTTGTATTATAAAAAACAACATTTTATATCAGCCATTGTGTCAAATAAATACAGCAAAGTAGAAAGTGAACTATTTCCCTCTGAAATTTAGAAGTATAAAGTATAAAACAAAATACTCAAGTACCGTATAATTGTACTTAAGTACACTATTGGGGGGAAAGTAGTAGTTAGTTTCTTTTCCACCGAGTATGTCATATTTGTTTTCTGATGTTTTAGTCTGATTAGTCTTATAGTTACATTGCGTGGATGTATATTTCTTATTGATTGAAAAGCTAGATAAGAAAATATGAAAAATATCCAAAACACGTGTATGTTCACGTTACAAGCTACAGTATGTTTACGCTGCCTGGCGATTATGTAAAAAAGAAAACATCCTTTTAAATCTGACAGTATCTGTGTTGGGCTGCATTCATATCTGATACTGAGACGCATTTTAATGTGACTTTCACCTGAACGTACAGATGAAAAATGTGCTGGTCATTGCGTAATGTCCTTCTCATGTCCTAGATTGGTAGCAGCTATACTTTGCATATATTGGTTTGGTTATAATATGTGCTTAGGTTCATGGTTTCTTATATATTATTTTCTGCTTTTCTTTGTTCTCTTTCATGTCTAACTTAAAGCATCGGTAGCAAAGTCTGCCAACCTTCAGAAGATCCCATTTGTTTGGCATATCATGAAAAGTGAGGAGTATGAGAAGCAAGTCAAGGCAAAGGGAGTCATGAAGAGATTTGACTTTATACACATGATTCAGGTATGATGAGTTTACTTTGTGGACATTCAGTTTGGGTTCACTTTCTGGTCTGGTTCTCTTTATGTTGTCCTGCGTGTTCACTTGGGAGAACTTTTTCTGTTGGGAAAAAAAACTTGCATAACCACTTATATATATAAATGTTATAAATAATCATATACCCTCTGACATAAAAATGTATCTGACAGAACTACAGTCGAAACTTCGTGCTTCCACGTATGCAAATGGTTTAATTGAATTTGAAAGTTTCTTTTCCCGCAACTCTTGACAGATGCTCTACTATGTGGATGACCTCGCAGAAGCAATCAAGTTCTACCACGGCCTCCTGAAAAACAACGGCAGACTTATGATCGTCATCGAAGCAGGTATAAAACTTTAACTTTAATGACCGTTTAAAAAGTTGCCATGTTCAGGTTTTTTAACTGCATTATGTATAATTGCTATATTATGATTTTCATAGAATTACTGTAAAACTGTAAAAACAAAAATGGGCAGGTGCAATAGATGGATGAATATATTTGTTGTTTTTGACAGTTGTTTTTGCTGTGATTTTATACTGCAGACACTATTATGGTAAATTTCCCACTGGCACAATAACGTCCATCTTAATATTCAGCATATTCCCAACAAAAAAACCACTGCGATGTTGAGGATTGATGAGGCTGTCAGCCTGCTTGACAATAGCTGTTATATATATGAGTCTCTCTTGACTGTAACAAGTTAGTGTCAATATTTTGTTATTGTCAATACATTTTATCCTGGAAATAATCAATTTTTTTTAATCTCATACAATCCAGACAAAGGTGGTTGGGACACACTGTGGCGCACGTACGAGAAGGAGCTCTGCATCGATGCCGTCACCGAGTACCGCTCATCAGGAGATGTTGTCGCCTGCCTGAAGAAACACGGCCTGAAATATGAGGAACATGTCATCCCCAACACCTTTGACATCACTGAGTGCTTCAGTCCGAGCAGCAAGATTGGCGAACGTCTGCTAAACTTCTTTACAGCCAAAGATCACTTCCACCAGTCCTTCACCCCGGAGATCAGAGCAGGCATCTTAGACCTTCTCCGAAACAAGTGCAGCACTGAAAAAGACGGCAAGACGCTATTCAACAGCAATTTGAGTTGCATACTTGTTCATGCTTGAAAGTTTATTTTCATTTCTCCTTTTATATTTGATTAATGATTTGATTTATTCTGTTGCTTGAACTGAGTTACCACATATGAAGTAGTTTTCTGTAACTCGATCCAATATTCAACAAACGCAAATTATTATATTTGGTAATTAAAATATATCTTTGCCACAGGTTGTTCAACTTATCTTTGGAAAAATCAACTTTATCCAAAGCGTTTACAGACTATAACACACACCTTGAACATATAAAGCACTTTAGTATTACGTTATGATGACTCCTTGTATGTGAAAGCAGTTGCTTGTAGTCATAAGCTTTTAAGCCACGGGCGTCCCAGTTTGTTTGAAACTTGAATTCCTCCGTGCTAATACACGGTGAAAGCAGTCAGACCAGTTTGTTTTTCTTTTAGACGTTAGGAAAGGCTCTCTGATTGCCAGGATAAAAACCATAACTCATCTACTCACTGTTTAAAATTCATTATCAGACAGAGAAGGTAAGAAATTAATTTAATTTAAAAGTGCACTGGGTCCTAATTACTATGTGACAATGTATAGAGAGCAAGATTAGACAAAAAATAAAAAGAACCCACACACTTTTACACTTTGAGGTGTTGTTCACCGTGAAAACCAGCAGATGGCAGTGTGTGTATGTGAATAAAGCTTCGCCTGCATCTGTGCTCTAACGTATAACTTCCCAGTAGATGGCACACTGACATTGGTTTTAGACATAACAACCAAGAGTGAGAACTTTTATTAAACATAACAAAAACCAGGAATACAGAGACATTTACAACATTAACATTAACACCGCGGTGGCTGCTGTAGCTGCACACACACACACACACACACACACAGAACCGCCGAGGTCTTGTCTCAAGCTGTCTAGCAAATGTATTCTGGCTGCTCATTTACCTCATTAGCTTTAATAGAACAGTAATTGAAATTCATCAGAAATTCTTGTCAGTGCACTCCCCCCCTGGTGTCAGTGGGCTTTCAGCACCTGCTCAGGCTCCATTACCGGGGGTCCTCGCTGGGCCCCTCTCATACCACAGAGTGACAGAGCATTAGTCACTGAGATAATCAACCTCAAGACACTGTTTGCCACTAATGCTCTTCAAGAACTATTTACCTCACATGCCAGTACGGTGTCTTATCCTAGAAAAAGTTCTTCGGTAGATAAATGCGATGACATTTTTTTAACAGGCCACCTCGTTTTTTTTCGGCGTGATTGATTATGCTTATAAGTGCTGAGTAGCTGTATAATGTTTGTTTTTTATTTGCTTATTTAGACGGTGCAATAATGACAAGTGATGTACAATGTTTATGAACCTCATCAGTTTCATATTGTGCAGATGGAGCTGTGTGAAAACTGGCCTGAGCCTGAAATACTGAATCCTTGCCTCAGTATACAGGTCAGACGCTGCAGCTGTTGTAAGATACTTCAGGGTGAAAGCCTTCAGAAATGAAAGCAACTTGTTTCAGTCCATCTGGCCAACTATCCAAGCTGAACCTTCAGCCTCTCGCTCTAAGTTGCTCATCAGTGTTCACTCATCTTCATTGTAATGAGAAAAACAGCCCGTGTGTATATAGTGCTAATATTATTATTTTGCCTTCATACTTTCATTTATGTGTACAGTATTAGCTGTTTCCATTATTGCTGTCTGAGAGCAGCATGTCACTGGAGCCTGTCGTGTTGCCTTTCTGCACAGACACAGTACTTGACTTGCATTATTATTATTATTTTTTTTTTTTCTGGAATAAATTAATAAGATTTAGTGTCAAAAGGCCATTTCAGGAAGAAACACCTACACAATTTCAACACAAAGGTAAAGCCAGACATATTTTTAAAGACTATGAATTTTTTTTTTTTATAGCACCTAACACCAACCATGCTTAATAAAATGATAAACAATATTTAAATAATTGCTGTATCTGCTACCTTCATTATTTTTTTTTTAAATCGATCCTTAATAATATTTATGATGGTAATTAAATAAAATATAAAATAATATCCATATTCAAATCATGAGATTAAGTAGAAATTAAAGCTAAACCTTACACATTTATTATAATGCTGCCTGCTTATTTTTATAAAGACTTTTTTAAGGAAGGTAATCTAAGCTGGATATTCACTGTATGGTCAAATTGACTCTAGATATCTATCTTCTTTAATACTGCTCTTCACCTTCCCTTCTGTATGGAGAGCCATACCAGGCCAGAGTCATCTTCCATCAGCCATCATGTCAGTTGTACCTCTTTGAGACCAGAGCAGGATATAAACTGGCTCTAAAATACATCACACGCACGTTAATGGGCAGAGGCTGCGGCCCGGGCCTTGAAATATAGCTCTGATACTAGTCCTGTAAATGGCTGGCCTTTACGACATATTTCATTCTGGAGAATTAGTCCTGTTTAGCAGCTGCTGTTATATAGCAGCTGTCCACCACAGGTCTGGGTCCAGCAGAATTTGGCTGTTTGATTAACGATTCCTTCGACCCCCTTTATTTTATTTTATTTATTTTTTTAATTCTGTCTAACATCAATTTAATCAAGATGGAGAAGAAGTAGAAATTCTTTTGAGGTTGAATTGTGCTGCAGAGAAGTGATCCTATAGACGTGTAGGCTTAAATCAATCCAAGGCAATTAACCACAAATCAGAAAGGGTGGAAGGGGTGACTCTGTTCTAATCAAGTTTACCTTTGTCTCATTAATCTAGTGATTCCAGGCCTTATAGTTTGATCGTCTGGGCTGTTCCTGTGGGTGTTAATATGGAGAATCTCCACAGATAAGAAGTTGTAATAATGGCACCATATTTATCCTGCATGCCACATATTAAACCAGTGGTGTAAGAAGATAACCCGGGTCAAAATGTCACTAATTGACCCCCCCTTTTGTTTTTATCTTGATTAATTACAGATAAAACAACACCATTTTATCTATTCAGAAATTATATTTTCCAGTTTAGCATTTTTGTTTTTGCGCAAAAGTTCTCCTGTTGAGGGGGAAAAAGTTCAAGTGAAAAAATCGACTTCAGAAGAAACGTATATATGTGTGCCTGACAAACAGTGATAACAATTTGGAGAACCAACTTGATGTTGACTCTAAGCCATGCTCTTTTAAGCCTATATTTGCTCGTTTGATAAAAAAAGAGTCACTGTCACTTTGTCACTTTGTCAACCCAGAGTGTTTCCTGAGGGTGAGATCTGCCTTAATTACACCCAGTGACATGTATACCCTCACTAAATACCCCTCACAAGGTGCAATGTTCGGGGCTGCGCTTGTCATTTACTGTCGTGAGATGTGCATGAAAAAGGCAAGAAAGCCTAATGCAATGTTGTTGTTTTAATCAACAACCAGATATTAACAAGTCACTAGTTTCTCTAATATGCCACCATATTGCTATTTAACACTTCTAACATGTTTGGGCTTTGTAAATTCATTTTTCATTGAACTTTAATGTATTTCAGATGTAGGTCAGTTTGCCCTAAAGAGTGTGCAAGAATGTGATTCAATGGAAAAAAAATATATAATAATTATTAAGAGGTTTAGTGATGCTGTTGCAGAGGATAAGTAGAGAAATATGAAAAAAAAAAATTACTGTACCCTAGCTTGAAAATTGCCAAATTAAAGAAACTGAATATTGCCCTACTGACTATCAGTGTATCAGCAGAGGTCTTTAAAAACCTTACAGATAATAATAAGCTGTGTTTTATTAGGTTGATATCTGTCTCTCATCATGACAGAGCAATCCTGCCAGTTAATACCAGTATGCAGGGATATTTGGATATTTGTACTTAATCCCTGTCACAAGAAAAAAGAACTGAAAACCTTACAGTTCCTTTGCAAATCTGCAACGGCTTTATTAATATTCTTCAGTGTATTAATCAACTTGTATCTCGTCTTTTACTTTTATTAAATGCTGCTTCTGGCTCACATCCATTCATTGGCTCTTAAATAACTTCCCTCTCATGGGTGTGAACTTGATTGTGCATACGAAATGAAGTTGGAAACTTTTGGAGCTCTATTGAAAGTGTGGGTCCCTGGGGGTGACCCCTCTGCCTTAATAACTTATGAACAGTATCCCTGGGTCTTTCCTTTTTTATTTCGCCTCGCCACCGTTTCCCCGACTAAACCAATTCTAATGAAATGTTCTGCTAAATTGTCAGACGGTTCTGTTTTCTATCCATAAAAGAGGTGTTTACAGCCCTGGTGAGAACCCAAACACAATAAAGACGGTTGTTTAACTTGATAAATCACAGTACAGGTGAATGGGGGTATTTGCTATCTCATTTAGGAGCTGTTAGTCACTCTGAAGCTGGCTCAATTCTTATATTCTCTTAGGGAGGCGCAGTTTGACTCTGACTAGTGAATCTCAATGCAGAACTGGGTGCAATATTTCTGCCTGAGATTGTCTATGGAAGTCTGCACCACAAACGGTGATACTATATTTTATTCCTCTTTTTCTTTAATTGTTTGATACTATTACAGCTCCAAACAATTGAATTCCTGCATAGAAAAGCGGATTTGCAGCTGGCAATGCAAAGCATCAAAAAAAGGCAATGAAGTTAACATATGTATGTGTCTCACTATATTATAATAATATGTTGGGATTTAAGTGTTAAAGGCTTTAGTTTGATCAAACACCAGGGATTTCCCTGTGTAGCAGTATGAAGAAAATCACCATGGATTAACAGATGTCGCTCTACTACGTTTGTTGCCGTGCTGCTCAGATATTTGTGTGTGTAGCATTTTTTTATTTTTTTTTTCACCTCTCAGTTCACGCAGGATTCAAATCTACTGGCAAATCAATGCAGCTATCGATGGGCGTCAAATAAAAACCATTACGGCAACCAGCTCTAATTCTTCAGCTGAATTGATTTCATTTTAAATGATCCATGTACATCCAGTGGAGCACACCACCACCACCACCACCGTGAGTGTGTTTTACCTTGACTTCATGTGAGAGAGACATTATTCATCACCAAGCGAATGTCCCTTCTTCACACCCCAATAAAAAGCAGAGTAATGAAGCTTCTGTGGGTGCTGTCACCCCAACACTGCTTTATAAAGGATGACACAATTATATTTTACCAGCTCACCAAAAAATGCTGACAAGCCCCCGGTTCAATAAAACGCAATATGTACAGAGTGGAGCACGCTGGGTTTTTTTTTGCTCTAGAGTCATAGCTCATGAACTGTTAGGGGTGTTGTTGCCTTGGGATGCTCCTCAAAGAACATTTTCTTATGACAATTAGGCCAGAAAAAAAAGCGAGTGTGATGATATTAGGAAAGAGTGATATATCAGAGTTGTTGTTAGAGTGGTTAAGTCTTGTTATGCTCCGTGGTGTCCTGTGCAGCACAGTCTTTTCTTGCAGGGAAATGGCATGACATTTGCATGAGCAAACAGAGGCAAATGCTGCATTACCGCCAATCAGTCAACATGGTAAATGTTTGTCTAAACTAAAGTATGATGGATGATATGTTGACAACAGTAAAAGGCGGGCCTGCTTCCTAAACCTGAAATCTAGCATATTCAGAGACAGTCGGCGTGATGCTCCAGACAGCCAACCGCCGACGCCCTGCTGCTTGATGCTTACCAGCGGCAGGATATGGCTGCTTCTTAGCGGACGGCATGTTTTTTTCCTTGGAGAGAGAGACACACATCTGGCCTTGGATAATCTCTCCTTAGTCTTTTACTGTGTAATACATGCAAAGCTTGGTTTCATGTAATTCCCCAAACTGCTCTTTTTTTCCTTCCTGAAAGGCCAGTGGTATAAACTATATACGGTAATATCTTTATTGTACCTCCTCTCACTGTTGCCAGAGTCTGTAGTTTGACCACACGGAAGTGATTTTAACATAATGTGAGACACTTACAATAGTACATAAATAACAGGTTATATTCATTTTCCATTTTCTGATGCTAAAAAAGCTAAACCAATTATAAAACAAATGTGTCCTAGTGAGCAAAACACAATAGTCAATAGGAAAGCAACGGCAGTTCAAAATGTGGTTCAACCGTATAGTTATTCATTAGCATTATTGATGATATGCAAGTAATACATAAAAATGTCATAATTCTGCTTTGTGAAAAGGAAAAATTGAAATTGAACATCATGCAATGTTAATGGTAATGAAATGCCATTAACATGCCTCGAGCCTGAGGAATACAATACGTACCAGCAGTGTCTCACTTGTTTATTTATTAACAGAGGAATTGTCTGCTTCACTTGCTATCACCGAGGCTTGACAGCTGCAGAGTCCAGGTGATGCATGAGCCAATATGTGGACTGGAGAGGGCTCAACGTCGCACATCAATATGAAAATCAGTTTCTGGCAGAAACAGCCCAGGGCAGTACATCCAGCTCCAAAAAGTGACTAATCTTAGGGTCATAAACCCTGCTCAAGACGCCTAGGGTCTTTTTTAGAGAGACAGAATTCAGAAATACCATCATTTTCCATTCCACAAGCCAAGGACCTCGCTCCTTGCATTAGCAGATTTCTTTTAATAGTGTGTGAAATAGCGAGGTTGCCAGAGCTAAGCAAGAGCAAATAAAAAAAGAAAAAAAAGATGGGGGAATAGTGAAAGGTGACCTTAGTCTCTGGAGTGCCAGATTAAAAAAAACTTCAAATGCTTCGCCAGAGGCTCTCCTAAAGAAACAAAAAGACCACGGGCACAATGTGGATGGAGGTGGCTGCCAAATATCATCTTCTTACAGAGAGGGATTATGAATTTCACAAGGCAATAGTGGTCCCATCGGTGAGAATATTAGTTCACACATTGTTTTCAGGACCTACATATATTTCTGTTTATTTTATTTTTTTTTTACATATTTCCTAGCAGTGGTTGGGGTTTCATCCGACTCACATGAGGAACCAACTAAACGAAGTTACTATAGTATATATAATATTATGAACACGTTGCTGCATAGTAAACATATATATATATATATATACCTAATAATAAATACAGAAGTCACAAAATGCTCTAAATTTGATATGAATATAATCTCTATCTGGTCAGTTTTGGTAATTAAGTGTTTCGGAAAAGAACTGGTCAAATTGTTTTCTAGCCTCCTGGTTTTCTAGCACCTGCATCGTCTCCTACATACCGCCTGTCATTTCCATGAGTGGACATTGTAAAATTGTAGGTGAACAGGCAGCACTTAACAAGTCCCTCCAGTGGCTTGATATCAACTCGGCTCACTTAATTACAGACTCGGCTTCCCGGAAAAAGAAAATAGCAAGGAAATGATTTTACTCAAGAGGGAAGTGAAACAATGGCTCTCCAAATCCTTGAATGGATTTCTATCTCAAAGCTCATGTTGGAGACAGTTTGAACTGTAGCATCGTCGTCGTGCTTTAATTACTGTTCAATGACTTTACTCACAGTCCTTGACCTAGTTTAGATTCCTTATCGAAAACAGCCATGCTCTGAGGAAAAAAGATTACTTTTTAAACTTTGGGAAGAGGCGAGGCCAGACAGAACACAAGCTAATGCTATTGCAGAAATACATAGGAGGGGACACAGCCCAGAGCTATTTGGAAAGCAATAGCCCATTCCAAGATGTGGCATCGGGCTGGCATGCACACAGCTCTTAAATTTCCTTTTCTCGAGCCAGATGGCTAGAGAATTACACATTTTTTTAATCTAAAGCATGAACCTCTCCAGGCTTGGAGAAAATCTTCTTGGGATAGCCATTTTGGATTTATTTGCAGAGGAGACAGTCTCTTGCCCTGGGGGCGACATTTGATGGTAAATATGAAGTTTGACACTGAATCTCCTGAGTCCACTTGGTTATAGTGGGATGAGATAAGTCGAACTCACAAACTTTTCACGGCAAGATATAAACGAGGTCATATAAATGTTGTCCCTTTTATTGACTCAAAATAAAAATGAATACATATTGATATCTAAACATGAACAGGTCCTTTAGTGATGAAAAGAAATATATTCAAGCCCTGGAGTTTTTTTGTTGTTGTATTTTTGTTTTTTTTGTCTTTGAAACAGCTGCACGAAAATGATCTAATGTGTGAAACTACAGCTGTGTGTGGACTGATGGAAACAGTGGCATAGTGTTGATTTTTACACTTTCTGTAATATTACACCGGCAATCTAGAGCTGTCACATCCAGGTGCCTTTAATATCTATGCTGGATCAATACGACATTGTTTCATTTTGCTGCAAAACCAAGATGACATTTTAGCAGTGAGAACACAGGCCGATGTTCATATACACAGACCTGATTCGCAGAGGGCTAGACGTACAATTCAACGGCTATTCTTCTGTGCTTGAGGAGGGAAGACATTTCTGATTTTGTAGATTTTGTACGGTGGCGAATAAAAAGAAAAGACCAGTAGGTGAATAACTATCAAGCAATAGACTTAAAGGTTAATTAGAAAAATTATCTGTTGAGCTGAAAACAAAATGGTACCATGGAGTCCCCCTGCTGGCAGACGAGTTAATCTATGGCAGGTCTCCTCAATGGTCCACCTGCGATCCGTCTCCGTCACTCTGCTGACAGTCCCTGCAGGCCGCTGAGAGGATACGCTCCATCGCACCATTGTGACTAGCCTGCTAATGAATACAGAGGAGCCCAGGACGTCCAGACGCCCACAAAATGGCTGGGAAGACTCCTGCGTCCGCTCAGATCATTCTCTGGCTGGGTGTCGGCTCAAATGAAGCGGAACGTGGCAAGCTAGTGCAGAGGAATGCCACTCAGTCCTTATAGTGATTGCTCGGATGTTTGATATTCATTCAATGAACCCCGATATAGATCCCTAAGGATGAATAGGTTTCGGTTTATGCGATAGACAAGATTTGATACGTATGAAGATTATGCCGTAAGAAATGAAAAAGGTAATGGAGTAAAGAAACAACATTCAGTGGACGGTGACGTATTTTTCTTTATTTCATAGCACATTGAAAGTTAGATGACTTCCTCTTGATTAGCCCGCCTGCCTGCCTTAATTTATTGTCCCTGCTGACATTCACGTCAGCCATTAGAGAACCTGCCGCGTTCATCATTTTATTAATAAACACAAGCATTCAAATATTACCTGACCTACTGTACCGTCAACACAGGAAGAGGAAGACGAGAGAAGCATGCAGGATAAAAAAAAAATAAAAAAAAAAAAAAAATCACAATTCAGATGTAATTTCACAATTCAATCGTTGCAAACATGTCTCCCAGAAATACCATTTATATACTACTAAAATGTTATTTGTGTTGCATAAGCGAAGGACAAGAGGACCATTGATTGTAAAGGATGACGTGGAAACTAATAACCACCCAACGCTTTAATCTTTTAACTCATCAGAATCCAGAGCTGTTAGTAGCCGTGATATAAACAAATATATATTGATGTACTGCGATGTTTATGTACCGCATAGAAGTCATACGGATGTGTGTCGGAGAGCAAATTAAATACATTCTCACTGAATATTTTACACGTAGGTTTATTACCAACATTGTTGTGACTTGTGATTTTTGCTGTTGAAATTTAGTATACATGTAAACACCATTTATTCTAATTGACATGTGACATGCTGACAGTGCACACTCTATAGGAGGTATATCACACTGGTGTTATATTATATACACCTGTTTTAATGTTAATGCAGGCCATCTTCATTCAACTCCTATGATATTAGGTGGACTTGTCCTCTTTAGCTATGAAAGCTAGTGTCTGTTTTGCTGAAAACTGATGTTGATTTACTCATCTAGACTCCTTTAGTTAGTCAAGATTATTCAGTAGATCTCATTACCAATCCAAGTGAGATTGGATTTCCTGGGGATGAGGCCATATGTTGGCAGCGACTGTCAGTGACGTGACTGAGAGCCGACCACAGGGAGCCTCTTCCTGCAGGCACTGCAAGTACACTGCTTCCTGTCACAGTACACACACGCACACACACACACACACACACTTGTGGCCGATATTTTCTTTTTATTAAATATGATACAACAGGCAGTCAGTATCATTCGTCTGTGACATGATGGATGTGACACAGATTTGCTTGATTACATATATTGTGAAAGTGTTCAGTGCTGCACTGGTTGTCTTTAGGAAACCCATCACTTGATTTAATGTGCTCTAATCATCTTTCATAAATATGAATAAACTATCTTAGGTTGTAATGCTTTGATTCAGATTGTATGCTTGTCGGTTGATCAGTTTTTGAGTTTGTGTATGTGTGCATTTGGAAAAGATGAACATTTCATGACAAAAGGACTCTGAAGTAACTTAATCACATTTTTCAGTGGCTGCTACTTAAGTGGCTCACATGAGGTTGAAAGCCAGTTTGCATCATTTGTCAGCTCGAAAAAAAAGAGGTCTGGCGAACAACGCTTTGATATGTGAGTTTCAAAACAATGCGTGACATCTGACTAAACTCGAAATATGTTAAATAATCTGTAATCAAACTGCTGGGGCATCTGTCAAAACTGCTGCAAATTTATTTAACATGTCAAAGAGAAAAGAGAAAAGAAAAATCAGCAAATGCCAAAAAGCAAACAAACCGCATTAACAAAGGTTAATAGGCGTTAAAGTTGAAACAAACGAACAAGGATGTGACAAATAGACACAACTATTTCTTAGTCAAATGCTTTCTGGGCTGCAGAACTCAACCTACAAACTTTGAAGAGCACATACAGTAAGTACATGTGTTATATCAGCAGGGTCAGAGTCGCAAACTGTCCCAAGAGACCATAATCATTGTCCTATGAGTGATAACAACCACTTCATTTAGTTCTACATTGACTGTGATGGGGCTCATTCACTGCGATCCTCCAGCGACATTATATCATGAGGAACGCGGGCATGTCTTGGGTGTGACAGCACAGGGGTGTGAAATCATGTCGCCTTTCAACAAAAGAGTTATGATCAGTCAAGTTGGGCTCATAACAAATAGCGGGCTTTGCACTTTTATCAGCAATGCCGTGACCCTCGACGCAGTGACCTCATCATTAATATGGGAAGGTCGGATGATAGATCAAAGCATGGTTCAGTGGAGCATCCCTGGGCCAGAACTGGCCTTGGATCATTCATCACATCATCCCTGTGGGGACTTTATGAGGGTCCGGGGAGAGAGGATGCTCTCGAGACTGTCACATTTGTTTTACTGCTTTTGATAATGGCTCCCTTTAAAAGATTATATACGTAGGGGATTCTCGGTAACATGTGGCTGTGATGTTAGCTGTGATGACGTTCTCTAACGTTAATAAAAACTGGACTCACAGAGTGGTGTGAACAGCCTGTTTCTGTTGGTTCAGTTTGGTTCAGGCTTGAGACTGTTGTAAAACATGCATTAGATAGAAAGAATCAAGGAAAGCAGCAGCTTCAGTTCTCCATCCATCAGTGAATAAATGGTTGCTGTGTCTACACTGGAAACAGTACTGCTATGCACAAGAGGCATTTGGTGTCCATGAAACGTATTAGGTGCAAAATACTTTTATTTTAACTGAACTGTGCTAAAGCATTAACAATGAGGCATTCATGAAACCTGCACTAAATATACGCTTAATGCTAAATATTTTTATTGTAGCTATATAAAGATAATATCACTACTCATTATGGCCCTTGCAAGACCTTATTTAACCTTTCTAAGTGCATCTCTTTATACTGCATGGGATAATACTGAAGTCAAATTTTTATATGTATGTATTTATTCATACATCTCTTTATATGTTTATTCCATGACTTGAACTAATATATTACACTGTAAGACTACAGGTGATTTTAATTATAATGGCTGTTAGGTTAGGACAGTAACACCTTTATATTTTTTTTATTCGTGCATGGAGTGTGGTGCCCAATAATCAGCAATAACTGAAAACACCTGGCTTTATGCTTTATTACAACATGAGATTCATTTTTATGGTTCGGGACATTATTCATTTTGGTAATAATAACATTGGACTGTAATATAACTGTAATAATATAATTGCTGAGATCTAAAAATGTTCCACAAGAGAAATTCAGAAAGGGACAGAAACATGAAGAGTTATAGTTTATATAAAGTACTTAACATCTCTCTGAGTACTTATGTACGGTACTAAAACACACATATAATCATTGATAAGTGAGCTTGAAGTCACACATATTCATTTTAAAGAGACTATTGAGTGCCAATTCTATATTACACACTATCATATCAAGTATATCTATCTATCTATAAAAGCCAACTCCTTGCACAATTAGAGCATTAGTACATATATATATTTTTTTTTTTTTTCTGAACTGTTACTCAGGATATTGTATCTCTCTTTGAGCCGTGAGCAATTCATACATTTCAATGGCAAATTCTACTGCGGGTACATGGCAATGATCAAAACCACACAATTAAGTGTACTTATGTTGGTATTTTTAAACCTGCACCGACTTGACGAAATGACTCACGGTGTAAAATGAGCCACCTGGGTGTCTTTTGGCCTATTGTTGTGGTTTTATAGCCCGCAGACTTGCTGTATGTTTGAGTTTTAAAAGCTCTCATCAACTCCCCATGGGCAGCCATTTTCACAGACATCTACAGATAAGCCTACTGTATGCTACCTGCACGGCACCAAATTACAAGTAAAGTTACAGACTGGTTGGCTGAACATAGCCGAGCATGTCACAGCTGTAGACGTACGTATTTTCTCTCAGCACTTGTAAGTAGTCTCTATAAAGTCTAAAATGGGGCTGAACATACTGTACTGTACAGGCAGCCAGAAGCATGACTCCCTCCACAAACATAATATAATGCAATCTCTTTTTTTAACTTGTAAGCTTGTAATATAGCTTTTATAACCTCTCGAATGTGTTTTTTCCCATAAAGTTTAAGTCAAAGTTTAAAGTGAAAGTGAACTTACACCGTTTGACAATGCTGCAAGTTTTGTATTGGCTGCTCCCAATATATCATTGAATCTATGATGATGCTCACACTGACTGAAACATATCTAAGACACCATAATTGTTACGTCTGCATCTTTAAATCAAATGTGAATATCTTAGATCTCTTGTGAATCACGTTATGTGCATTTTCAAATGCTCCAACCTGACATACAGTACTTGGTATATTATATTAAAAAAAAGTTCTATCTTCAGTAATCTCTCCATCGAATCTTCGCTAGAAATAATAAATTCATTGTGCTGTACACTCGCCTGTCATGAGGGTGATCCAGTGCCAGGTCAGTGGGCTGAAGATAAACCGCAGCAATATGTCACGTTTTTTTTTTTTTACTAAAAGATAGAAAATGCATAAAACTTTCACAAGCGTTCTCTGGGCCAAACTTTGTGATAGTCATTTCATACAAATACAGCATTTTATTAGTGTTAGAAGAATGAACCTAAAGGGTTGAGCTGATTATCTTTGTTGCTGCAAAACTTTTGTGTTAAAGGCTAAAAAATGTTCAAAAAATAAAATACCATATGTACTTTAAATTGGTACTAACACTTCTTCCCCCCCCAAAAAAACTATGTTTTAAATTACAAATGTCATCCAACATTTCTTCTCATTGGCCTGCATGACTTGTATTTTTTTGTTAAAGTCCAACCAGCCATATCTTCTGACTGCTTTTCACCTCCGATCAGAGGGACAGTTTCTTTCAGCACAGACAGACATAGCTCAACTCCTACAGGTAGCAGCTGACATGACTATTAGTCTTTCTTCTGGTACTTGCAGGTGTCAGACTCGCCAGTGCTCACTTGTCAGAGCTGCTCTGTGTGCTGTCTGAGGTGATTCATCTTCTTGCCAGCATCATTAACTTCCTTGTGAAAGGACTGGCAGAAGGAGACTCAAAGCAAGGCTCCAAAGAGTTTATGTGCCTTGTCAGGAGCTACTTTCCCTCCTCTGTAATCAGATCGAAAGCTCTCCTTCTTCTTTGTGCCTTTTTTATTTTTTTTTTATTTTTTATTTTTTTGCTTTTAATTGTTGTTCTGTCTTCAGCGTCTTTTGATGGAAGACTATGCTGTGTTACCGGTGTGTGTCCTGAATGCACTTCACTGAAAGCAATATCCCGTTGAATTGCTTAAAACGTGTGTCTGGAATTAATCTCATTCGGACAGTATTCAATAATAATAATAGAACAAATGTTGCAATTATGATTACAAAAAAAAAATCTACAAAAAATACAAAGAGGAATATTATTGCCCATATTATTATTATTGCAGACACATTTATCATCAGTAAAAAGCAAACAAACGAACAATGGCATAAAAAAAAAAAAACCACCCGAGGCACTATTCTTGTAATTTCCACATTAAACTAATGAGTTTCTGTCTTTCACCATTAATTGCTTCATTTCAGTTCTGCTGCAGATGTTTATTTCTGCAATAGCATGTATATATATTCACTGATTGTTCGCTTTATTTAGTCTCCTACATTAAACTACTTAATTAGAGAGATTGAAATGTAAAGACCTGTCAAATTAACCTTTTTTTTCCAGTACATTACGTTTCTGCATCAAAACCCGAAATGAATTCCTACATTGGCATATGAGATATCGCTATTTAGGTCACATTTATGATATAAACGATAAAATCTGGGGCTTGATGAAGCTCTCAAAAAGTGTACAATGTTTAAATATGTCATCATGTGCTCCTGTGCATGAGAGCAATGGCCCACAGCAGTGATGATGATATATATATATACAAAGCATATATCCTGCATTATTAAATGTAGCATAACACTCAGGAGTTTATGACAGTTACTGACCCCCAAATGCTTATATTAAGATTGCAAATATCTTCAATAGGTTCAAAATGACTTTGTGTTATAGAACAAATGTCTATTAAACATTTTCTGAATTAACAGCAAACAAAGATGTGTTAGATCTCCACTAGACTGTTTTTCTTCTGTGAGAAAATAAGAGTGAACTCACTCCTGACCTTTTCCTGTAAAATTCAACTCTTTCAGCTGCTTCATAACAAGTTATTATCAAATATGGCAGCCTTTTGAGAGCTAGTGAAAAGTAGCAGACGGTCTATACTGGGCTGTTATTAACGCTGGTGTCTGGACTCTTAAGGACCGCTATAGACTGTCCTTCAACCTCCAAGTCCTTTATTATGAAACTGTACTGCTTCAAAGTCAGTTTAGGACTTGTCTTATTGGTTATTTTACAAAGGATATCCTTCGCGATGTCACTTCTTGAGCTTTCTGTCTGGGAGGAGATATATATCAGAATTGTATTAATGTAGGCTATTACTTTAAGATATTTCCCCATATGTGCCTATGGCTCTAATGGTTATATCATTAGAAGTTTGTAATACCAGAAAGTCTATGCACTCTTCTGATCCGATGCAATTCTGCATGTAACTGCTGGTTGTTGCAGAACTAAACACATTTTGTTTTAATGGAGCTGTCACAAATAAATGGAAAATGTGTAATACTATACAGGTACTACACAATACTACGTGTCTAGTGCAGAGGGTGATGGTGAAAATAGTTGTTCCTTGCCGTTAAGCACTGCAGAGTTACAACGCTCCCAAGATGATTCTCGCACCTTGTTCAATAATGCAGCTCATAGAGAACACACACCCATTTGTTTAGGATCATTGTTTGTTCTATATCTACGTTGCAGACAATTGAGCCGGCAAAACCTCCTCCTTCAATTTACAGTGTTCGTTAATAGGGTTACAGGAGGAGAGCATGAGGGAAAAGAGAGTGAGAGTGCTAATAGGAAAAAAAACCACTGAATACAGGGGGAGTTTCATCTCTTGTGTCTCCACTTGATTAGTTTAACAGCTCCTTTGATCTTTTGCTGTGATTGAAGTGTTTAAGTGGAACATGGGGGGTAACGGCAGAGCCAGAGAGCGGGCGCCGAGTAATGTGCCACCAAATGCCTATGAGGCACAACATCTTAATGTCAGGGGGAAATTAAAACACTTTTCCATTATACTGAGGTCCTTGAATCTTAATTCATTTGTCCAAACACAATACAAAGTAGGTGACAAGGTCAGTAAATACTCAATGAATAAGATGTGAATGCTGACCTTTGAGAGCAGGTAGGAATGAGTATAATTTCAACATATATATATATATATATATAGTGAATTTAGCATTTGCACCGAGGGACAGTTTGCATTGATTAAAGCTGCACTGGGCAACATTCAGCAATAATACAGTGTATTTAACTTATAACATTAAATGAAAAGGGTAGGATGGTCGATATCTCCTGTTTAAATAAACCATTTTAAAGACTTTGTTTATTTGTGAGAAGAGTCACATGCTACGGATGGATCCGATTATAAACCACATGCAAAATTTACTTCCAAACCACTCAAATATCAGAGCAAATATTAGGCACCTTTTTTTAATTTGCAAAAACCCGCACATACAAACTCTCGTATTCATGCATATACAGTAAAATACAAAACAACATTCTCTGCACATACCTTCACTGCCAAATCCAGTTTCCATCACCCATCAACTCTTAGAAAACTGACATAGTCTGGAGCCCGAAGAGTCATAAGCTTTGAGGTATCTTCGAGACACACTTCACAACACAAACAATTTGGTACCTGTAATGTTATGTCAATAGTGCTGGACACAAGACAGATGTTGTTATTACTTTGTCATTTCAACATTTCGCACCAGTTGGAGAACCTCAGAGATCCTGTTGCCCTGCACCAGAATGTCAACTAATGACCGGACAGTTGGAAAAGAGCAGCAAATTTGTTACCCGCTGACAGAAAACAGTGATGGATTCAAGAGCTAGTGAGCATCCACAAAACAGCAGCAGACAGTCTGAAAAGGTCTTGTGACACAGTCTCAGCACAAAGATTCAAATGCAGCCCAATAGAAGAAAATAATAATAATAATACTAGAAATTTAAAAAGTCACTTTAAAAACATAAATGACTTTAAACACTGTCATTAAAAAAAAATCTAACCAATTATAAAGAGAAAAATATTTATTTTATTGTTCTCTGAAATAATCATAGTTCTCCAGCAGTGTTGCAGCTACTTTTTTGTTGTGATTTTTACATTTCTTAAAAGTCTGCAATGTTCAAATGAAATTAATACATAAAAAGACAATAATTACACTGTTCTTCAGTGAAACTATTTTTGACAGAGACACTTTTCCTGACCATGTTTTATCTACTTGAGTCAACAATATGACACATTATATCATACATATATTATACAGCAATATGTGGAAGGCTTTAAGGCTTCCAATTTCATTATATGTTGCTGTGTGTGTGTGTGTGTGTGTGTGTGTGTTATCTAAATGCAGTGACAATGAACTTGAACACAATTGTGTCTAGTATAATTGTAATAGACACCCTAAATAGGTGTTTTTACACTGGTAAAATCTCACCCACCCAGAGTTTAATATATGTTTCCCCAGTGTGGCTGTTTTACATCAATTCTAAAGAAATGTAAGCATCTGAAAATAGACCCTGTTAGTTACCTGTGAAATGTTCTCCAAATGAACTGTTATGTCACCCTCGGTTCTAGTTATCAACAGGAGTAAAACATCTAAATGTCTGCTAGTTCATGATACATCTGTCATAGCTTTGTTTTGGTGGACATTTACTTCAAAATGCCTTAAACATCACCATTAGATTTATATTTATTTTTTTACTCACATCTCATATATAACCCTACAATAATATTAATCAGCAAATATGATATCCCTATTACTCTACATTTGTGATATATAGCTTGTCACCTTGAAATAGAATATAATACAATGTTAAATCCTGTATTTCACCTTGACTCTATACAGTATGAACTATAAGTTGTGTCACTATAACTCTGACTCTTGTAAATGTCTGCAATAGTCCACACTGTGCCGTCTCTTGTTGAGCTTGTTGTCTGCGTTAGCACAAGCTTAAATCAGAAGAGATTATCCACTGATTCTTGTTAGAAGTCCAATCACTCCAATTACATTTGCTCCAAAGTGACTTTTCCCAGTCATCCGGCCAGGGATTTCTTTAGCCATCAATTAGAAACGTCGCTTCTAATCTGAGTCGGCTTCCCAGACACTGGTCATTTCCCATTAGAGTCATTTTCCCCAGTATCCTGTGGAGCGATAGACATCTCCGTGGCTCAATAGAGGAGACGTGGAGGAGACCATAATTTAAGAGGTGGCATTTACTCTCAGTCAGGCCCTCTCAGAGATCTGAATCTGCAATTACCTTCCAGAAAATAGCATTGTCAGGACAAGACCCACGTTAATAATGGCCCCCATCTCTTGGGCGAGCTACAGAATGCAATCATTTCCACTGAAGCCGCACTTTGATTGTTTATCGCTTTACCCAGGGTTATCAGCCACTCTACTGTAGGTGATGTACACAGAAGGAAATAATCCTGTGTGCCACTAGCAGGGCTATTCAAGTATTTTGCTGAAAGGTGACTGTGCTTATGAACGGGTAACTTTAACACCATACTCATAAAGGTTGTAATATCATGGATAGGATTCACCAACCAGCCGTCACTAAGTCCTCACTATCTATATACTTGTATCGCTCTCTCTTTCTCTCTCTCTCACACACATTTTCTACCTCATTCACACATACTGCAAGCGCACAGACTCCCCTAAGCCTCTACCAACCCGTGCCTGACTTTCCAGATACTTTATCAAGTGCATAAGGACCATTTGCACAGAAGGTAATTAAAAGCTTTAGTGGTTCCTGCAGGCAGAGGGGTAGTTTGGGGGCCCCAGTCGACACATGAGCCAGCACCTTATTGGAGAGGGCTGGCTTTGTGCAGCAAAATGGCTTCAGTAATTTATACCAAATAGACTGTAGGTAGGGTATGAGAGCCAAGAGGAACGCATCTGCATTAATCAATATGAAATTATCCTGGACGTAATTTGTGGAAGGCAGCCATGCACCTGCCTAGAAATGTGACTGGGGGAAGCCTGCAGATAAATAAGTGACTAAACGCTGCTGAGAATCTGGTGGCGAGAACAAGAAAAGAAATCTGAAAATCAAATCCAATCATCTGTCAATTTTCAAGGAAATGAGATGACAGAGAGCTGAAACAGAGTAGAAATAATTAATGTTAAAACGCTGTTGATTTATGGAACATGTATAGTACACAAATAGTCGTTAAGCTTTATAGGAGCGTGACAAGAAACACCCCAAGCCTATGTTCAGTAAATGTGACATTTAGACATGCATCTCAAAAAAAAAAAAAAATGCAAATGTATCGGGTAGTGATTGTCAAGGGTTGTAAGTAAATAAATCTATTAGCATGGTAAATGCTGGCTCCAGAGATAAGCACGTCCTTAAAATGACCATATGCAAAAGTAGCGATAGCGAGGATGTCCAGCGGATTAACGCTTTTGCATATCTTCTAATCAATCCTGCTGCAGCGTTCGCGTACAAAGGTCAAGATCACTGTGTCATGATTGTGAATTAGTCTTGTATTTATCTACATTTTATTTTTGCTTGTCATGAGGTGTTCATTCAGACCAGACTGGAGTTTTTCCTGCCCTAAACACATACTTTTTTTTGTCTCTGTGAACTCCTATACTAGACAAGTTCCCAATGTCGTTAGTGTCAGTAAATAGAGGAGAAGCGGAGGACATTCTGGAGCTGGTCCGGCCTTCTTTGGCAGCTGGTGACCTTCCTGGTCTATATGCTACATGACTCTCAGCAGCCTCCTTTTTCATGTTTCAGACAGCCTGGCTCTTTATCACTCCGCAGGATCAGCAATTGCTCACCGACAGTCTCTCAGTAATGCATCCATGCTGGGTATCTCTTCAGAGCACGGCTATGTGCTTTGCAAATGCTATATACAAGGAGTGAATACAAGAGAGAGAGAAAAAGTGGGTGGAGGGAGTTCAGAGCATTTTCAAGTACCGTCGACCAAGAGGAACATTTTAAGCTTTTAGAATATTTCTTAAAAAATTAAATGGGATTTCACCATCATTGGATAGTCGTTAGTAGAGAGTAACAGGAATATATATAAATCCTCCCAATTAAACAATTAAATAGGTTGTTTTTTTCTAATCTGATCATGTTTTGGGTTAAAATGGTCACTTTGTTAAGGTTAAAGTTACTAATTCCTTAAAGTTATGCAACCTTTGTCATCATGGCTATAATAATAAGTCCACAGTTTGGTTATAGCCTCCATCCTCCCAGCCTCCTCCAAATGAGCAAATTTGTTGATATACAGTACCAGTCAAAACTTTGGACATACCATCATGTTCACTTTGGTAGAGAAAGTGTGCCGAAACTTTTTTAACTGGAAGTCGGGGTTATGCTCCTATATCCTATTTTCAAAAAAATAATAATTCTGGTGTTGCCAACAGAGAACAAGCAATAAAGATGTATTTTAAACAGCAGCTAGTGAGCTCTCCTATTAGACAACGTAGACTATAACCTTTAGACTGCAAAGCAAGATCCACATTTACATACATAAGTTACATAAGTTGTGTTTAATTTTACTGTTCAAGTTTTTGGTGACTCACAAGAGTTTTGCAAATTATGCAGACTGAAAAAAAAAACATTTAAAAACCCTTTCCAGTGATGAATGGTTCATAAGCATGGCACCACAGGCTTAATTGGTTGAATTCCTCTCTTGGCAGACAAGGAACTGTACCCCGAGGCATAGATAAAAGACTTCTAAACTCTCTTTTGTGGAGCGAGGAGATGAAAGGGCAGAGAAGACAGGAGCTTGTCAGGAAGAAGCCGGTCCCAGTAGCCAGTTAGTGTGCAGGTGTAGCAGACCAGAAGAACGACAGGTTATCATCAGCTCCCTGCTTGAGAAATGAGACGCTTCGCCATCAAGCCATGATGTCTTATTACTCCCTCGACACGCAAACATCCTCATTTCTGATGTGACAGACAGTATGTCGCTAACAAATATGAGACGCTGACTGTACAATGGCGCTTGATCATATTTATACGGTTACTGTGGTTCCAAAAATTGAAATAGCTGTCCAGTTTTTTTTTTAATTTGTAACATGATTTCCTGTGAAATTTGGGAATTTTTCTCCATCTTATATAATATATTAAATGTGACATAATTGTAAAAGATCATTGTTTTTTTTATGATTTTTGATTTACTCCACTCCTATCAGTTCCCCATTTGAATATACCTGACCAGGTCTAATTGTATTCTGTTGTTAGTGAAATATAGGAGAATGTGGTTGAAATGTGTTAATCTTAAAACTAAATTAATAACAGTGATTTCAAGAATGTCACAGTTCATTTGATAATCAAACCAGAGGGGAAAAATTAGTATTTTTGGTTAAATTGATGTCTCATTTCCATACCAAGCGGCACTATTAATAACATGGAGCCAGTCTGCAATTTCTCACACTGCTCTATGGGAAATGAGCTATGAAGAATAGCAATAATTGAGCATCTGCTTCATGCTACATAATCAGCCCTGTCAAAATCCTGAAAAGGCTCAAAGATTGTTAGGGGAGAAAAAAAACACTTAATTAAGAAGAACAAAATGGAAACAAGAGTAATTTAATCTTATTTGGAGTTTCATTACACTCACCCATCACATGATGTTGATGCCAACTATGGTATTAAACTCCTGTATTATAACCCTCCAGATATTTGGCTCATCATATTGTACTTTTGAATTGTCACCTTACATATTGTTCAGGCAGATCTAGGTTTTTTTTTGGTTGTGTCAGAATCACTTACAGGATAGGTAAGCAGTAACATTACAATGTACCTTCACATGCTAAAAAGGAATATACATTGGGCTATTACTTATTTTATTTCACAAAGTAGCCTCTATACATAGCAGTATAGGAAACCCTGTTATCTGTATTACTGTCGGCTGAACCGTTCAGTTATCAGAACCAACTGACTGAAGGAGACGAAATCTCCTTTCATTAGAGGGAGAGGTTGAGAAAAAGAAAAAGGTTTTAAACGCTTTTTCAGGGATTACATCTAAGTATTGGAGTCGCAGTCCAGTGCCCACGCTCAATGGAGCTGCACATTTCAAATATTGCCTCTGAGAGTCGTATTGTGTCGTATTTATGAACCATCTGAATAAAACGCAAACACAGACCTTCAGTGACATGCAACAAGACTAAAGTTATTTCATATGTTGACCCTCACTTAGACACTAGTATTCTACATTTAATTAGAAACTTTACTTTGTGTCTGAAGAGCTGTATGCATGGTTGGATCAAGCTCATGACATATGAAGTTTTTTTCACAAATATGTCCATATCTTATGTGCACTTCAAGTCTAAACTAAGCAGCCCATGTGTGGCCACCAAAGATTTAGCTAAAGTCGTGTTTAAACTGGCATCTCTCAAATTGCAGTAATGTCCCGATTACATTACAGCAACATTTCTAATCTGTTTCAGTGTGATTAATACGGGGAATGGATGAGGAGAGGTGTGCATATATCAAACCAGTTGTGAACTACAGCATTCTTATGGATGCTGAAATGAGGTAAAGGACACATTGGATGTCAATAGGAGGTGACAATGATCAGCGAAAGGAGAAAGTAATTTTCACATTCTCTGTGTCTATGGTCAGCCTGTGAGATTAGTTAGACAAGGAGATATCAAGGTGATACAGTAGACAACGTTGATGACAGCCTGTAGAACGGTTAGCGTTTCATGTAGATGGGATTCATTTTGGATCATGAGACATATTCAAATGAAAAAAAAAAAAACACAGTAGAAGCTACTTGCAATGAATCGCGTTTTAGTTTTATTTTGAAAAAATCTCAGTTCTCAGGTGACAAAGAGATCACTGGCTGAACTAGAAATAGTTATATATAATATATTACTATTTACTGTATATATTATATATCATAATACGGATCATTTCGACAAATACTGTTTAGCTTTCTTTCATATTCATCTACTCTTGAATATTTGGTTATTACCATATATTTTATTACCTAGATTTAATCACTTTTGTTAAAAGTGGAATCTCCTTTTGTTCAGTATTATGACTTTATTTCGCAGACACTGGGAAAAGAAAGTGTGTGACTAATGCCAGGCTGAATTTTTCTCTCCACATCTATATGACAATGTTCTGATAAGGTCACCGGGACTCGTCTTGTCACAAGCCTTTTTTCTCCCTGCTCATAATTTCTGTCTGTATCAGTCCTCATCACTGAAAGGCACTGAATACTTGTCAGGAAAAACATCAGTATTATTCGTAGACTCCCTTAATTAGATCAGTATTGTAGATTTGGGTGCAGAGAGGTGTCACAGATGTGGTTTAAGGAAATATTCACGCAGGGGGCTATTCATACTTACTTTTTAACAAATAAAATAGGACAAAGACATTAAAAAAAGGGATTCGGTGCTTCTCAACTACTAATTCAATATTATTTTAAAAGAATAGCAGATACATATAATTAAATGAATATTCCTCAGACTTCCTATTCATGATTTTTTAGCCTGTGTTGTCTGTGGACACATTCGGTAAAGCCTGCTTCCCTGCCCTTAAATTCAACTGATTTAAATTCCTGATAAGCATCCCTGTATCTTTTCAATAGTAACCTTATCTTTCATCCCTTCCACTTCAAGATGGGTCAGTGTATCATCAAAAACATTTGATGTGGGCTTAAGTATCAAAATGTGACATTTCACTGCTGTTTTTACAGTATATTTAACCGAGCCCAAACAGGCTTGCATAGGTGTTTTGGAGTTTGTTGTCACTATATAATGAAAAAAAAAAAAATGCAAAGACTAAACAGTATTTTTGTCCATGAATGTAGACTGATTGGTGCAGAGAAGTCATTTATTGCTCATTCTGCAGAGCAGTGTTCATCCATCAGAAAGGGAATTAGTTATCACAGGCCTACAGGGAGCCATTACAGAGTATTGTTTCAGCGAATCGCTTACCCCAAAACTGCTTTGTGTTCGCAAGACGAGAAACATCAGAAGTAGACGGGAAGAGACAATGCGAGGACTGGCTGAGCGTGAGCTGCAGTTGGAGTTTTCATCCATCATGTAAGCTACATTATATCAAGACTATTTTTTTCTGTCTACGTCCTATGAAGAAGGGCTATTATATGCATTGTACACAGAGCCTACCGCACATTTTTTTTCTCCTTTAAGTGGACCCGCACGTGACATGTGAATGACAATCATTCTTTTACGTCAGCTATCAGTGCTCAGAGTCTGACATCATCTCATGTTACTAAAATACCTTATGGGGAAGTGAGGACTATCCGAAATATCCTCATTTTGAGGGACGAAAACTCACATCTATTCTCACAAAGATACAAGTACATTCCCTTGAACACGTTTTAGAGGCAAACAATCCTCCTAAATTTCACAGTGTGTACATTTTTAGCCATACAAGAGGCAGGATAGACAGCTATAGGATAGATTTCCATGACATTTGGTGTAGATATCCAAGGTGCCAAGAAGATAAATCCCAAAGACTTTGGTGTTTCCCAGACTTTTTATCTACCACCACCAATAGGTCAAAGTCACGTATCACTTCTCCAGTGAATCTCAATATGTACCCGATTGATTGGGAAAAACGTTTGCACAGACATTCATATCTCCCAGATGATGAATCTTAATGACTTTGGTGATCTTTTCCTCTACCACCACCACCAAGAGGTTGACATTTGTGGTTTTGAGTGAAATATCTCATCAGCTACTGAATGTATTGCCATGACATTTGGTTCAGACATTCCCTCCTCAGGATGGATTATAAAATATTTGGTGATTCCTTAACTTTTCTTCTAGGACCCATCATCAGGTTAAAATATTTTGGTTTATGACCTGCTGCAAAAATTACATTCCCATCTGCCTTCCTTTGTGGTTTTTATTTGCCCTTTATCTCTAATCATTCTAAATTGTATTGCATTTCAATGGGGACCTTTTTGCAATATCATCATTATTTTTATTGTGTATCTCGATTAATGTTCAGATAAAATAATAATAAAATAGTAATAATACTAATTATACGTATTAATATTATTGTTGTTGTTGTTGTTGTAGTACTAGTTGTAACTGTCTGAGATGCAATTGAGCAGGACGTTACAAAATTCGGCGCATGCGCAGTGGATATACAGCCTAGCTTGTAAAGCTATCAGCCAGCTAGACAGATGTAAGCTAGCACAGATAAAAATTAGACAAAGAAACCTTGTGAAGAGTCTGAGTGAAAAACTGTTTAAAGTAACGGAGGGAGAAAGGAGCGACTGTGACATAAAGCTATATGCATTACTCGATACATATGGAAGTATGAAATTGAAAGGTATGCCGTCACCACGTCTTTTTAAACTTTTTGTGGGCAGTCAGTGTACAGATTAGCTTCGGCTAGCAGCTAGTTAGCCGACGTTGTTTTCCCACCAGCAGATTGCACTAAAGCGTGAGGGTTTACGTTAGCTTGGTTAGTTAGCATCCTGTCACAGGATGAAGGCCCCTTTTGTTTTAAACCGGGTAACGCGGGGTCTAAACAGCACATTAGTTAACTTAACTTCATGTATCATTTGCTAGTTTGTGTTACAAAAGAGGCTTAACGCAACTAATGTAAGTCTGCCCGGTAATATGTTATGTCAAAATAACTGTTAGCTGGTCAGTGTTAGCTGCATTTTCGATGTAAAGCTAAAGGGAAATTATCACTAATCTTGCTTGTGAGAACATTAATGCTAGCTCGGGTTTATCTAAAACAAACGTATTACACACAGAATTGACAGATTTTCGTAGCTAATACATCTTAACAATACTAGTTTTAGTAAAATTAGCTGCAAAGAACGATGAGCCTGGTGAAGTAAAATCATGAAGAGGTATTGATGATGGTTTTAAAATAAGTGTTGACACCTGATGTTACGCTAACATCATACAGTATCTTTGACGATTTTCGTTTCTGTTAAGGATGGTCACGTCCGTGTACATCTCGAGTTGCATTTATAGTTAGGCTAACTGTAATATGTGACTCTTTTAAAGAAAGATACGATCATTTAGCTTTCAACTAATTCAAACAAGCTAGACATCAGCTCGGATAGCATCCTCACTGTTAGTATGAAAGACGAGGCAGCAAGACTCTAGCTAATAGGTTAGCCAAACAAAGTTGCAGGGTTAATCTTGAGTTAGCTAATTGAATTGGTTTGGTTTATGGGTCAAACATTTAGGCTACACGAAAAATCTGCAAAATCTCAGGTAATAACATTTGATATGGTCAGGTATTTACAGCCTGCAGTGCCACATCGAGCTAGAAAGCTATTAGTTTAAAGGACTGATTCACAGTTTTTTTTTAAAGTCTGTTTTAAAACAATATCCAGATGAACATAAAAACAGGTTTTTCTTGCTATAATCATTCCTCCCGTTCATACTGGCCATTAAAAGATCTCTTCATACACTTACAATGCAAGCGATGAGACCAAAATCCACACTGTGCTAAAATATGTTTAAAAGTTTATCGAAGCAAATATGAAGCTTAGGTCTCCAAATGAGTCAAATCAAGTAGATATCATACAATGTTAGTGTTTTATAGTCAAAGTCCCTCTTTTTGTTATTATACGTCCATCAGCAGCTCAACAGGGAAACACAAAGAGGTAATTTTGATGCTAAAAAGTAAATGTGGCAGATAGACTGCTGAAGCCTCATATAAGCTTCAGATAAACTTTTAAATGCAGGATCTTCTTAACAGCCAGTATGAACAGGAGCAATAATTACAGCAAGGAAAACATATTTTAATGTTAATTTGGGCGCCTGATTGTTTTTTTTTTGTTTGTTTTTTTTATGATCGTATCCTTCAACTGATGGTCTTGATTGGGTAGAAAGCTTTAATTTTCAAATGCATTGTTACTTACCTAAATAATTAATACCCCTTGGTAAATCAGGTGTGTTGTCACCACAGTTAGTTCATTCCCAGATGCTTGTAATGTAGGAAGCCATGTTAGAGGCTAACTTAAGTTACATCAGGTACATTTCACAGGACTAATGTCTGTCTTTTCCCTCTCTAGACTGGAATATGAAGATGGGGTCATGAAGGATCCTGTGATACCTTAGATAAACGCCACCTTTGAACATTTCCAACCATTGAAGAGGTGATGTGAAGGTTTAAATTTTCTTACTGATGCAGATTTCATATTTGACTATTATAGCTAAAAGTCAGTTATAGCAGATCACTGTACAAAACACTAGTTGAACCTGTGACATGAAGAAAGTGTCTGCAGACTTATGCTACCTGATGTCTGTTAGTTAAATATTGAGAGGGGGGTCAAACAGATCCAGTGGTACTTATCTAGGGGCCTACTGCTCCATCCAGGGGGAACAATAAACTACAAAAGCTACAAAATGATATGAATGTAATGACTATCCTCATTTGCAAATAGTCAGTATATAATCAACATTTTGGACTATGTTTATGCTTTTTTTTTTTTAAAGCATAGTTGGAAATATTTTACTTTGAGATGACCTGATCAGAGGAATGAGAGGGATGACATGTGTTTGTGAGGCTTTGAAATGAACTTCACTTTGTGGGGTAAATTTAAATTAAATGTGTTGACACTCCAAAAGGGGATGTATCCCCTGAATGTCAGGTGTGGAGGGAACATAAAATACTTCTTAATCTGATTCAGTTACAGTAAATGTGCCTGTGTAAACATGCCAGTTTCTGTGTTGACTTTGGTATACAGCTGTTTTAACTGTCATGCTGATAGAGTTACTTACAATAATGTATGAAATCACATTTCAGGAATGTAATGGGCATGATATACAATACAGGCAGTAGTGCTTGAGGCTGAACTCTGAGGTGGCCCAATTTTTTGCAATACTAATTTTTGTGACGGTTGACTATTGTTTGAGGAGCTTTCAAAGTGCAAGTGACATCACTTACCTACTTACTTACCTTTACTGGTACTGTTTAAGTAAATGTAGATTGGCTATTCAGTTCACTATTATCTGTACTGGCTTGTTGCCCTTTGGTTACTGAATATCTTTGTGTATTAACAACTACAGTTAGTAAGAGTGTGACATGAGACGTTGTTTTCCACTTTGTGTGTACACAGTTTAATTATCTAGATAGCATGTGTGTCCTCCTTCCACTCCTCCTCCATTTACAAAATAAATCAGTTTTACACAAACGCAAGTTGTGAGAGAATCTGTGCACAAATGGCGACTAAAGACCAAGTGTAACAGTGTCTCCTCGAGTGTCATGGTTGGATGAAGAATACACTTAGTCTTCATGAATCATAAATAAGACTAGTGCGACCTGAGGATAGCAAGTTGATCAGTCTGACTGTCCTTTCATCAGGCTAGCTTCACCTTCAGAAAGAAGTTCAGTCTCACTCCAGTGTGGTTTGTTTTTTGATGAGTTTTCAAATGTTTGTAAATCGTCAGATTTGCAAATTGATGTGCAGAATTTGCCTTCAGCTCTAATGTTGCAGTCAGATTCAAATTTGCTTCCTGTTCATGTCTATGTGGAACGGGGTGAGACACGTTGTGTCTAGCTTGAGTGAGGGGAGGGATTGACCTCTCTTTCAGGAAATATTGTTTATTATTATTGTTTTATAACTGCACTACAAAATAATACAAGAAACAGATAAGAGATGCTGTTTGGCTGCAGTGAGTCAGTGAGTTGGATAAAACACATTATAATTGACAACTATATGTTTGTTGTTAGCATAGTATCCATACTAACTTTCACAGTTTGTTTACAATCCTACCAACACTATTTCCTGCCCCCTTTTATTGTCTACACCACACCTGTGAATTTTATCTGACTGTTTCTGTAGTATTAATAATTTACTTTGTTTTTCTGCCTGTCTCAGGTATTCAGCTACTGTAGGTAAACTGATTTTGGTGTCCTGTGTCATTGAATTACAAGACCTCAGCTTGCAGAAAGAATGCAGACTTTTTGTTGCATCATGTTTTATACAACCATTTTCATGATAGCAGGTTAAAATCTCTGCTTTTTGTGACCAGACAGTTCAACCTGTTTCAGAATTTAGTTCAACTTTGTTCTGTTAATTTCTGAGAAAATTAATATTTCTTTTCTTTTTCTTTCTTAACAATTAGTGCTTTAAGGAAGCGAGTGGTACCCAGAAACTGGTGATGTCACGGGTTCCCACCCCTCCTCCTCCTGGGGAGATGTCAAGTGGACCTGTGGCAGAGAGCTGGTGTTACACACAGGTTTGGACATAATTTAACTCATTGAATCATGTTCTATACAAGAAGGTGCATTTGGTCTGACGGTTCTGTGTGTTTCTTCTTCTCGTTCCAAGGTCAAAGTTGTAAAGTTTTCCTACATGTGGACCATAAACAATTTTAGTTTTTGCAGAGAGGAAATGGGGGAGGTGTTGAAGAGCTCAACCTTCTCCTCTGGCCCTAATGACAAAATGAAATGGTTAGTACACAGACTAAACTTATACATTCGATGTTTGGATATATGTTTATCATAAAAGGTCAAACATGAACTTCCCCAAACACAAATATAAATGGCATTTAACAAATCTGGCAGTTGTGTTTTAGTGTGTTTAGTGTCATGTTTTTGACAAAAGTGATAAAAGCAGTTGTAACTGTCTTTACTGGTTTGTAACATTGCTGATGCTGTGGTATCTCTTTACTTGCCAGGTGTCTGCGAGTCAATCCAAAGGGACTTGATGATGAAAGCAAAGATTATCTATCATTGTATTTACTTCTTGTTAGTTGTCCAAAAAGTGAAGTTAGAGCAAAGTTCAAGTTTTCTTTATTGAACGCTAAAAGAGAGGAGACAAAAGCGATGGGTGAGTACAATTTTGCTTATTTTTTTACACCACCTATATATATATATATATATATATATATATATATTCATTTTTCCAATTTACAAACACAAGAAAAGGCAACGTCTAGACTTGGCATTATTGTCTTTTTGTTACAGAAAGCCAAAGAGCATACAGGTTTGTCCAAGGAAAAGACTGGGGCTTCAAAAAATTTATCAGGAGAGATTTCCTCCTCGATGAAGCCAATGGCCTCCTGCCAGATGACAAGCTCACACTGTTCTGTGAGGTAACTGTTATATTCTGTTTTTTTTTATTATTATTATTCAAATGAATAAGGGTTTTTATTTGTTATTGCTGTAATTTTGCCAAACAGCAGTGCCTTTTCTGACTCCCAAATGGTGACGGCGACTTTACTATTCATAGAAACTGAAGTCTTTCAATTGTTTCTCCATTTTTGGTGGAAAAAAATATAATCCATCTGTGTGTTTTTTTTTTCCAGCTGTGATTAATTCTAAATACTCTTAAGTCATCTCCGTCTCGGTGACTTGCACAACAGTGCAGATCCACACCCAAAATGTAGAAATAATTAGTCAAGTATAAATTGGCTCAACAACACTGACTCAACAACTTGGGCTTGTTAAGTAATTATGTTCTGTGTGTCTGTGCAGACCAGGAGTGAAAAATACATTCTTAAAAGATTTGTTTTTATATACCAATTTTATTCATTTGATCAAAATCTGATCAAGATGTTCAATTTCCCTGTCTGTCTTTTTTTTTTTATTGTTTTACTAAATCTTTGGTGTAAGACTTACATGTGCTAGGTTACTGTTGCTGACTGAATCAAATGTGTATTAACATTACTTAATGAATCAGATTCTGAGCAGAGTAGTAGATTTCATATTTCATTCAGTCGTTGCTGAATGCAACAAAATCAGATCTCTTTTGAATTTAAATGTTTATACCCCTGGTGAAAGCTTCAGGGAATCGAGGCTTGTGTATCTTAACAATTTTCATGACCAGTTTACACCTGATTGCAGATATACTTGCTGTTGCAAATGTATTGTTAGCAATTGCATCAAATGGCATTAAGCTCTTAGGGAGTGAAACGCTTCCTCCACATTGTTTACAGTGACGCTTATTTCTTGAAATAATTGAATTCAGTGTGTCAAGTAGAATAAAAAAACATCTCCTAAAATGTCTTTTTAAGGGGTCAAATTAAATTAGGTGTCAGTGAAGTTTGATGTAAATGCAATTTGCCAAATACTGCTGGGATTAGACAGTTCCAGATAGATTCAACAATTTTGAGGAAATTGCCACTCAAAATAATGGCCAGAATACATTTTTCCATCAATTAGATGTTAATTAATGATAGTTTCAAGGGAGTGATTGTTAGTCTTTAACATACCTAAAACAAAAAGAGAGAGACTTGCTGCTGGGTTTATTAGGATGTTTATCCTTGACGAGACTGCTTCAGTGATTTGTTTCTCTCTGCAATGTTTCTTTTGTACAGGTAAGCGTCGTCCAGGACTCTGTTAACATTTCCGGCCAGTCCAATATGAACATGCTGAAGGTACCGGAGTGTCAGCTGTCTGATGACCTGGGGAACCTGTGGGAGTGTTCACGCTTCACAGACTGCAGCCTCTATGTGGGAGGCCAGGAGTTCAAAGCCCACAAATCCATCCTCGCAGGTAAGAAAAGGTCCTCTACCCCCAGCACTTAGGAGGGATTCAGACAGAAAACGGTGCAGGGAGCTGTGTTACTGTGGGTGTGTTGATTCAGAATGAGAGGGCTCGTTTTTTTTGTTGTTGTTTTTTTTACACAGGACTATTATCTGTCCGAGTGTGGCTTTAGCAAGCAGCAACCAGGAGAGAAGCCCCCTAATTGGCCCTAGCCAGATATGTCATGCCTCTTCTTAATGGCCTCTTGTGGAGAGCCATAAGCACCTCGAAAGGCTACTCAGGGTCTGTGTTGCTGGCTTGATTTGTAGCTGCCTAGGACTGGAGGGGGGCGCTAATCCACTCCGCTACCACTGCTTGGCCCTGCTTGACCCAGATGACTGTAGGATTCAGGAGATTGAAAGGCGAGCTCTCTTTTACAGCTCGTCTCCATTAGACACGGTGGTTAGTTGCAGTGGCCAGAGAGAAATGCTGACAAAGTGGCAACTATATGGAATTTGCAACATTTTAGTGTAATAATTCAGTGTACTGTAGTGTAGCTGGTTTTTGTGCCTTAATTTTTGCTCCTTTTTTAAACTCTATTTTGTCAAAGTACCTACGTACCTTTTTATATGTATAATGTGATGATGTTATATTTATCGGTGTGCAATTTATTTATTTGGCAGCAAGATCCCCGGTCTTTAATGCTATGTTTGAACACGAAATGGAAGAGAGTAAAAAGGTAAGAATAACCTTCTTCTTCATGTGCTCAAAATACTTTGTCATGTTCTTTATGACAACTTATTATAACACACAGTGGCAATAAAAGTCCTCACCTTCTTTCATGGATGTTCTTCAGTAGTAAAGAAACCCTTTTCCTGTTTTCCTTCACAGAACCGTGTTGACATCAGTGATGTGGACCCAGATGTCTTTAAAGAAATGATGGGCTTCATCTACACAGGAAAAGCCCCGAACCTGGAGAAGATGGCAGACAATTTGTTGGCAGCTGCAGACAAAGTAAGTATCAAAGTAATTGGAAGTCTTGCTAATGTAGTAATTTCCTTAATTACTGGCCCGAGATTTATGTATTCTGTTTATTTATTCAGGCTTTACCCGCCTGCACCACCCTGAAAATATCCCTGGATTCAGCACTTGCCTCATTTACTCTCCTTTTAGTTTTTACTCAAACATTACTATTTCATATGTTTAAATTGCTTTCTATTGTTTTAACGGTTTTAGACATTATGTGAAGTTAGTGATAACATCAGGTCACTTTGGTTTGAAAGGCAATGAAGCTAACGTAGTCTGTTATGTTATTATACAGCTGTTAGCCTGCATCTTACATGACATTATTTCACTATTGATAAATTGTAAAGTTACAGACTGTTTCCGTCGTGTCCCCCCTCCTCCTCTTCTCTCCTTTTTTGAAGCTTATAATGTTGCTTTTGTTCAGGTTGTCATACGTCCGTTCAAGTTAACACATTCTTGAGGCTGCAGTTTTTGATGTGGTTTCTCGTCTATGTAGGCGTGTGGCGATAATGAAAATTCTTGGTATACAAACATTATTGTTTCACTGAAACAGGATTTAAGTCTCAGCATTATGAAAAAAAACGACTTTATGACAAAAAAATAAATAAAAACTTCACTTAAGGCAGTGTTTTGTTGTAAAATAAACATACAGAACAACACTGTCCCAAATGAGCCACAAGTAATTTCAAGAGGATGTAGAGACTTAATCTGTTTCATAATCCCTAGTCTGGATTTTTTTTCCCCCTCTGTTATTACGCCACCAGGGGATGTATGCATTTTTTGCCCGTGTTTTGTATTTGTAATAAATGCAGCTTTATAGGTATAATGAAATATTTCACCAGAGGTCTGTGATTTGAATCCTCCTGTGTTCTTTTAAATCCTTTGTTGACAACACCGTTCTTTCACCAGTTCTCAGATGAGCTTCTCTCTTGTAGGTTTAAGCAAAGTGTATTGCGGACATTGTACGAAATTATAAATTTAATACACAGTTTTAACTGAAAAGTGAGCCACAGTATTGAGCAACATCTTAATTTGCCCTCCAAAATCCTCCTAATTGTTGCTAAAGTGATCAGTCTCATACCCCATGTGGTAAAATGATGTAACTATCATTTAATATGACTTTGGGCTCTGCTGGTGAGAAGTTTGAACTCTGGTCATTTCGTCACTATTTCTACTGCAATCATAATCATTCAGATTATAATATTTGATTGCATCTGTATCTTCTCTGTTTATTAAGTATAGTTGAGGCCAAATCTCAAATTACACAGATTCACTTTGTATCCTGACTGCTTTTGCCTTTTTTTTTTTCTTTTTTTTCCGTCTCCCTCTCACCACCACCACCACCACCCCAGTACGCTCTGGAGCGTTTAAAGGTCATGTGTGAAGAGGCCTTGTGCAACAGCCTTTCAGTGGAGAATGTGGCCGACACCCTCATCCTAGCAGACTTGCACAGTGCCGAGCAGCTCAAAGCACAAGCCATAGATTTTATCAACAGGCAAGTATCGCAGGGAAAAAAAAAAAAACCTCCAGTGATAAATTCCTGCTGCCATTTCTGTTTACCAGCCCTGAATGCTTACCTTTTTATCTCCTTGCCATAGGTGCAGTGTCCTGAGACAGCTGGGCTGTAAAGATGGAAAGAACTGGAATAGCAAGTATGTAATTAGCTGATATATGTGACACAAGATTAATAACACACTCTTATCTCTTCCCCCACCAGATGCATTAGAATTCATTGTTTTAGCTCAGGCAGACAGAGTGCTATTTGCCTTTTCAGGTTGAAGCTCCATATCTTTGTATCCAAATTATTAATAGACTCATACCTGGATAAACCCTGGAAATGGAATATTTGTAGAATTTTAAACGGACGGGGAGGTGGTTGCTGTGGGAAGTTTTTCTTACAGATGATGAACTGTGTTGTTATAAGACACCTTGAAACGGTTTCCGCTCTGTTGTATTCAACACGTATAGACATTTTAATCATACATTAATTTTAACCTATGCGTATGTGCTCGAAGCACTGATGGCATCTTTGCAAATTTACCATATAGCTTCTTAATGAAGTCCCCCTTATTTGCATTTTATTACAATCTCATTTATGGTTATTGATTTTTAATGTGCATATTCTCATGTCTTGAGTGTTAACTTCATTTTGCCTGTGCTTTACAGTCATGCTACGGATATAATGGAAACTGCAGGCTGGAAGTCAATGATCCAATCCCACCCTCACTTGGTAGCCGAGGCCTTTCGTGCCCTGGCTTCAGCACAGTGCCCACCCTTTGGTCTTCCCAGAAAGCGTCTAAAACAGTCCTGACTGCCTGATTGTGCCCCAGGACTTTACTGGAGGTGTGAAGCATGGGTTTACAAAGGAAGGACTAGCGAGGGTACCACTCTTATTTCCACCAAAACTGAACACACTTGAATACAGAAGAGTGGTGTTTTCTGGCCAGGAATGTGGGGAGGCTGGCACGTGGACTACTGGCATCAATGGATTGGGAAAAAAATTGATTCAATCGGTGTTGCTTGCTTGCTTTGCTGCCCCAAACTGAATTCTGTTCAGCCTGGGTAGCAAGTCAAGCTGTCTGCTACTGTTTTTTTTTTTCCTGTAATTTTAAAAATGGCCTTAATATATCTGCCATTGCTCTGGAGCTGCTCTAGAGTACTTTGTCTATTTTACTCTGTGCCTGCCTTGTCACAAAGACCAGGCCTCCTCCAGGTTGCACTAGTTTCCATGAATAGTCATTTTGATATGGAGTTCGATAGGAACGTAACAAAGGTTTAACTAAATGGGAAATATTATATATTTGTAATGTTTAGCCCGTTTTGTGACTAGACATTAAAAAGCATGAACACTTTCAGTGCAAGGTCCGTTCTTTACACTTTTTAAAAGATGTGTATGCCCCATATTGATGGCACCATTTCTATGTAAATGATAGTTGAACCATCTTCAGAAGACCAGTGTACAAGAAAGTCTGTTCTATTGCATATATGTGGGGGAAAAAAAAGTAATCTGCCATTATGAAGACCCAGTGTCAATTCTTATAGTACACCTAAGACGGAAAAGTGTCTGTACTTTGGCCCTAATATATTATAAAACATTGGAAGTATATGGACGTATTTACCCAGTCTCCCATTTTAATGACATATTCCAGATCATACGTCTGTGAAGTGTTATAGATTAAATTTTGAGAATTTCTTTCCTTAGTATTGCCAACTTGCAAATATTATATATTCTCATTATATTGTGGTTAACTAAAAGTGGAGAGACTAATGCATGGTCATGTTATTGTCAAAGAAAGTGTCCAAGTAACAATTTCGTTTTTTTTTTTTTGTTTTTTTTTTTAACAATTTCTTTTCTGCAGTTATCTGACATATTTGTGCAGAATTAAATGAATTGAGTATGTGCAAAAAAAATTTCCTCTAACATGCTTGGATATTTGTAGGATGCTGAGCATCACTTCTACTGGCAATGTTTTTCTGTGTTTGAATGAGGGGTTGTCATGTTTATTCGGTCCGTCTTGTACGTAGTGTGGTGTGACAGACACTTCAGAGGATTTTGTAAATTAAAAGGGTAGCATCATTTTTACATGATATTACTCATCATTCAGTATCATGGTGAGATGTTGAAACTTCTTTTGTTCGGAAGCAAAAAAGATGGAAGAAGTTGTTGTCTGCAAGAATGCCTGCATTAACCCATTAAAACATTTTCCAGCAGTCTGATGTTGCCCAGGTGTGTTTTTTTTATTTTTTATACTTGATTAAATAAACTGTCTGATTTCAGATTAACTGTCACTTTGAAGAATACTGATTATCATCCACACTGTTTCTCTTTAATGGACGTGGGTTCAGACTGTAGGTGGTCCACTGTTTGTCTTTTTAAATATACACCACCATAATAATCAAAAGTAAATGCACTGCCTTAGTAAACTCGATGATGTTGAATCTCGTAGAACACATGAAAGACTATTTTTTTTTTTCCCCTCTTGTTTGATGCGTGAATGCTCGGTACAATCTCCAATTAAAACTCACGAGTCTGCTCTTTCCTGCTGGAACAGAGACATCTTCACCAGCAGCTTGCTGATCCTTGTCCGCCCCTCTCAGCACAGATCCTAGAAAAAAGCCCTGATGTCATCTCTGCTTTAGGATGCCTCTTTCACCTTCCACCATTATTTTTCTTTTTTGCTCTATACTAACTGTAATGCTTGAAAGAGACTATTAGGAATTTAAGATCGTTAAAGAAACAGTGGAAAATGACAATGCAGGCCTGGACATCATGACTGAGTTTATTGTTAAGGCAGCTCTCAGCTTGTCTTATACTTTAAGTGTAAATAACAGAGCAGGGCTGCCTTCACTTGAGTAATGACACATCAGTTTGTGTGATGCTCATTGCATCCCAGGTGGTATTTTGTGATAAACTTTTTGCTTTTCTTTGCTTTCCTCAGACTCGTCCACTTAAGTGTGTGTTTGTTTTGTTTCCCCAGAAAGCATTTTGATAAACCCAGTTAAGGGTCACGAATTTGTAAAAATCCAGCTGTGCAATACACATCAGCTCTAGCCAAAGAGAAAAAAAACAAAAAAACATTTGTGGACTGAGAGCCTTTGCAGTTAAGAGAAGAAGAAAAAAAAAGAATTGATGAACATATTAAAACACAACATTTCTCAGCGTTACGTTCTGGTACGTAAAAGCAGCGGCAGGTAGAAAAATGAGCATGTGATCATGTTAGTCTAAAGTGTCAGGTAGATTATTGCGTAACATTTCCCCTTTAGAGGTGAATCCAAATTTAATTCTCGGTGAATTTTATGTAAAAAAAAAAAATACACATGCATTTGTAAATAATTGGTGTTAATTGTGAGATCAGTGTGTGACATGGGCAATTACCTAACAATTGGGAATCTGTGTGTCATTAATTAGCAGTAATCTTTACCATTAAAAAAAATTTGACATTTTACAAGGATTTGGAAGTGTGCGGCAGGAAAAGCCCGGTGTGACTTGATGCCTAAAGGAGTGGGTGCCTTGCCCTGATCAGATAAGAGTAATGGAAGCGAATGAAAAGACCCCTGTCCCTGATGGCCACTGCAAAAATGGATGTGCTCCCTGAGGTGTACCTCTGGTATCATCCACGCCTGTGGACACAGATTTATTGGCCATTAAAAAGCTACACTGAAATGTACCTCTTAAAATGGTGTGTTTATCCTGTTGAGAAGTCCTTGTAGGGAATGAAACGAGACAACTGTGAGCACTGACAGACTCGGACTGACTCAGTATGACAATATGCCTGCAAGTTCAAATAAGGTTTAATGCCATAAAAACCTAAATTGATCTTTACAATTTCAATTTTAACAAAATTAACCCCCTATGAAATCAAATATTCCAAAATGAACATTTGTACTTACAGTATACACACAGCAGAGTTCTTATCCCTATTTTTTTTTTTTTTTTTTTTTTTTTTACAGGGAAACTGTTTAAACAAGATTAAGCAAGCAGGAAATCAATTTAGCTACAATCTGCAAGGATTACAAAAAAATGGAAATGAAAGCAATCTATAACTATAAGCAATAATAAATATGACACCTATCTACATGATATTGCTTAACAAACACCAAAAATAAGGAACAGTATACTCATTGATATAGGTGCTCTGGAAAAAATGTGAGTAAATTGACTAATTGTTTACTCTGAAGCCATAAGTAAACACGTTTAGTTTTAGAGTTACACGTTAATACACAGCATTTGCACAAAGGAGAAGAACTAAAACATCAACATAGACCAACTCAAGATTTAGTTATTTCCTTATCATACACCTCTCCTCGTGTGTATCATTTACAGGCGATGGGTAAAGACATGAGATACAGTAAATAAAGGAACAATGACAGAAATGACCTGCCATGTGTTTAGTCATTGCCACATGCCTCTAGCCTAAAAACCCAGAATATATATATATATATTTATATATATATATATACGCACTTGTCTCCACTGATGGCATTTAATGTTGTTGTTTATAACAGAACCTTTAAAAGCTTTAATTGCTAAGTCGAAGTACATTACATCATTTACTATGAGACTGGATGGTATCCACTTTTACACAAAAGTCAGTCAACTAAAGCCTGCTGTACAGTTGGGAAATGTCTGACATTTTAAAAATTTTGTCCCATTTCTCATTAAAATTCCAGACGGATTCTGTATTTTTTCTTTTTTTTTCTTTCTTTCTCTCTTTTTCTTTTTCTTTTTTTTTTTTTTCTTCACTCCTGGTCTTGGGTAAATGAAATTTCCCAGGCTAATTAAAGCCTATTAAAGACAGGTAATGTCAGGGCTGGTGGCAGGACCATGACAAAGTGCTGATAATTGTCTGCCAGACTCACTAAATCCACCTGTCCTGCAATTATCGCTTTCCCCCCACCTCTCCTGACACATTAATCCACTGCGGGGCCCGCTCTGCAGGCTGATGCCTCAAAGTACATCCTGCAAAACACAGATGTTGGATTTCAGACTAGTTTAGCATACACATACCTTATGATGATTGTAGCAAGAAAACCAACACAATTTTGGAAGCAAGCAAGGCAGGAGCCAGGTTATGCATGGATGGGTACCTACATACTATGTGCAATGATAAAGGATTATTCTCTCTGCTTTTCTGTTTTGATTTGTTGAGTCCATTTATTTTTGTCATGGACACCTAATATTAAGTTCATTCAATCAGTTCACTTTATTTCAGCACTGAAAACAGAAAGATAAAAGAAATTTAAAGATTGGTTGTAAGGCCATATTAATAATTCAGAGCTAATTGAAAAAAATACCCATTGATCAAACATATCTGAAATAATAGACCTCGTCCTGCCTGTGTTCTGTTAACAGGTACAAATGGATGTTAGCTCTACTTCGAAGGCATTGAACAAATCATTTTATTTTATTTTATTAATCACTTAAAATGTAGTGATGTTTCAAGTGGGAGATATCTAATTTTATGCCCTGCTGAATAACAATTCAAATGTATTGTCACTGTTTAAATGAGTTGAGGGATTAATTTGACAACGTTAGCGTCAACACAGCACTGGGCACAGGAGCCGCTGATGTGCTTGCCTATGGTCTAGCCTTAAAGAGAACATCTGGACAACATACTAATTACCGGTGGTTTACAGAGAACATGTGCTGTTGTGATGGGGGGGAGGAGTCACCCAGGGTTGGTAGCTAGCTCTGAATCCCAAGTCAACCCCTTAAACCGAGTCCCTGGACACCTAACTATCTGAAGTGTTAGAGCTTTATACCCGTCTGCAGTACATACAAACATTTGGTAATAATGCACCAAACCCCTCCAGCGTGCACTCCCATTCTAAGATGCACTTCCTGCCAAATCGTCTCAGGTATTTAGGTATTTTGGGACAACGGCCTTAGAGGTTGACATCTACATTGTTTAGAGGTAAAACAAAAAAAGTTGAGGCGTAACTAACAACAGCTAGGTCAACCTGTGGAGGAGTACGGCGTGTCGCTATGGTAGTTGTAGTCAGGGCATACCTTCTGCACCAGTTTATAGTCTACACTGTAAAAGGCTATATAGATGCATATAACTTTGAAGGGTTTTGAGCACAGCCAGGACACATGGCTCTGCGTCTGCTCCTGATAGCACACCGTGGATGGGTCATAGTTGCACAGGGCAGTCTTCTTGTTGCGGTCCGTCTTCTCATACTCAATGCGACAGTTGAATGATTTGGTGTCTTTGGTCTCCAGTGTGGACTGCTGGGCGATCTCAAACTCCACCACCTTGGAGGGAGGCACCAGGCTGACGGACACGTTTCCCAGGCCCGTGGAGTTGTGGCGGAAGTAAACGCTAAAAGTGCCGTTCCCGTGGTCCACGATCTTCCCTGTGATCAGTAGGTTTAGCTTGACAGTCTTGATGTTGGAGTGGAAGTCCCCCCACCCGAACATCTTTTTGAACTTGCCAGTCTTGACGATGGGCCTGCGTTTAGTTCTGGCCTGTGCACCCTGAACATCTGTCTGGTTAGATAACCAGTCCCAGAAGTCCTCCATGTTCCGTAAATATGTCACTTCCCCCATGTTGCTCTTGAACCCCGGGGAGCCCTTGGCAAACAAACGCAGGGGGTTGAGGATCCGTGGACTCGCCCCCGTGGGAGATATCTTCTGTTCATTCACTCTGTCCCCCCACTCGATGAGCTCCGTGGCTCCTCGCACTTTCCTGCATGTGACCTTCAGAGAAAACGCAGCAGACATAAAGACATAAAGAGCATTAGGTGACATAAAAAAAAATATTTAAAAATATGAACACAATAATTACGCAACCTATAGAGTTGATCTACAAACATTGTTTGACTTGATTCCTTGGCATAATAACATATTCAACATATTTTTTTTTTAACTATGCAAAGTGGGCTCTTCATGCATAAAAAATACTGTTCTGTAAATTTTGTAAAAAAAAAAAAAAAAAAAAAAAACTGCATCAAATGTAATTTTGTTGCATAAATAAATATGATTAAAAAGTATAAAAAATTATAAAATATGGTAGAATAAAATAAAAATGAGGAATTCATAACACAGTATAAGGAAATGAACTCCAGCTGGTTTCACATTTGCATTAAGCCTCTAATATTTTATGGCTTGTCAGATTACATGACAATGAAAATCCTTTGGATTTAACATGTGAGCTGGTCACAGATCACCAGGGCTATTCTTAGATATCCTATATGCATATGAACTTTGACTCGTAACGGTTCCCAACGATAAAACAGACCTTCTCGTATGGTAAAGTATGTGCTAATCCAGACATAGCAATAAACTGTGATCCCTCCTTGTACCTCAAAGCCTTTTTAGCTTTGGGAGCGATTCCTGGTCCACTTCAGATAAAGCTTTAATAATTCACAGCAATAAGCTTAACTAGTTTTATTAGTAATTAGCAGCGCCGGCTTTCCTCAGGCCCGGTTGTAGGGATCACTGAGAGAAGCAGATGTTGAAAAGCACGAGCAGCGGCTGTTTGAATTCTCACTGAGCTGCGGCGCACTACTTCCAGACTAATTATAATTTTGCTGTAAGCCTAAGTGAAGCACATGTGTACAAAGCTAACAAACTAGGTCTGTCTGCTACAATTTGTTTTGTCACAGCATTACACTCACACTCACACTCCTATAGCAGAAACCTTTGATTTGGACATGTGAAAGTGTACATGTGAATATACACGAAATGCTGTGCAATCGGTGTATCTTAATATACACCTTAATGCAGTAAACAGGACGTAATGGCTATCTGGATATATAATGTGAAATCAATGTGTGTCTTCCATGGACAGTGAGTCTGGCCCATCTATCAGCCCTCACAGTGCTTAATTAAGACAGTCGCTCCGCGTTAACACGGATGAACGAGGCAACACTGTAATAATGTCCCTCTGTGTAGCTCGTCACATCCATAGTCATTTAATCAACCAATTCCAGCTGCAGTGCTTCCCCCACTGATGCTGATCCACTTAGTAAAACCTCTGGTGAACTCTGCCGTTAATTTGATATGTGTCCTACAACATCACAATAACAGGCTATGCTAAACATAAAAATCTGTGTGTTGACTGTGGACTCCCCAACAGGAGCATTTATCCACCACTGTGAACAAGCAAAACATCGCAGTCATCCTCTCACCAGCCCGGGCTATTATATCTGTTACTCATTAGGTGTCATGCTGCGCAGCTTCAGAGCTGTAACCAAAATTTTGTCTTTTAGTGTAAGTCTCAGGTGAGCTTTGTATAGGATGATTATAATGGAAATGAGAGAAGAGTTTAAGTATGATGAGCAACTGGGGGAATTGCTGTGACAACGAGGGGATCAGGAGAGGGATATCTAATACTTTAAATGCCCCGAGAGAGATGAAGCACTAGGAACTTGAAAGCTTGCACTGACACATAGGCTTTGGTTTCTTTCTCCCGCTGTCTCCCTGCACACATGTAATACCAACACACACACACACACACACACACACTAACACACCTCGTTCATTTAGGCGAATGTGGTGTGTCTCTTAAAATGAGACTAAAGGAATCTGAGTTTTTGTACAACAAGACGGCGTGGAAAAAAAAAAAAAATGAGGCAAGGTCTCATGAAGGAGAATCTACAAAAGCTTAATTAAGATTTGTTAATCTGTGCTGCTGTGCTAGAGGCATTTCGGGGCGACTTGAAACAAGACATTATTATGATAATAACTGCAGACTTATGGGGCTGAAAACACCAGACCTCATTTCAACGGCACCAGGCAGAGTGACTCGTGGCAAACATCGCTGATATCTGTCTGTGTGGTTTAGCTTCTTCCTTTTCCTGTACATCCTAAACAAAAACCAAGCTGTGCATGAACCGCGTAGCTCGTCTGCAAAGTTATCACAGCTATACCACAGCAGTGAAAGATATGTGTGTCTTATAATATATATAATATATATATATAGTAGTAGAGAGTTGTGATATTGCAGGAAACATGAAGGTGAGTGAACTATAAATCATGTCAGTAATTTTAATGGAGATCCACATATATATATATATTTATCCACATAGAAACTGCTTTCATACTGAATGCATTAATATTCAGCATTTTCAATATCTGCAGTATGTTTTCGTGCCAAAACACATACAGTATTTCTGTGCTAAGGCAGCATTCAGATCACACTAAAACACTAAAGCTGTGTCTAAAAGCCGAAATCTTTCTCTACAGTGACTTATAAATACAGATTTATTACACGTATTAATCGTCATTATTTTGCATTTATTCAGCACTGACAGGTGGAGTGTTGTATTTACAAATCTCAAAACACTGACTGCACTGAGAGGATTGTGGGGATTTATGAAGCCAGTAGTTTAGTTTAGAAATGTTACACTTTCAGTAAAATCCAAACACATGAAAAAAGTAGATGTAATGCACTATTTATCAAATAAGAACTGATCATCACATCATAATTATCTTATGGTTAGAAGTCAATTCTAAAAATTAAATTCATTATTACAAAAGTTTAGATAAATATTCAGTATTTTGGCCTGATCCAGCATTAGTAGTTTCAAATATATTTATACTGGAGCAGAGCATTGATAAGATGAATACAGATATATCAATACTAGCATAAATGTCATTGCCAATAAATGAGAATTTTTTTTTTTTTTTTTTTTAAATACATTGGTTAAGGTTGTGTAAACCTTTTAATTTTTTTCTCTCAAAAATCCGAAATTGGTTTGAAATAATGTCTGTACTGTATATCATGTGCATCATTAGTGCAGATTTCAGCATCAAAAGAGGGAAAACTGAGTTTTTCTAGTTGGTGCTTAAAGTGCACACACACCTATCAGTCGAGTTGCACCTGACAGACTTCTCCTATATAACAGGTGAAAAATGCACGTTGTTATTTATACGTGAGGTAGAGTTGGATAAATTACCCACATCTTCAGCCTTTTATCTTACTTCACAAACAATGAAGTAAGATGAATGTTAATTCGTTTCACGTCTACATCTTTACGTCTCTACGCACCCTGGGTGTGAAATGAATTGCAGATATCGCTACTTCAGCTCTGCTCTCTTTTCTTTTAGTTTTGTTTTTTTTTTTCTGCCTTGAAGAAACCCTGTTGGTGTGAGCAGGGTTTAGATATCTACGTTATCAGCTCTATTAAAAAATATTCTCTTCTTGTTTTAATGCACATGTTCTATATCTATTTCTATGTAGGTATCAATGTTAAAATAACTGTTATGCACAGCCATCTCTGTTTATACCAGCATCAGACCAGAAAAAAAGACATTTAAAGGACCTTTCTGTCTAAATAAGGGATAAATTAGTCAGTAGTCACTTGGAGTATTGTACAATTATGGCACATGTACTGCATGTGTGATTGAGTAGTGTGTCAGTCAATACTATCTCGAGGTATTTGTGAAACTTAAATACTGACAGTGGCCTAAACAGCAGCCTGCCACACACTGAGTCAGGATGGATCAGCCTCGACATTCATCTGTAATGAGCATTACGGAGCTGGCTGCCTGCTTGTCCCGTGGGTAGACATATCTTTTAGAGGCCTGACATAAAGGTAATTGCCACAGTGACCAGAACTAGCCTCTAGAAAGTTATTAAGAAGCCAGTGACATCTGGCTTCTGGATCATCTGAAGAGATGCTGTTAAAATGCATTTGCAGCGAGCAGCCGGGCTACATTGTGCTCAGCTGTGATGGGCTCTGGGCCGCAGGCAAGGCTATAGTGTTGTTGTGATGGCAGTGATGGAATCTGACGGAGTCTCTCTCAACTTGGCCCGCCGACAATGTGGCCCGCCACTCGTGATCTGAGATCTGCTTTTCTGTTTCTTATTGTCCTTGTTTTGTTTTGTTTTGTGTCGAGAGTTACTGCATCCTCTTTTTTTTTGGTTTTAGTGAGCCAAAATAATCTATTTTTGAGCTTTCCTTAGTTGATTTTTTTTCCAGCACATAAGGTTGGAATATGCGTCTGGGGAAAATTGGTTTCAGGCATCTTTCTCACAATAAACAAAATGGACAATTAACCTGCTCATCAGTGCACGCAGAGCAGCTCCAATGATGCACTCCACTGTTCTTCATGGATTTATCTGTGCAAATTGACCTCACTTTGGTGGTGCAATTCATTTCTCTGCTAATTTTCTGTGTCTGAAGCTTCATTAACTTGATGCGCTTCTACGTAGTAAAAATCTGGACCTCCCGTGAATATTACACCGGCGTCGCCACTACCTTTCGTACAATTGCAGAACACCTGCTGTATCAAAGATGCACAGCCCCATGCTGTTAGCATTAAACTACAGATTGACTACAGCCTCTTGCTTTTAAAGCATCTGACATGACAAGCAGCTCCTCTCACATTAAAACCATTGTCAGCCTACAATCCCCTGCCCCACATCCTCCCCCAGCCATCTTCCTCCTGATGTTATAGGGCATATCATTTGTAATGATTCACACCCAGAGCCGGTTCCAGGAGAGGAGGCCCTGGAGGCGCTTAGGCAGCCCAGAGCGAGACTCTACACGCTGCTGAAGAATAGATTGCTGCTCTGATCGCTGGAACAGCCTCACGCTCCAAAGCCATCACTTTTAATCAGAGGCCGTCCAGGGAAACACATGGCAGGTGCTTCAGCACTGTGGTGGATCGCAACAGCAAATCCACACCGGGGGCACCTTACCAATCACAGGCGGCTACCTCCTCCCCTACGGTATAATCCTTTAGCCCATTACCACCTGACCTCTGTCAGAATGAGACAGCCTCTAATATCTTGAGAATAAAGATGTTATTGATCCGATATTTAATTTGTGGCTTGTGTTATATTCTACATACTGGATGCATTATACTTGATAATGTGTTATGAATATAGGGAGCAGTAAGTATCTAATGAATATCCTTATAATAACATTTGTGGGCTAATATAAGTAAGTAAAATGTCACCACCTATGTACGTATGTCTACACCCAACTAGCTCCTGACTGTCTAAATGTGTTGAGGTGAGAAGAGACGATATGACAAGCTCATAGAAGTGATGCTGATGTTTTCATCACAGTAATCCCAGTGGTATCACCAGTTCTGAATCTCATCCCTTCACAGATGTGCTGGAAATACCTGAAGAGCGTCACATCATTGCCATCAAACATAATATGTCACAAGAGAGTTAGCACTATCTACTGTAGATGCTGATGGTGGGCGGGGCTCCATTATTAGGTATGAGTGACATTAAGAACACAAACATTAAATGAATTTGAACTTTTGATGTAGGCGCACACACACCAGTTGCTTTTTCAGTTGATTACCGTATTAGTTATTCAGAGCTGATTTTTATTTAGTCTGAGTGTTCAGATGCATATTAGTAGTAGATGTCTCTGAACAAGAAACTGTATCCCTAACAGCTGACCTCGACCTTTGACCTCTGTTGTGAAGGACAATAAGCATCAAGAGACCAAGAACAAAAAAATACTGCCCACTTTCCCGAGAAACTCTGTGTTATATAATCACCACCTCTCATATTAAATACAGTTGACTACTGTACTACTTTGGGATGTGTTTTCGCACACATATTATCTGACTGCTCATTATGACACCCCGGGCCGCTTGCATCCTACCATTAGCATAAAATGCGAGTGATTTGGCTAGCATAAATCATATTAGTATGTTTGTTATGTTATTAGTCATATATCCGTTTTTCCCATCCTGACTTTGACACCAGTGTTTGAGCTTCAACAAACATCCACTGCTAAATGGTGTTTGTACGAATCCTCTATCTTCATAGTGAAGTCCTCAGTCATCAGATAACATTTCCCCACAGGAAGTGAAACACATAAACAACAGAACAACAACAACAACAAACACAGTTATCTCTACTGCAGCATGGAAGCTGCAAACACAACTGTAGAAACATGTCCAATAAACACACAACAGATTGCAGTTACCTCCGATCTTAGTGACATAGTTTGATTAGATTCTATTGAGTATGCTATATAGCAGTATAACATCAACTTAAATGTCTGGCCTTTTATATCTGTAACTTAGCAACTAGTAAAGAACATCATACTGTACATATCATCTGTTTTCTGCTGGGGAAAAAACTAGACCAACAACAACTTAACACAAACCCCCGAATACTAAAAGTATAATACACACGGTACTCCTAAATATTGCTTTAATATTGTTTAAAATAAACACAAATATGACCTTTTTCAGACTTTATTTGCCAATAGCTGCTTTGACAATTAGGGGGGGCGAAGGTTGGATGTTGCTGGTGTGGGAAATGTGAATGCAGCGATGATGTCAGATGTTCAGGAAGTGTTAACAGTGATCCCACTGGGAGAGACGGAGAGCGAGCGAAAGGCTCCGGGACGAGAGCCTCCAGGTAATCTGGATACTAGTGTTATCTCAGCACCTGCCACATGTGACAGCAGCAAAGCCCTGAACACTTCACTTTTAGGCAGGCGTTACCTTTCAACGCATCATCAGTTTCATAATCCCCTTACGTGGTCAAAGCACCAACTCTTGTGCAGGCTCCTGACACCTGCAGCACACCTCTGTGTGTCTGATAGCAGGGATTCAGGAAGATAAATCCATGAAACATGTTGGACTCAGTGTAATTATCATTCTTTGACCAGTTTTAAACACCTTCTACTCTGTACAACACTAGTAAATGTGCATGTAAAACTCCCCGGCTAATACTTAAGAAGGCGCGGGATGTAAATACTTCAGAAAAATATAATCCAAGCTGAGCTTTCTTTCTTTTTCTTTCTTTTACTGAACTTTAGTTCTGTTTTTTTTTTTTTTTTTTTTTTTTTCATTTCTTCAAATCCATGCTGCAAATGATTCGTTTGTTTTATTCAAAATGTTTCTGCTTGATTTGCTTAAACGTACATCCACATCCGAAATTTGACAGAGTAAATGTTTCTGTTCTCGGAGCAGATTTGTGCCGTGGCTGATTTCACAGAAACAGCTTCCCTTTGAAGAAGAAACAAGAGTAGAAACAGCGTCGCTTCCTTTTTCTCTGAGTGGCTCTGAAGACAGGTACTTCACAAGAAATATACAAAGACAGAGGGGAGCTGACAGTGCTTTGTTAGAGCTGGAACTGACAAGCTGAAAAGGAAGGCCTCAAAGCCTAAACGCAGAGGAGGAAATGCAAAACGGAGAATAATCAGAGAGGAGATTTATTGTACTTACTCTAAAGCTGTCACACCTTGCCTTTTTACAGGAAACCAACGCGGTTTTAATTAAAAAGGTCAATCATTTTTTCCCAAGCTCTGACACATAGTGTGATTGCCTTCTCGAAGTACCAAACCAGGTGGTAATTAGGACCTTTACATGTCAGAGTGTTTGGGAAATACGAAAGACTTCAAAAGCAAAAACTTTACTACTGTGCCCGGCTGGAGTCACGGTTTTATGTGTTTAAAGCAGCTTATCGTGGTTCGGTAGTTCTGACATGAATGAGAAGTCATGGCTGTGCAGCAACATAACACGTATGTGATCAAAATAGCTGCTTATATAAACTGATCTGATCTCTACATTTCGTTTTGTTGCAGCACAGCAGTGAATGCAATGCAGGCGGTAAAAACAGCTAAACAGCGAGGTTATGCTTTAGAGAGCGCCGGATCTTTCTGACCCTGCAGAGGCAGTAATGACAATGCTATAAGATAGCAGAGCCGCCAAATCTAACACCGCCTCGGGCTGCACATTGCCCATAAAAATTCATAGCTGTGGACCAAGATCGGGAAACTCAACATCATATTAAACATAATGTTTCCTGCACCAGAGCCTCCAGAGTGGGTGCGACTACACTCTTAAGAGAGAGCTGCTCAGCACTTCACTTCATCCTGAAAAAAAGCCTCACATCACAAGAGGAGCTGGGGGGAAAAGTAATTGTGCTGCTCATAATTGTTCCGACTTAAGTCTTTAATGGTCCATCCGGCAGCCAGACGTAGGTTATTGTCAATGCAAAGGGCAATTGTGTCACACCTATCAATCACTTGGAAGTTCATTTAAGGACCTTTATCGTGGATTGATTGCTGGTACACACACACACACACAATTATGATTGATGATTGAAAAAAAAAGGGGGTTCAATACAGTCTATACAACCTGTAGCAGCTGCTAAAAAAATAAAAAATAAAAAAAAACATTTGAGGGATTTAACCCACAGAAAGGACAACCTTTCCTTTGGAGGTCTGAAACAACATACAGACTGAGGACTTCAAATGCCACAGACGGTATTGTTTATGAGGGATTATCGAGTCAAGCCTTGTGGCTAGAAAGAGTCTGACCCTAATATAAGCACAGATACACATCAGCACCATGTAAGCTCCAGAATAAGGCAGCACATGCATACAAGGTCCTGTCACTCGGTCACTCTGGGTTTTAATCACTTCCACAGAAATTTCTACTAGTCTGTCTGCCATTTTCTCTCATATTTTTCTCGCTCCACACCCAATTTCTCTGGTGGGGTTTTTGAAGACTTTAAGTTTTCTCTCTCTCTTTCTTATAAGGCAAATCCTGGGAGAGGTTGATGTGAAGACCAGGCAGAGCAGGGATGTGAAGAATATAAACACATTTTTTTATTGTCCAGAGGGAAAGGGGGGGGAGGGGGGAGGCTGCTGGGGTTGCGTAGTGGGGTCTGTAAAAAAGACTAGGACCTTATCACAGCCCAGCAGCTCTGTAATTCGCCGCCATGATAAAGTGGCGGCGCGGAAAACCTTACAAGGCTGGCACAATCCAAAGACGGATTAGGTTTTTCTGACATAAGCTTCCTGAAAAACTAATCAATCAGCCCATGCAGTATTATCAGAAGCGTGAGATTAAAGAGCTGCTCCTAATCCCCCCACTGTACATTTTATTACACTTCCCAGTGTTAGTTTCCTTTAAATATACAATAAATAAATAATAAAAAGCAAACCTAATTGAGCATGGGGAAGGGGAAAAGGGTTAAAGAGCCCTCAGAGAGGGAATTTATGTAGAATTTATGTTTTGTTATGAAGACAGGGATAAAACTGTTGTCCTTGCCAGAGCCCTTTTTGACTTTGAATAGAGCTTCACTGTCTTACTCCAGCACAGCAGAGAAAAAAAAAATGCTTTGCAATATTTCTACAACAATATTAGCAGCTAAAATCGAACCGTAACTGAATTCACATTCTCACTTGTTGTAATAATTTCCCACTTTCACTGACAGATCAACAGACAAATAATCAAGTAGCTAGATGTGAATAAATAAAAAAATAAAAAAATAAAAAAATAAAAAAATAAAAAAATAAAAAAATAAAAAAATAAAAAAATAAAAAAAATAAATACATAATTAAATATTAAATAAATAAATAATTTAAAAAATAATAAATAATTTAAAAAATAATAAATAATTTAAAAAATAATAAATAACTGTTCAAATTAATGCTAAATACTGTGAGAAATCACTTGTAATCCTTTAAATCAGTACACATCAAAGTTGGGGATGAACTCCGAGCATGTAGCGGATCCAGGGGACACGTTCAGCTTACTAGTAACAGCTTTGTCTCTTTAATGCGTCACACCCTTCTATCAAAACACTCGCTCTAGCCTTGCTCAAATCTGACCCCGGGCAGCGTTACGGTCTCACAAGAGGTAGCGATACATTTAAGGTCAGCACTGATCTTCTTGAAAACAGCCACATGGATGCTTTAATATTACCATGCATTGAAAATACCCACTTCCCCCTGCATCTGAATCTGTGTTATAAAGGCAGGGCAGGACAGGCAGAGGGAGATGGCAGAGCTCTCAAGTATGTTTTATCTTTATCTACATTGTTCTGCTGTCATTGCACAAAGGATAACTGCAGCAGATGTCATGAGGAAGAATGGATTCTCCCAGGATGGCTTTGACCCTCTTATTTGTCCCTGGGGTATGGCACAGATGCTGGGGCCTGGGTTACATTTTCACAGTTTGATTCATGTTCTGAGTGTTTCTGTGTGTGTGTGTGTGTGTGTCTGACTTAAGGAGCAAGAAGTAAGAAAAGTGTGTTTTCATTCGGACGATTTAGCCACACACACACACACACGAGAGATTGAAGAATGCTACAGACCCTTTGCATAAAAACAATAAACATGTTTCCTTTATATTACAGGGCATCCTGGTGGCTCAGTTGGCTGAGCTGCGTCATGTGACACTATATGATGTCTCGGTTGATATCTGGCTTTGCAACTTCCACACATCCAACCATATCCCTCCAGTGCCTCTTTAAAATAAATGATCCTATGAAGCAGAGACTGTGCATAGCGCAAGAGGTTTTGGTGCATATTTGACACTTTCACTGAGCTTTTTGCCTGGTATTTAAAAATCTTTTCTCTTCAGGGGCGGGTGGGTATTGATAAGGACCAATGTGTCTCAGGTCAGACAGTGGTGGGTCCGTTGGGAGGGAAGCCAGTGAGGCATATGAAGGGAGACTCTCTGGGGAGGCAGCCCATCTAGTTCTCTGGAGGCAGGATTCCCAATAGACACAAGGCTGATTACGACAGCGTCCAGAGCAGACAGCACTGTGCCGCTGCATCTGCACAGTTCAAGGCTATCTTTAAAGAAGCCCTCTTTGAGGATAGCACAGATGTGAAGAACTTCTTCAATCACATGGCATTTTCTGTTCAGATTTGATCATTGCAAGAGCCTTTAGAGCAAGGATGATCACGATAAAAAACCCACACTGTGTTCAGCTACCTTTTAGAGGACAACATTTGTGGCTGTTGAAGAAAAAAAAAGAAAAAAAAAAAGCGAGAAAAGCCCTTTATATTTCCCCAAAGCTTTTGATAAGTCTTTGGAGGTCTTATTCCTGCAATCAAAACAGAATTAGACTAGTGAAAGATTAAGATTGAGAAAAATCAATCTCTGGAAAATATTAAATAATTTCCCATGTTCATAGGGATGTGATTTCATCACACTGTATAAGTTATCAAGGAGTAACAGTGCAAGCTTTGAAAACTTGTGAGTTTCACAATTTGCACCTATTCTTCTCAGTTTTATTTTTTTATTTTTTTTATTTTTTTAATCTGGCATAATTTTAGTAGAGCTCAGACACTGTGTCGGGTGTGTCAACACAGAGGTTGATAGAATAGACCGATAACCATAAATATCCATGTAATTTCTAAATGAGGAGGCAGAGTGTATTTGACCGGCATTGTTAAGTCATAAGTGACAGAAGCATGATCAAAAAGACCATAATATAAAAGATAAAAAGACACCACAGTGGAAATAAACCATAAACTTTGCACACGGGCACACAAACAAATACTAGTTTATATTCAGTGACCAGTAATTGATTTTTTAAATCTAAATTAAATCCAGTTTTCAGTTAAGAACTCAAAATAATTATTATTTCTAAACTATAATGAGAATTTTTCTCACATTAACTATGCAAATGGTTGTTCTATTGAACAAATACACATGCAAACTTTTTCTTTGGAAAAGTCACAATGCCGAAATAGGAATAAAAAGTTAATTCAGGTGCTATTAAAGAAATGAACTACATATTGTATGAAACCATATGGCTTTTACAAAGTCACAATATCTGCAAAATTTAATCAACTGGACTAAAGATTATTATTGTTGTTTCTAAAATACATTCTTAATAGGCTACATAAATAAATAAAAACAAGCATATGTGCAAAGATGTTGATGCTTCATGTGTTTTAAGTAACTTATTAAAGCAATATTTGGTATTATGTGGTCATTATTACATTTTATATTGCAGTATGTTACAGTAGATTTGCATATTACTGGTAAAATATATAAATAATTTAAATATAAATATATACAACTTTGTTTTCTTGTGTCTTTTTAGGTGTCAGTTCTGTAATTTTTTTATTTTATTTTATTTTTTTTTAAATCATTTAAAACAAACCTTAAGGCAACTTTCTCCTTAAAGCCCTCTTGGCCACATGCATAATGTTTTGTTTTTTTTACATTTCTGGCTGCTCTCATTCAACAACAACCGCCTCACCTGGTGCAGGAGGAAAGAAAACAGGAATATTTGCAGAGCTCTCATCTTCACGATGACTTCTCGACTTATTCAAGATGAGCGGCGCTTAAATCCTCTCTGGAAGATTTGGATAAGGACAGACGCACATGCTGCTGAAACATTGCTCTGATCACCTGCGAGAAAAGTCACAAAAAAATAAAATAATAATAATAATAATAAAATGTCACGATGTAAATCTGAGAGGATAGAACATGTGAATCTTAACTTTTTCTTACCGCTTTTCAAATGTAATACATCACTTAGGCGTTTTGAATCATCCTTGTTCAATCCACTTTTCAGGCAAAGTGTGTTAAAAATCCTCACTGTCGTCTCCGCCTCTCAGGATGTTGGGTGAGATTGTTTTTTTCCCCTGATCAGCTGGGACTCTTTAAATTTCTCTACAAACAAGGTTCAGTTGAAAACAACACTCCTAAGTCGCGAATCAAGCCAAACCGACTTAATTTTTTTCCCTTACTTAATCCCGAGTAATTGTATTTAATAAAAAATCTCGAAGTCAAGTTGAGCCAAATGAGTCCGCATCCCACAGACGGCGCTGCGGTAAAGAGAGCAGTCCGCTCGCTGTGCGCTCTCTTCAGCTCTACTTGATGTCAGTGCGCAAAATCCTCCGCTGCGCGTCTGGAGACTCCAGGTTCAGCCGCGCAGCGTCAAAGCAAAGATCTGGCTTTGAAGTCTTTTACTCTCTCCGTGGAGGAGACGAGTAAAGAGGCTTGATGTCACCGTTAGCAGGTTTTGTTCAGCGACACGTCCACGTTTTTTTTTTTTTTAACCCTTTAAATGTGTGGGACTAGTAGTTCCACTGTGTTCTGATTAATAAATAAATAAATAAATAAATAAATCAGCATGGATGTAGGTACAGGCTGCAAACTCAGAGTAGGTGAAGGATATTTAGTGTTTGTTAGGTTTGATACTTTCATATTTTAATTTACAACACGTGTGTGTGTGTGTGTGTGTGTGTGTGTGTGTGTGTCTTTATTCATTTGAATAACTCAGCTGACTCAGCACTCCTGACCACACAGAGCAGACAGCAAAAAAGGTCAAACGTCGCGTTGATTGTTTGCTCGCCTGGACAAGAAGACGAGAAGAATTAGTATGAATTTAAAATGTGACTTTGGCGCCACCGTGTGGTTACAGCCTCCCATCTCACCGCAGATGACAATGTAAATCTGTTCACACCTCTGATTTATGTCATCTGCTTTCTCTCCGTTTTAACAACTTTGTGACAGTCAGTCCAGGGATTTAAAGGCTTGTGTTCGAGGAAAACGGAGGGTCACAATATCAAGGTGAAACTATGAAATACAAGAAGAGCAGCCGAGAACAAAATGTTGCTGATTATACACCACTGAGGCAGTATCAGTTCAGAGTCAGAGTATCGCACAACTGTTTTTGGGTTGATCACAGTGCCTCAGATACTTTACGTGGGAATAGTCATATGTCAATGCACTTTAAACACCACTGATACATTTAAAATATTTAATATTGTATATGTTTTATATAATAAATTCATTGATTTTCATAGATCAGTTCCTGCAAAACTGAAAGTCATCGTCTTACTTTTTATCAGCTGCATGCAGTTTTTTTGGGTGTTTATTTGTGTCACGGGACCAATTAGTATTTGCGTGATAAATTTGGTTATTTACATCCATAATAAAAGAGTTTGAGGGGGAAATATTCTCTGGATTAGGAGAAAAGTAGGAAATGTCATGAATTGCTGTAGCAGGAGACGGACCCAAATGTAGGACACAGGATCAGCAGGCACTGAAGAATACTCTGCAAAAACAAGGCTGGCACCACAGAGCAAAAACACAACAAAGACAAATCAGAAAACCGGGAATAAAAGACAGACATAACTAATGAGAGAATAGAGAACAGGTGACTGGACTGGCTGGGGGGAAACACTGGGAAAGCAGGCTGGCCAGGAATACAGAAACACACGAGGGACACAAAACAGTCACAGAAACATCCAAATACCCAAAACACAAAGAGAAAATGCAGAAACATGACAGGAAATGCTTCATATCAAATCAAAATGTGATCTAAAGCATTACCTGGTGTTGTTAGATTACTCCCTCATATGACACATAGTAAAAATCACATTTTACTGCATCAACGTGCTACTTTCCTCCATTAGAGACCCACCTACATTAACACAATATGTAATGTTTGAGTAGAAAGAAAAGGGAGGGAGCACACACTGTTACAGTTAATCTTATCAGCTTTACTCCAGAGCAAAGGTAGAAAAAACACACATACTTTTTATGATCCCATCAGTTTTAAAAACAAAACCCCCCACACACACATGAGGCTAGTATCACTCACACGGTTGTCTGATGGAAAGCTTTACACTAATGCATCAAGGTTTAGTAGGATCAGTTGATCCAGCTTTGAGTTGTTAAGGTTATTTCTACCACCCAGGTTTCAGGAACAGGTCTGCAGTTCCACTCATTATTTTATCAGCACACTTATAAAACCTATAAATAACTTTTAAATACTTTTAAATTCCAGATAAATGATTTGAGTCATACATCTCCTCATATGACAGCATTAGCTTGTTAAAGAATAAATAAAAAAATATCTTGCAAGCACCTGCATGTTTAGTGAGATAAAAAGTCGTGTTTTACAACCAGATGACCCCTGGACTGATGATGAATGTTACAGAAAACCACCAGAAAATAACTCAGAGGTGTTTTTTTACAGCTTTGGCACCACCGTCTGGTTGAGCATTACAGTCACTTCACAGTTTTGATTTAAAAATTTAAAGTTTCTTACAAAAGGCAGATTGTTTGTTTTGTTGTTGTTGTTGTTGTTGTTGTTTTGGGGTTTTTTTAGTTGTTTTTTTTTACATTAGATATTTTCTCTTGTTTGAACATTTTAAATACAATTCAACTGTAAAAAAAGTCATAAAAATGCTGAACTTGCAAAAAGAAGTATACAAATCTCTAAAAAAAACCCAAAAACAAAACAGTTTGTCTTGCATTATTGAGTTGAAACGAATTATGATTTCTACTTGCTTGTGGAGGCAGATATTAGTGACAGGAACCAGTTTGCCTGCAACTGACAGAGACACAGTGTCTTCTTATTTTCTAAAATGGCATATTATATCAGGCTGTCGGTACAAGACTAATGATTAATTTAATTATTAGTATAAAGTATGAAGAGTTCCCCACCTTGGGGGATTGTGCCTATTCATTCAAAAAACGGTATATTTTCAAGTATGAAAAAATCACCAGTTTAGTGTGATTGGGGAGCCAAAACAAAGGAATTACATCTTAAAATAAACTGTATCATTATCTTTTAGTCGCTAAGTACTCAGGCGTGTCAAGGTGAATGGATGTGTAGTTGCCCTGATTGGATTATACAGCCACTAGTTTAAATAGATAAAATCCACCTCATTCTATCATAAGAGAACTTTTGATATTATTCCAATAACTATTATCTTGTTCCTAATCATTTATATTGAGCTAATAACTAAAATTCACAACCTGTACAACAGTTACTTACATAAGAGGTTTCCTAACGGTAAGGGAAGTTGTAAGCAGGGGTTAAATTCCACAAATTACATTGTTGTTTTGATGTTATCACCCCTTTCAAAGAGGAGGGTGTCGGGTTCCTCCTACAACAGGCTTCGCACGCCACCGGTCTCCTTATACAGTGGTTGTAGGTACGTGTGTGTGTGTGACTAGAGAGAGTGAAAAAAAGAAAGAGGGCAGAAGCAGTGGCCCATTAAGCACGCATATGTCTATGTTTCAGGGGGAGGGGAGAAAGGAAAAGACAAAGTAAACAGAGACTTTACACCACTTTGAAAAAAAATCAGTGAGCAGCCTAAGCTGGAAGCAAAGCCACCGTGACTTGCAAATCTTTAGTTCACTGCTGAAGAAAACGTGCATGCAAAAAACAGAAACTCAATGCAAGTAAAATGCATTTCATAGAATTAGAAATTAAAAAAACATTTTTTTTTTTTACTATTAGTATCACAAAGGACACTATCACTGTATTTATAGTACTTCTACTGCACTATTTTACATACCATGAAGAACAAAAGTGAATTACAACTTACAATATAAAGGGTGAAAGTTAAATTATAGTAAGTGAATACACAGAAAATATACAAAGTCAGACTGCATGGACTTCACCACATATTCCACTGGGAATCTCGGTCTTTCCGTGACTCTGTAACAGCTCTCGTGCAATAACACAGCCTGAGCTATCAACAGAATTGACACACTCACTCACTCACTCACGCACACACACGCATATAAAACCACCTCTTAACAACAGCCACTTCCAGTTCTTACAATCAGTCGGCTTGCAAACTGAGAGGAGGCAATGAGCAGGGTGTGGTTTCCTACACTGCAGCTGATGGCCTGGCTGTGTTGCCTCAGTCTGGGGCCCGTTCAGGGGGAGAAGGTGCTGGTTATGCCTGTGGATGGGAGCCACTGGCTTAGCATGAATATTTTGGTGAAGGAGCTCACCCAGAGGGGCCATGAAGTCATGGTCCTGGTGCCTGAAAGCAGCCTGTTGATCCAAGGCTCAGAGAGCTACAGGACTGAGATCTACAAAGTGCCCTACACCAAAGCTGAACTGGACAAAAACTTAAACGAGTTAAAGGATGGAGTTTTCCTCAAGCCACCGGAATTCACAGATTTGTTCATCAACGTGCAGCGTTTGATTAACTTTACTTCTCTTCAGGTGATAGGTTGTGAGAGTTTGCTTAACAACCAACCTCTAATGAGTCAAATGCAGGGAGAGCGCTTCGATCTTCTGCTAACAGACCCCTTCCTTCCCTGCGGCTCCATCCTGGCTCATGTCTTTTCCATTCCAGCCATTTATTTCCTGCGTGGACTTCCATGTGGGTTGGATAGAAAGGCTAGCCAGTGCCCTTCTCCTCCTTCCTACGTTCCTGTGTCTTTCACTGGTAATCCAAAAAACATGAACTTCCCACAGAGAGTCAAGAACATGGTTATGTATTTAGTGGAGTCCTGCTTGTGCCGCGTTATGTATGGCCACTTTGACGACCTGGTCAGCCGACATTTGGGAGACCACATGACCTACATGGATCTTTTAAGCCAAGGTGCTATCTGGCTTCTCAGATATGATTTTACTTTTGAATGGCCAAAACCTGTCATGCCCAACATGGTTTTTATTGGAGGTATCAACTGTGCCAAGAAAGCTCCTCTGCCAGCAGTGAGTATGTAATGAATGTATATCAGAGTAAACAAGCATGCACATAACTGGATTCACTTAAAAGTTAATCAGATATACTTGATTTGTTTTGAGTCAGAAAAACAGAAAAATGTACAGACATTACAGTTTCAAACAGTGACCCTTTTATATTTTATTTTTAAAACTCAACCAATCAACCAAAGTGACTGCGCTGAATATGAATGGGCTTACTTATAATAGAAAATTAAAACCTTTTAGCTCGTTGTTTCGGTTGTTAATTCTGAGTCTCTCATCATCCCCGTTTTGAGCAGCAGCAGCAGATTGCAGCAAAATAAAAAAAAGCTCTGACAGACAAAATTAGTGACTAAGCATATCTGGAGCATCTATGCACCTAAAGAGCCTCAGGAGACCAAACGGAGATAAAATATTGGACTTAATGTTGCTCTATATCTGTCTGATGTGTAAATAGGTAACAGTTTACCTTTTATGTCCTAGAAAAAAAACATTTTTCAGCTGTTTAGCTGGATTTCTTCTGACCCCTAGTCGTCAAAAAATGTAATAAAATAGATTAATGCAGCTTTAAAACTCAATTATACGTCTTTGTCAATTGCTGAAAATATTTATTTGCTTAGTTGTTGTGCAGTATGACCAAGTCTGACAACAAAAATGTAACATACATAATAAGTGGGAAAGGTTCAAGGATCATCTCTGCTTGCAAAGAAAGACAGGAAATAGTTGTATTTGCACCTTGAACCTTGAGACCGGTCAAGTATTTTCACTGTTATGCAACAAATAACAAATGCCTTCATTTTGTATGAAGGAAAAACAGCCCTCAAGAGTAAAACACTGAAATCATTAGTTTGACTGCTTATTATAATTTATGGTGAATTGGCTCCTAACACTGTGAAAGAAGCGGGTTTGTCAGCTCTCCTGGATTATTTACTCTGTGAAATATGATCTCATGGAATGCAGCAAATTTCTGGACTATGGTCCCTATAGACAGTATCACATGCTCTACAATAGTAAACGCTGTCTATATATATTTCTATACATATATATATTTCAACTCTGCTGCACATTTTAATCTGTTGTTAATATCAAGTCCTGAAAAACATTTCCAAGACATTAATGCAATACACTGTATCCCATTGCTGCTATTTACTGTGAGACAAGCATATGTAGAGATCATCACTGCAGATTTCCAGCATGACTTCAAGTTGTCAGTTTCCTACTTGGTCAACTTTCCATTATACTCTAAATAAATGAGATTTAATTTTCTAAAAATTCATTTTTGTGTCTGCTTCAACCTCTCTGCAGGACTTGAAGGAGTTTGTGGACGGCTCAGGAGACAACGGTTTTATTGTGTTTACCCTGGGCTCAATAGTGTCCAGCATGCCCGAGGAGAAGGCTAAACTGTTCCTTGAAGCCTTTCGGCAAATTCCACAAAGGGTACATTGACCTTTAACGTTTAAATCATATCACTTTCTTTTACTTTACTTTTCACTTTTAGTATACAGTACCGTAAATATCCTTAAAGCCCTATTCAGTCTAAATGATAATACTAAATGATGTACAGTAGTTGCACATTAATCATTAAAAATGAACTGATATTATATGTTTCAGGTAGTGTGGAGATACACTGGAGTTGTACCTGATGATGTACCCAAGAACGTCAGGCTGATGAAGTGGCTACCTCAGAACGATCTACTAGGTGTGTAAAGTTGTAGAAAAGTGAAAAGCGTATCAAAACTAATCAAAGTATGTTGTTTTTAGTATATACGTACGCGTTTTAGGCATTGATCAGAATCTAAAGGGAATTCTTACATGAAGATAGATAGAAGACAATTAAAGATAACTGATTATACTGAATGATCATAATATGGCCTCAGCATATTTACCTGTAATTGTGGCTTTTCCTGTGCTTCTCAGCTCATCCTAAGGCTAAACTCTTCATGACTCATGGAGGGACCCACGGTATCTATGAGGGTATCTGTAACGCTGTTCCCATGTTGATGTTTCCGCTGTTTGGGGATCAGGGAGACAACGTACTTCAGATGGTGGCGCACGGTGTTGCAGAGAAGCTCGATATTTATAGTGTGACAACTGAAAACCTGTTGGCTGCTCTAAATGAAATGATATTTGACAAAAGGTAAGACATCTGTTCATTTAAGAGGATTAACATTCATTGTATTTACAGAAACACCCCCCACACATACACAATGTTATCTCTCCCCAGTTACAAGGACACGATGGTGGCGCTGTCCCAGATACACCTCGACCGTCCTATTGAGCCTCTAGATCTGGCTGTTTTCTGGACCGAATTTGTCATGAGACACAAAGGAGCTGCACATCTACGGGTGTCTGCGCATGATCTGAACTGGATTCAGTACCACAGCCTGGATGTCATTGGCTTTTTGGTCATCGTTCTCATTACTGTTATGTGGGTGACACTCAAATGCTGCTTAGTCTGTACCTACAAGTGTTGCAGAAAGGGGGCTTCAAAAAGAAAATCAGAGTAGAGTTTCTAAATGCAACTCCATTAGGTTTCATTAGGGTTTTTTTTAAATTCTGTAGTGAAGTGAATAATGGAAGTTGAAACAAACACTGTAATTACATTTCATAATGAAGTGCTGTGTGTGTGTGTGCGTGCCAATAAAAAAGTGTTTTATTAATCAAATGGACACACAAATGTATTTGTATGTAACAGTGTAAGACTAATTCTGGTTATTAAGTCGTTGGAACAACTTACTTTAGTTTTTTTAATTGTTTTATTATAATTAACATATGACCTGTAAGGTCTTGAAGGTCTCTTGGCAGGAATTTCAAAGAACAGCTGATCACTTTTCTGAACTTAAGCCCAAAAAAGTTGGCGTCTCGATAATAAAGTAGAGATAAAGTTTGTGAATCATTTGTGTTCTCCTTTTAGCCTAAACGTTGATTACTCTGATGCGTTTAGACTTATCTTAACTTATCTATCCAACAATCAGCTGACCAAGGTGCCATGTTGTTAATATTTTTTTACAATAGCTAACAGGAACTAACAACACAACCATAAGATAATGATTAATCTAATCAGATCTGAGTACTTGTATGTAACACAAAGAGAATCATCAGCCAACTCTGCAGTCCCTTTGGCTCTTTTTACATGGAGTTTTATACAATACTGAACTAGACCATCTCTTTCATAAGCATCATTTTCAGCAGACAGCTGTTTTCCGTGGCTTTAAAAGCCCACTGTGTGCTATACCTGCATAACACTTAACAGCATATAGATAAAGTTGGTGACAGCTAAAGAGCTAAGAGTTTCTCTCAAGAGTTAGTGGAGACAAAAAAAGAATAAAAAGAATAGTAAATCATGGACTTACATGTAACAGGTGGCAAGAAAAATACCTTCAAACAAAAGCTAAGGTGTCAGTGTCGTGTTTATAGCTTGTTTCTGTGGCCCATACAAAGTAAGTCAGAACTGAACTATTGACCTTTGAGTCAAGTCTACTGTCAGGTAAAAGCTCTGTATGTGCAGCATCTAACAGCCAATTATCTGTCCTCAAACAATGTTTATGGGAGACAGTCTTCACTTGTCTCCACTCTGACTTCACCTCTTTGACTTATGTGGAAGCTATGTGGATTTATTATATCTTCAATACTTGTGCTGCATCAACACGGTGGCAGCACGGCTATGTGTTACCTTAGATTACCAGGTTCGTATTGACTTTAGTGAAATGCACCTGCAGGGTTAGGGTTAATCAAGTTATGTAAAATAAACTGGAATAATCTCACCATACACAATACACCAGACAACAATATATAATAATTATAATATAATGACATCAATTGTGAAATTTAGTTTTGACAGTAGGACATGTATTGATAAAATGATGTCAGTTTTTAAATACTGATTTATGTCCACTAAATGTCTTAAACAGTACCCCAACTGCATGCCACTTTTAGCACTACCATTACCGCGAGAATGCACAGTAAAACATGAACTCCTGAATACTGTAAAAAAATAACTGACACTCCAAAGTGCTTCTGGTATGTGAGCGTTGCTCCCCCCTCACTCACTTCTGAAAAAAAAAAAAAAGCCACACTAGCACATATATTTTTTTTACACCGTGCGGTATACACACACCACAGTAGCTGCACATTGTTCTATGTTGGTTAGCCTCGTCCGTCTGCTTTGCAGAGGTTAGAGTAATGTTGGTGGAAACATTTTTTGCTCTAGTAATACTCACACATCCTCCTGTTTATACTTGCATGGTACAAAACTGTTTCAGTATAAATGTGCACATCCTAAATGTTCCTTTTCATAATTCCTCTAAGACATATTTAATTATACAGTCATATTCATTGCCTTTTCATTTGACACTAAATGATGACTTCCGACTCATTAATACATAACAAAATCATTCATTTCGTGCTGGACTATCCACTCTTTGCACAGATTAGAAGCTGATGAAATGAGAACTGATTGCCTGCCTGCTCTCCCCAGCAAATCAATGGCTCAATTTCAAATCCACCTGAGCCATTCATGTTTCTGGAGAATATTGTCACCAACACCCTCGAATGAAATGAGAACACCACCGGCCTTATCAACATGCCCCCACTGAGCTCTTTCTATGGCAGCTGAGAAACTGTAATACTTCATAACCAATCCTGGTGTAATGTTACACTATAATGGAAATCCCCTCTTCTATAAAGGTTTAAGGTAAACAAAAAAGATGAGCATTACCACCAACTGTGTCCAGACAGACAACCATCTGTGCAAAATCACTTCTATACTGGTCCATTACAACCAGGAGTCCCTAGAAAAGTCTTCAATCACCAAACCTGTTCATAATTCCAGCTCGACATGTTACTGCTGGTCTTTTAGAGGTTGGAAATTAGACTCAGGAGAAAATTGGGGATACTGCTTTTTTCAACTATGCCACGAAAGTATGGAACAACAATCTTACTACTCTTTTTTAAAATTACATATTTTATTTAATCTCAAGCCATCCTTCCACACAGGAAGTTTCACCTTCTTCCACACACACACACACACACACACACACACACACACACACACACACACACACACAATGCAAGCAGATGCACATGCACACTAACATTTACCCCACTGTCTGTATATTGTATATTACTGTATATTGTATATTGTACATATGTTCTCTGAGATTTTATTTATTTATTTTACTTTTACTTCGTTTAAAAAAAATATTTTTGTCATACAGGGAAACTTTTAACTGTGCATATGACAATAAACAGGAACTGAATACCTTTGTAACCATGTGACATTAATACATAGTTTCTACATGGCCATTAACCTCTTACCACACTTCTTTTCCTTTCAAACATATAAATAATAATAATTATGATATAAATATGATTACAACTTTTTATTGAAATACGATTCCTCATAGATTAGTTTTAGGGACTTTAGAGAGATGGGTAATAGATGGGTCAAAATCTGATTATTCATTGCAACATAGAGCTATAATCCAACAAACAGAGACACCACATACACTCTGTAAGCAGTGATGTGCTACGACAATAAGATTATTAATGATTTACCAGCACTGTATGGATAACAGCACAAATGACTTTAGGGTTAACAGGTGAACTTGATCATCTCACAAAGTGTCTCGCTCATGTTGCAGTGAAAAAGGTGTGATCTTAACTCCTCTTTGCAAGAATATGAAACCTGTCCACAAAGTTTCCGTTGTGGGAGTTTGAAGGTTGACTACAAAAGGTGGTCGGGGGAGAACTGCCAGGCAGACTGTTCAACTTTCACTCCTTTACAGCAACCAACCAACCATGAGACCTGCATATTGCATTATATTAGCCTTTCAGCTGCTCTCCCTCACTGGTAAGATCAGATGAAATTAATTACAAAATTACTGAAAAGTGACTCTTAATTGTATTAGTAATAAGAATAATAATAGCATTTTTTAGGGTCATATGTGTTTTTTTTAAAGGAGTCTTATTAAAGGATAATGATTAGGTTGGATTAAAGCATCATTTTATTTGTCTCAGTCCAACGAAATGCAGCTGCTGAGGATTTGTACCCTGTAATCTGTGTATTAATTGTACCCTGTATTCTGTGTATTAATTGTACCCTGTAATCTGTGTATTAATTGTACCCTGTAATATCTGTGTATTAATTGTACCCTGTACTCTGTGTACTAATTGTACCCTGTCTCCTCGTGTCAGGAGCTATGGAGAGCGGCATAGTGGGCGGTAAGGTTGCAAAGCCTCATTCTAGACCCTACATGGCATCACTGCAGATCCGTAAAAGCCATACATGCGGCGGGATACTTATTCGGGAGGACTTTGTTCTGACTGCAGCACACTGCAAAAAGTGAGTTTATTTTACATAAATGCAGCAGCAAAAAGTGAAATGAATTTTTATGGCATGAAATCCTTCACAAGGATTTAAATTTTCTCAACAAACCTGTGTTTATTATATCTAATAGATTTTAAATTGTTTTTGACATATTAGTGATATATCATATTATATGATATAATGACACTCAGTATCTTCCCTAACCTGCAGTTAATGTTTTTACATTGTTTTTGTGCCATGGTTGTCAGACCTGAGAAAATGATGGTGGTACTTGGTGCACATGACATAACCAAGGATGAGAAAAGTCAGCAAACGATCCCAGTGGAGTACCATCCTCATCCAAAATACATTGAACAAGAATACGATTATGACATTATGCTTCTGAAGGTAAATAAAATTCTGTAAAAGTCTATATCAAACCTGCGTTGTGTTTAAAAAACTGAAATCTGAAGTGTTTTGTTCAATATTTAGCTGCAGTTAATGCCCTCATTACAGTTTCATTTTTTTTACCATCTTGTTTGTGATTTAAAGCTGCATGAATTTCACACATTTGCAATGAAGCAGATGAGGATGTGGAGATTTTGATATATAACAATATAAATGATAATATAAATTTACTGTGTTGTGCCACACCGTGCAAAAAAAAACCAAATGATGCTCTGACTCTGTTCTCTTTCACAGTTAAAAAAGAATGCCACGCTTAATAAGTATGTGAAGGTCATTGGACTACCGAAGAAAGACGGGAAAATACCAGCCAACATTAAGTGTGCTGTTGCTGGCTGGGGCAAAACTGGAGACAAGACAAGTACATCCAATGTACTGAGGGAGGCCACAGAGAAGACGCAATTCAGCTTTGAGTGCAACGCTAAATGGAAACAATACTTCAAACCTATTCGAATGTTATGCACTGAGTTTACCAAAAAGACGGGAGGGGTTTGCCAGGTGATTAAACAGAACAACAAAAATCCACCAACTATTAAATACCACAAAATACATCAATGATGCTACTAACAGAAAATGCCACAGACGTGTTTCCTTTATTCATGCTGTAATCTTTTCATGGACTAATAAATCATGTGTTTTTGTTGTCTTTTTCCTATAGGGTGATTCTGGTGGACCACTTATCTGCAACACCAAGCCTCAAGGGTTAACAGCTTTCACCTATCAAGATGATTGTAATAATCCCAAGTATCCCCATGTCTTCACTAAAATCAACTTCTTTCTCCCCTGGATTAAGAAAGTGATGCAAGGGTTGAAGGATGTTGAGTGAGTCAGAGCAGCTATTGAGAGCCCTTTCTTCACTATTATTAAATAATGCAAGCAAACATTTAGAAAATCAATTAGTTTTGGGAACAATTTTTTTTACATGTGAAGTTTTTGCATGTGTACACTGTATATTCATAGCATCTGCCTACATTCTTTAACACTGTGTTAAAAGCCCATCTTTTCATTTCAGAATTGTTCCCTTTTGCAAATTCTTGTGTAAGTTTGGTCAGCTTTGCATATGCTTATGTTAAGGATCCGATGTTTTTGTGAATCTTTTTTTCTGAATAAAGAGTATGTTATAAATTAGGTTATTATTTAACTATGTTAAATGTTGATAAACTGAGTATTAAATTTTAATTTTACAAAGTAACTATGTCTGTCAACGTTGTCATTTTGTAGTGTTATACTGTATACTGTACTGTAATAGTCAAACAATTCACCAACAAAGAATATTGTTACTCCACAACCCTCAATGTAACACCATGATTTGAGACTGAGAGTTGACATTGTGGAGACATTCTCTACACAAACAGAAAATAATTGTATTTTGTATTACAGAATTTGGGGTTTTTAAAAGAATCTGCTGAGCTTCACTGCATTTGACGTACCTGCAGCAAGGTATCTTGGGTTGGTGCAGCCCTGAGAAAACATAATATCACTAAAGCCACAAACATCAATAAAAGTGAATCTGTTTTTTTATCAGGGTAAATGTTAAAGCCTGTAGCACCTTTTTGTTTGGAGAAAATTTCCCCTATATTGCTGTCTGTTACAGTATCTTCTTTATACTAAACCACCACTAGACACCACTAAAGTCATTCATTTATAAGTCATATACATTTTGATAATAGTACAACAAGTCCCTTAGATTTTCTTTCTAAAAATTTGTTGCTTAGACTAATGAGAATCAATTGAGGGAGGATTGTGATGGCCATTAATTAAAGAAGTGAGATAATTGAAACAGTATTCATTGAATGCTATTCACTGGCTGTTCCAGCAGAAAATCAAAGCCTTGTGATTGGGTGGGCTTGAGGGCAAAGTGGACGGACCCAGGCCCACCTGTAGCTACGCCTGTGCTCTGTAAACAGATGAACTTGATCATCTCACAAAGTGTCTCGCTCATTCTGCAGTGAAAAAGGTGTGATCTTAACACCTCTTTGCAAGAATATGAAACCTGCCTACGAAGTTTCCGTTGTGGGAGTTTGAAGGTTGACTACAAAAGGTGGTCGGGGGAGAGCTGCCAGGCAGACTGTTCAACTTTCACTCCTTTACAGCAACCATGAGACCTACATATTGCATTATATTAGCCTTTCAGCTGCTCTCCCTCACTGGTAAGATCAGATGAAATTACTTACAAAATTACTGAAAATAATAATAATAATAATAATAATAGTATTTATTAGGGTGATATGTGATTTTTAAAGGAGTCTTATTAAAGGATAATGATTAGGTTGGATTAAAGCATCATTTAATTTGTCTCACTCCAAGAAAATGCAGCTGCTGAGGATTTTGTACCCTGTAATCTGTGTATTAATTGTACCCTCTAATCTGTGTATTAATTGTACCCTGTAATCTGTGTATTAATTGTACCCTCTAATCTGTGTATTAATTGTACCCTGTAATCTGTGTATTAATTGTATCCTGTACTCTGTGTATTAATTGTACCCTGTCTCCTCATGTCAGGAGCTATGGAGAGCGGCATAGTGGGCGGTAAGGTTGCAAAGCCTCATTCTAGACCCTACATGGCATCCCTGCAGATCCGTGAAAGCCATACATGCGGCGGGATACTTATTCGGGAGGACTTTGTTCTGACTGCAGCACACTGCAAAAAGTGAGTTTATTTTACATAAATGCAGCAGGGAAAAAGTTAAATGAATTTTTATGGCATGAAATCCTTCACAAGGATTTAAATTTTCTTAACAAACCAGTGCTTATTATTTTAACTTATTTTTGACATATTAGTGATATATCATGATATATGATATAATGACACTCAGTATCTTCCCTAACCTGCAGTTAATGTTTTTACATTGTTTTTGTCCCATGGTTGTCAGCTCTGAGAAAATGATGGTGGTACTTGGTGCACATGACATAACCAAGGATGAGAAAAGTCAGCAAACGATCCCAGTGGAGTACCATCCTCATCCAAAATACACTAAACAAAAACACGATTATGACATTATGCTTCTGAAGGTAAATAAACTTCTGTAAAAGTCTATATCAAACCTGCGTTGTGTTTAAAAAACTGGAATCTGAAGTGTTTTGTTCAATATTTAGCTGCAGTTAATGCTCTCATTACAGTTTCATTTTTTCACCTCATCTTGTTTTTGATTTAAAGATGCATGAATTTCACACATTTGCAATGAAGCAGATGAGGATGTGGAGATTTGATGCAACAGCTAAAATCTCTTTTAAAAGACGAACACAAACTGAAATTTCCAATATAAATGTTTACTGTGTTGTGCCACACCGTGTAAAAAAAATTAAATTAAATTTAAAAAATAAAAATGATGCTCTGACTCTGTTCTCTTTCACAGTTAAAAAAGAATGCCACGCTTAATATGTATGTGAAGGTCATTGGACTACCGAAGAAAGACGGGAAAATTAAAGCCAAAACTAAGTGTGCTGTTGCTGGCTGGGGCAAAACTGGAGACAAGACAAGTACATCCAATGTACTGAAGGAGGCCACAGAGAAGATGCTAAGCAGCATTGAGTGCAAAAATAAATGGGGACAACACTTCAATATTGATCAAATGTTATGCACTAATTTTACCAAAAAGACGGGAGGGGTTTGCCAGGTGATCAAACAGACCAACAAAAATTCACCAACTATTAAATACCACAAAATACATCAATGATGCTACTAACAGAAAATGCCACAGACGTGTTTCTTTTATTCATGCTGTAATCTTTTCATGGACTAATAAATCATGTGTTTTTGTTGTCTTTTTCCTATAGGGTGATTCTGGTGGACCACTTATCTGCAAGAAAAAACTTCAGGGCTTAACAGCTTTTACCGACAGCGATTGTAACAATCTTATGTATCCCCATGTCTTCACTAAAATCTACTTCTTTCTCCCCTGGATTAAGAAAGTGATGCAGGGGTTGAAGGATGTTGAGTGAGTCAGAGCCGCTATTCAGAGCCCTTTCTTCACTATTATTAAATAATGCAAGCAAACATTTAGAAAATCAATTAGTTTTGGAAAAAAAAAAAATCACAAAGCTTTACATGTGAAGTTTTTTGCATGTGTACACTGTATATTCATAGCATCTGCCTACATTCTTTAACACTGTGTTAAAAGCCCATCTTTTCATTTCAGAATTGTTCCCTTTTGCAAATTATTGTGTAAGTTTGGTCAGCTTTGCATATGCTTATGTTTTTTCTCTGTCAGTTAAGGATCCGATGTTTTTGTGAATCTTTTTGTAAATAAAAATGCTACGGAATACATAAACATCCAGAGGATTTTAAGGAGAAACGGCAGTGAAAACATGGTGGGTGGAGGAGGCACAGGTATTGAAAGTATGAGAGTAAGTGTGATGGTTGAATCATGGTGTAAAAGCCCCCACGTATTATGATCAAACCACAGAAAACTGCTGTTGTGTTCAGAGTTTGTCAGTCGTAGTGCAAACTTTTAAAGTTGAACCGTTTTCTGTCTGTGAAACCCGTCATCTGCAGAGAGAGTGAAAGACATGTGTTGTCTTAGAGGAAAAGTTCTCCATAAAATGAAAACTGGACTGAATTGTCATTTTGGGGTGAAAACCAATATTATCATAATGGCGGTGTGATTTTTTTAAATTGCTGTTTGTGATAATAGAAATAAAAGCTGGAAATGCAAAACTTACCTGACTCGGATCTCTTGTGAAATATCTCTTCTCTATTACCTGTTTAGAGATAGGATAACATTTCAAGAATCAACATTAAATCTACATTAATACAAAACACACATACTAATGGATATTGAAAGAGAGAACTTTGAACAAAAAAGACTTTTGAAGATGCCCACAATACAGTCTTACAATGTAATTTTTAAAAAAGTAACCAAAGTTGTCATTTTAGAGTGTTATACTGTATACTGTACTGTAATAGTCACATTGAAAACCAATTCACCAATAAAGAATATTGGTACTCCGCATCCCTTAATGTAACACCATGATTTGAGACTGAGAGTTGTCTACATGCATTTAAAAGGTAATCTTGACATAGTGTATTGTGGATTCTCTGCAGAAACAGAATTCTGGGTTTCTCACCTTATCAAAGAATCTGCTGAGCTTCACTGCATTTGAAGTACCTGCAGCAAGGTATCTTGGGTTTGTGCAGTCCTGAGAAAAACAAAATAGCACTAAAACCACAAACCTTAATGAAAGTGAATCTTTAAAATGTACCATGCATTGCTGTCTGTTATAGTATCTTCTTTATACTAAGTCGCCACTAGATGCCACCAAAGTCTTTTTTTTTTTTTTTTTTTAAATCATACACATTTGGATAATACTACTACCAGATTTTCTTTCTTAAGAATTGTCTACAGGGTTGCTTATACCAATGAGAATCAAGTGAGGGATGATGATGTTGATGATAAAGTTACAGAGATAAACAGTCACTCAACTGCAAAATTAGATTTCAAATCATCTGTGATGTAACGTATCATTGTCTCTTTTTCATGTATCAGAGGCTCAATATCACTCGAACATTGAAGCTTTATTTGTAATGGTCTTTTCATATTTAAATAATGTTTTTAATGTGGAACATTTTTGAAACATAGACCCATGTTTGAATGCCACAAAGGTGTTTGGTTTTTTTAAGAACATTAGCAACGGTACAGTTTCCAAATGGGCCTTCAGGTCAGAACTTGAAAGAATGAAAAAGGTGACCTACGAGATTGATCTCCTCTGCATTGAAGTCCTCAGACAAGAAGGCTGTCCGGGTGAGAACTTCATTACGTTTGTTCTCTGGAATCTGGTCAAACTTGGTACCAATCAGCAGCAAAGGCACTGGGTTCTCAGCAAACTGCTCTCTGTCATAATCACTGCAGGGAGAAAAAAAATATTACTCAACTCCACCAACATTTTCAGTCAGAATTCAAAATCATTAACTTTGACAACTGTCTCAGTGAGTAATTCTCTACTCCATGAAAACAAACAATACCGAGACACTTGTTTACTTACCCATTTGAGACAATGACTCCTGTTGGAGAGGAATCCTTGTTCAAAGCTTCCAGTGACCAGCGGTAGAGATTCTGGGAGGATTTCTTATTTGTCAAATCGTGCACCAATATAATTCCTGGAAAAAAAAAAAAACAGAAAATGACAAAACATGAGAAAGTGATAGCAAACCGTATAATTTAAAAGTTTATTTAAGTGTATAAAAATCCACTCTACCGTTAACTGAATTGTAAAAGACAGCTCTGGTGCTTTTGACACTGCTAGCACTGCCAACAGATCCTCCAACATCCCACAGTTCAATGTAGTAGGTTTTCTCCTCCGGGGTTCCCTCCTTATAGTCTTGAACCTGTAGTTGTACATTACATTAAGACAGTAACATAAATATATTTTTATCAAATTAATTATATATAATATTATATTCTTTATAAGCCAACAGCATAATTGCACATCTCATCCCAATTACATTTTGTAACACATCCACTCTGCTTACCCGTACATCTACAGAGCAGCCAACAGTCCATGATGGATTTCCTAAAACCTGGTTCTGACACAGCAGATGGACCAAGGAAGACTTTCCCACCCCTGCAAAAGACAAAAGAGGTAAGTGGATCATTAATAATTTAGATGGCATGCACAATATTTGGCTTCATAATATGTAGTGTATAATAATACTACATGCTAATATTCATAAAATGTAGCTTATCACTTTAAATCTTGCTGCAAAATTATTCCTACTACTAAGAAATAGTACGTGGTTTACTTGTATATGTTTTCAAACTCAACTTTCAAAACCCCACACAAGTCGTTGTAAATGATACGGCGTTTTAAATGATGGATAACCTAGTTGTGCACCTTGAAAAATACTAGAAGACGTCAGGTACGCAGGTTCACATAGCCAGTTTGAGTTTGAGTTTAAATGTCTTAAACCAAGATTTAACGGTTAAAAAACCGTTGCCCAGCATAAACAAACGTCTATACAGATAAGCAGATATGTTTATATAAAGTCCAAAGAGCGAAAATGTTTTTTTAACTCACCGGAATCTCCTAAAACTAAAACTTTTACCCTGTCAAGAGAAGCCATTTCTGGTAACAGCCGCGTCCCGGAAGAAAACAGTAGAAAACCCCGCCTGTAAATCGTTCTGATTGGTTCGGACAAGTTAACTACGTCTGACAACGAGCAGATTCATTCGTTATAATTGAAGTCAATCTAAATACCTTACCTTCTATTGGCTATTGAGTGCATCTGATATATATCAGCCAATTGAAATTTCGTTGCGGTTATCGTTTACTTTCCGGGGTTGTCTGTCTTCTCGAAATGAGTGAAGTACATGCTAGCAAACCTAGCAGCTCATAGACACAGAAGAGCAACTATGTTCTGTGAGTTTTAGTTCTCCTGAGGCTGTGTGTTCTCTGAAATGACTTAAGGAAGCAGCTGCTTTACCGTATTGGTGGAACTTCAAGATAATCAGGTACGATTAGTTGGCTAACAGCTTTATCTAAACTAACTTTGGTTAACGGTAACTCAGCGTGAAGTTAGCTGTTACCTTAGCAACACCTTAACGTGGCTAAGTGGTAAACTGTAACGTTAGTAACTAGTATTCTCACCAGTAACACAGTTGCTGCCAACTTGGAGCGTATTTCTCTCTTCGTCTTTATTTGAGCTTGCTAACATTAAGCTAAGTGGCTATTATCAAACAGCCAGATATAATAGCTGACACTATTTAGCTTTGAGCTAAATACTTTAGCTCACACTAAAGTCGACACACTTAAACACGTGTTAAAAGTTGTTTGATGTAAATGTTTAACGTTGAAACATTCAACTAAACGTTAATGGGAAAGGGGAAAGATGGTGTGTTGTTATAAATATTGCATCAATAAGTAGATTACCAGTAATCAATAAGTTGCCACATATTAAATTCATAGTCAACAATTTTTATAATGTATATATATATATGTTAAAATGTCCTCAGTTTAATTATGTTGTTAAATAAATCTTTGTATTTATTCCCTAATAACTACCCAAAGCTTTGAGTGATAGTAGTTACAGCACCTCCCTACTGATCCTTTTCAGAGGCCGAAGATGATAGAACCACAGCTACTTACCGAGGTCCCTGCAACACTGAAGCGGCTGGCCAAGCAGGTTGTAAGGGGTTTCTACGGGGTGGAGCACGCCTTGGCCCTGGATGTGCTGATCCGCAACCCATGTGTACGTGAGGAGGACATGCTGGAGCTGCTCAAGTTTGACCGTAAACAGCTGCGGTCTGTACTCAACACTCTGAAAGGTGACAAGTTTGTCAAATGCCGCATGAGAGTGGAGACGGCTCCTGATGGCAAGACAACACGACACAACTACTATTTCATCAATTACAGGTTGGTTATTTTTCCATTGTTTTTTTTTTTCCTGGTCTGCATTATCAGTGTAAATGATAGATATGGTGTCCTAAACGTCTGATGATCGTCAGCCACATCAAAGACAATTATCCTCCCGAGTCAATATGTTGCACTCAACAATACTTTGTATATCTGATTTTTATAGGGTACTGGTCAATGTGGTCAAGTATAAATTGGATCACATGCGACGGCGCATTGAGACAGATGAGCGAGACTCCACCAACCGCGCCTCCTTCCGGTGTCCCTGCTGCTTCTCCACCTTCACCGACCTGGAGGCCAACCAGCTGTTTGACCCTATGACAGGTAAACTTTAAGCAAAGTGCCCACTCTGGTGGTGCTCCTCATTAAGTGTATTTAAAAATATTTACTTGTACAAAAGAAATGGCCAGTTTTATCATAGGTTTGAAAAGGTTTGTTCTCCTTTTATAATATTTATACATTCTTGTGCCATACAAAACCTAATTTACCCAATTCCTCTTGATAAACATTATTGGATTTTTAAATAGCGTGGCTAGTAGGTCATTAAAATGTTTATTATGAGTAGAGATGCTCTGTGCTGCAGTTGCATTTTATAACTGAATACCTCTGAATACCAGTATACCTCTAGATGGCAGTCAGAGCTCAGTGTGGCTTCGGTCAGACAGTTTCACTATTAACAGATTGGTTTAATAAAGTCCCTAATAAGAACAGTGCTTGTCACACACCCAATCTGTCAGCATCCTTTTTGTGAGTAATGTTGTGCATTGGAGCCTCTGTCTGGATGTCCCCCCAGTTTTCTCCAGACCATTTTATTTTTACTTATTTTGAAGTTGAACTTTCTGTTCAGATTCAGACCAAGGTTAAAATATGGAACTTTGTCAAAAATATATTTGAGGTGGTTAGTTTTGTCTTTAATTGTATAAGTAATTGGGCACATTGTCATGTAAAAGCCTATAGGTGAAAATGCTACATAAATTGAGGAAAATAAATGTACCGTAATGCCACATTGGATAAATGAATTCAATAGACTTCCTGGTACTGTTTTTGGAAGCATCAGCGTCTTCCTGGTGATGCATTTATCATCATCATCTTGCCACATCCGTTGCACAGGTTTCTTGTTTCAACATATCTCAGTTGGTATTAAATCTTGCTGTGGGGGCAGTAACCTGGCACCCTGACAGGTTGACAAAAACAATACCTAGTGGCAGCCTGTAAGCTGGTATCTTCTGCAGGGCCAGCGACACTGTGCAAACTCACAGGAATGGAAAATGACACGGCTGGTCTTCCAGCTCATTCTGACCCACAAAGAAGAGCCTGAATCCCTCCAAATTTGGATTTTCACAATGTGCTGTTGTAAGACTATCTATCTATTTATTTATTTATTAACCTGACACATAGGTTTCCACAGATGTAGATGTAGAAAATGTAGCCGTCTTGTGATCTAAACCTAATTTTCTTTTTATTTCTTTGATGAGTTTTTGCCCTTGTAACACTGCAAATTATGTGTAAGGTACAGGTACAGGTCTAGTTACAGGGTTTGACTTGTGCAAATGACAACATAGCTTAAATTCACATTGATTAAGGATACATCAGTCTGAAAGGCTGAAGAATCTGTGGTTTATAAACTAAGGAAATATTTGCAAAGATTTTCATTTCATTTTATCTGTGAATGTTCGTTCTCAGATGTAACACTGTATCACATCACACTCTCTTCCCCCAACACACACTCTTTTCCACCAACACACACTTTCTTTCTTTTACACACACACACACACACACACACACACACACAAAAGGTAGATGTGGGATCTGTGCTAATGCTGGAACAGTTTTCATTATTATTGAAGCTGAAATCAGCCAGCTAAACATGTCTTTCTGTTACTGGTATGCATGTGTGCAAAATCCCCAAAACACAACGCAATATTTATTCAGTTCAATGTTAAGATTTACTCTTTAATTTACATTTTCAACAACAACCAAAACCAGTTTTTCACTTCATATAACACGCTTATAATGTGACATGTTTAATTCCCGTCATTTGAGGAACAACTATGACATGCAAAGCAATACGTTTGTAGGGCTACATTTCAGTATCCTTGCTAGCCAGGCTTCTTGACTTGAAGCTTGTATGGCACATCATCACATCAACACCACCAGTCACTCTTTAGATGCCCAAAATGAAAGGACTAGTAAATGGCATGTTTCTTCTTTTTTTGTAATAGAGTTAAAAAGGAGTTTCATTTTTCAGGTATTTAAAAATATTTACAATTTTCTTGTACTTGTACTCCAATTTTTTTTTTTTTTGTAAACCAGGGTGTCACAGAAGTGGTTATGAAATCCAAAATGTCAATCATACAAGTAATTTAATAGTGTAGTGATTTCACAGTGTGTTATTTTATATCTCAAAATTTAAAGGGCACATACACTGTGAGGCAGTACTTATGACTATACATTTATCTCAAGTAGTGAGCTGCAGCAGCACATTATTATTTATTTGGACCCTTCTCAGTGGAAAAACAAGCACACACTTTGGGTAAAACCATCACACATTGCCAACTACTCATATGTATGAGTGGTTTTTGAAAGGATCTCTTGCCTGAGCTAAAAGCAAAAGCAATGCCTAAGAGGCTTGTCACTAGATTGTGATTACGTGGTGTCCGCTTTAGCCGGGCATGTTAGCTGAACCGTCCCTCTTACTTGTTTTTAAGTAGTTTTCCATCTTTTACCCACAGGTACATTTCGCTGCACCTTCTGCCAGACCGAGGTAGAGGAGGATGAGTCTGTCTGTCCTGACGCCAGGACACCGGTGGCGCGCTTCAATGAGCAGATCCAACCCATCTATGCACTGCTACGGGAGACTGATGATGTCAATTTGTCCCATGACCTGCTAGAGCCAGAGCCTACTGAGATTCCTGCCCTCAAACAGAGGTCAGCTTGCAGAAATACACCACTTATTTTAACATTCAGGTTACAGCCCATCACCTGCACTTATATCACCCGCTGACTTTCCACAAATTTTCATTTTTATTTATTATTTTTTTCCCACCTAGCCGTGAACGTGCTGCAGCTGCAGGAAACTCTGCAACCGGCCCACACCGTGAAGCCTGGGCTAACAAAGGCTCATCCTATGCTGACCTGTACACCCAGAATGTGGTTATCAGTATGGAGGAGCAGGAGGAGCAGCAGAAGCAGGCCAGTGAAGGCAAGGCACCTAAAGAGAGGCCCGTCTGGTTGACCCAGAGCACTGTGCAAGGGGCTTACAGTGAGCCTGACGTCCTCAAGAACCGTAAGTGAGGTTATTTTTCTCTGCACCCAGTCATTGAGTTACTATGTGTAAATTAATGTCCAATTATAGCATCATTTCACATACTTGTCCTCTGTTAGATCAAGTGTCCAAAGTAGGCTTGTGTGCAGTGAGAAAATGTTCATGTAGTTCTCTCAAACACCACCAAATACTCGCATTAATAACTTATGACAGGTGTCTATATATTGAACATTGAACAAAGGTCGACACAGAAATGTATTTATCAGACAAACATTTCACACACAGACTTTTCAATTGGAAGATTGTTCATGGTTAAGCTTGTGTAAGATGATTGTCTGGATGGTTTTGCAACAAGCCCAACACAGACCCACACCTTTGACTTCATTCTCACCTCGAATTTTAATCCCTGTAATCGTTCACAGGTCAACGCAGAGTCCTTCACCAAGTTAGGCAATCAAGCCTGACCAGACTGCTGTTAAACCATAATTGCATAATTGAAATAATCAGAGGCTTGATTAGGGCATGACTGAGCAAAGATTCCTCATTAATGAAATCTATTCTTGTGGAAATTGTATTAATTATGTCTTCCAAAAGTCCTGTCTCTAAGGTGCATCTGTCTGTAATAACAGCGATGGCCGTGTTTGAAAGGTTTTAATCAGATAGTAACTTGATGAGATTCTAGACGAACCCACCATATCACTTAATAAGACTTTAATGTCTTGTTCCAGGCACAGTTTGAAAATGATTAAAAAAGGTTCAAAAACAAACCAAATCAAAATTCTACAAGATGTTGTAAGAAATCAATTAAGAATTTATTTCTAATTTTAATAAGAACTGTTTGTCTTCACAGATGGAGACGTTATAGCCGGAGCCCAAGATGGAGCAGCTGGTCTTGGAATTGGTCAGGCAGATGAAAATGAGGAGGTGATGCGTGCCCTGCTCATCCATGAGAAGAGGGGTGTGGCAGCAGCAGGCGGAGGCGGAGGTGGAGCAAGTGCTGCAACCAAGGGGCTTAGCTCCGCTACGGCCGGCAGCGACTCGGAGAGCGACACCAGCGAATCAGATGACGAGTCTCCCACGGTTCCTCCCGCTGCCACAGCTGCTCAGTATCGTGGTGCGGAAGAGGATGAGGAAGAGGATGAAGATGAGTTTGAGGAGGTGGGAGATGAGCCAATGGTGATGGTGGGAGGCCGGTCGTTTTCGTACCGAGAAGTGAGCCAGAGGCCAGAGCTGGTGGAGCAGATGTCTGCACAGGAGAAGGAGGCCTACATTGAAATGGGACAAAATCTCTTCCAGGATATGTACTTCTGAACATACTGTACACACACACACACACACACATATTTACACACACAAGCAAAACATTTTGATGGATTGGCATTTAGTTACTGAACGTTCACTTCTGTTGTCTCACACTGTCAACGGCAATATCGGAGGCAAAGAGCAACTTTTCAAGAAGACGCTGCTTCAGAAGTATTTACAGTCAGCTTCAGTGTTGCATAAGTGATCCCACTCTTAGTATTATGTCCCAAGTATTTTCTAAAGTAATTTGTTCACAGAGTGCCAATTTATTTCTCTCTTAATGTGTTTTATTTTCATTTCAGCTTTAAGTTTAACTGTCTACACCAGTCGTTTTTAGCCATCCCTGTTTTTTTTGGTTTTTTTAAATCAGTACAGCTGTCTACTTACAAGTGTATTTCCATGCTTCAAGTCTGTTTTATTCTGGCTTAAGCATATTATTACATTGATGTGTATTGGGCTGTGAGCGCGCAGCTAGACTCGTGCAGTGTGACACTGACAGATGACTGAAGCTTGTGTGGGACAAGGTGTTAAGTTAAATATTTTCTGGGGGCGGATTTCTGAAATACTGTAGGACTGGGTTTTCAAGGTCTCAGGCAAATGTTAAATACATATAAGGAGATACAGATACATTGTTATGGTTACCAGTGAAACGTTTTGTTATTCTGAGCAATCGGAAATAAAAGATACTGCAGTACAACAATGTGCATGGAAGTGTGATAATTTGTGCAGAGAAAGTGATGAATGTCAGTATTGTGTACCAACGCTTACTTGCTAGATATTCATATTGTGTAATAAGTAATGTGGCACTGTGATATTATGACAAAAGCCATAAAAATCACAGCGTTAAATCATTATTATTCAAAGATCTGAGCAACAAAAGATTTAAAACTTTTAAATTATTTTTTATTGGAGAGAATTAAACCGTGACGACACCAAGAGTCTTCCTACTTTTGCATATATTTCTTTAATCTGTTTGATTTGTATTTACATATATTTGTTAATTTTTACTGCTCATGACACAATTTTGCTTTTTTTTTTTTTTCCTCTACACAGTATAATACCTCCTACCAGCTGCTACTTGTCCTACTGTGTCAGGTGGTCATTGGTTCTGCTACATTTCTCCTTCTGAACCACAAGAGAAACGAATGTGATGCTCTCATAACAATCTGGCACAACATCAATTTATTTTCAGTGATGTGAAAAATGTTTTTTTTTTTTTATTCCTCCTGGGGTTTTGTGCTTATTTCTTTTCCAACATTTTTAAAAAAAATCAAATATGTTTAAATATCCCCTCCAGTTATGTCCTTATGACATGTAGAAATACTGCACTCTGAAGATGCAGATATGCCACAGATCTGCTGCTTGTACCTGCCTGGTATCAAGGATGTTGCAGCACCTAACAGTCCCATTTATTCTCATCTTAAAATAGAGCTAAAAACGAGTGAATATTCAGCAGGTGGCCAGGAACTCTAATCTTGCTCCACGTCTGCTGAATGTTTAAGCAGGCAACTGTTTGATGATGAGCCATAACTTTGCATTTTATTCTAGAGGCCAGAGATTAATTAACAGCAGCTTTGAGGAGTGTAATAACACCTGCTGACTCTCCTCTGCTTTATTAGCTGAAGAAGCGTCTCTTCCTCATCATAGTTTGCATCTTTGGTTTGGTTTAAACTTCTGTTTATTACATTTGTAGTTAACCTCACCAACTCACTTATGTGCTGCACAAGCTGTTGACGCTGTGTTATATTAAAAGTCACACGTGGTTCTCTTCTCTGTTCTGGGTTGTGAAAAAAATGTTAAATGCAATATTGTGTTTGAAACTTTGTCATCAAGCCGAGCAGTTTATGGGAACATAGTTGGTCAGCCGAGCTACGTGACAACAGTTGGAACTTGACTTAACATTGTGTGCATCATTTTTATTTTCTGTACATCATTTATACATGTGGCCACGAAACATTTTGCGGTATAAAAAAAAAAAAAAAATCTACTGGGCTTATTAGATTCAGGTGAAAATGTCAAGCTCTGCTGAGGAGTGCGGTGAGGTCGGACACCTCTGGGGTAACCCTACAAGCCCATACATTCCTTTTAAGTTAGAGGATGGACACCTGTAGGGCAGAGCCTCAAAGGTCAGGATGAAAACAGGACCTGGCCTCATTAAAACAACCCCCCCCACACCCTTCAGAACAGCTCAATTAAAAACCTGATCACACGCTGTGCCATTGATCTGCCAAGGCAAGCCTGAGTGTGGAGAGATGTGTGTGGAGAGGTTACAGGGAGGGTGAACAGAGCTCAGCAGGGAATCCATGAAGCTGTAAAAAAAAACAGAAAAAAAACTGAGACCTTGAAGATCCGGTGCGTCGTACGACGAGGTGATAATAGATTGTTGTGCTTCAGTACTTTGTTGTCTATTTTCTCATCTCCTTTCTTTATTATTATTGATTGTGCCACAAATGTTCATATACGGATGTGAGCGCCTTTGAACAGAGAGGGAATTTAGAGCGAGCAGGATTTCACTGGGACTTGTGTGGCGGTGGGGGGGTTGGGGGGCGGGGTTGTTTTGTTTGTTTTTATTACGAGTACACATGTGGGTGGGGACTCACAAAAGGAAGGTTGTAATGAATGACGCTTTGCAAAATTTGCCTGAGAAGATTACATAAGGATTTATTGACGTCTCTGTCACTCTTTATCCAATAAAGCCAGAAGATTAACAACTTAATGATGAACCCCATTTGTCTGTCTGTCACTCAGCCTGCAATTCTCTTTCATCATCATCTATCAAATAAATCTGTGAGTGCTCTTAAGAAGTAAAGACTATTGAATCTATCTATCCATTCATCTACATATATGTGTGAAAAGAAAATTTAATGGTAGATTAGATTATGTTGTTTTTAGATTTATATGCAGCAGGTTAGATGGAAAGTAGCCAACTTACAGCCAACAGGGCAAAATTCAACATTGTTGTTGTTTCCAGTGTTTGTGCAAAGCTAAGCTAGTTGGCTGCTGGTTGTAACATCATCATTTTGAGGCAGATACAAGAGTGATATTGATTCTAATTCATAGCAAATAAGCATATTTTCAAAAAAAAATAAAAAATAAATTGCTTTATAATGACTTCTAACCTCAATTTCTGCCCTCTGAACCTGTTTTCTCACTGGGACTGACAGAACAGTTTTTGTTGTTAAATTGATCATACATGTTCAAAGTATGTTCTACTAAAAATAAATGTCACAACAAACATTCACAGCTGCCTTTAGGGGGAAATAATTAACATTTTGACATGGAAATTACTGATGTAGTCTTTTTTTAAAGTGTCAGCCTTTTCCTTATTTCTATTCTTGCTATCAAAACAAAAAAAAAGAGATGCTGCAGGAGAGTGTTGTGTACACGGGGGGAAAAAAAGAGACTGAAATTGAGTGTTTGTTCTGCTGCTTTTGACCGTGCAGAGCTCCTATCGCAAGCAGCCACGACAAACATCTGTCCTTATTTAGAAGCTGTTAACCTTTTTGTGGAAGCGTTTTCCATCAGTTTCGACCATTATTCACATCATTTATTCATGAGTCCCCACGCTCATCTCAAGGACAGAAAGGCTTCTTTTTTTGACCTGAAATACAGTATGAAAAAAAAAGACATCTATTTCCAAGGATAAGTCTTTGTTTTGTTTGTTTGTTTTTGTCTGTGTTTGTAGTGATGCCATACTAATAGGACAATTCCACTTATTTACCAATGAGCTGGCTTTAATCAGTCTAAATAATTATAAAATATTCAACACAATTTCAACATATAAATGATTATTACACTAGAAGAGCAAAGCACAGAATAACGTGGATGTAAACAAACTCATACTCATATTTTTTTGCCAAACGCTATTACTCATTGATTTGCTGAGAACAAAAACACATTCAAACGTTATGATATATGGTAGTAATATTCTCACATTACACCTTTACAATATCTCAGCTACTTGAAGGAATGTGGAAGAGAGTAATTGATGCATTTCTGGGCTGTCACACGTATCTGTTTGTTGTAATATGTCGCTACTCTGCCTCGAGCGAAGCGACCCCTCGAGAGTTGATTTGAGTGGACTATTGACAGAAAGACCAGTGACCTTTCGAGACCTCTGATCATTCCTTTCTCTGTGGGGAAATGGGACTAACACTCACCTGCTCATGGCTGATTAGCTTCTGAGTGATTTCACTCCAGCTGTATTGTTTTCTCCATTAGAAATAGAATGAAATTTTAAAAAGGTATAATAGTCAATATTTTGTACTATTTAGTCCCTTTTAGAGGCTGTTTTGTTGTGATATCGGCACTTGAGAGGTGTTGCCGCACAGCGTCGCTCACTTTATTGTACACTGTGCAGACGTGCATCTTGTTTCCATAACAGCAAAGCCTTTTATTTCACGGTACCTGTTGCTTGCTTGTACTTAGGGTGACCAGACATCCCCATTAAATCAGCAGAGTTTTCATTTACAAACATTAGTCTCGGTGTTCCAGCAGTGACAATGTTTGTCCTGATAATAATGCTGAATTTATGTTTTTGTTTTAGAAAATCGTCTCGAGCGGGACAATAAATGTTAGATCCATAGTCTGAATGGAAACTCGCTCTCAGTATGTTCCCTTCTCTCCTATTATCTCTGTTTGTGTATTTGTTTTTGTTTTCTTTTTAAATGTAGTCGGACAACAGTGTTATCTCTCCCATTTCTCTTCCACATCAAAGAATTTCTAATTGAATTATATATTGTGTAGTGTGTATTATGTATATGTGTTTTCCCTTATCATCTGCTCAGCCCGGTTACATCTGATCTCACAGCCTGCTGTAAGTAATGGATTATTTAACAATATTCAGTTCCTCTTTTTATCCACTAACACTTATCTTTGTTTGTTGTGGGTAGAAGCTAGAACCCCCTACAGTACATAGTATGTATGCATCGAGCCTCTCCTCCATTGAAGCTCGTTGGTTGATCGCTGGTTCACATAGATCGAGGTTCAAATAGAAGGAGAAGCAATGGTTTATATGAAACAGTAATAATTCGATGAATATGAAACTTTTATGTTCTTTTATGCAAGGACGCTTGCAGTAATTCAGATGGGACACAAAATGAATGCACATCCAATCAGCTGAGACTAACATTAACTAACATGCTTTTGTTGTCTAAACCGAATCATTTTAGCATCCGAAATCATCTCCTATACTAACAGTACGTACTGATTTGGTCAAAATGTAGCATGTAGTATGCAATATACCAAAAATACCCAGATGTCATATTGATTGGGGAAAAATCTTTAGTATGCATCGACCCGTCTACCTCACCTACTGTGTCCCACAATGCAAAGCGCTGGAACAGTCACAACTCTAACGTAGACTGTCCGGGTGCTGACTTATCTCCATACTGTGACAGGAGAACACCGCCTGAAATAGTTGACCAATGGCAGGTATAGACCCTCAGTCTACATCCGGTGAGTCAGACTAGACATTTAATGGACGATGATTGGGCATCTGTTCATTATTAATTATATCCTGCTGGGAGCTTTAATACATATATATATATATATATATATATATCACTAGCAATATGCATCTCTCTCATTTGACTTTTTTGTTTCCTTTTCATTGTCTGGTGCCACAGTGGCTTCACACCTCCTCCTCCTCCACCCCCGAGCCCTCCAGGAAAAGTCCCGTGAGCCTGTGGTGTTGACGTCACCTACTCATCAAGCCAACAGTTGTCCAACAGAGACACTTGTTTCTATGCCACCAAACAAAAGCCTCGTCTCTGTCTCCTGGCAAAATGAAAGTTTCAGGCCCCTCAGGAAACCAACTATTCATTAAAGTGTGACTCACTCTCATCTCTATATGAACCGCAGTGCCGCTGACTGTTTGTCTCACTCCATTAAAAATAGTTCATGATTTGATACTGTCTTTACTCGACTAAATGGCATGATGATTCACCAATCAAGTCAAAACACCCATTCATCTGCATTCAGCAGATGGATGAGTAATGACGGTTTTGCTCTCGGTAATTTAAATGTCTTATCTTGAACTCCAATTATTTGCTGCTTTTCACTGAATCAAGTCGCTCTATTCTAATTACAGGTAGACGTCAGATCTCTGCCTTTCATCGTGTTACTTTAACGCAGACACTTTTTTTTATAAAGTTTAGAACTTCTTAAGCAGTTCACAATTACAATAATTTTACCAATATTATCAATCAGGACATATGTCAGATATCTAAGTGAATTCAATTCCACTGTATCCCAAATGTGACACATTATTAACACACACCAAAAAACTACTGAAAAAATGCTGTAAAAGGAGGTCAGGATGCACATCGAGTTATAACGGACTAGTCTGAAGTGTGTAAAGGTGTGTGTGTGTGTGTGTGTGTGTGTGTGTGTGTTTTTTCGTAGCAGCTTGGTGACATCTGCACGTTAATGAAGGTAAACACAGTTAATGACCGTGTATAATGGCGCTGCACTCTGGCACTCAAATCTGATGCGGCAGATTTCTCAACATATCCGTCCTGCTGCCTTCAGATGCTGCAGGGATTTCATGAATCGAAGGAGAAAGTTTTCATACAGTATTACGCAGCTGTGGACAATATACTGTGAGAATAAGCAGAGCGGGTTTTTTACCTCACAGTGTCTTCATCATTGCAATGTTTCCGCCCTGACGAAGACCCTGAGGTCAAAACCGGTCAGCATTTTAACCAACATGTGTAAATTAATGCTTTTAATATATCTCCTCTCCTTTTTCTGCTCTCACCAGAAATATGAAGTAGTTCAAGTACCTTTTCCTATAAGTTGACCAGGCTTATCATGTTGTATAACTAGAAAGGGGAGCCAAGGATGAAACCACAAAATGGCAAACTGCAGTACTGCAATTAACAGCCTGCACAGTAAATGCAGCTTTAATACAATAATCTAAAATCAACTACTTCTTTACTGGTGCTTTGATGCATCAGTTTTAAAAGGCAATGATTTTTTTTATATATAAGTAAAGGGTTAGAGGAACATACTGGGGATGTTCCTCGGCAGACAAAGCAGGAGCAGATGAGAGACTATTAGACCACTATTAGATTCATGTCACCGAACAAGCAACTGAAAGGGAACTATTGTCCAGAATAGTCCTCTAATTTGATGTTATGACACTTTAAGTCTTTCTCTCTGAGACAGAATTCACTCTAACGCAGATAAATGATGTTTTCCACCTAAGAACATGCAGCGTTTTAAAAGCGTTTTAAAAGAGATATATGTCAAAATAGTGGGATCACATTGTAGTTAGGACTGAAAAAATTGAGCTCTTTAAAAAAAAAAAAAGAAAAAGGAAATGAAAACACAAAATTAAAATAAAATATGTGCATGAAATGATTTTTGTTTGATCATCTAATGCACAAACGGTCAGCCTTTCACAGATACTATAAAGTATTTCAGTGCTGAGCCATTAGCAAAACAATAGTCTGCAGACATACTTGACATAACTTTATGTTCATGGTGTCTGATAACTGAGAACAAAACAAAGATTTGCTCGAAGGTTTCAACACTGCAGCTTGAAATTACAGTTAACAAGCGACATTGAAGCACCTGCAGTCCTTTTAGAAATGTGCAAACAAAAAAAATGCAGAGGCCCAAATTATCAAAAGATATAAAAACACAATGTTACGTACACTGACTTTTTTTTTTTTACATCAACGGCCAAATATACATAAAGCTAAATATGTAATGACAAGTAATCATTGCCACAGAATAATCCAATTTTGGTGGTGAAATGACGAGCTGCTGCTTCAGTAGCTGTAATGATGGTTTGTTGTCGTTGTAAACATGGCAGACATGTGCCGTATTGATCCATCCAGTAAAGGCTGAATGGATCAATACCAATAAAAATACCAGTACTACTACAACATAACACGATACCAGTAAATCACTCTCTGTCATTACGTCTGTATTTGTGCTTTGTGCAGTTGTCTCCCCAATAAAATATTTGGTTATTGAATATTTTATAGATTCATAAGTATTGACACTAATTTCAGTGAATTGTTACGCCGTTGGGTCCATCGTGACGCTCTCACTCTCTCTTTCGCTAAAGGTTTTTGTTTGCTTGGGGTGATGAGTACTGCTTCTTATCTGATACAGACCATCTTAACACAGCACCATCTATAAGAGCAATATATCAAGGAAGGTTTTTATCAACTTTGAAATAAGAAATAGATCCCTATTCTAAAGTGAAAAGGGTAAATGGTCATGTCTTCTTCTTCCTCTTTTGGTCAATAATGAATCCTGAAGATCAGGCGAGCATTTACCAGCTCATTTATATGGAAATCAACGGTCCCCGAAGAATCTTCCACCTTGACTCAATTACCAGTGCTCCTACAGACAGGAATGCATTCTTAATTGGAAATTGATTAAAAAAACAACTTTTTGTGGCCTCACTTTGTGTTTCTGCTCCCGGGTGCTTTTATTAAATCACCCGGCAGGTATTAATTGGGCCAAAGTGACCAGATCAGTGGGTGGTCTGGGTGTCACTGTAAATCAGCTCACTGGGGGGGGGCACTGAGTGTGTGTGGAAGTAGGTATGGAAGCTAAAGCTGGGATGTAACTGTAGGTTTACATTTGTGTGTTTAAAACCTAGTCAAAATCTTTTTGGTACACAACATGCTGGATATTATTTGTTTTCTATTCATAACTTCTGTATCACAGACTTCCCCTTCTGCTCTATGGGTTTGCCAACTTGGAGCAGTGTAATGCAGTGTAATGCAGCAGCACGATACTAATTCTGTCTCCACCACTGACACCTTCTCAGATGAATCTGAAAACTGGTCAAATAAATTCAGATATGAACGAATAAAACTAAAAATATGCACGCAAACATTGTGCAAAGAAACAAAACAAAAACAAAAAAAATTACATGATTTCATTTAGGATTTCAGTTTACAAGAAAAAAAGAGAATTTATCTAAAAAACTTTACATACAATATTGACAACTGCCCTTGAATTGATTTCTGACTCCCTTTCTTTCCTTCATCTTAGTTTTTTCTTTCTTTCTTTCCTCGTTCATTTTTCTTGAACTGCATTTAGAGAGCGTTACATTTTATTTGTACCACTAAGTTTCAAAAACAGAACAGACAGCAGACACCAGCTTGCATTTTCTGCCTGGGTGTGATCTGTGATCTGTATTTGATCAAATTATTAATTGCTCGCTGGTAAAACTCTCCATAAGCAACTTGAATAACTGCTGGCTGCCTTCCACTGAGTCTAAAAAGACAAAATAACATTTTTATTCCTTCAAATTCAGATATGGAAAAAAACAAAGACAATATTCCTCTCCAGCACATTAGTATGTAAAAAAAAATGACCTGAAGTTTATAGTTGAATTTTTCTATAGATTAAGATTTTACCTGCAAAATATATTGTAAACTTTGACTTTAGCACCATCCAGAAAGCATTAAAATTCTGCATACAGGTTAAGACATAAATAATTTAAAGCCACGGTCTGTGATCCAAATGTAAACCAAAGGTCAGCCCTGCCCACCATCAAAAATTCAAAACACTGCAATCAGGACTGCAGTCTGCTATCGCTCCCACTCTGATTGACAGGTCCTTTAACACAACAGCAGTTGTTTTTCTATGAGTATTTTGGAAGTTTGTATTGTACTAAAATTAAAGCTGTTCTCATGAATCTGCATTAGAGACAGCAGTCTGTTGTTTAGATCCTCCTGAGCATTTACACGAAACATAGAGATCGCATTACCCTCCAGATGGGGATCTTTCACATTACATAGCATGATGGTCTACCCATAATGCTTTGCAAACAGCTGAATAAAAAGAGACAGTAAAGTTTAAAGGGGTTGGGAAAAGCCTACAGTGTGAGGCTGCACTTGAACATAGCGTTTGGGGAAAATGTGTGTGATTTTTTTATCATGTTCTCTATCTTAGTTTAGCGTGTTAAGAGTTTTGTGCTGCGTTCAAACATGTGAGGCAAGGGTAAGTGTTTACCAAACGCTTTGAGTTTGCCTTGATGTGTCAGAGCCCAAAGGATTTTAAGTAGCTCTGACAGTCTATCATTTATAATCACTCAACAACTTGGCCTTAATCAATAGTCATTTTACCACTGTACTTGGCTTTGATGTGTGTGTGTCTTTACGCCCAGACTTTTAATTACATCTATTCTTAAAAATCGACTTTAGCTGTGAAATGATGCTGACTGAACACAGGGTCTGTATTTCCCACTATGACACAGGTCAAGCGTGAACTCATTGTTCAAACTTGCCAGTAAATGCTGTTAATTATCATAATGGCCTTTGAAATATCGAGAATGATCCTCATAGCAGCAGCAAGTGTTTTTGCCAAAGAGAGGTACAGGGAACAGTATCGGAGACATTTCATAACTGAGAAGTGAAACCAAACTACAACAACTGTGGTCTGTTTTTATTTCTATTATGTTTTTCTCTCTTAAATTGAAGCTACAAATTACTATATATCATCTAGCAGGCTAACTACCATACAAAGTAAAGCTCATTTAGCCTACCTCCATGCCTTTGTATCTCTTCAACACAAAACATTAAACGGTAATGATGCAGCTGCTTTTGAGGGACGTTATGTGGACAGTGTTGAACATGTTATGAGGTTAAGTCCTTGTGTATCAAGGAATGAGCCAGAAGCACATTTAATGGACTGATGTGGTTTTTCTTGTCACTTTATACATCCTTTCCTTGTCATTACAACAGTACACACAAGTAGGAAATATCTAAAACTTAATGTTGATTGTGGTTTTTTTTTTTTTAAAATCTTTGCTTCTACCTGCCTGTACCAGCATGTATCTATTATGTATGTATCCATTAGCGCCCTGACATGACCGTTTCCTCAGACTGAAGAAAGAAAACCCCCGTTAGAGTTTGAAAATTGCACTATTTAGTCTAAATGGAGCCATGATGTGCTTCATATGTGAAAGTATTTCAATGTGCTTTGCTTTAGCAGAATATTAACCTTGCAGTTGTGGTGGCTTTGCCATTTTATATGTGTATATGAGGAAATCTTTTTAATGCATTACATAAAAAGCCGTATATATGTTTGTTTTTTTGTTAATGTATTTTTTTTATCTTCCTCTCAGCAACCAATGCTGAGGGGAAGCCTGAGAGAATCTTGAAGCCAGTACATTTCCTGGTTAGTGTTTTGAGCACTCTGGATATCACTCGTGACACAAACCACAAAGTGTCATCCTCACATCATCTTATCTTAGACTGAAGAACAGGACAGACCGACCACATCTGCTGTGCTCTGACTCCATAACACCGAGTATCACCAGGGGATATTGGTGACGTAAGTGCTTATGCAATATCACTGGTCCTGAACATTAAAGTTGGGTATTTATGCTTTTTCTACTTGGGATATTTGTTCTTTATTGTACTTTATTTTCTCTTTTTGATATATTGGATTGTTTTACCAGCATCATGTGCGTGTTCATTCATGGTAGAGTTCTGCAGAACAGACTCTGCATGCAGAGTCTGTTTTATCTATTTATTTAAATGAACTTTACATTATTTTCATCTGTGTTTCAGTTGCCTCCTTGCACTGGTAAGGATTCTTATTGGTGCATTCAGGGATGCTCTGACATTTGAGACTTGGGTCAGTTCCAATCAAAAATATGAGAAATGTCCCTTTTACAAGATGTGTTTGTACATGGTTTTCCTATTTGGATTTTCTGACATCATGGCCAATCCCAGTCTTAGCTAAGTGATTTGTATAATGTTTTGAAATCAAGAGAAACAAATGGTTTCCTAGAAGGTATCACTTATCACATACTTTGTTAAATGGTCTTTGGCAACATTAAGCATGTTTGCTTTGTTAATGGATTCAGACATGAAAAACCAGAGGTTTTTTATTTTTTATTTATTGTGTGTAGATACACTCAGAATGTCAGATTTCCTTTTAAACCAGCAGTATTAGACCACATTGGTTTCTGCCTCCTGATTGTCTATGTCATTGTAATCATATACAGAAGCACTAACACAGACTATTCCACCCAAAAAACAAAGTCAGTCAGCATCTATGCACCCATCAGTCAGTGCCTGTAGTCAAAACTGTCTGTTGCTTTTCAATATTATTTTCTGTGATTTATTTTTACTGCTCCAAACAAGCAGAAAATTGACTTACTACTACCAATAGCAAATGTGTTTTACAATGCAACATGTGACCTTCTGGATGCTTTTACAGTAGGGAAGCTGTTATTATTATTATTATTATTATTTTTTTTAATCAAGGCTGTTCTTTAGTTGAGGTGTTACAGCCTGAAGGTCCTTACAGCAGTGTGAAGCATCTATAGCTGTGCTGAATTCAGAAGGTCTGACCATGTGAGCTCACCATAAAATATTAAAATCCAATGAAGAGAGACTATACACCATGGTGTGGGATCTGCATCTTGTGTTATGTTTAAAGGAATAGTTCAAATTTGATCTGGTGTTGATATTGATGCTGTTTATGAAGCAAATGGAGCCAGTTGACAAACACCACAAGACAGCACTAAGAAAACCTTTAACCACGCACGGCAGAAAGCAAAAGCTTAAGTTTTTTTTTCCATTGTTTAGTTCTCCTCTCAGATCGATGAATGATGAATGAATCTCCGGTGAAATTTTTGAGGTGAATTACTCTTTTATTGCCGTTTCCCAGGTTATTTTTCTTCATCACTCTATATCTTTCACCCAATCATGAATGAGGGAGGGCGGGGAGGAGAGAGAGAGAGATAGAGAGAGAGAGGGCTGGTGGAGGGGGGCGGGGCTGGCTTGCTGTGGTTTTTCAGCACCGCGGACAGCTCCCGTCTCCTGTCTCTGGGCTGCAGGGAAGCGACGCTGAAACACAGCTGGAAGGTATAAAAAGCGACTCGCATCCATCCATAGATTAAACCTCCACTTCCCAACGTCAGCCAACAGCATCTTTCTTTTTTTCCCCCCTTCTTCTCCTCGATGTTTGAGTTGTGTCGTTTTCCGGCCTGACTGTGGACTCAAACCGCGTTTAACTGCATTGCCGCTGCGTTTCTGGTCTGTTTCTCCCCCTTCTCCTTCCTGTTACTGATAACCACACAGCTGTGAAAGTCCCTTTTTTTCAGGAGGTGGTGAAGTGGATTGACCTGCTCGAAGTTTTTTAATTTTTTTTTTTTTTTTTCTCCACTTCTTATGTTGAAGTGTGGGAGTTTTCTCCAAGCCCGGGTGTGGATGTTACTTAGGATGCAAAAGCAAGATGAAGTTGAGTAGTTTCTGCAGCTGTCGGTGCTCTGATATAAGATAGGCGACCTGCATCTGCAACATTGGCTGTACTCCTCAGATCACACGCATTCATTTTTTGTGGAAAACAATCAGAGACCAAGATGAGGTGCCTCTATGACTTTTTAAATTGCACTTAAGAGACAGAAAGAGAAAGTGGGTTGTATAGCCTGCTACTGCTGCAGGAACACACTCGTTTATTGCTTTAGCTGCCTAAACGAGTTGGGATCTTGCATCTAAGAGGAGACTGGAAACTCTGGGGGAATAAAGAGCGCAGAGTGGTCCTCTGTTTCTCTCTAATCCCTAACCTTAAAAAAATAAAATAAAACTACGTTAAAAAAATGAAGAAGTTTCGCAAGGTGTTGGATGGTTTGACCACCTCCTCTCCAGGAGGGACTATGGGATCCCCATCGTGCGGCAGCGCGGCCGGGACTCCCACCTCGGCGCCAACTCCCAAGGAAATCGACGTCCAAGAGACGTTAGTGTCGGAAAACTTTCAGCTGTGTAAGGTGAGTAGATAGCGAGGTTTATTCCGTTTTAGGCCAACAACATCGGACAAAGGACTGAGGTACAGTCTGTCAGTGTAACACCTTGGATCTTGGTTTCCTAACATCCCTATGTAGGAAGACTGAAAACAAAACGATGCCTACATGCGCTGATATGTATATGCATATATATATATATATATATAAGGCATAAATGAAGGAAAGGGATCGTAAAAGTTGAATCTGGAGTGAATTAAGCTGCCGTGCTTGATTTGGTGGCCTGCTGTTCTTTGTTTATGTTGAAAGTTCAGAACCACAGGAAGCTCCTCGTTTGTAATTCTCCCGAGAATTCAGGCAAAACAGGAGAGAGAGAGAGAGAGAGAGAGAGAGAGAGAGAGAGAGAGAGAGAGAGAGAGAGATTCAAAGCCCCAACAGACAAACGCTTCTGGTGCTTATCACCTTTGGTAGCTGTTTTTTGTTTTAACGCCAAATAGCTGCTGTTATATCCATTAGTCATCCATTGTTCATCTGCAAGAAAAAAAAAAAGAAAAAAAAAAAAGCCCCCGCGGACATGTGTGCACAGCTGGCATGTGCGTGAGTGAGTGTGCGCAATTTTTGGTTGCACTCCAGCTCCAATCAGTATGTGCAGTAGCCTATAGCTACAGAATATGCGCCCCGTCATCAGCATGCTGTACGGGCTGCAATACATGTGATATAAACAACCGAGAGGAAGTCAATGAATAGCAGCCTCCACGTTGCATCAGCACGAATGGTGTAGGAGCGATGACATAACTGGTGTCCCTCCCTTGCATAAAAAAAAAAGTGCACAGGGAGCCAGCGGAGGGACCCTGCAGTACTGTCCTAGCTGATGCGCTTTTCTCTGGGAAGGAGTGAGAACGAAGGGGGGATGTGGATGGGGGTGGAGGGGATCGAGGAGGGAGTGGTGAGGGTGGAGGGGTATTTATAGCAAGAGCCTCATCCGCCCATTGCAGCCCTTTCTGGATGCATTTTGGAGCTGACTGCAGTGATTATTTCTCACCCTTAAAGAAACGGGGTGAATTTTGGATATGTCTGTGAATAATTTATTGAGAACCCCATGAGAAACTGGGTTGTTTGTAGGCCTATATTATTGAGTGACACTGGTGGAGGGAGGGAGGGAGTTTGTCTTTTTATTTCTATAGGAGGGAGGAAGGAGGAGGAGGAGGAGGAATATGAGGGAGGTTGATTCACAAGCTGAAAAGGATGCTGCAGAGCAACCTAGGCAGGCAGACGGGGAGGAGAAAGTGCTGGAAAAAGAACAGCATGATCGCCTGGTCCCATGCAGGAAGCTGCTGCTCCTCTGTAGCTTAATGTACAGTTGTTATTAAAGACACTGAATTCATTGAAGCTTTTGTGAAAAAGGAACAGGTGTACAAAAATGCCACTGCCACCACATTTCAAGTGTTTTTATTTGAGTCTGTGCAGGCGTAGGTGTGTGTGTGTGATAAGAGAGACAGTCGCAGAGGGATCATGTGTGTTCATCCCTTTTCGCAGCCCAGACAGAGTTCAAGGCGGGATGAAGACGTATGTGTGACTCAAATCGACTATGTTGTCAGACTTTGGCCAATGTCTCCATCAGATTATTCTGCCTGACAGCAATATTTATCACAGAAACCTTTATCATATGACAGTAAAAGTTGAATGAATAAAATTTTTTAATATCTGTCATCTTCTGACAAGGACGCTGCTTTCTTATTTTAATCTGTGCAGCGTGTTGGATGTAGACGTGCACGCACAGAGACTTTAAGAACCATGGCATGAATAAAAATGTGTCTCCCCTTAACCTTTTTTGCCAATTCATTTAGCTATGAAATATGAGCATGCCATACATAGTAGAAACGGTTACCATTTCATTCAGATTAAAAGGATACTTTATGTAAATGACAGAGGTGTTGAACGAATGGTAAACAAAGAAAATTATATGCGTTTCTTGAATGTAACACAGCAGAAAGAGAAACATGGCATGTCATCTAAACATTTCCATTCACTGCCCCAAATATTTTTAAATAGGATCTTCATTCTCTAATGGGGATATAAATCTGTGTGCTGGCACAGTATGTGTGGGAGGATCTTGGCTAACATCTCAAAGTTAGTCATGACTTCTGTCCTGACTGTGCAGTGTGGGAAGATGCGATAACTCCATTTTTGTTTCAAATATATTTTACGTGTTTAAAGTGCAGAGGAAGGTGCTGTTTCCACTGGCGGGTGGATGCAGCGACAAACTTGAAGGTCAAACTCGCCTTAATGATAGTTTGAGGCTTGCTTTTTCCCCAAAGTACAGTGAGAGCATTCAGGTTTATGGACTAGAAACAGCACCCTTCTCTTGGCTGTCACCCAACAGATTCCTTTAAGTTGACCTACCAATATATTACCATGGTAGGCTATAATTTGTTAAGTTTAAAGGGAGCCATATTATGCACATTTCCTGGCCTATATTTTAAATCTAACCAGAGTAACTTTGCATGATTTACAGTTCATAAAACTCCTTATTTATCTTAGACTGGCCCTTTACGCATCTCCTGGAAGCTGCCCCTCGGCAGAGCGCCAGAGGTTATGTAAACAAATAGTAGCATTTTGCTTTGCTTTTTTTGTTCTTTACAACAAAATATGAACTTTTCAAATACATCTGTACATGTTCAAGTCCAATCAGATCTAAAAATACAAGCAGACAACACAAACAGCCTTGTGGAACAACCTTAGCAACAAAGACTCCAGATCAGACGGCCTTTTGTGGGCATACGAGAATGATCTGATGTCACTTTTAATGAGGAAGCAACATTGCATCTCAAAGTGGGTAGGCTGATTCAGCACATGATCATTTGGGCTTTTCTTACTGTTAGCTAAAAACAACTGATATAACACTGGATGTGTGAACAGTGGAAAAACACATCTCACAGTCCAACAAATTTTTTCAATTTCTGTCGTCACATGCTGATGGACCAGGATCAAAATTTGGCATAAACAGCTTGAATCATGGATCCATTCTGTCATGTGTGAGTGTTACCAGCTGCTGCTGCTGATGGTGTAATGATATGTTTTCTTGGCATGCTTCGTACCAGAGGTGATTCATTTCAGTGCCACACATACAATATGTAAATACTATTGCTAACAATCTGCATCCCATCATGCCCTGTCTCAAATGGATACTGCCAGCACTCATCTCAGCACGGGTCCAGGAACATGACAGCAAACGTTACCTAGTTGTCCCAAACAAAATCAGATGTCGATCTTAGTAGAGAAGAGGGAGGAGGTAAAACAGGAAGTGTGTATCATGATTTCCCTTTCAAATAGTCCTTGCCCACCATTAATTCAGGTTTTTCTGCAGGGAAAATCAAGTCCTATAAGAGAGAGAGAAAATAATACAACCATCTGTATGCAAGTAAGGCTGACAATTTTGTGTTTCACTGAATATTTTACAGGATCTTTTTCACTGGCATTGAGAAATTGTTTGGGTAATTTTGTCCTTTTTTTTTTTTTTTTTTGAAAAATTCTTAACAAAATAGGAATAGAAGAGAAAAATGGGGAGTCAGTGAATATGAATGTAGGACAGCCTTTGTCTTCAAAATAACAAAAGCAACAAAAAAGCAGCAAAAGCAAAGAGTAAGAGTACAGCATGTTTGCACTGAAAACGTCTTTTTATCTTTTGCATTATTCATCTTTTTTTTTTTTTTTTTTATAACTGATTGTCACCTTAAATCTTTCCAAAAGAAATACTGATGTGTTTCTGTATTCAGTACTTCACAGTTGGTAAAAATCACTCACAGCCAGATGTTAGATACTAATCATCTCATAATGACTGTCATTTTCATTCTGTGAAATCTTTCTCATTGTTCCTGAACTGACTTCATTCATATTGAATGTGCCACTTATTTATTTATTTATTTTTAACCTTTCTAAAGTAGACAATAAAATTTCAATCGATGAAAAATGATCGTTGCCATATTAGTTAAGTCCTAGTAATTTCTGTGAAGAACATGGCTCCCATTTAATTCATTTGAATCTCTGAATGCTCAGCTGTAAGATAAATGAAAGATGTAGGCTGAAAAAAAATATAGCTTGTGTTTCATCAGTCTGTCAGATGAGGACATAGTGCATCTCTCTCCATGTTGTCTCAGTTTTAATTGATTCAGAAGTAATTTTAAACATCATCACTTAGGTGTGTATGATGTATGACTACTTCCCATCGTTCTAACACTGATGAACAAAACCACTTCCAGAGATGATCTGGCTTTCATAGCTATTAGACACGGGGAAAAATACGTATATAGGCTGCTACAGTACATCAGCAAGGTCAACATTGCAAATTAATCCAAGTACATTAACAAAGTACATCTAAACATCCACCCCAAACTCCTCCATAAAAGGTTTTTGCAGTGTTGTAACAACATCACGCTAGTATTATTTGATTAGACAAAAATAGGTCACTTATTAGTGAAAACATAAATATACTGTAAGTAATTTGAACACACACACACACATTGTTTTTTCTGATGAGGTCATCAGAAGCGCGGCCAAAAATCAAGTCTGAACTCAATTAGCTTTTTAGAGTTTTAATATTTGTGGTAGTCGAGCTTGTTAAAAAAGGTACACTACTGGGACATCTTGACCTCATTCACATTTCTGATCTCCTTAAATAAATTATTGAGCTCAAAATGGGATGTATGATTACCCATAGAACCAGCAAAATCACATTTCAAATTAGATTTTCTTGTTTAAAAAAAAAAAAAAAAAGCATCCTTTCTGTGTCCATTAAGATCATTAGATATGACTAATGTTTCTTGAATGTACTTTCTTTGTGCCACATTTTGCAGCCATCCCTTCAAGAAGACTAATGGGCATTTTAATAGGCCGAATTTCCTGTAAATATTTTAGATTGCGTGGAGCTAATGTCCATCCTTCTTTAGCACGTTTAAAAGGCCATAACGATCTGTTGTAGAGTTGTTAATGAGGATTATTAGTAATGTTAGTGATATGGCTCTAAGGATGGCAATACCAGCCCACTTTGTTTCTGACTGGAATATCTTATTGATGGGTTGCAATGAAAGTTTGTTATAGACACAAAGGAAGGATTCTACTTACTTTTTACTCCTGACTTTTCCTGTTGCTCCACCAGCAAGTAAAACGTATATTATATATTTATAATAATATTTCAACATCTACTTTATGGATTGGTACAAAATGTTCCCAGGTGATGTATCCTAATTACTCTGATGATGCCCTGAGTTTTGATCTACCATGAGGTTGACATTTGTGTTGAGTGAAATATCTCTAGATGGTTTGCCTCAAGATTTGAAACACACCTACATTCCCCCTCAGCATGAATAATAATAACCTTTATGATCCCTGAATTTGTCCAGTGTGTTAGTTTATGACAAAATACTTGCAATAGTGATGACACTGCCATCTGCCTTAGCAGTACTTTGTTTAGGATGCTAACTAGCTTAGCTAAGACGGTAAACATGCATTACACCTGCTAAACATCAACATGCCTGTATTGTTTGCTGCAAACATGTCAGCATGCTGATCTTATCATCATTTAGCCTCATAGAGCTGCAAGCATGGCTGTAGACTCTTGGTCTTGTTATACTTATTAATATGAACCAGTAGGTCCAAATAAGATGCCATTTTTATTTTAATTTTAATTTAACCAAAGTAATAATATGTACACACAAAGTACTGTTATAATGTCAGTTACTTAGATAGTTTGTCATGATTGCATCTATTTCTGTGAATGTATCTCAATGAAGTAGGTGCTAATTTGTTATCTAAACAACTTAATATTTTAACCAACGCTAGCCTACATGTTCCAGCACAGTATATTGAAACATGTAAACTTGTTACCATGATGAACTTTAGTGAATATATTGCTGTGCTTTTTTATTCACATTTCCTCCTCGTGTCAGACATTGGGGTGAATAAATGCTGAAATCGTCAGCAGTATACTAATAACAATTACTAAAATGGTTTTTGAGTACAACAATTCAGAAGATTAGGTGCAAAAACATTTGATAGATACATGGCTGAAGTTCAAAGGTTAAAAGTTACGTCCCCCCCCTCGTCTTCCCTCTGACAGCATGAGATGTGGGCTTGTAAAGATGACATCACCTCAGTCCCTCAGCAGCGGCCCCACAAGCTCACCATGGGTGCGATGACTCAGTGGGTTGACTTCCAGCTAGTCTCACATTACCATGTGTCGGCTGCTTGTCAGAAGCCTCAGTGTGGGATCAATTAAGGAGGAGTTGATGTCAGGCTGAAAAGAGAAGATGGAGAAAAAGCAATGGGAGAGGAAAGATGTTCAGCAAAGTGTATACAAGTGAGACAGAGGAGGACAGATTTTCAAGACGCGGTGTGTGTGTGTGCTTGAAGAGTACAGCATCCATCCCAGCGGAAAAAAAAAAGATATATAATAGACTTCATATATTGCATTAATGCATCTTTTTTTTCATGCTTCCAGAGTTATATATAAAACAACAATCAATCCGTATGATATAAAGATGCTATAGAAACATGAATTATTGTATCATATTCTACATTATTATGTGTGTATATGTGTGTGTGTGTGTTTGAGTTTGAGAGAGAAAGAGAAATAGCCTCTGCTTAATTTTCTGCGGGTTTTCATATTGCTTTGTCCATTCAGTCCGTTGATGACGGCAGACCACCTGCCTCACCTCATGCTGTGCAAATATAATCGAGTGAGCTTTTCAAACAGCTCTTCATTTCACTTCAATTCACTCTTATGAAGTCTGTTTTCATTTTGCATAGCTTGATCAACCGCTACAGTAATTGCTCTTTTGTGTGATGTGCGGCTCCTAGTGAGTACAAGATTCTAGTTTAATTTAGTTGTATTTTTAACAGAAAATTATCAAACCTGGTTTTCTTATAGTTGACTTTACCATTCATTTAAAAAAAAGAAAAGAAAACCACTCTAGAAAACTCGTGGTGCCACCTTGTCCTGAAACACACCATCCACAATGCTTTGCTTCTTTTTTATGCTTAAAAATAACAGAGATGTGGTGCAAATGTCCTCATGAGAGAAACACACACGCTGAGAAAAAGAATCTATTGTTGATCAGTGCTTTAGTATCTAACCATCATGTGGCTATTTGCAGAAAAAAACATCAGTTATAGACATTGATTGCCGTTTCTGTATACTCTACATATTAATGTGAGGGCATATGAGCAAAAATAACACAAACACAGTGATTTAGTGCATGAGACAGCAGCTGAGACTGCTGAGTTGAAACTTTATAATGGAAAACAATCCACTTGGATCTGCAGTGCTGCGACACTTTAAACCAACATTTGGTTTCTGCCCTGCCTCTCTGAGTGGTTAGTGGATGCTCCTGTTCTTAAGTGCTACTCTCAAGCACTTGACAAACCTCATCTACTTGATGCCTCACTAAAAGTGGGAGAAAGTGGGTGACAATATTTATCGAGGCAACAGAAAAAAACAAAACATTTTGGTTGAAGCGTGAAGTATGTTCATTAAGCGTACGCCCATATGGAGATAGGAGGAGGAGGTTTGGTGACGTCAGAATGATGTGAGGATTTTGACGGTGTGAGAAAGTGGCATTGACGGAGAAAAACGGAAAAGAAAGAGATTCGTCCAAAGTGGAATAAAGGAAGAACATGATGAACTTTTGCTAAAAAATGATGATAAAAAACTGCTTGTGTTTCTGTGCATTTGTGCTCAGTTCAACCGCTGACTGAACTCCGAACTCACCAGAAACTCCGGTTCATACATGCTCGTATCTTTGCATTGACTTTGTATGTAACAACGTGGTGCACAAAACATTTGCTTTGCCTTTTGTCATAATAATGATCACATCTAAATATAATACATCCAAACCATTCACCACCAAGTAAAACACACAGCTGAGGAAAAACAATCTGTTGTTCCAACCATTAATCTTCCAGAAAAAAAAAGCATCCATTTCAGACATTTATTGCCCTTTCTTGCACTGAAATATGTGCAAAAAAATCACAAACACAATTATGTAGTGTATGAGATGGAAAGAAATTGAAACATAAAGAAACAAACCTAAAAACTGTCTTAAAAATCAACTATGTGTGAATGCAGGTTCCTCTCCAGCAGGGCTTGTAACTGGTCATAAAGACTAGTAACATGTGACTAGTTTGTCTGGTCGTGCTTTTCTCATCAAGCCTAAGGCATGATGCTGATAACATGACTGATTCACTTACATGCCTGCTGCTGTGGTTAAAAGGTTAAACCACATAGTACATGCACACATGACTGGCTTCGGACCCTTCTGCTGCATAAAAGGGACATGAAGCCCCAGCATACAGCCACAACAATCACCTCCTCCCTACACACACACACACACACACACAAACACAAACACAAACACAAACACAAACACACACACGGACAGAAAAGATTGCATGGCACTAAGAGTAAATTATGCTTAAATGGCTGTTAAGCCCACGCTTCCATCTGAGGAAACACATGCTTAACATTTTAATCACATTTGACCCTTAAGGGGTTTGTGTTAAATGCTGCCAGATAAAAAGCAACTGTATGCTGCTCTTATCTGTTCAGTGTTTTTAAGGGTCAAAATGTGTCTGGATGGTTATGTGTGAATGATTATCCCAAGATACTTTAGGCTAACATAACTGCATATATGAAAACATACATAAATACATACAAGTGTCTGTTCCCTCTGGCCACACACACACACACACACACACACAACACTGGTTAGTCTGCAGCTCTCCTACTACAGTCAGCAGGGAAGGAAGCTTATTCAGGCTCATTCATTTGTTTTCCAAGCTCTCATAATGCATTCTCACCCTGTTCACATTCGTGTGCTGTTCTGTGTGTGTGTCTCTCTGTGTGTGTGTGTGCATTCACGTGCCATGCAGCCAGTGCATGGAGGAAGTGCTTATTAGATCAGCCTCAGCGATGAATGAAAGTGCCTTCATCCTTTGGCTTCCAGCATGATAAAAAATTCCACCCTGGAAACCTTGAATCACTTCATTCATGGCACAAGACACTAGAAAAACACACTGGGGATGGTTTTTAATATCAAATGGTGAACGCTTGCACGCTGCAACATACCTCAGTGAAAAATTATAGTGCTAATAATAGGCTGCATTTGTGTTTTTTTGTTTCCATCTTTGGTGCCAAGCAACCCTGGTGGTTCTGCTCTAGACTTTGCAGAGATTGCCTGTCAATGAAACGGTAGGTGTTTGTCTGTCTATTAAGTGAATTCCTTAATAAATAGACATGGTTTATTCTGCCATAGTGGTCCTCACTGCTCTTTAATCTACTTAGTATAGGCCAACAGCAAATATATATCCCATTACCTCCTGTCTGTCGTATTTTATATTAACAATAAAGAACACAGCAGAAACAGCCGTCTAGGTCTCTAGCATCTGAATTTGATTTCTGGAGAACTATATCGTTCATATGCGATCGAAACAACGGTTACATGTTATATGTAACATGCATGTTTAAAGGTCCTAGCGGGCTGTAGGCAACATGTTTTTATTTTTTTGCTGTTTTGGGAATGATACGCATATTGGATTTAGTCGAATGCAGATTTCCTTTTAAAGACCAAAAAAAAAAAAAGGTTCATCTGATGGGTATCCAAACAATAAATAAAGGCAAGAGTGTGAAGAGAAATTAATGGGATCATGCTGTGTTGTGTAACCTGTGTGTGTTTCAACTCTTGTTTCATACATTCAGAAACCCCTGATCTCCTCATGCACTCCTCCCTCCCGGCGTCTTCACTCCTACCCACGTTCAGATATGCCTATTCTTTTTTTTATTTTGGGCTGCTCCCTACTGGATCAAAGGAATTTTAGAGCAAACTCGAAATATCTCCCTTCAAACACTGTTGGTGGAAGCCAATTGTATCTCTGTTTGCTTGATGGCTGCTCTGACTTTGTAACATCTCTCTCAAATTGGAATAGATAAATATGACAGGAATCCTCTACTTGTCTCTGTTGTCTCTCATCCTGACATATAACCTGAGGGGACAGGGGGTAAAACACCTGGGTAATACAGGGGTACAATTTGTATGCACATAGGCAGACAAATATGTACAATATTTTCATAAAATGATGCAAAGAGGCGCTTTACATGCATGTACAAACATTCGTAAAATTCACTGTAATTACAAGCTCTTTACTGGGTCCCTTTTGGGACTAGGGGTGCCTTTAAAAGGACTTATAAAAAGACAAAAAAATGGATTTATGTTCAAAATGTCCAGTACAGTTAAAACACTTTCTACCCACACGTTTTTTTACTATCTGAATTCAAGTCAACTTGGTCAACTTAACTTTTTTCCCGTTTTTGTGAGTCTAATTGTTGTCCAGGCAAGAATTCAGCTGACCTCATTGTGTGTATCTTTTGACACACAGGCCTGTGTTGCATTTGGCCAAATTTGAGTTAAATGTCTCTGTTTTGTCTATTTCTCAAGTTTCTGTTTTAAATAAACTATTATTACAGTTTTAAAATGTATAGAAATATTCTGAATTAAAAGAAAAAAAACTTTTAAAAGCTACAATTCAATTTGAAAACTATTCAAATTTAATCTGATTCTCTTTGAATATCTTCAAAAAACATATCTAATCGCCAAAAAAGTGAATATTATATACGTTTTGTTATCTTGTGTATCCTGCAATCACAGTTTAATTATTTGCCCAAACTATCTTCTTGTGATCAACAAATAAAACATGCACAAGATGATATGGTAATCAATATATCTGCCACATCTGTCATATAATTGAGTGTGTTTTCTTATCATATGATCAGGTTCTTGCAGTATCTCAGTTATGTGTTGCCCATTTAAAAACTATATCCTGGTTTAAGAAACCTGGATACACTAGCTGTGGAAACACCTTATCCAGGTTTCTGGTGATTTCTTTTGCATGCTCACAAGCAGCTAGTCAGTTATACAAAAAAATGTAATGATAAATCACGTAATGGGAAAGGGAACATTTAATTTCTGTAATTCAGATTATGAAATGTGTTGTTGCTCTTGTTATAGGAGATGTGATAAGAGACCAGAACTGCAGGCAAGTCATCCGCAGTTGCTGAGATAACTCAATAAGAGACACCTGGATACTGGTGGTGTTAACATGGATGTGATAATCACCTTTCTAATCAATGAGAACATCATATCTCAAATATGATCAAAACCAGTGACGTGGGGTGAGGTTCATGGTTGGTGAGGCACTGATTTACAAACATATGAACCCTACGGTGTAGCTTATTCACCATTTGATTGGCAACAGTTAGCATGTTTTGTCATTTCAACATTTTCCCCATATACAAACTGTATCACAGAAAAAGGCACAAAAAACGGTATTATCGTCTTACCTTTACTTATAAATGAAGTCCATGCGCATGGATACGTATTCCTCCATTTTGAAAATGAGGCTAAACGATATGAAAGAATAACTGGACGGTTGCACTTGACTTGCTAACTATTTACTGTAGCTTGCGCCACTAATTCTATGATTCTTTAGCCTGAAGCGTCGTAATCTCTGGGATCACCAGCGCCCCTAGCATGAGGCGGGAGAACTGCATGCCTCATCTAGTGCCTCTTCGCAGGCGTTTCACAGCACGTTAAACACATACATTATACATACTGTATATCATAAACATCAGCTAAACTATGTAAATTCAGCTCATATAGTACAAGTGGTTGAATATGTTAATACCGACATAGTATAGTCATTGTGTCATTGCGCACGTCTCTTCTTAGTATCTGTACGTTGTGGTACGCGCGCGCGCACACAAAAACACAAACCTCCGCAATCACGGGAACTAATTACAGTTGTTGCGCGGACCAGGTGCGCGTCTACCGAAATTTGCAGTAACGAATATAGGGTTACTGACTCAAGCTTTTGTGAGAAAATAAATCATTTTATTGATGGATATAAGGTTTCTATCAACTCCCTCACCACAGAAATGGACCGGACAGTTGGCTGTTAACAAACATCAATCTAACTCAGCCAAGAGCTAGCGTTAGGCTAACGTTAGCTTTAGTAGCCGGAGGTGTCCCAACTGCCAAACACCTAAAGGACTGATAAGCTGAACTCAACAGAGGGTTGTAAAGGTTAGTTATGACTCCATTTTCAACATCACGGAAACATTTAACTATATGCTCTTGGAAACCTTTATTTTAGATGTGTGTTGTCTTGGTTTCAGCTATTTTTGAAAGCTAACATAACCAAGAAGAAGACACCATTAAAGATCCAACGCTTCAACAGTTTAAAAGTCAAACACACCTGTTATGAATTAAGAAATGTACAGTTTTGACCACGAACTTCTGTGAAATTAAAACTAATGTTTGTTTTTTTTTAAATGTCAAAGTACTGAAACAAAGCTGCCAATAAGGCTACTATATTATTAATATAACACTATGACCAAAACAAACATGGTGGGCTTGTTGTAGTGAAGAGTCATTTCATAATCTGATGATTTCATTAGTTAAAGAAACATCTGCCTTATGTCTGTTGGTTAAATATGACTAAATTAGAGTCTGGCACATTTTATTTAATGATTTCATAAAGACAACAAAACAAATCAGATAGTAAGATAACATAAATTTGCCTGTGCTCCTCAAAAGTATACAGTACATCTCTCATTTCCCTTTCCATCAGATGTCCACACACATACTCTCACTATGCATTATTCATTACTTGTCAGTGCTCTTGTTTTAAACTTCACCTTGCAAGTGGCCTCTTCATCCATTCCTCCTTTTATTCCTGTCCCGTGTCTACAGCACATCCCTTGTGATTTTTGTAGTTGAGAAGATAAATGTATCCAAGCACCATCTAGGCCATGCGGTAGTTTCTGCTTTGTACATTTGCAGTGTTTTACAGCTCACAAACAATATCCTGCAGTGATGTTATCATGTTGTGTCATGAAGCAAATAATCGGTTAAGTTGGGCTGGTTTTTGCGTTATTTGACCACCTGTCTCACCTTTGTTCAGAGATAGAGATACAGTAGGAAGACAAATAAATTGCACCTATACAGCCCCTACTCAGCCTAACAGTACTAGCAGGTATCTGCATGCTACATAGCTTTAAGTCAGGTTAAGCAAAATCTAGATTAAGCCACATGGAGAGCAATTATATCTATCATGGTAATTTAAAAAAAGTATAATAATACAATAACACTGATACAAATATAAGAGGCTACGACTGATGTATTCATACCTCTTGACCGGATCAATATGAGTTCAGGTTCATTCCACCCAAGTGTCACAAATATTGCTGATGTGTGCAATATACCTTAATTGATTATTTTTAATGGTAACTTGTCATTGCCTGATTCATTGTGTGTTCATACCTTCTATAATGAAATCACTATAAAGCCTTGTAAACCTTATGAGTATTAACAACTTTTAACGTGTTCAACCAAAACAATAATCCCTTCTTCTGTAGCTTTAACCAAAGCTCTTTTACATTGGTGACATCCTTAAATCTAGGTTATGATTGATGAAAATACTGTTATGAAGTTTAATTCTTAACTTTGGTATTTGTTCTATTTGTAGTATTTTATTTTTACCTGTGTGTGTCTTGTATAGTGGAAATTTTCTTTGATAAGGCTTTTAACATTGCTTTACATTGCTAGCAGGGCGGAGAGCAACATCCTAATAGCACTGTTGTTGTTAAGTCTTCATACTACATTTCCCAGAGATCATTTGTGTATGTGAATATGACTTTCCATATTTTCCATAGTCATATTTTCTGTCATAAAATCTGAATGCTGTACCCACTCTGTTGTTTGGAAACTATTGTTGTTTCCACCAAATAGATATTGAAGATTTCTCCCAGAAAAATTCATCCTGTGTTTATCAATTATTAAGTTGATAAACTTATAAGGCCCATAACGATACGGGGAATTTGAATGCACGTGTTTGGAGATATAGCTGCTCAATGCACAATTTGGTAGACATGGGTGGTGCTTGCTATTTATAGAAGCAGGGGTCTAGACCAGCTCTGCAGCTGAACACGGTGCAGAGAGAGAGATGGTGGGTGGTATGAGGTGGTATTAGTCTTTGAGTGGTGGTGTCTGTGTTGTTATCTGAATGAACATCAAAGTTGTATGAATAAAGGTTGTGCATATTCGGACTGGAGAAAACAACGCAACAGAGAAAGAGGAAAAGGGGAGGAAGTGGATGGCGAGCAGAGTTGATGTAATGCAGCCTCTGGCAGCCATAACGCACGTCCTTTGCAGCAGGTCAACAGTTGCAGCCTGGCTGAGTGCCTTTCTAAATGTACATTTTGGCTGCCTCATGAGCATAAATATACAATTATTTATTCCTTTGTGTTTAGTTTCCTTTGTTAATGTTTTGGCTGTTCGGCCCGGGGGCTAATCACTATATAGGGTTGTAACTTTAGTTTGAAAACAGCCACCTCATCAGACTACTAAAATAGTCTTTCACAGGCACCTATTTTTTTTCTTCAAGGCAATGGAAAACCACCATGACATAGTTGACAGCAGATGGGTGAGGTTGACCACAAACAAATACACAAAAATACACACAAATGCACTGAAAGAGGGAGAAAAATGGCTTTATGGCTTTGGCCTTAAAATATGTATGAGCTGTTCTGAGATTCACCAGAGTAAATGTGTTCACTCTCTCATCCACTGCTTGGCTCTCTTGTATGTATATGTGGGGGGTAGCTTCTCCTGTATCCCAGCAACAGTGCACACGAGTGGGGTCAGAGGACCTGAAGGGTCCCGGTGATAAGACTGAGAGAATAAATGTGTGAGTGTGTGCGCCTGCCTGGCTAGATTCTTTCATGTGTGTTTTTTCCACTATATATGTGCATGGCGATGACATATGCAGGATATTTTTGTATGACTGTCTGTGTATGACAGTTTAATGTCAGAAATTATTTGTTGTGGGTTATCAGTCAAAGTCAATCAGAGGTTTTTTTTTTTTCTTATTTTTGGATGTCAGCATCTTTCTGCCAAGCGTTTGCCAAAACATTTATTTCCTGACAAACACTTGACCTTCGTCTTTTCTCTCCTAGCAAGTGATTCTTAACAGCGAGCGAAGACACGTGTCCCACATACTGTTGAACTCTCAAATGTCACGTCTGGTGCCAAGTCCTACACCAACATCCTGTTTCACGCACAAAACTAATTAAATGATGGAAGAGGATTACGATCAAGAAGCCATTTAGTTTTAAAATAGCTTAACTCTATAAAATGTGAATATATGTTGAGGTGGTGGTGATGGGGTTCATGGTGCATATCCTAATGTCACAGCCCAATGCCTTCCAGATGCATTAACTGTATTGTGATAGAAATACATGTATAGTTAGCTATAAATTTGTTCAGTGCTATTAAATGTAAGGAAACGTGTATTTTTTTGGATAGTTTGCATTAGAAAAAAAACAGTTGCGAAAATAATTTTTTACTACCTTAAGTATCTAGAAGAACCCTTGTGTGCAACATGTCTTTATTCTGTCCTCTGATTTACTTCTTGTTTTACTACCACACAAAAGAAAACGGATATCAGAATTAATGAAAAAATTACACAGGACAGGAGATTGACAGCATTTGTCATGTTTATTCATAAGTGGTGGTGATGGAAATGGTGATGCCCCTCTTAAACAAAGGAACTAGGTATATTATGACCTTTCAAAACAGAATTGATATGGAATAAAATAAAACATACGGTAAATATAATGGTACTTTTAAAATGCGCATTCACAGACTGTTGATGCACATGGTAGTGGATTCAATATAGATTTAAGCGCCATGACCTGTATAAAGGTAAAGAGCCTGTGTAGTCCATCAGGACAGCTTGCCGGTTGGTCGCTTTAGAAATCTTTTCCCCTTACATATTTCCACGGTTGGAATTGGAAGGGCGTGGTCGGCGGGCTATGTCCGGCAATTTCTGCAACTTACCAAAACCGACAATCTGACATTTACACCCACCTTATGCAGTGGTTAACCAGGCATTTGTTACACAACTATTTCTGGAACCTTCTGTGTGAACAGCAACACTATGAATGCCTTCCAGGAGAGAAAATGTGCATCGTTAACCCTATATTCAAATGATTATTATGTCTCCTCCCTCAGTAACAGGTGCATCAGCAGGCCAGGTTCTCTTAATTGGTACATTAGTAACACACACACACGCACCTTTGTTCCTTAAATATAACATGTCATGCACTTGAATAATTGACTCATAAATATGTAAAATCCGTAAATTTAACATTTAGCCAATGCAGACCCACACAAAGAAAGCAGTGTGGTTCAGCGTCTGCCCATGTTTTCTCATTTTCCTCTGTCAAGTCTGATCACTGCTGAGTGATTTCATTCTGTTTGTGTTTTATAACCATTTCATTCACCCACAGACTCTCATATTATCTTTCTAAACTCATGCCTGTGTATTATTACTGAAATCACAAAACCAATGTGACCAACAATACCTGCAGCCAAATAAGGTGTTTCTGCTGGAGATGTGGTAGAGGTAGAGGTGGGGGTGTCTGGCAACAATGGGTGTTATGAACAAACAAACCACTTATGACTTTACTGTGGGTTCAAAACCAGGGGTTTATTGAGGTCTAGTGAAACATTTACAGACAAAATCTGTTTTATTCTGCTCTGTAGCATTGTTGTATGGCTTAAAACATTTTCATACTGGTGATTGTAAGTAAAACAGAAACAGCATTGTAACGTTTCCATTCAACACTGCTGATGTCCATGTCTCTATATCCTCTCTGAGCAGATGACAGTAAATGAGGCACTGCTGGGAAAACTAATAGTAGACAGCTGCGTTGCATGCAGGGCATCTCGGAGTGGGAGTGACAGAGACTGTGTTGTTTTGTTTAGTCAGGCCTCGGTATATGAACGTTGAGCCAGTTCACTTTCAGTTCAATTCGGATGCAACATTGATCGAAGCTGGTTGCTAATTACACAGAGTGAAGTCTCAATTTTTTTTAATCAAGATGAATATTGACCTTGTAACGTTCTAGTATTTGAATTTCAATCACATTCAGCTCATTAAACTTCTGCAGCATCTTTAATGTGTTCTGTATTCATAAATGTTAATATGGTGCACATATGCACATACAGGTATCAGTTGGAGTGTTTACAGCAATAGATGGGAGTAGGCTATATGTCTTGTTCATAATTATATTTTTTATTGTAGTGTAATATAAGTGCTTTACCTCAGCCTGAAACTGCAGCTTCAAACAGTAACAAATATCAGTCACCATAGCAATCACACACCTGAAAATGAAATGTTCTTTGAGTCTACTGTATTAACATTTTCCCTTTAATGATACAAATACATGTCGTTGGTTACAAAGGTTAATTCTAAGATTGCATATTCAAAAATAAGACGATTATCTGACAAAAAAATTGTTGACAAAAACATATCATGCAATGCTTTTGAATTATTAGTTATCTTTAACCATTGAAACAGAAAACATTTCGAGGATTTAGTCTTGTATTTTTATTTTTATTTTTTTTATCGAATTAAAGGCCACAGTTTTACAAAATGAACATTTAGCTTTTTTTAAAATGTCAAAGCATCCACCAGTTTCACCACACTGTAGAAAGTCATGGTCAGGCAAACACGATAAAATCATTTAATTATCCTTACAATGATCCTGACCTATCTATCCTAAAATGTTTTTTTCTTGCCGAATTAAAACATTGTTTTGTGTTTTTGTGTTGCAGACGGTTCGTCATGGTTTCCCTTACCAGCCCACTGCTTTGGCCTTTGACCCTGTGCAGAAGATCCTGGCTGTCGGTTCCAGATCAGGCGGCGTACGAATGTATCCTTTGCCCCTCATCTGCTTCCTTACTCCCTTAGACTGGAGACACCTATACAATTCATAAAATACATATATTTATGTATTTACAGTAAACATTACCTGGCCTTTGGCACAGTTCATTATTGTATATTATTAAAAACAAGAACAATACAACGTCATCTTTAACAGTGTCAAGTATACTCAAGAAACTGATCTCTAAAAATATATAAACTTATAAAATGAATCATCCATCCATGTTTTTTGGCAGGAAAGCATTTGATCTGAAGCTATTTAAATTTCAATGAAATGCATGAAAATTTTGCATGAAATACAGAATATTTGCACAATGACACTTGCAATTCACATTGTAATTATATAGACAAATATGCAACTAGACATAACAGATGCACATTGGCTGTTACTGTAAGTCACAGTGATATCCTTGTAAGTAATCTGTAACCTGCAGTAGTATCAGGAGAAATCACAGCATTGTTGATAGAGATACTGTATCTACTCCCACACAAACCTGCAGCGTAGCTTATAGTGTGTCTCCAGGCTCCATCCCCCATTCTTATCATCATCATCACCATCTCCTAATTCTCATCCATCTGTCAGCCCTGTCATTTCATGTTGCTCGGCTATCATGTTGCAAGCTCAGGACTGTCCATCCAACAGCCCATCCCCTGGGTCACCCGGTCACAGGGATGGGAGAGGACATGTCAGTATGACCCAGGTAGGAAATTACACCCTCATAAATATGCAGGTTCCCAGTATTCCTTTAGGTGAACTAAGAGCAGAGGCAGCAAATAATCATTGCTGCTATGAAAGTTGCACCGCTGGTCCTGCTGGGACAGGCAGAAGGATTTCTCTGCTGTAAGACATAGTGACAGAGGGAGATGTGACATTGTTTTAATATTTGAAAGAGAGTGAAAGAAATGGAGAATAGAAGGATGAAAGTTGAGACGCAAGGTAAAGGTGCACAGTGGTGTTTTATGTCTTAGGGAATAGTTGATGAAAAGACACAAAAATGTGGCCTGATTACAGGATAAGCTCAGCCAAATTTGATATCTTTTCTTCTCCCTCTCTCATATTTCATCCCCTCATAATATATTTCTCTAATGAATGCCTCACTGTGAAGCACGGCTGAGATTTCAACTGGATTGAAGGTCTTGAGTGACTTAGCATTTGTATTGACATGCAGCACACACCTTCCTCTGCTCCCATGTGGCCTGTCACTGACTGCCTCTCTCTCAATTGTGTGCTCTCTCTGTCTCTCACACACACACACACACACACTTCTCTGCTTTGCTGTTTTTCATCCTGCCTCGCCCTCCATCCCCTTGTGTCTTTTTCCTCCCTTATTTCTGTTTTTATTTATTCATTTCACCCTGCCCTTGTCCTTCACAGCCTTCTCTGATTGTTGGTCCTTTTCTTCCCAGCGCTTTGAAGCCGCCTGTCATCTTCTATCATGGTCTCTTTGTTTTTTTTTTCTCTATTGCTTTTTCAGTACATTTCTGCTCACTATGTTCCTTTGCAGCTGAATTAGTACTGTATGCAGTAGTAGTCATTGCAGGATTTTCTCATGCTCTATTTCTATAAGTGGTACAATGTACAGTAGACGTCCTGTCTATTGCCTCTATTATGCATCTACACTGTTTGTTCTACCAACACAATCTACGTAGGAAATTTCACCATATTTCATTTTCTTACCAAGTCTCTACACAGTGGAACAGCATGTTTATAAAAAAACACCAAAAAACAACCCCTAGCAATTTACACTAAAGCTAGCACCCTGTCTTTATCTGTTTGTCTGCCGTCACTGACCCGATACTGTAGTCGCTGCTTTCTGCTGTAGCAACACATCATTATTTGGCAGAAAAATATGTTTTGCTCCTGTTGAGAAATCTGTATTGATTTCTGGGGGTTCAAAGTTAAACATTCAGATACTATTGATTGACTATGTGGGACTGCAGTTATGTGGGCTCTTGGTGGGAGGTGTTTTTTTTTTTTTTTTTCCTAGACTGCCTGCTTGTGTGTATGTGTGCGTGAGTGCGTGCGTGTGCGTGCGTGTATACATGTACACGCACGCACACGCACGTCTCTCTTTCAGGATAGAATTAACCAGTCAATTTCATCTTTATTACAAGGCTTTGAAAGTGAATGGATGTGGAGTTAATAGCGTTTTGTCTGAAGTAAGACTGTAGTTCTCAAAAATGCATCTTCTGCTGCACAAATGGCAAATAAACAGTCCGTAAAACAATACACTAAAACATTCGATAAAACTCTTATCAACTGGGTGTGTATTTGCATAAGGTTGCTCTTATTATATAAGGATTATATTGTTGAGGATGGAGAATGATGTGATAGTAATGATAATACAGAAAGTAGTTGAATACACTATAGTGTGGCCAGAAAAGTATCTGCATGAATAAATTTATTTTCAGATCAATAAATTTCATGGAATTAATGAGCAAAATAAAAGACATGATGTGACATGTAAGCAAGTTTTTCCTAAACAACGAACACGCAATATCAAAAATAACTTAACTTAGTATTATCTGTACATCAGTGAGTAGTTCACAATCACACTTTGGGAGGCCACAGTACAACACAACAGTGGGTCATCCTCATAGCAGTTTATGTAATTAACAATTTCAATTTTAGAAATGCTACAGTTAAATCTTAGGCTCACAATAACAATGTACACGAGTGTGCCAAAATATCATTGATTTATTTACTGTAATAAAAACACTAAAACTAATCGTAAGCTTCCTGTTTGTAATTGAACCTTTAATTAATTGTTGATTCTCTCACCTGTGCTGCCTTTTCATCTGTGGCCTTTCCCACACTCACGTATAAATCTGTAAGCAACCACATATAACCCTGTGTGGTAAACTATAGGTGTTCTGTGTCGTATAGTATGGATCAATATAGTGCATATAATTGCATTTTCTCCAGTGGGAAATCCTTTCTTCTTATAGCTCCTTCCAGGTCCAGTCACAATTTTGCAAATTTAAACTCTCGGTAAACTAAAGGCACATGAGCATACTGACGGTTGCAACAATCTGCTTGCTGTACTGCATGTAGTGTGTCTAAATGTCATGTATTATCCATTAGTGGCTGAGACGGTCACAGCAGGACGGGTTCTGGACTGGTGAATGGTGCATAGTGACGATGTCATCAGGGTTGGCGCAGTGGGTTGGCAATGAGGCACTCTGCAGTGGGCTCCGAGGACACTCCTCCCTCTGCTTGGGGCAAGATTACCAAGATATGCTGAGATTTAGTTTATTGAGATCAAATAGAACAGAGAGAGAGAGAATGATGTGTGTGTGTGTGTGTGTTTCTGCGCCAAAACCTGCTTGTGTGCTTGCTGAGTCTGCATTCATGTGTTGTCTACCTGTGTCAATATTGTGTCTCTGCACACAAATATATACTTGAGAGTGTGTGTGTGTGTGTCAGCGCAGTGAAAGTGAATGTAGTTTCGGGAAAGGTTTCTGGTAATAGAATTGCTCAGAGTCTGATAGACAGTCACCTCTCATAACAGACGATCAGAGAAAGAGAGAAATGAGAATGAGGAGAGAAACAAGAAGAGGAATGGAAAATAATCGTGTCAGGAAAGAAAAGGACAGACAAAGGCTTCCTGTTCATATCACTAACTCGTTTATGACACACAGGACAACACTGAACCAACACTTTAACAGCAGTGCTTTAAATCATTGCTGACTCTTTTTTGGGCTACACAAGGCCTGAGTGACAATTCACAGTTTATTGGACAGAATATGATTGTACATCTATTTGATATGATATGCTGTGAATTGATATCAGAAAAAATATTTTCATTTCAACAATATCACCGAACTTCTGTTAATTTATACTTATCATGATATAAGACAAGTTATGACATACTCAACAGGAAAAGTAAATGCATAATTATTATTCTGTTCACCATGTCACCATCATAATCAATGGGTTTTCAGATTGAGAAACTTATTTTGTTTTCATTTTTTTTTAGAGTTTATGATTTTTTTTGCCATATTTTTTTTTACATCTAACTTCATGTCAAACCAAAAAAAATGAGAGAAAGTAGGATACAAATACAAAAATGTTGTTGCATGAGATCCAAATGAATGAATGTCTCAATACACACTCAGATGCCATCTTATTAGGTAAATTGGCAAAATTGCTGTTAACCATTATCTTGCTAGGTCCACCCAATGAATGTAAACACAATTAAACAAAAATAATACTATGGGCTGTATCAAATACTGACACTTAAAATATCAACACTGAGTGAATCAATAGACTCAACTAAAGTTGATACTGTATGTCCTCGACTTTCGGCTCAACACACTGCCAAGACTTTTGCCCTGCCAGAAATATGTTGACAGTGCTGACTAATTGAGACAAGTTGTCCAATATAGGCAACAGTCCTCTGCTTGTTGCTAGATTAAAAAGGCAACTGCAGTATTACTTTTGGGGATAAATTCTCTCATTAGTAGCCACATGTTGTGTAAAAGACCAGCAGTAAGCAATTAGTAAACCTAATTTGGCCAATGGAGCGCGAGTGGGCAGTGGGAGGAGATCAGCGTGTAAACACACAGCTACTGTTGCAGTCCATTATTAATCACACAGTCTTACAGTGTGTGTGACAGGACAGCTTCACAAGGCCAGTTGGACAAACAATACCATCAGATTATCGGTCATCAATTAAGCATTCCTCATTTTCACAGTGTATCATTGGCTTTGCTGACTGTGAGCAGGCCTGAATACATAATGACTATTATGCTCTGTTGCTGAGCTACTATAGAAGGTGGCCAGTGCTATAATCAGATACTGCCCAGATCAAGTGTAGTGTGTGTGTGTGTGTGTGTGTGCTAAAGTGTATTTGTGCACACCATGCTCTATTTACATTATCTCATTATCAACACACCCATTGCCGTGGATAAGAGCACGCACACTTTATCGCAGCTGGACATGTACAGTCCTGCCTTGTGACTCTCTTGGTCTTGATCGAATCACTAGTAATAGGATTTGCAGTGTTCTATTTGTGAACTAGAGTAATGGCAGTTCTTACTGCCACCAAAGGTGAGCAAGCGAAAGTGATGAAACAGAAATATTGAGCTGTCCATAACACACACTGCATGATAAAAAAAAAAGTAATGGATGTAATAAAGGAAAGTACTAGGTGGAGGTGCAACTATTACTGTTGTTACCAGTTAATCTGTTGCATTAGTTTATTTATTTATTTATTTTAAAGCCGTTGTTATTTGCTAATGGGTTGAAACTGCAAGATGGCAGCTCTGGTGTTTCAGTGGTCTTTTTTTGTCCCTCTTTCTTGTTAATTAGTCGTCATCCTTCCTCTGAGTTCCATTAACACTGGTCTTTCTGGTTTGGTTATAAGACCACTCATTTCCTTCCTGCTGCATAATGATCCCACCTACTTTATCATTTAGAGGGGGAACCACCCATCGCCCACATGATGCTCTGCAGTTTGTTGGTCTCTGTCATTATGACAGCCTTTTATGACTTTGTGTCCCATTGCTTTTAACATTCTCAGCTGTCAAAAGAAAAAAAACATACAAAGGGTATCTGGTGGCTTTCATCCCTTTCATCCTCTTTGTCTTCTCCCTCTTATGTGTCTTGGTCTCCTTTTTTCTAATTTCTACTTTCTATACTCTATACTTTCCCCTCTTGCCCTTTGTTACATATCGTTTCACTTGTTCTTTCTTTTCTCTTCCCCTGCATCTGTTTCCTACATCTGGTCTCCTCCTCCTCTCTCGCTCTCTCAACTTTATCCCTCATGCTCATTGTACTTTGCATTCTACTTTTCTGGCATAAAATGCCACCTCTGTCATCTCTTCCTGTATATAATGTCTAACCTTACCCCTTTCTCCATCTGTCAACCTTACTTCTCTCTCACTTTACAATGACAATTGTCTGTATTGTAGCAGCTCTATTGTCTTTCTTACAGTCATAAAGACATATCTCTTTGTGTGTCTGTGTGTGAGAGAGAGAGGGATGTTTATGCAGTGCTATTTATATAATTCTGCTCAGACTGCAAAGTCTAGGGACAGTTATCCTGAAAGCACTGCAATCACAACTGCTGGAGCTCTGAACTTTTCCTGTGAGTCATATACAAAGCTCGAGTAGGTTATGTATTTTAGAAGCACTTTTTGTTATCTGTTGAAATCATCTGTACATCTTGACAGCAATCAATGAATCAAATGCTCTGACAATAAAAAAAAACAAAAAAACATCCAGTATCTGTGGCCGACGCAGGCCTGTAATAAGTTCGTCGAGCTGTCTGTCAACCGCCTACCAGCGCGCACTCTGCCTGCTCTCTGATTGAAATGAACTGAATGAAGCAGAAAGTCTGAAGGCCAGGCGAGCAGTGATGGATAGGAAGTGACAGGGCTGCATGAATTGCAGGAGGGGAGAAGACGGGAAAATCAACAGAAAGCAGGATGAATAGCAACATGCAATCATTGCGTGACTATTGCCTATAGTACAGTCCTGTTTACTGTTTACTAAAAGTTGTTTTGCCTTGAGAAGAAGTCGTATTTGTGTGTGTGTGTGTGTGTGTGTGTGGGGTGGGGGGGGGGGTAAACTATTAAATAGTTGTGTTGCCTGCATATGTGCCTGCTCGTCTGGTGGGAGGGGCTAGGACAGAGAGCGGAGGGGGAAAGATGCAGGTTTTCGGTAGAATCAGAGCTTGCATCACTTTTCAGCTTCAGCATTGTAGCCACAGTGTTAAATAGCAGCTGAGTCTTTTGTAGCGACGCAAATGAGGATCTTCTCATACAACTACTAAATGTTTTAATGTTATGAGTTGTTTTTTTCTGAATTGTACATATGTAGATAAATATGTAATATATAAAATTGCACTCACATGAGACATTTAAAATTAAATTTCATTGCCCAACTGACTCATTTAGGTCATTTTGGGGGAGTGATTTTAGACCAGCTGAGTTCATACTGTGAATTTCTTGCTCTGATCGTATAAGCTATTGTCTCAGCAGTTATTTTTTTTTACATAATTCTCATAGTACTCTTTTTCCTCCTTATCGCCCCGTCATTCTTTGCTCTTTGGTGCTTCGTCTACTCTGCTAGAGATGGCGAGGTAGTCGAGGAATGAAAGGTCAGCTGACTATTAATAGAAGCACCGAGAATAGTCTTGGATATACTACTGGTATATGTTCAGTCCACCTACTGCTAAATCCAAGTGCTTTTTAGACCATTTGTAGACAAATATGCACTCAATGATCAACAAAAATCAAAAATTAGTAAAAGAATTATATTTTCAAGAAACAGACCACCACCTAACTAGAACAGGCAGGCACTTTTGTCTCTATCTAATGTGTAAAAACAACTTGCTAACCTTTACTGCACAAAGGTCACTGAAAGCTTCTATGATTACTGTGTGATTAGCGACTGAAAAGTCAGAAAATAGAGTAGGAATGAGAGAGTGATAGATGTGTACACGAATGACTTCACTGACGTGCACTTAAAGATTTTGAAACATGGATAGTTTTGCAAGACATTGGCAAGCAACCTACTTTGACATATTTGAATAATTAATAAATTGTAACTAAAATAGTGTTTTGTATCTGGAAAAAGTTGCTGAGATGTGTTACTCATTGGCACTCAGGTTCATGAGGTTGTGCATACTCGCATGCACCCACACACAAACTAACAAACAACAACAAAAAATAGTGTGGGCCTGCTTTGAACCATGCTCATGTTTTGTGGAGAAATATCACACTAGATCCTCCGACAGTAACATCACGTCAACTGTACTGTACCCTCCAGCAGAGAAGAGCTTGAAATGGAAGGAAATATAAAAAGAGGCCTGTATGCATCAAAGTGCCTGCATACGCTTGTAGGTGAAAGTGCCCATAGATGTATTTCAGAGAGATAGCGAGGCATAGATAAGTGTATCACAGAAGCTGAAAGTCAAAGATGTATAGCTGTATTTTCATACTGACATGGAGTGCAACACAGTGCAAGGTGCAACACAAATTACAGCATACGCTGCAGAGCCGGCCAGATTTCCACTGGCTCTAATGTCTCCCGTAGACGACGCCATAGCACAGATTCAGTGTAAACAGTAAGCTTTACACAATATTCAGTGATCTGTTAAAATGCTTACCTCGGTCTCAGGAAGTAGGCAAAGTCACAAACACACATACTGGTGTCTTTGTCCAAAAGCACTGGATTATTGTTGCAGACAACAATGCTTAAAGGAGATGTCGGTAGCGTGTGTGATTGGCCATGATTGTCCCCCGCCCCCTATATAATGTCTGATAATATATTCTCTTGTTCCAACCTGTATCCTGGTGAGCCACGTACCACCATATATCATTAGATCACTCTGCCATCGCCTATGGAGTTTTGTTAACTGTTTAACGAACCTCTGTTAATCATTTTAGAATCACGCCCAGTAAACCTTGAGGATGCCAATATTTAAACAGCCTTAGTCTCACTTACAGAGTGTAGACCGATCTCAATGTGGATTGTAATTATGTTATGTTATTTTGCAACTATGCCTTCTAAACATCGTCATTAGTACAATTTTATGTTCATGCATTTTGATTAGTCGTTCTTTCTCTCGCACAATCACAGTTTCACAGACTTCTGTTTTAATGGGAAGTATGCAAATGAAGCCAGGGTCTGACTGGGAGGCGGTCATGCCGATATCATCACAAACTGCAAAGAAATTCTGCGAACGCAATTAGCTGCGCTGCCAAAGCAATGGTTTATGTAATCTTTAAGTCTTTAATTAGATCAGATTACATGTCCCTTTGAATTATATGATTTGGCATGTTGAGACTTATGTTTACTCCACGTGATGGCGAGGTGGTGTGTGTGTATGTATGCATACTGAGCGCGGTTTTTGCCATTGTGTTGCCACGTGTAAACACATTATATAATGCATAAATCACTTCATCAGAGGCAGGGGAAAGCATAAGGAGAGAATGACTGAAAAATGAGAGGATGTTGGTGTTGGTGTGACAGATAAGAAGAGCTGCTCTGCATTCTTATCTCAGTGCCCAGTGATGTCACATGGAAAACTGTGTGCATTGCCACACACAATGGAAGATGGGGCTGTTAGATCTGTGTCTGTCTTGCAAAAGTCAAGAGGTATTAACGATAATGGGGGTATAGCTTTTAAACTCTCTCTAGATCAGCCAGCATACTTTTAGAAGATTACCCATTGCTTTAAGTGATGCAAATGTAGATATTAGAATCATCTCCATGTCTCCAGATCTCTAAGTGTGCTGCATGTTCCTAAGAAAGCCATCGTCTTTATTTTGGCTACTTATCAACTGTCTATACACTGGTTTATTTCTGACATATTTTGTTTTTTATTGAAATAACTACATTGCTATGATTAGACAGTATTGCTATCAAATTTGGTACATTTGGTCAAACGTTTGATTCGTCCAGCACTTTGTTTGGTACTTAATACTTACAAAACTAATCACATTCCCATCAGCCCCAGCTGTACTTTTTCTTTAGTGTGTGTGTGTGTGTGGTAGTGACAGATTTATTGTTCCATGCTTAAACAATGGGTTTTTTCAAGGGCTCGTTAGTCTGAATTATAGTTGGATTTGGATTTTTAAGGCCATTTAATCAAGGCTTAAAATATGAATGTATTATTTTTTGGCCGTGGCTCACAGCTCTACAAATTTACTTTATTCAGCTGGAAAAGTGCCCTGGACAGAATTTGCATGCTTTTATACTTCAGCAACAGTCTGTGATTACCAACATATTTGAGTGAAGTTTTGCCTTCCTTCTATTACTTACACCCTGCAGTGATATATTTACCATATAATATTTATGTAAATACAGTGTTACAATGTTTTCTGACTTTGTCAGCATGGACTGAAGGCACTGTAACACCTGAGCTGTACCTGCAGGCCTTGTCAGCTTATCATTTTTATTCTCCATTATTTATACTTCAAGTTCTGGATCAAGACCCTTTAAATAGGACATATGTGTTTCAGGTACATCTGTATACATACATCAACCTGAAGTTTGGCCTCTCTACATTAAGTCTCATGTGCAATCTTGGCCTAAAATCACCATTAATTTTGTGCAAATGATTTTACGTTCTGGCTCATCACTGTAAACCAGTGGGTCTTTATCACTATTATATAACAGCTTACTCAGATTAATCATTAATGTTGGCTAGTGTTTATGACCAGAATTTAAGCAAACGGAGGGAGGGAAATATTCGTTTCTCAACATACCCGGCTACGTGTAAACGTAGCCTTAGTGCTACCATCTAGTTGATGTGTCATTTTTGTTCCCTCAGTAGTTGAACATGTTAAAATACACGTTTAAAACTAAGGGCAGTAGTAGTATTGCATGTAATGAACTTTGTTATTTTCTGAATAATATTCCATTTTTAATTCTGTACCTCCTTAAATTGTTTTCACACCATATCAGTCAGCATCATTTAAGCTCTTTCTTGTGTAGAAGCAGATATACTGTTTCAAATCACTTCCAATAACTCATAAATCTAATTTTCATGTGATTTTTCTTTTTTCTTCTTCCTGCTGGAACGGGCTCATTGCTTCCCCCTGCGGCCAGGCGGCCAGGGTGGGAAAACCTACACACCAACTGCTGCTGTCTGCAATTACTAGAGCCAAACGCAGTTACAATGGGTGATTTCCACCCCTCTCAGCCACATACGGAGGCAATGAGTCAATTCTGGATATCATTATTCTCACACCCAGAGGACTTTGTGGACTTTTTGATTTCCTTTTAAAACATTGTCCACCACAAAAAAAAAAACAAAAAAAAACTGGAGATATGCACAACCTATTTTTGTAGCAACAGACATACTTAGCATTATGTGAGTGGTTTGATAGGGTTGAAGTTGTTCAGAGAAGGAGAATTGAGTCTGGCTTTATGATGGTGCCACGGATACATTACACAAATATCTTGCATGGACAGCCCAGATATATTTAATTGTTGTTTAAAGGACACTGGAAATCATGTGCAAGTCATTTGATTTGTCACAACTAAATGGAATAATACACAACAGCAGCAACAGTTACTGCTAGACTATAAGATCTCCCCAAATCAATGGTTTCAGTGCACATTGTCTATGGACCCAAGGGTTGGATATATCGCTATAACAATAGTCTCAAGGAAGACAAAAAAAGAAGGATACTTTGGATTACTCCAATCAAGTACTTTTGTCTGTCAGTACTCGGAATACTAGGATTTAATGTAGTCCAGAGTGTCCTTGGTGAACACAGAAAAAGTGCTGTGACTGATGTTTACAGCATCACAAGGTGAGACAGTGCAGTGTGGCACATCATATCTCATTAATTCATCCCGTCTATCACCAAAACAACAGACCCTAGCCAAAGGGCGTTACCATTGCCAGCTGCCTTCTTTGTTAATTTGATTCTTCACCTCATCACCCAGGCCTGAAGCACTCAGCTACTGAGCTGTCTAGCTGTTCTGCTTGTGAAGACAAAATAACTTCTGTTGTTTTTCCCGATTTTCCTTCTCCATCACATATGTGTTTGTTCATGGGTTCTGGCCAAATGGACTGTAGCTGCAAGAGAGGAATACAGTTTTCTCCTCATCATCTTTTGTAGGTGGAGGACTGATGAGAGGAGATAAAGATGGGAAATTATGCACGAGTAAAGTGAGTGAGAGACTCATTGTTGGAGGAGAAAAACTAAATAATTCTCTTTCTGACTTTCCCTCAGATTGTAAATGACTTTGTTATACTGGAGTTCTCAAGAAACTACCCATATACCATATTGTGCAATCTGTTTCATATCGCATGTCTGTATGCACAATTATAGTAAAATACAAAGCACATTTTAATTCGTTTCAGTCAGTGAGTGAATTCGACCATCTTTAGCTTCTGTAATGTCACTGTTTCCTAGTGAGACTGATCATACTGGTGGGGTGTAATTTTGAGAGGGATTTGATTGCTTAAAAGTGCCTGTGAGCCTCTGGAGAACTGTAGGAATTTGGCAGTATATCTCCTACAATAGATTGTACAGGACTATTGGCCTCCACCCCCACCTCCTCTACCTACGTTGCTGAATCAGGAGGAGGAGGAGGAGGAGGAGGAGGATGATGTGGGAGACATGAATAAATTAGACTAGAACCACACAGTTTTTGGAAATGTAAAGGGATCCACAAACTAATAAAAGGTTTTAAATTTGGGTTAGCTGGTTTCCCCAAACCACATTTGATTGGATACATGACACCTGTAGGTTCAGTGAATGTGATTACTAAACAAAACTGTTTTAAAAGCCTAGGTAACATTTCTCCTTTTTTGAAAGAAATGAAGGAATTGCTAAGAAGTTTACATTTTGTATGCATTGTGCTATGTGGTTAAATGGCAAGAACTCACTATAACACTGGGTGACAGCCAGACTTCCAGATTATTAGTAGTTCAATATGATGCTGATTGGTTCCTTTATCGCTCCCCGACTATCAGTCGGTATAAAAATGGGTCTGGTATAAGGTCGCAAAACGCCTCTGGCCTGTACATCCAATTTGAAAAATATTTAGTACTATGGCCTAAGGCAGATCTTAAAATACAAGTGACACTGATAATAATAATTGTCTTTTCTTTAAGCTCTTCTTTTATTACTGACTACATGTACTGTCTCTGTACCAATATTCTTTACTATCAGGGCCTTTTTTTCTGGTTGAAAAATGTATTGTATGTGAGCGTCTTTATGAAGAAGTGATTTTGTGACTCGATATCAGACTCACTTTTATTCCGGTTATTCCTTTAGAGCAGAGTGTAGATAGGCGAGAAGTTGAACACATGGCAATTGCTGCTATTTCCTCTGGCTCCCTCATCTCATGCTTGGGCCAATAGGTGGCTATTTTATCTGCTCTTCTGGCCCCTGAAAGATGATGAGGAATGATAAAAAGGTGGATCAGGGAGAAACAAATTCCCAGAGACAGATAAGAGGATACTGCAGGTTCAGGCTGCAACAGAGAGAGATGTAGAAAAGAAGCCTAACAGAAGATATAAAGAGGAGCAAGAGAGTGAAACAGGTGTGGCTGATGCAGACAGAGAGGGTTGAAGAGCAGAGGACCTGTGTTCACAGTAAATTCTCTCTAAATGGATTTTTTTCCTGTGGGTTGCTGTGTTGTTGACTGATTAGATTCTAACTGATAATTGTGTGTGTGTGTCCATGGCACAGGGGGTACACACACACACACACACACACACACACACACATACATTTTTCTCATTACCTGGGAGTAATTTTGCAGTATCAGCAGAACACTGACCTCACTGATAGATTGATTGCTTGATGTCGACGCCTCTTATTTTATTTGCTCTTATACTTTCTAGCTCGAGCAATGTCTCAGTTTTTTTTTGTAGAATTAATTTAGCTAAGAACAAATATGTAGCTTTGATTGACATTTCTGTTTCATGGGTCTAAACAGCAGCATGTCATCTGTAAGGAATATGCGCTAATGTCATGAGCTCTCCCATGCTGTATCAACAGGGCCATCTGGATCATAATGAGCTATTAGTACTACTGGACTCACTGTCATTACCATCTTGGCTCATATTCATCACAGTTACCATGTAAGATGCTGTCATCCGTCATCGCCATCACATTATCTTCCATCCTGTCTTTTGAACGTTAAATGTGACTGCCTTATTGGATTAATTAACACGTTAAATTTTCCCAGGTATTTATCCCTATCTCTATAGTGTTCTTGTTTTTCTATGAATCATTGTGACATTATTTCTGTGTTTATTCTTTCGGATGTTTCTTCCTTTCGTTCCTCCCTCCCATTTCCTTCCATTTACGTAGATGTTTTAAATATTTGTAGCTTCTGAGTCATGCCTCATACAGCAGCGCTCTAATCTCTTCCGCCTACGGTTTTTTGGAAAATCTAACATACGAGCTCAGTGTTGCATCTATGTGTAGCCCTGCATTCATTACATAACATATATTGTGTCTTAGCGCTGAACGATTTTGAAAAAAAAAATATTGCAATTACGAAGTGATTTGCGTTTTTTAAAAGGAATGATCAATTCTACATCAGTATTCTCATTTTCATTGAAAAACAATGTTTTTGTTCAGATTTTTGCAGGGATTTGTACCAAAAAAAATTTAATCTTGTAGAATACGATGTGTAGGTCAAAACATCTCTGCAGCACAACAGTATTTAATTTAAAATATTTGAAATTTGCAGTAGGCCATACTGCAATTTCAATGAATTTCAATGAATTGTCCAGTCCTATTGTGTGTACACTTTAGTGTGCCTTGTGAGAGAAGACGTGATGTGTGTTGTAGGATCTTCTGAAACGGATGCACGCCTCCAAGTGTAAACAGACGATTGGTGTAGGTGAACGCAGAGACGCCTGGAAGGGCGATGAGGAGAGAAAGATGTTGGAAAGAGACAGTGGAGTTGGGCTGATTTATCTTCCCACATTGTGACTCACCATTTGTCAACCATACAGTTTACGTTTCAAAGTGGCTACTAAAAGACAGAGAAAGAAATGGAGAGAGAGATATATAAAGAGAGAAAGGGGGAAGAGAGAAGACGGAGTGAGAGAAAAACAGATAAAAAGACAGTTTGAATTTCAGAGTAGAATGCAATAAGTAGGGCATCAACCTTTGTTGTGTTGTAGCCTGCTAGCCAATGACTGCACTGTATAATTTCAATAACATAACTCAGTATTGTAGTTGCAAACGATGTGGTAGTTTGTGTTTAATGCTGAATGTGAGGGCTAGTAGAGGGTATCCTGATCCCAGTATGTCTAAATCCATTGTGTGGATTTACGCTAAACCCTGTAACATAATCTTTTTATTAATAGAGCTTCATTAGGTGGTTAAAATCCCTGATAGACTGTCAATGTCACATCACCTTCTTTTCAATATGATTTGGAAGAGCTAAATGTTCACACAGCTTCCACATCAGACTGTAGATCCAAGAGCAGAGTGTAAGGACTGTGACGATAGCATAATATAACCTTGTTACACATGGTTGTTTGACGACGTGTGTAGGAGGACTGCAGTGTTTGGGCGACTGCCTTAAGCAATCACTAGTATAAGAGCCAAGTAATGTGTCACTATTAAAAATGTTTACAGTAAATGCCTAGAAAACATTCCACTTGTATGGTTTGTAAACGTCTGTACGAGGTGTATGCTTCTGGATATGTCTATGTCTGTACAATGAAAACATGTATATTTCTATCATTGCATGTACATTTATGTGCGTATATGTGATAATCATATAGGGGCTGATTACTGTGTCTGTTTGGCCATGACTTAATAGTAAAATCATGTTTTTCTGTGATTAGCTGCCATGTGTTTGTGTCAGTCACACTAACACAACGGTGCACTTGTCTTCACATGTGCCTGATGACTTTTACGTTCCTCTGCACTCGATGTCTCACATCTGACTCCTAAAAGCACTTAATGTCACTGAATGGAAATACTTTTTCTCAAATGACAGGCCAATAATTGCTCTTGCGCTCCAGCACAGTTTTAAATTTTTTTTTTCTTGCATCTCAAGATTTACCCATTGACTATTGTTGGACATTTTTTGCATCTCAACATGAGCAGTCCATACAACTAAAATATCCTTCAAAAAGTTCAGTTTTCCATTGGTATATCTCCACATCATTAAACTAATTGGCACAGACATTCATGGTTCCTATATGAGGAATTAGTGCTATTTAGCAAACTGGCATGCTAACACACTTAAGATGTTGACCGGGGTAAGCTCACCAGGATGGTGACAGGGTTAGCATGTCGCTAAAAGCAGCGTGATAACATTGTCATTGTGAGCATGTTGCCTCGCTGATATCACTGTTCATCTCAAAGTATTGCCATGCCCAAGTACAGCCTCACAGAGCCGTTAGTGATGCTGTAGACTTGCTTTGTTATTTTTTTAAGGACATTCATTCTAAACATACAATATGTTGCTTGTCAACACTGCCGCGAATGCACCACACAAGATTTAATCACATGTAGTCCTCCTGAGTGTCCTTGGTGAGAACGAGGAAGGTACTGTACACATATAGTGTAATCATAGAGTGTATAAATGTAGGCTTACATAGTACATACTGTGTATATAATAGATGTACCACAGTCAGTGGTCCTAAATAACTCCAAAGGCAGAGAATGACTCTTAACACCACAAGAGGTCAGTTCAATACAAATAAATGTTTTATAATTTTATTTTCGGACTCTGTCCATTTTCTGTCAGACCTGTTTACTGCTCACCATGTCAGCAGCTTTCGAACACCTGGCAGAGCTCCTATTGAGTGATAAAAACAGGTTACACACAACTGTGGATGAATCACACACATCATGCACAGTTTAAGCCTTATCCTTACCGAGTTGATGGAAGCCTGTCACACAAATATACACGCATACATTACTGTAGCATGATCATGATGATAATGAGACTAAATTCCCATTTTGTTACAACTCACATTATTTTGTCCAACTGTTTTCTGTAATGGAGGACCTCAATAGTATCGGCTGCACTGATGTAATTTTTAGACGACAGCGAGGTAATGTACAGTTAGCAAGTGTAAGTATAGCTACAATGCCGACAATACAAAAGACAAATTTTGGATTGTAGAAGTGATAATGCATGAGGACAGTATCAAAATAACAGAGCTGGAAACAAATCTTTCATACGCATGTTAGTCCCCAGCATGCTCAAAAAAAAGCCTCGTCCCCATGTAGCAAGGATTATAGTTGTATATATCCATTTTAAAAGTAGCCTCTGAGACTGTTTTTAAAAGCTATTACAGACATGTATTTATTTTCTGCTTTTTTCAACACTGAGGCAGAACAGTGATTATGGGTGGTTACCTATAAACCTTGCTTTAAGCTCTTTGTAATACCCCAGATCACAAAAGTGCCTGACTAAAATTTATGTAAGCTTATACTAGCAGGTGTAAGACACACATTTGTGTTCATTGTTAATCACCTCCCTCTTCCCTCTATTTCTCCTTGACTTTTTATCTATACCCTCCTCACTACCTTCTCCAGTATAACTCTCTGTCCTTTTATTTTCCCCTCATCATTCTCTCACCCTGCATGATATCGTTTGCCACATCCACTACCATTTTTCTCTCTTTCCAAATCCCCTCCATCCCCTCTTTCTCCCTGTCTTTTTTCGTTTCCGTTCATTTGATTATGTTTACGATAGCCATCATTATCTTCCCCCGACTGCCCCCCGGTTTCTTTTTCTCCACACATTGTCTTTCCCTTGACGGGGAGGCATTGAGGCAGGCAAAGAGGCAGGCTGGGCTATGGTTCGTAATGATGGTGCTGGCTTCTATAAAAAGCCTGCAGGCAGTTGAATCGATATCTCCTGTTGTCAAATTGCACCTTACCCAGAGAGAGTGACAGAGGATGTTGAGTTTCTACTGGCTGCTGCACTGTTTCTGAGCATTGCGTGTGTGTTTCTTGAATCTGTGTGACTGTGAGTGGGAATGCATGTATCCTAGCAAGACCTTGTATTAGTTGCACTTATTCTTTGAAGCAGAAAATCTTTCTGGGCTTGTCATTGTGATCCTTGACAAACAGCTCAACCCTGCTACTTACAGTACACACAAGTTTTGGCATAAAATATTGAATGGTCCTGTTAAAAGAATGTTCATATAATTTAATTAACATAAATATCTAATGTACACGCTTAACTGAACTTGTGTTGGCGGGGTAATCAGGATCAACTATTGTGCCTGTTGTGCCGTGCTAATAGTGCTTTCAGTGGTATGAAAGGCAAAAAGGTTTTTTCCCCCGGGTCAGCTTTGTTGGGAATCTTGGTCATAGAGACTTCAGAGGCAGCAAGCCATGTCTGATCATCTGTGTCTGATGGAGCTGATTTGTTGAGGAGGTCTTTGGTGTCTGCGAAGGCAAATTCTGAGACCGTGACTTATATGAAAATCAGCAACCATAAAAATAAACTTCCTTTTCCAAACCTTCCTTAGATTCAAATTCAGCTGAAGCTTGTGATTCTCTGTTGGGTCAAACAAGGCCTCTTTAAGCCCACACACTGTCAAGTGCATTTCATCTATTTAATCAGTAGTGTCTTATCTTCAGTGCTTAAATAAGCCAATTTAGACTAAAATAGATCTACTAATTATTATCTACTATAAAAAGACGACTACAAACATGAACCGAACATGTCATCACGGGACTTAAGACTTCATATGTATATATGTATGTTCTCTTAGCACCATAGCTTGGCATAAAAAATACAGTCCAGCTCAACATGGAAATAAGTAGAGAAGTACAATGTCTTCACAAGCAAAGCCACCACGTTCAGGAGTGTGTGTTCGCTTGTCAGTTAGTGTACATTATCACAGTAATACTGTTAGCTTATTTGCTGTTACACAGTTATTGATCTGCACTGAAGTGTATTCGATGTTAAACTGCACTGACATTTTCAGATTCCCAACCGTCCCCTAATGATGATGAAGCTGCCGGCATCAGGCCATTACATTTGACCTTGTGTAACTCTGCTCTCCAGTCATGGTGGACATGTTCAAAAGTGTCGGCTCACTTTACTAAATTTAATGAAGCTTGCCGAAGCCTTGTAGTCAAAAAGAATGGCATCTAGTCCAGCCCGGCTAATCAGAAGCTTTGTTTAATTACTCTGTTTTCATGAAGGAGCTAGTTGTTAAAAAAATGTATGCAAGTTATTGAGTTGTAAAAAGCACAACTGATACTCTCTGAAAGAATAAACATCAGTATTTCACATATATCACTTGCTGCTTGAATTATAAGCGCCGCTGCTAAAATTTCTCACAATCATTAATAACAATGAGCTACTAATGATTTTCACTTGCACCCTACGTTATCAATGAATTGTTTTGAGTTGACTAGTGCACATAAACAATCAATAATCACATAATCTTCCCTCTACTCATCTACGTGAAAGGTACTGTTATAGGAGTAGCTTAGCTCCTTTACAGAATAGGACAGTGCCTAAGTGTGTGATTGAGTGAGTGGCAGAAAAGTGACGGTGAACACGGGCAGAGCTGAGGAAAAGATTAGCAGTGAGTCGTCACTCATGTGTCAGCAAATAAATACTGCAGCTTCTCAAGACAAAGAAACGTCTTGTCTGTTCCAGTTGTTGTTTCCTCAACTACTGGAATAAGTGAAGGGGGTTATCTTAAACCTGAAGTTAGCGACAGTGGGATAACCTAAGGTGACCAGGCTCGCATAAGGTGGACTGACCTTTTAAGGTGGATCAGCTGTTCTCATTTTGGTGTCAATCTCAGCTACTCCTAAAACAGGGAACAGAGAAATGTCTGGCTGCTGAGTCTCTTCTGAGTACAATGTAGAGCTATTAAATCTTCCCACCTAGTGATAACATAATTAAAATTTGTAAATATGTACTAAAATCAAAACAGAAGAAACAAATAATGATGTCTGCCACAGTGTTTCTTCATGCTACCACTTGGAGTTTCCCTATGCCAGAAATCTTAGTTACACTTGCTTCAAAATGTACCACTTTTTACACAGGTATTACAAAGACACTTTTTGCTCTAAGCGTACTCTAACTCTGGCTCACTGGCTTGAGAGAAACCTCAGATTACTGCTTTTGCAGTCGTTTTCTTTGACCTGCTAGAATCTCTATACTGCAGAGATGTTTCCAGCTTCTGGAGGACGAATTTTATTGCCTCAAAGCAGGTTATCTGCAGGTTAATTACTCACTGAGCTGCTCGTTAGGATGCAGCCAGGAGTGGCCAAATGGTGAGCAGCCTGTGTGTGTGTTTGTGTGTGCGTGGGATTGCTTATGCACAATAGCCATTCTCGGCAATGTAAAGCAGTGACTTACATTTTTCCTTTATTTTTATCATTTTAATGCCAACACCAAAGTCAGTAGGATCCATTTCATGTCAGTCCATCTGAATGTTGTTATTTCAATCTAGACTCAAGCTGCTGCCCCGAATGAGATTAACAATAATACGTGTTTACCAGAGGAACACACTTGTTCATTTTTACAATATTAATGGCGCTCAACTAAAATCTGAGGGAAGGGAAAGAGAATACATTTATCTTATTATGAAATATTATATACCGCTATATGGAAAAACCCCAAACACAAACCATGTTTTGAAAAAGGTAGATATATAATTGGAAAGCACCCCTGTGGCTGTTGCATTACCTTTCTCTTCAGATGAATATCTTACCTTTCTCTCCCATCCTTTTTTTAGAGATCATGGGTCAGGGTCAGCTACAGATCTGAACCAGTGGACATAATAAGGTGTCTCTGTTTTGTTCGAGGACTCAAACACAGACATCTCCAGCACTGGGTGCTTGAACTCTGCACCTCTTCCTCTGATGATGATGATGATGATAATAATAATCTTTTTCAGTCTCTTCAATCTCTAAAATTGTCTGCTTGCTGCCACAAACCTACTTTACATGATGCTGTCATTTTTTTCAATATGTAGGGTCATTAATGCAAGACTTGACTGTGTGGGTTCACCTGACTGTTTTTTGTTAAGTTCTAGATGAAATGGACTATAAATCAGGTCCGCCAGTTGAACAATCAGTGTGATTGGAAGAGCAGAAACAGGTTTCCGAAGGATGAAAACAACAACTTTTCTAACTTGTGTACAGTTACATTGATACATGGCAACACAAAGGCAGAAGTTCTGGTTCAAAATCCTGCATTTGTTATTGAGTCTAATGTTGCCAGACCTACATTTCTAATCACCTACTTAATAACAGAATAAAGATAAGCATTAATCATTTAAGATGTTTCCATGCTCAAACCGACACCAATACAGTAACGATTCTGCTTCATCACATCATATCGCAATCAGAAATACACATTAAGAAATAAAAATCTAACTTTTACCAGACAAGTTGGAAAAGAGGTCATACATTTTTTATCATCCCGCCAGTAATATGGTGTTTTTAGATGAGACAGACAGATAATGAGGTTTAGTGGGAACAAAAAGATTAAAGTTTAAATTGTTTGTTTTGCAGCAAGCAGCGTAATTTTATTTGCGCACAAAAGCCTATAGGAATTTATAAAGTGGCTCAACAACATTTGGTTAAATTTTGAATATTAATGAGAATCAGAAGTCATAGCAACTAGTACTAATACTGCAATGTTTACAGAGGCAAATCACAAACATGCATTAAAATAATAGTTAAAGGACAGCACAAAGGAGGGTAACATTAAAAGTAGAAAGTAATAATAATATCAATACAATATTACTAAATTATTAGACATGGTGATTAATTAAAATGATGTTAGAGTTGCAATACAATGATGAATATGCCCAAGTTTGATAAAGGGAAATTAAAGTGCTGTTTGGAAGATAAGTCTATCAAGGGCACAAGACAACAAGACCTTTTTTTTTAACAATATGAGTTCATTTTATGATATCACAAAACTGCTCTAGTAATAACCGTTCAAACTAAAGAAAAAAAAGTGTTTTTAAAAACCACTTGATATGTAGAACTTTCCTTTTTATTCAACATCGCAGTGGAAGTGGCAGAGAGCAGATTTACTTCAGCGTTTTAACAGTCAAACAGCCAATTACACGGACACATCTTTACATTTATGAGAGCCTGAACATGACAGATGCCTTTTCTCAGTGCTCTTATCTCATCAGCGGAGGACGGTGTGAAAATGGCTTGTGTGTGTGTTTGTCTCTTGTAAGATCTATTCATGTATTTAATCAAAAGCTTTTTGGTTTGATATATTTATTTGTGACACATAAACTAATTTAAGTGACTACTTATATATTCAGTATATGATCATTCTGGATTTTTTATTTTTTTTTTTGACATTCAAGAAAAAATCAATCTTAGTTAGCTTACTGACAGCTAACATTACTTGACACCTAGTCTGACTCACCAGATGTATACCGTTTGTATAAGCCTGTCATTGGCAGCAACACATACGCTGACTACGGCAAGTTTTGATGAAGATTTGGATCATGCAATAAGGGGGGCTGAGGGCTTAATGCCAGGGCTCGCCTTCCCTCGTTTTGGTGGAAGAGGGGCACAGTTGCTGCATCTAAAACAGGAGGACTAAAACGATTATGATTGGTTTAAATAAATACAAACAAGCTGGAGTGTCCCCTGGTAGCAGAATGATAATTAGTGCAGTCAGACCATTCTCCAGAGCTGGCACGGCGCTGTAATGAAGTGTGGAGATAGGTCTCGCTATACAAGACTACTTGACACTTTATATTATCTTTGGGCAAGCTGCTGCATTGTTGGTGCGGCACCAACAATCTTGACCTTGCACATCCACTTTTTACCCTGAACATAGATTGTCCAAACTGATTAGTAGCGCTAATAGCAGCTTTGGAGTTTTGTCAACATGTCACAGCAGTGTGCATGGTGTACCTGTAAGACCAATACTATGAGGTTTAAGGTATTTTATTTCTCTTGCAAAACCGAAACATAAGAGCAAAAGTGCAAATAATGGGTTAAACTATTGGTTGTGTTATGTTGTAATCTGCTAAGCTATCTAGCCTACCATCTACAGAAATAACCTACTTAGCCGAGGAGTAGCATAACATTAGCTAAATGCTTACATGTATACATACTTATGTTATGAATAGCCTTGTTTAAGTACTGACGCATAGTATAATGTACAGTGTGATGCACAGCAGAGTACATGCATACATACAAGTACATACATGTTCTGTATCCACTCTGAGATGTTTATACTCAAGTCTAAATTGCCCAGCTGTATCCCCACTGCTCCTCCAGCATTATTAAACACACACAAAACAGTTATTATACACCTCCCTTTGCACACACACACACACACACACACAGACAGAGAGGAAACGAAAAATAGATATAGAGGCAGGGTGGCAGTAATTGTGATGAAGTATGAAGAAGAGACGGGGAGAGGATGAGTGGATAGCAGCCCAATTAGACTGAGAAACAGGTCTCATATTGGGATCAATTCAAGAGAAAACCACGGTAGTGTGATTTTGAACAATTACATTGCTTTGATCAGCATTCAGTTGTCTGATGTTAGCCTTTTGAACTACACCTCGGCCCAGAGTATTAAAACCACTGCCTGTAGCAAAATACGGATGTTGCATCTGCAAAGCCATCCATGTGTTTCTGTAATGTTTTTAAACCTGGTTTTAGGTTTACCATTAGCCACCATCTTAGGGCCAGAAAATCTAAATTTGGGTAAAGGGTGCTTGGGTGGAGCTGAGTGTGAAATGTTGTGAGCCTTGATAATGTATATCCTTAATGGACTAGTGATTCTCAAAACTGCCACAGAAGAATTGTCAAAAAAAAAAAAAAAGAAATCCAACTTTTTGCAGCCTTTAACTTCACCACTCAACTGTGATGGTTGCTGTTGATGACTAAATGGATGTGGACTCACACACTGCAGCAATGTTGCTAATTCTAAATCTCATAAAAACACTGATTCGACAAAACTAAAACAATCACGAAGGTGGAGCTTTTTCTCTCTGCAGTTGCATCCTGAACCCCTCACATGCCAACATATTGTTTGTCCATGCTTACTGTGCACACTCGGCGCAGGGTCTAAATTTAGTATATCTGCAGCCTAAAGCAGCAGCATGAGTTCTTAGTTGTTGGTGTCTTTTTCCTGTTTCTAAAATCATTAACTCACCACACATCATAGACTTTATGTGACTGCGCAGCAAATTACAATTTCACATCTCACAACTCTCCCTTAAGAATATTGTATGATGTAAACCCTGTAGACTGTATAATTAAAAAAATTTCTCTACCATACTGGCTGTAGCAATCAAAACAATCATATCCATTAGGTGTTTTGACATAAAGAAATTAAGATTACGTATGATGATTCGCCTACTCCTTACCGACATCATCATCATCATCATCATCTGATAGGAACATATGGCTGCAGCTAATTTTAGTTGTGATATTCTTATCTTTTACCCCAAACAATCCACACTGCTCTGCATGGTGTAAATAACAGACATTATAGTGTCAAATCTTCCATTCACTTTTTTCAGTGAGGGTGGCGTGGAGTTGACAGAACAAGGATGAAAGTACCGGGTGATTCGGAGAGGTCTGTCACAGTCTGTGATTCAGCTGTCAGGGCTGAGAGAAAACCAGACATGGCAGATTATACCCGGCCGGCTACATGGCTCAGCCACAAAAACACAGCGTTGAAACAAGTCTTTCATAAAATGCATCTTTGTTAGTTTCATTTTATGGTACACAGTATTATGTGTTACATGATATACTTATTCATCATTATCATCATTATCATCCTGACCTTTATTCGTCCCCACCCTAATGTCCATTGTCACCATTATGTCATCAACTTATCTCATCTGATTCAGTGAGTGCCATCACAGTAATTAAATATTACACAAAGGAGGCGTTAAAGTTTTCTTTCTTTCTTTCTTTTTCCACTTAGTCATCATATGCTTGAGCTCATATATTTGACAAGAAATTGAGCTGAGTTGTGGGCTGGAATTTGTTCTCAGTTTGGTGCATTAAAATAATCAGTGTTTTAGGTTGGATAGAACAAAATGTTTTGGCTTTTGGTGAAGCCAAAGAGCATTGAGCTACTATTGTGTATATACAGGCTTCAAAATAACTGCCAAATTCTCTCTTAAAATACAAAGTCAACTATTTTTACCACAGTTAGACTCTCAGCAGCTTATATGATGTACAGCGTCAACCTTTATGGCAATATTGAAAGTCGATGTATTCGACTGGATGTAAAGGACTGTACAAAGCTCCTCACATTTGATGGTGTTTGTTGTACACATATCATGCAGATGAGGGTCCTCTAATGTTGATTTCCCATTGAAAGCAACTGATTAGCCTTTCCTCATTGTATACATGCTTATGTAAATGTTTACATGAATAATTAAGGCATAGGCAAGTTTAAGCAATGTGCAGGGATGCAATTAAAAATGTCACCTCCCTGTTTCTTTAATCACTGTCTTCGTTTGTGGCTATTGTAAAGCAATTTAAAGCGTCTGCAATTTTTCCTTTGCTCTAGCGACAGACTTGCATTATGTGTGGTATTCCCCACTGAGATAAATACACACTTATGATTGCAGCCTATTGTGTGCAGCTCTAAATTCAAGTTTAGATTTTGGATAATTTGGTTGTTTATCCACAGCATATTATTCTCTCAAACAGCAGGTATTGTTTGATAAAGCCTTGTTTCTTTACATTGGTCATTCTTATCGGTATAAAGCGTTGTAAAGTATGTAGCAGCAGTTCTTGAAACAGCACTTAATATGACTATTATTTTGGTAAGCGCATCTTGAACCCACTTTTCACTCTATAGTGTTATACTTAACAAAAGTAAAATGCACGGAAAAATCAATTTTATGTGACCATATTCAACTGAGACTTGGAGCCTGCAGGCGTGAATAACTAGACCTGAAATGTTAATATATGCCGTAACTGATTTTCCTGCTGCTCAAGCTATGAAGCAGAAAATAACCTCAGATTTTAGAAGTAATGATTCTTGGTTGCGTTTCTTCCACTATGAGGTGAATACAAAGAGGATAAACAGTATAAAGATGAGCGAAGCGGATCGAGTGGATTCACAGTACTGGACATGACTGGTCTCGCTGCACATCACATTTCCTTTGATAATGAATGCTTTCCATTTTTTTTTTGTTGTGTTTGTTTTGTTTTGTTCAACACCGAATTGAAGAGTTGTTACATATGATCAGAGATGCTTTGCAGAAATACATCTGAAGCTTTTTTGTTGTTTCAACCATATAACCATTAAGATGTCCTGTTTCTATGTAAAACAGCATGCCATTTAATGTAAAATCATTGCATTTATCGGCTATTAGTTTTTAATCACCAAAATACGACAAGACAAGACCAGCAATTTCTCATTGGCATTCTCCGCTGTCATCTGGCAGCAATACAGTGTTTGTCTCCTGTATGGATGTAGGCGACTTCACCTTCACATCAGCTTTGTGTTTTGACAGCGTCTTACGTGTTTTGATGTGGTCCCGAATGTGATGTGAATTTGAATGTGATGTGTACAAAGACTCGCCTGTCAGAGAGAGAATGATGCAGACTGACGGAGAGATGATTTAAGTCTGTCGCTAACCATGCTCTTTCAAGTCAGCGCTTGAAACACACACACACACACACACAAACACACACACCAGCTCATCTTCCTCGACTGGTCTCAGCAACAGTCATCACATATTAATTCATTCCCCCCTTTCCGACAGTCACTGTTTATTTTAACCAGGAAACACAATCGTTCCATGACCATATCAAATTCACTACACAGAAACATTCACACAGCAAATTACAGTGTTGGGGAAAAAATACTTTAAAACTCTCATTTAGTGACACAAAGGTCCAACTGAACTGACACTAAGTAAAGCGTTGGTGTGTTTGATTTAGGAACTAGTGCAGAACGATTCTCACTAAGTCAGGATGTATTTTAAGGAGAGAAAATCAAACCACATATCAGCTGTGGCTCATGTTCCATGAACCTTGCAGACCTTGCAACAATGTGTGTTTTTCTGATTCACTGAACAAACTGAGATGTCGTCTTAAATTTCTTCCTCATTGGAACAGTTGTTTCTTTTGGCAACAAAAGTCTTCTGCCCTAATCTGCTCACATATACCTCCCACTGCACAGGTCAGAACATATTAAATCTCCTACGTGTTGAATTTCTATGTGCATCTTTAAAAGGATTGTGATGGTATAAGTTTAAACCGCTGCTGTCTGTGCAGTAAATTACATCAGTTTAGGCTTGTCTAACATAAAGCTTCTGTGAAAGCACCCTCTGCGATAAGCCTAACACACATCGTCAAGGCTAACACACACACACACACACTCGCAGGCAGCCTCTGATTTGTTTTATTTAAGCCTTCAGTACTGGAAGTCACACGCTGTGTGGGTTTTAAATTGAACAGCACTAAGTAAAACTATTCAAAGGAAAAATACATATAGACTGCTTGAGTAAGTGGACAGCGCTGTTCTTTGTACTCTTGCTCTTTTCCACGGGTCAAAAGATTTTTCTCTATTTGGTAGCTCAATACGAGCACAAAAGGCATCCATCACCAAATAAGCTTGAACATTTTTGTTTGATTTTTCTCTTTCTTTTTCATACTGAGGGTTGTTGTTCAGTTGATGTGTGTGTATGCATCTGGTCACTCTAACACATATAGACTTATGTCTCTTCCCCATACACACTGTACAGCTGTCTGTTTGTCAAGGTCACAATGTCTAGATTATGTCTGTAACGTAACCCGTAATCAATAGACATCATAAGGAGATTTGTAGGTGTTGATTCAGAGTCTATGAAGAACAGGTAAAAACAAACAGGTAGCAGTAGTTGTAACAGTTGTATTTACTATTTTATTATTGGCATGCTAATAATATTTTATTTCTCCAAATAATTGTTTGTTTGGGTATATTTTACAGTGAATAGTTATTTTTGAATAGACTGAAATTTGACTTTGCTTAGAGACCTGAGCAGCATTTTGAGTCTTTCCTCTGTAGTGCACCTGTTATCTGCAGCATGGTTTAACACTTCACCGTATCAGCGTCTATGGCTGCTGCTGCTGCTGCTGCTGTAGATGTGATAAGTCAATCTAGCAAGACTGTCTACATGTTTCTGGTCTGTTGGTTTCAGAGTACGTTGTGAAATTGAAATGAGATGTGCTCACTCTGCTTACTAGCAATCTGTTGGATTTCTGATTGAGCCCTTTTGCATGTCTGCTATATATAACCCGTTACTCAACACACCTAGTCCTGTCTATGGGGGATCCAAAGTTAGGTAATACATTTCTAATGAACGCATAGTGCACAATGTTTTCTTATAATATGACATTTCTTTTCAGATTCAATCACTGCCTTTCTTATCTAGAAGAGCTATGAAAAGGATTTGTTAGAAATGCAATTTTTATTTTTATTTTTATTATTTTTTTTTGCTAAATCTCTGTTTTCTGGCCTTTTTCTCTCCTTGATTACTCATATTGCAGTTCATTACAGCTGCACACACTTTGTTCTTCACACTGACATTTATTCTTTATTTCTGCACCGTCAGATAATTGAATGGATATTTGATTGTCTCTCATAAACACTATCACCTTACCCTGAGCTGTTTGCAAGTTGTGTGTGAGCAGGAGAGAAATTTCAGTTTGGAGGAAGAAATAAAGGGCAAACCAGCCACTTCAGGAACTTCATTTTCTATGCACATGCAGCCATATGTATATATATATATATATATGTACATATGTATATTTTAAGGGACACAGCACATAAATAATAAATAAATAAAGCAAAAAAACTTAATGTATCGAGTAAGTCATAACATTAATACAGTTTTGTACTGAGGCACCCATTTACCTGGTTTATATGTTCTGACAGCAGCAGCTTTGTGACTGAAATATCCAAATATGGTGGATCATGTTTACACATGAAAATGTGCAAATTAATTGCAAGACACACCAGGGACATTTTATTCATTGCAGGGCTGGTTGTCTGTGGTTCTGTACCTCGAGCCATACTGGCAACTTTGTGAATGTTGAACAATCTGTAGTGATTAAATAACTGCTCCTGTACCGGATCCAGTTGGCTGTGATTGTTGCATGTTGTTATTTCTCCCTCTTGCTGATTTCCACCTGTTTTGAAGGATGTGCTTGTGGCTTTTACTTCCTCTGGTAATATACCTGTTTCCCAACCAAACTGCAGGTATTAGATTAACTGCTAATCACAGGCATATTGGTGTACACATTAAACACAGTATTCCTCAGCATTCTTCAGGTATACTTTACTATAAGCATATGTAGAGGAGATGGTAACAAATTAATAGGAGTGTACTGTAAAAGAAAACCAATGTCAGACTTGCCATCTCAGCTTTGTGAGTGTGCAGTATGGCTGTTATTTATATTGTCTGAGGTCAGTGTTTAATTTTTCACTGTGACATGTTGTCTGAGGGCTTCCAGGCCATGTTACTACTGTTACTCACGGCTACTGGGTGACAACCTTGTACAGATGTGTTTTACTCTGATGTTTTGTGTAGTTTATTTTGTGCTCTGTTTTTTTTTCTCTCCAATCTGTGCTTGCTCTAGAAAGGTGGTATAAATGAACTTTACTTACTTGAATACCGCTTCTTGAATTTATAAACCCATGAATTCAGGACAAGGTTGCATCTGATTTAATGCACCATCCACTGAGCCCGCTACATTAAGTGACCTAAACACACCAGTAATTTTGTGTAACCAAGAGGTACATGCTGTGTCTGTTAAATTAGAAAGTTCTCTAAATGCTCCAAAGTTATGGAAACTATTTAGGAGCGCAGTAGGACATTATGACATTTTATTATTTTCAGTTGACTGGTTATATTATGCATCACCAGTTAACTTAATTATGAGTTAGTCAGTTATCGTATTATGAGAATGAATGAGCAGGAGTTGAATCTAGTGCGGAGTTGTGGAGGACGACGTTGCAGTGTGCAGGGCTCACAGAACGACATTTAGACAACAACAGACTCACTCAACAACCACTGCATTGCCTATAGCAACATAGTGTGTGTGTGTGTGTGTGTGTGTGTGTGTGTGTGTGTGTGTGTGTGTGTGTGTAAACTGTGCTGGCTCTCTTGTTGCTTTACTATATGCGTGTTTGTGGGTTGTGGTCTATGTGTATTGTCTGCCTAGCTGATGCTTTATACTGCTATTAATAAGACGTGTTTTTTCTATTTAATTCATGTAGCTTAACAATGCTTGTTGCAACCACAGCTGCTGTGACCATAACCCTTCTTATTTATTCTAATTTCTCATTTTTGTTTTAAATATACAATTTCAATTTATGAATCAACTTGATGGTCATTGTGAAGTTTCAATTGTATTTAACCTACAAGTCATTTGATATAAATGGAGTAGACAAAATATCGGAAACCCCTTTTGAAAGCATGAAATTAATGAATGTTGGGTTAGGGTTACTTATCATTATAATTACATACATTTCTAACCCCTCTGAGTCTTTTTGTGACCGTGCAGAGGAGAGATTTTGTACTGGCGTAGTACAAAGCCGGATGTCCTCATGTTTTGCTCCTCACATGTGTTTACATGGATGTTCCACACAACTTGACTGCCCTGAGGTGGGAAAATAGGCACTGTAGGGGGTGTGTCATCAATCATCAAGCATCACAATGCAGTTTATTTCAAATCCAGTCGTCCTTTATAACCAGATTTGACAGTGTACCACCCGTCTGCTTAATGTGGTGCCACCAGGCCAGAGGCACTGCTCGCCGTAGTTTCCTGTGCTATTTCAGCTTTTGTGTAACTACATTTTGAACACCTTCAGCAAACCTTCAAAATATATGTTTACTACTTTTATTAGGAACTCCCTGGCCCTCTACTACACCACGACCATGTCACATACATATACATGCTGCTTTTACATGTATTGTGCTGACGTATCTGTAGGACACTTTTGTATCCTTCCTTAACTTTGTGATGTCATCAGACTGGGACGACCTGGGGTCGATTGCTACTGTCAGCATGAGAGTGGAGCAGCTGTTCTTCAGCTGCAGTTTCTCATCAATGAGGTAAGCCAGACTCTATTACAGTGCTTTTTTTCAAAGCTGTGTTTTTTAAAACTGCTTTCGTCAAAAATGTGTTTTTTACTATCCGGAAATGATTATAACCACATTATGTTCTCTGTGGGCCCCACTGGGTACCATGTTGTGTTATTGCATGTATGACCAGTGTAGCTGAGGGTAGGTTGATTTTTAAGAACATTATACTATAACTATAATGTTTTCCATAGGGAGGTACTAATAAACAAATGAAATAAAATAAACTATTAAATTATGTTTTATTGCTCATTGTTGTTCTTATTTAAATCTAGCAACTACAGTACACAATCCAGTAACTACTTAACCTTTAGATATCCCTCATGCGTGCACTAATGAACTGCAAACTGCTCTGAAACTAGTTTTTCCATTTACCTCAGAGATTTTAAATCCCTTATTATGAATAACAGTTTTTTTTATTTTTTTTTTATTGTTTGCTTGTATTATGAATGTTTCTTGTTCTCAGGTCTACTACTGAAATCTCAGTAGACTACCTGTTTAATTAAATATTAAAAAAAAGATGTTTAAATAAGATTTTTTTTAAATATATAATAACCTGTATTGAAATACATTTCCAAATTAAATTAAATTAATTTTGCCTACTCAAGCACATTTTAGTTTTTTCTTTCAACCTTTTGAAGACTTTTTCTCCTCACGTCTTGCTTTTCTACTGACAGAGTAGTACTGTGTGGGCCCACACATGCTCAATATCAAGTAGTTGGATTTAGGACTATATCAGCAGTTTGGTGCAATATTGTGTGTACTCACAAAATATTGTAGGTGTATTATAGGAGCCCTATTGTTAGTTTAAGAGTAGAAGATAAGTCACATGGGTCTGAAACAGAAAGCTGTCTCTCTCTTTCTTCTTTCTCTTTTATTCTGCTCTCATCTGCTCACCCTCCCTCCTTCTCTTTGTCTTTTTTCTTTGTCCACTTTCTTTTTAAAGCCCACTGGCTCTTTCAGCCCACCTTTCCATCACTCACTGGCCCACTTGTGATGTGTTTGACGTAAATAGAGGTGGATAAACCTGAAGATGGTTGGTTGTGTCATTATAGGTGTATGCATGCATGAGCGTTTGTGTAAGGATATCTTTAAAGTGTGTATCTTCGATTGCATGCATGCAAGAACCATATGTGGGTTCGAATGTGTCTTTGGTAGGTTTTTCAAATGTGTGGGTGCCATTGATAAAGTTTAGTAGTTTATTCTACATAAACTACATACATGTGTGCATACACACCACAGTGAGTGCTGAGTGACTAATAGCAGTACAAGACGTCAATACCCTCTCATGGATTCAGCGTGTGGGCTGTTGGTCGCTCGCTAATGGTTGGCGTGCATATTTTGACCAGCCTCTTGACATTCACTTTGCTCTAATGACTGACTTCTATTAGTATGAAGCCGCAAAAAACAGGCCACTTCTTTCAGGTAGCTGTGAATGATGAGCTTTTGCTTGTATTATGAGTATCTTTCTTCTGTATATCACCCAGGTGTCACACAATTCAACACATCTGTCAAACCTTTCACAACCAAGTAACGATCTTATACCATGTCAACCCCTCTCTTGCTCTTTTTTGAAGAGAATTATTTTTTTTCTGTCGCTTTTTTATATAGATATAGATATTTATGTAAGGAAGTCGAGCTTCTCAGTCTCTTGAAAGTGGTACATCTTGAGACCCAAATGTCCCAGTCTTGGAAAGTTTTCAAATTTCTTTTTCAGTCTTGAATCTTATTTCTTTAAAGTGCACAGAGGTGGAAGAAGAAGAGGACACAGAGGAGCAGGAGTAAGAAAGATGGAATCGATGGTAACACGTCCAGGCAGCCAGACACCGACCTCATTAAACTTTGACATGACTGAAAATTGCTTGTGTTTGGAGAACTAAATTAGCTCACAGCAGCTGATGAACAAACATAAAGCTTATCTTAAAATTATATACAAACAGTTCAGCTTTGTTTTTAAGTGCTATTAAAATCTACAAACATTCAGATTGATATTTTATTTACTATGATGGATGTGGTCAATCAGATATAATCCTCCCTGCACTGCTGTGTGCCTCATTGCAATGTTGGAAAACACTAAATTTTAGTTTCATGCATGACTTTGTATTCGACCACACAATGGCTGACTTATTGGCTGACTTATCCTCTGATCCACACAGTGTTTAATGATAGCAACATGCAGTAAATCCCATTAACCAAATCAATACAGAGGTACAGATTAATGCAAATGCCAAATGTAAGGGAAACTGACCCTGTATGATTTAAACCTAAATACACATAAACACACCCGAAGGCATTTGCTTTATGTTTTTGTTGTGCCATTTTCTGTCGGCCCTGATGATTGTCATTTTACACGCTGTACCTGCGCCTGGTCACCTCGCCTGTGTTGCCATCGAAACATGAAGATAATTATACCATAATAGAATTGTGGACCCGGCTCTCACCCTGTCTGCCTCACTTTCTCTCTTCTCCCCGTCTGGTATTATTTCTTTATTAGTTATTACTCCACCTCCTCTCACTCCATTTCACTCTCACTCTCCTCCTGCATTGTGTTTCTGTCTACCTTTGTTTTGGCCTTCCTTGTCAGCTTAGGTGACAGGTAGAAAGAGAAACGACCTTCACTGGCATCTAGGGAAAACCAATTGTGGAGTGATTAATGATGCAACAGAAATGATTATAATATGTAAGATTCAGTAATGCCAGAAAATGTATATTATCTTTCTTATCTTATATTATCTCCAAGTCCATATCATAATCTCTCAACTATATATATATATATATATATATATATATATATCTGTAATCTTCTTTGTGTTCTGTATAAGTGTAAGCCAGACATAGCACACAGTTGAATCATTAAATGTTTTCAATTACTCGATTTCATATAATCAAGTCTAATGGCTTTTTAATGACCAGTTTGAAACATTTCCTTCACAAAGCGAGACAGTAGTAACTCAGATCAAGAAATCAAGAAAAAACTCAATAAAAGAAAACTAATACAAAAGTTAGTGCTATTAGAAAGAAATAATGAGACAAACCAGCACACACACACAGACATACTTACCAAATGAGCTTTGTATAATTGAACACCATCAGAAATTGAGACGCCAACCCTAAACGGTAAAACATCTTCATTTTCCCCACATTTTGTAAGGTTACAAACATTTCTTCAAATTTCTAGCATTTGTGAATGTGTTGTTGTTGGCGAAGTGGAGAAGAAATTATTAAAAAATAATGGGCATATATTAATTTCACAAATATTAAATCATTTTAATCCCACCAGGATACAATTATATTGAATGACAAGATGAGAGACGGGGATGGGGGGAAATTGAAAGCATAAATCTTGTAAAACACAATCAAATCCTATCACACATTCTGATCTCATAAAAGTACCAGCAATCATTAGCACATCCCTCATCAGTCAAATTTATTATGGATAAGCAGCAGCTCAACTTTTTTTTATGTACGGACGGAGGAACAGCAAACATAGGAGGCGGCATGAAGAAAATGCTCAAATACTTAATTTCATATTCATTTAGTTTTCCTTTCCTGTTGATTTATTTTGGGAAGATCAATTATTTGTCTTATCAACAGGGCTTCATTGCTCACTTTGCAAATAAACTGCTGTTAGCTATCATCTTTTAAGTGAGATGTAATAGTCAGGGTTGGCATTGGATATCTGAGGTCATTCAGGGATTAGTCACAGACGGTTTATACAAGTCATGGCCGAAAATACTAGCATACAGTACCAGTCATAAGTTTGTACACACTTTCATATTAAAGGCAGTTGGAAGATGTGACCAAACTGGAAAATAAATAAGGAGTGCAAATGTTTCCACACATGCACATACTGATGAGCCAAAAAAACATCCAGTCTCATGTTTACTCTCTTTAAACATGATTTATTAATTTAGCAACAAATATTTTTGCTATGTAGAGGAACCCAGTGAATGAGAAAACCCTCACCAATATAGAAATCCACGAGAAGCAACGTTTCCATCCTTCTTTGCTCTGCACAGTTAATCCCATGATTAAGTTTGTAATCTAAAGCAAATTCTCCCCTGGGCCTCAGTCTTTACAGTAACGCCCTCATCGCAAAGCCGCACTGGGAATTTCACTGTAATTACAATCCGTCATCCTTAGAACTAGGGTCGAATCCTGCTGACATTATTTAAAAAAGGACTTGTCATTTTCTTCTCACATGTTTCATCCAAATTAATATGATGTCCTTGTGTTTTTGCTTCTTATTTGTTTTTTTGAACATGAAACCCATTATTTTCACAAAAGCTTAAAAAAAAATAAGGCAGGTTTTTACAACGTATGAAACCGCAGTGACTACATACGTATAATTTATACATATTAAATATTTACTATCTTTTTGGGTCTTATACTCTGGTGCTGGTTATACTTTACCGTAAAATTAGCATTAGTGTATTCATTCAATATTCTTTGTGTATACATCCTCCTATAAATACCCCTTAGTAAATAATCAGCCCTTTTAATTAACTCTGGTATTAACACTAAGTTGTGCAGTAGCTAGCTGCATAGTGATGCTACTGTATGCATTCACTTGTGTTAACAGGTTGTTGCAAAAATGTGTCGCATAGACACAGAGACTCTGGCACATTCTCTATTAGTAAGGTATGAAAATAGTTGTATTCTGAGCCGCCTTTTTTGGAAGTGTACATTCTCCTCTTTCTCTGTGTTCCCATATTGAGTACTGATAATTTTATTTTTTTTATGGTGTACAGGGTGCTTTGGTCACAGCCTGCGCAGATGACACACTACACCTGTGGAATCTCCGTCAGAGGCGGCCGGCTATCCTGCATTCACTCAAATTCAACAGAGAAAGGTAAGCATCAGTTCCACTAAATAAAGCACACATCATAAAATACAGGCACACACCCCGCACACACCTTGCTCCAGTGAACAATAGATGTGATTGTCAGGCAGTCAGGATTGAACACAAATGTATTGCTTAGAGATCTGTTTCAGTCCTGTGCACCAGAAGACCTCTACTCAGTATGTTAAAGAGTGTTCAAGATGAGCCTGTGATAATTCTCCCCCCATGAAGACACATTTAATCAGTTCAGAATCAGGAAGCCATTGAAGCAGAGTGTTCACAGGATGAGCCCTGTTTCCTCTGTCCTGTTTCTGCCTCTGACCCTTTGTCACACTTTCTGATAAATTTAAGAAAGAGGCTCAGTTGGAAACCCCCTCTTCCTTGTGAGACAACACCCACTATAGGCTATGAGACTGACGTCCCCCATAGTTTTAGGCAGCTGAATACATCTCCTTTGAAATGTTGCCGACTTAACTCTTGTGCCTCATATGCCGCTACAAATTGGCATCCGCAGAGAGAGCTTGTGGAATATTTTCCATACCTTACGGGAGGCCAGTTACTATGTCAAATGTGTTAATAATGCCATGGGCCATGTCCTGGTTCATATCATTGTTGGATTCTGGCAGATGTGATTGAGCATCATTGTCCTCTGGCAATGATAGACTCCCCCTCTCTGTGACTGTCTCTCTCTAGTGCTTCCATATCTGACAACACTTGAGGCCCCCGGAGATCAGAGGAGAGGCTTTTGCTTTGATGTTACCGTTTCCTGACAGCTAAGGCGCTACCTGTGATACCATTAGATACAATAGGACAAAAGTGTCCAATGAGCTAGTAAAAACATGACCACTGTAGGACCCAGGAGGGCCAAACCCAGTAAAAAGATCCTCATTGTATTCGGTACAGTGATTCCACTCTGTTCATCTCTGGTGCTTGTGTTTCTTGCTCTGAAAATTAAAGATCCTCAATCTTTTTCAAGCATCCTTTCTGTACTTTGTGTTTAAAGCAGAAGTAGTGCCTTTTTTGGATATTAATGTCACACTTCTTCGCCCGTTGCACTAACCATTAAAGGGGGAGCTCTCCTCATCTCCTATGCTGCAAAATAGCAGTCTGTGGGATGTAGTGGTAAGTAAGGGCTCTTTGCTGTTTCCAAGCAGAGACTGCTCAATCTCTACTCTCCACTATTAAATTTTAATGGCAAACAAAGGCCACTACACGCTGATACTTGTTTTTGAGACTTTCTCCTTTTTCTCCCCTGTTGAAGTACAGAAGCAGGTAAACATAAGTGAGTCAGTTGATGAAGGCATTGCTGTATGTGAAGGAATGTAATGTGCATTCAGAAATCGCACAAAGCACAATATCTTATTTTTTCACAAATGATTTTTTTGTTCAAAAATGCAGGGTCACGAGTTTACATTTTATGAGTAGTAGGAATAGCAAGCTAAACCTGCTTGCATTTGCAAGTCAAGCATTTCAGCTGAGTCAAAGGGCATGTTTTGTCTCTACTGAAACTTTCCATTACAAGACAACAATACGCTTCTCCCTGAGACAGAAGAATTGCATGCCTGCTATAAAAAAGCACATTATAAGGCTCAACCAGGGGCACTTTCATAATGCAACACAGCTTTAAAGGATAATGAGCAGGAAGAGTTTGCGAAATCCATGTACGGTCTGCAGGTTGTTAAGGAATGAACCTGGCGTCTCTATAATGCAGTAATACGGTTCAAGTCATTAGCAGTATGTGTTAGAACTGCAGACATCGTTTTAAGATTTTGTTTTATCAAACCTTCAATCACACTGAATCTTAGAGAAAAAAGAAGGATCCTGTACTCTAAAAAGTCAAGATGGCAGCTGCTGCTATCATAAATATGCAGGGCTATTGATGTTTTAATTAAATTTGGTTGCACTTATTGATAACAAGTGTCATCAGTCTCGAGTAAAGTATAACCTTAAGTGTGTGTGTGTGTGTGTAGGAAGGCAGAGAAGCAAAAGTCTTAAGTCCACATTTTCAATACTTTACATATATTTTATCGAACATTCACTGTGCATCCTAATGCCAACTGTCTACTTTTTTTTATAGATTTAGATTCATAGCCTGTCTCTGTATGATGCACATGCCCACAAGGGTGCAGAGGTGAAGGACAGGAATAATATTTTGCTTTAGAGGTGTTGAAAATCTCTTTCAGTAGTTTCTACCTGTCTTGTGGTGCGATGAGGTAGGAGGTAGAACCACTACTTCTTTGTGACAGAGCGGTGAATCATGTTCAGAGTTAAAAGGAGAGAAAAAGGCATCATGAATCATCCTTCAGAGGCAGGGCAGTGACTTGTCATTTAGCTCTGTGTCCCTAGACTGAACCTCTGACAATTAGCACCTTAACACACCCCCAGAATCCCCCAATAAAAATGTATAAATCATTGGAAACAATAAACTGGGTGTCTGCAACCCCTCCTCTCCTGTCATGCTGTTGTCGAAAAATTCATTACAAAACCAACGGTTTCGATTTATCCAACCTTTCTTTTCTGATACACGGAGTCTTTGTGGAATTCCTTAAGCGTCGCATTTCATGCCGAGCAGATGGCAAGGTCAACAGTTCCTAGATGATGTCACCAATTCAATTAATCTCTACATCTGTTTTCTTCATTAGGCGTATTTGCTCCTCAGCTGGTCTTGCCGTGGCAGGTCAGCTGGCGGCTAAAACCCACATCTCCTCCTGTCCTCTTTGATTGATAATTATAAGGCCAGATGATGGCGCCTGGTTCAAAACCACATCTTTGACTTTCCGCAAATTGCCCTCCGGTTCTATTTTGCTACTTACATTACCTCCTTCTTATTGCTGTCATCTTATCAGTCTTTCTTTCATTGATTTTTAGCCTGCCTAAAAACCTTGTCATTTATTTATTTATTATTTTATTGGTAAATTCATAATGGAGGTAATTAGTCCAAAGAGGTTTTTCTGAAGTTCCACAAAATGAGAGGATCGTTGTACCTACTACACCCAAGTTCGTGAGAAGGTTTAAATAGCTTTTTTTATGTTAAAGAATGAGACCTTATAATCTAGGAAGGTCAATTAGAAAGCTTCCTCAAACAAAGACATAGTAGACTGTATAATCCTTTGTTGCTCACATAGGACTTCTGCCTCCCCTGCCAGTTTGAATATTGTCATCTCCCCAAGCCCCTAAAATCCTTATTGAATTGTCTGCCATCTCATTTGTCTTCTATCTAATAATCCTGCCTCTTGCTGGGCGGGTGGATATGAGTCTGTAGCCCAATGATCCCCCATCTCTACAAGGTAATCAGCATGGGCAGGAATGACTTTGTCTGTCTGTGCGGATCTTTATTCTGTGCTTGAGGGGCTTAGAAAGTTGATGGATACTAAAGCCAGTGTAGGTAAATAAAACACGGGTTGCGGGCAGGTTGGGTCATTAAAATTAACATTATAATTATTAGTGGATGGTTCACGGGCGGTGAAATAATTCATCATTAATGAGGAAAATATTAGATGCATTCTCTAAAATGTGAGCATAGCAGAGAGCATAGCAGTGCTGCAGAGCTGCGGCTTCATTTTTCGTCAGGCACGAATTACTGACACCCAGCTAGCAACGGGAATTAAGTATTTCTGCAATTTTACAAGAGAGATTGATGGAGAAAATAGTGCACTCAGTATGCTACAATATTTCCAGACCACATGGGTTATCAGGAGCAAAATGGGGCAGATTTTACCATATATATACATGGTACATAAATATGAAACTATTGCAAAGGCAATTCACCATAGAAGTGTTTACAGTTACTGAAAACAGCATCCATAATCTTTAATGTCCTTAAACACTCACATACGTATATCAGCATGAGTGAATTAAGTGAATTAGAGGCCCCAGGGAAACTCTGTCTTGCTTAATTTTCACCATTTATCTAACTGGGAATGTCTCAAATCTTTTTTCTTTAGTAAAACTAATAATATCGCACAGAGAAAATACTGTAAAGGTTCTGCATTTAAAGCGAGTTGTCAATGCACTTAACTTTACTTGTGCTCAAGGTAGAGCTTCTAATTTTATATAATGCTAGATAGTTTATTGAATAATAGTGCATCATATTGTATTTGTTATATTTTGAGTAATACCTGAATCTGCAACATATATAACCAATAATTAGTAGAAGCTTTTCTTTTTGGGACAATTTGGCATGTTGTTCCAGGATAGTGGTACCTTCACAGTATGTCTGTAGTGCATGCAGTACACTATGACTACTGTGTAATGGGACTACCTACACAAACAGAAAAGGTTCAGAGCTCTTTGACTAACTATTTATATCAGCTCAGAGCTTATAGGCTGAGTGCAATAGTTCCTTTGAAAGAGAGAAGCAGGACTGGCAACGTAAAGGTCAGGAGGAGCGAATGTAGGCGATAATACCCATATGTTAGGCACTGCTTGGTAGAGCAAGAAAGATTTTCACATGCTTGTCAAGTACTAAATTAAACTTTAGGTCAGAATGAGTCAGTCCATGACTTTCATGAATGAGTCACGGCACGACCACTATGGAGATGGGCAGGTATTACCATTAAACAATAGCAGAAGATTCGTGTTATGATAGTGATATGATAGGTAGGTACAATCTGCCAAGTACCCTGTACAATACATAAAATTTACAGAATGCTAACGTCACTAGTAAGCAGGCAACAGTAATAACAACCAACAGCAACACTGGATTGCAGATTGCAATTGTCCCGGTAATTGGTGACTGTTGATTGAGATCGGTACGTTTTTAGATTACGGTATTCATCCACACTGCATAGAGACACTCACATACTCGTCAAGCAGAGACTTCTCTTTTTTATTGTGACTGTTCAGATTCTAACACCTTTTCTCTTTCCTCTTTTGTTTCTTCTTTTTCAGGATCACGTTTTGCCACCTTCCCTTTCAGAGTAAATGGCTGTACGTGGGGACGGAGCGCGGAAACACACACATCGTCAACATCGAGTCCTTTATTTTGTCGGGATATGTCATCATGTGGAATAAGGCCATCGAACTGTGAGTTGATGCTATTCTAATACTCCAAACAATGACGTACAATTGCATAAATACCCGTTAATTTGTAACTTAAATTTGACCATCTCTATTTCCTGGTTCAAATCAGCAGTTGAGTAAGAATGTTTCACTGATAGTTGGCACCGGGTTTCCTTATGTTAACAGTTTTTAGCCTAAGAAATGATTAACATGAATACACAGTATGTGATTAAAAACAGAATTGCACTGCATCAACAAGCTTTATCCTTCTTTTGTGGCAATGTAGTCATTTGGCAATAAGCATTTACAATCTTATATATAAAAGTCTCACATTTGGATGAAATATTACAGAAGCCTTTGTTAATTTGTTGACACTTTTGTTTGTTGGCTGTTTAGCTGACATACAGAGCAGAGTGACAACTTAAAGCACCATCAAGTATACAAATGGTCCTCAGTTGCTTTGTATGGGCTTTTGTTCTCTTTGTTTCACCCACCTACGCCGTTCCTCTGGTGTTACCCTGACAAATCCCCTGCGGCAGTGTCAGTCACAAGTCACTTACATACCAAGCCATCTTGTTGCCTTGTGACAGGCCAAACTATAGTGAGCAGTCATAACACTGATGTGTGTGTGTATGTGTAGTCACTGCAAAAGGCTGAGAGTGTTTCGGGACTCAACAGACAGGTCGCTCCATTTTCCTCTACGTCACATCTGAAATTGTTTTGTCTTAGTATTTCTTGTCATCATGTAATGACTTTTTAAAAATATAATTCATAATACATTTAAAGTGGTTTCTGCAGTGCCTTTCCCTAACATCATTAGGATATTATTACATATTTATTAAATATGACATTAAACTTAAGTGGAAAAAAGCAGAGGCTTTAAATGTAGGCTGGATGTGCCGTCATGACCACAATCAACAGATCACGATTTTGACTTTTTCTTATTCTCTGTGTCAGGTCAGAAATATAGTTACCTTAGTTGCTTTACACTATTCTGATTATTGAATTGAGTTTAAATTCCATTCCAGACTCAAATTTAGCTCCCTAAAAACAAATGGGGACAGTTTAAAATTACCATTTTAGCATGATATGATATTTTCCAATTTACTTGATATCCAATTTACTTGTATATTTTCTGATTTAGGAAGTTGGATCTGCATCGCCATCTGACCTGTTAAAGGACAGCGTCTATAAACCTACTAGAATATGGGTTGTAACTATGTTGGTCACCACCATCTCAATAATAAAAAAAAGTCTCTATACAATGTTCTGCTATAGTATAATCTCCATATTTTTAACCGTCAGCACTCAGTACCTTTCTGAAGTTGAGTTCACAAAAAGTTGAACTGGCAGAGAAGGAATCTTCTCTCATCAGCACAACGACTGGGGAGTTTTATAGTTTGGCTGAGAGGTTTTCCACTCAACATGAATAGGGATGAGGTGGGACTTTCTGCTTTTCCTGCAGTGCAACATTGAGTGAGCAAGGGAGAACTAATCCACTCTTTCCACTGTGTACAAACAGCAGAGTGTGAGTCACAGTCGTTTGTATGTGTTTGTGTGTCAACACTTGTATTTGCATTTGTGTCTTCATAGTGTGTGTGTGTGTGTGTTTGTGTGTGTATGTGTGTGTGTGTGTGCACTCTGTGTTTAGAGATGCATTAATTTAATACAAACCAAATTATGCTCTTGAAAATCTGTTATAGTAACAATTCAACTGAGGCCACTGTACCCAAACAGCAGGGCCGGACTCTCATTGAAATTCAAATCGATTTGCAACATATTTAATTCACAATTTCATCTTCAAGAAATTCATTCCAAAATGAGATATAAAAATGAGTCAAAGAGTGGTGGGAAAATACAGAAGCCAGTGCACACTCTGTTGTACTTCATAAATCCCTGTGATGAACAGATTTGTGCATTGTGTGAGCCAAAATCAACATTGGCATTTCTGCTATTAAGATTAGTAAATAAACAGCGAGTTCTCAACATCAGCTTAGTCCCAGAAAATATTGGTGAAAAGAAAAGGTTAAAAGTGGCAGCAGCAGAGTCATCTGATTGGCTAGTTTCTGTCATAGAAACCCACCTGATATAGGTATTGGAGAAGAGGATCACCTACTGCTGTAAAACATATAGAGCAGTAAGAACATTCAAGTTTCTACGGAAACCTCCAGTTACTGGTCTCAATGTTGTCTAAAAAGTCATTTTGTTGAAGAAAAGTTTGCAAAGTTTTTAAACCCATTATCATGTGTAATGCTTTTTTAACTCCATTATCATTATTATTATGTATTATATAAGACTCACTCATTTCTAGGGTATTTTGAGGACAGATAACTGATGGCGTCGTTACCTCACACCGCTAAAGGCAACAAGCACAAAACTAATCATTATGGATTTTGCTTAAAACAAAGTGAATAATCATGTTAGCGCTCCGTCTGGCTCCAAACAATCTGTGAGGAATTTATTAATCAGTCTGTTTCCATAGCATCTCAGAGAGAGGATTGTGAGAGGAAACTCTACAATAACTGGTGTAAAATCAACACAACGTTTGCTTGTGTGCATGTGATCTAGTCAGTTGAAAGAAAAACTTCAGCAAGTCAGTAACTCTCCTCAATCCATATATTGGTCTCCACAGTGTGAAAGCTTTCTGCAACCAAAGAAAATGGCCTTCAGTATACAATAGCAAGCCTCTGCCTTTAGTTACGGCCTTCTGTCGCCCAAATTCAATAACTGCTGTGAACTTTTCTTCTCCAACAACTTAATAACTCAATAAACTTTAAAAAAAATTGTGTGTCACGGCGTGTCTGTATGTGTGTATGGGTCTATTGATGAACAAGAAAAGGTCTAGGGTGAAAAGTTTATATGCATGAAAGTGTATTTCAGCTCAGTGTATTTTTTTTTTTTCTGGATGGCTGGTGTAGCAAGATTAGCGCTTGGAACGATTGGACAGGTGTTGTGTATTGCAGATGGCGTGTTGATACCTAAGCTTTTTGCTACTTTAACAGCTAAATAGAAATGTTTTGAGGGCTTGTTGTGTTTTTTTTTTTTTTTTTTTTTTTTGCTTTTATCGCCCTCCAACAGACCCTTATCAATGTGTCAGTCATACTTACCTACATCAGTTTTGCAGATCAGCGACTATGTTGAAATATTCCGATTGAGGCTCGTAGGTTTGGTCCCCTGCAGGTGATCAAGTGGTCAGTGTCAGGTGCAGAGATGCAGTGGGCAATGGGAACACGATGAATTTTAACTGTACTAAAGCATGACATTCACCACTTCTCTGCAGTTTTGTTATTTATCACATTTTCTGAGTTTTTTGAGACCGCAACAAGTTTTGCAGGTGAAAACTAAATTTATTCTTTTGATAATTTTGCTGTAGAGGGTGCAAAAATGTTGTGACTGACATTATGGTTAAGTTCAGGTCTTGAGTAAGGAGTTTACATGATATATACCTGCTGGGTTTCAGGAATGCAGTGGATGGGGGAGATCTTAATAATGTCTGGGTAACCTATTTCTACTTACCTTCTTAATGCACCACACAAATATATAAAAGAAAAACACAATGAAAAGTACATTGTAATTTTTGTATTATTATAGACACACTTACTGTACTGTATATGTCAAAGTCAATCTACCAAAATCTTTTTTTATCATTTTTGATTGAGTCCATGTTGAGTTTTCAATAATTATTGTACAGTAAGATAAGATAAGAAGTCTTTCCTGTCTTTGAATGAATAGTTGAATTCAGCATTGTTCGTATATGTTTTGGTCTAAAATGCCAACTTGAATGGTTACATCTAATACTCAGCCTTTCGATGTCCTCATAAAGATTTCATGACTGTATAGTTACACTCCATTACTGTTGCTGTTCTTTTCTTCTTCCTCCTCTCTATCACTCTTTTCCCAGTTCAACTAAAACTCATCCAGGACCCGTGGTTCATTTAAGCGACAGCCCGAAGGATGAAGGCAAGGTGAGTAGACAAACAAAAAAAACATCTACACCTCCTGGTTCTCCTCAAGTACCGGCTCTTTTTCTGTCTTTATCATCCAGCCCCCCCTCTGTTTTTCCTGTATCGTAACCCTTTATTTCTATGTTTTTTTGTTTTTCTGTCTCACATACTTTTAAATTGCACAGATCTTTAAGCTGCACAGAAAGATGAAATGTTTCTCCATGTATTTCTCCTTCTGTTGCTCTTGTGTGTGTTTTTCTTTTTCTTTTTTTTCCCCCCCTATGCCTCTCAGCTTTTCACATATACACACAAAAAGGACCAGATAACATCCTTTGAGAAGGGTTGAGTATTTTTCAGGGTCAAAGTGTGGTCAAATTGGTAGGAAAAGAGGTAGGTGAAGGTTGCTGTAAAAGAGAGGTCACTGAGAAGCGTATTGATTTTCCCAAAAGATTACATTGCCTCTGGGTGAAATCAGACTTGACAAGCTGTGAAGACATAAGCTCACAGCTGCCGTCACTTGCTGCAAAAAAAAAGACAGTGTTGCGTGTAGAAAGATAACTTAAAGGGATCTGGTGTAACTACTCTTAAAGAGTTGAAAGAGTCAGAATATGTTTTTGTTTTACTAAATCTTTTGCATTTTGTTTCTGATTTTCATGTCATGTTCTGATAAGTAAATGGCATACAACAGCAGCTTCTCTATTATTATTATATAATAAGTCTGACAATGGGGGGAAATGGACATCAGTGCTGACAAAATTATTTCGAATCACTCACTCGAGAAACTACATGTTGGTAATGATGAACGCTGCCCAAAATGGGTCTGACTGAAGTTGGGGAATTTCAGGATTGGTTACATTTCAGGCATCAGTGATCACAATCTTGGAAAATAAACACAATGCGAAAAGCCAATTATGACCACACTCAAATGTTGTTTTTCACTAAAGCAAAGATGTAAGGCTATTTTTCAGGAGATAGAAACAACATTGTTTTTCTTTCTTGCATCTGGAAACGTGTTAAAGTCTGATGTCGACCCATCCATCCACGCCGTCCTCCTCTGTGCGCTGACTTTGTTGCTGTATAATAACATCACATGTTTTTTTTTCCTGGGAGGACACGCTCCTTGCATGTCAGAGTAGATCTGCATCTACATACCACATGCCTTTGAGGATGTACAGTGTGTGCTCATGCAACTGTCTGTGTTCATCGTACCTGTTGGACACTGTTAGTAAAGCTTCGGGGTTGCAGGGCTTTTTTCCACCCAACTTGCCTTCTCCTTCCCCGTCTTCTGATTTGTGTGTCTGTGTGTGTGTGTTTGCATTTTCTATTATATGTGCATGTGTGAGCTTTGAGTTTATGGGTGCCAAATTTCATCTACTGTGATTGTCTTTAATGCAGATGAGAAGACTTGTATAGTTTTAGTTAGTTAGGTTGTGTTTATGTACTTGTGTGCATGTGTACTGTATAATCATCAAATCTATATGTTTGTGGTTATACAGTATACTGTATTTTGATAAAAACAACCAATGTTAGCAAATTATCTGAGGCAGCCAATATTGTCATTGCCACTATATTGTGTAATATCGCCTACATGCTCAGTTGTGCGCTCATAGTGGAAATCATCCCTCACAGTCCACTCTAACCACAAAAGGCTTTTCCATTAGAAACAACATCTGAAGCAGGAAACTAAAGGCTTAAAGAGAGACACTGACTAGATGAAATGGGAAAAGCCTTTTTGGGGTGACCACAGGGAAAATGGTTCACTAACATTACAGCAAAGTATACAATATAATGACATTGGTATTGTATGTGTGTGCTTTATCGAATTTCAGGCTATTAAAAATGTCTTATTTCAACATTTTCTCATTTGAAATTCTTTGTCACCTCCCTCTATAGCTGCTTATCGGGTTTGAGAGTGGGACTATCGTACAGTGGGACCTCAGGGTCAAGAAGGCCGACTTCAGAATCTACTACGATGAGGTGAGTTTCACGATGCACACCAGCAGAAAATATAAATGTTTGTTTATTTCTAAAAATGTTTGTGAAGTAAGAGGGGGCATTTTGTGCGCTGATCCTTGGGTCATAGAAAGGGCGGAGGAAACATTATTTAGCTTCTGAAATACTTAATCCTCTGATGGAGCTCAGGGTTTATCAGGACGATAGCTGCTTTACTTCAAACAGTTTGACTCTATGAACCTGGACTGTTTGAGTGTAACAGTTGGAAAACAGGAAATTAATTACCGTGGCTGGAGACTTAAATAATCAATGATGTTATGCTCTCTCTCGCCTACATTACCCATTGCCCCTGGTGCATGGATGATATTAGATACCATGTAAAAATGTAATAACAGGATATATTAAATATTTTTAAAGAGAGAGCACCATAAAGTGCTGATCCACTGTATAATAATAACATAATGCAATTTAAGGTGATTACGTGCCATCTGTTTGAGAATTTTCCTTACATACACACACACACACACACACACACACACACGTCTGTCTTTTCTTAATCGGTTTTAACCCCTGTGGCCTCAAACCCAATTTGCCCTTTACACTTTTGCACCTCATGACACTGACCCTCCTCATTCACTGCTGCCGGTCTCTCATCTCCTCACATCCTGCTCACATTCATTAATATGTGCACGAATGGCACCTCTGTCTCTCACCTCTGCAGCACACTACCAAAAAAACAACACCAGTTATATCACACACACACACACACACACATTTACAGCTACTCTTACTGGTGTAAATGAAAAACTTGTGTACTTGTACTGATGATGTTGAGTCATGAAATACATTTGCTGTAATCTATAACTTTATTTGGCTTTGTTATATTTTGGATCCATTATGGCAGTGGTCCCCAACCTTTATATAATCGCGGTCAACGCTTGACAATTTCACTGTGGCCTGGGGGGATGGGCTGGCCTCAGAGCGCTCTTACTCGTGACTGGTCGCTATCGTAACGTTTAAATATCCCTTCAAAATAAGATTCAGATATGCCACATTATGGTGTACACCATAAAAAGCACAGCATCAAATCAACAAATATACATGTTTGAAGAAAACTGCAAGTCACCACTATAACAACCTGCTTATGGAGGCTTCAAACAACCCATGACCTGTACAATCTTTTGCTCCATGTACTCTAATTAATGCAATGATAGTCACATTTGTCGAAGAAAGGATAATTAAACTGCTGCAGCTAATGAGAGCAAAGTTCCAATAGAGGTCTCTTTAACCTTTTTAATGTTGTGAAATGAAAGTGTGGTAAATAGAGTATACACAGATTAAACTGTGGTCCTCAGCTTTTTGTGGAAACCTTTGACAATGGCCATATCCCAGCTGCAAGTTGACTCTTATCAGAAATACTAATCAGGAATGAAGTAAAGAAGGGAGGACAAGAAGACAATATATCAATTTATGTATATGTGCTGTAAGGATGGTAATTATCTCCTATAATGCCAATAATGATTACTACACCATTATAAAGAGCCAAATTTAGGTAAAGTAGGTACATGTAGTTTGTTTGACTTTTTCTGCTATTTTTTTCAATTAAATGGGAGAGAAAAGTAATAGTATAGTTTATAAACTGTTTATAATGCACAACCACAGACATACAGAAACATTACACTGTTATGCCTTCACCTCCAACTGCTTTCATGCACATTTAGTCTGTTCTCCTGCGGTGTGCTGCTGCTTCAAGGCAACAAAAAGAAAGCACAATTCATCAACATCATTACTGTTTTGTAAGTTAGTTTCATGTGTGCATCACTGAGCAGTACAGGACAGAAAGTCAGTTTTCAAATCTAGAAAACTACTGAGTCATAAAAATATCCATTAATAATCCTATCAGAGACCCAAATATGTTTCCATTTCATGTTACAGTACAGAGTAAAAATGTTTACTGTGGTCCTTTTATAGGTTTTCTCTTTCCTCATAGAAACCACACAGATCTGTCAGATGAACATCTAAATATATACTTGCTAGAGTCCAACAGATTGTGGTGCAAGTGACGATATTTAAGAATAAAAATAAATCTAACGATGGCATTGTTTAATATGTTTTTTTTTCCTACCATATGTAACATGTATTTAATTGGCCAACATACAGTATACTGTATTTTTATACCAATACATCCAGGCCAGCACAGTAAAGATCAAATGGCTCCAATATCTGCTTTCTATCATATCTAACGTGAGCTGTTTAACTGTGTGTATAAGAAATGCATTTTTTCTTGTCGGATGAAAGCATGAATTGCAAACTGAAAACATTTTGAAAGAGACATGAAATGGTATGTAAATAACGTTATGTAAATATATCCACTCCCTCTTGATGCAGGCTATCCATTCAGTCGGCTGGCATCATGAAGGGAAGCAGTTCATGTGCAGCCACTCAGACGGCAGCCTGACTCTGTGGAACCTCAGAAATACCACCAAGCCATTCCAGGTCACCTTCCCTCATGGTGAGACATAAAAACACAAAAAAATATTAAAGAGCTTGGAGGTCCTTGTACTATTGAGTAATACAGCTGATGGAGGAATACTGAAAGTAAGGATAAACTGATATAATAGAGAATAATAGAATTTAATAATGCCATGCAGGTTGGCAGTAGGATTCAAATCTAAACTCAATTTGAGTTGAGTTCAAGGACAGTTAAGGACCAGCTTCATGTTGGTGGTGTTTTATGTGAGAATGAAATGTGCCAATTAAAACATCACATAACAGTGTGAGCTTTACAGTGTGCAAAATATTTCAATGATGTCATTTCTTAGACATAAAAAGAAATAAACCGATCCAATTGTATAGTGTGTTGTTTTTTCTCTAACTGTAACCAGCCACGTTGAGAATGCATGACAAAGTAAATCTGATAATAGAAGGTGATGTGTCAGCCAGTGACATATTTGTCTGTCAGGTAAGACTGTGTATTTATGTAGCCTTCCTCTGACTAGTCCCCCTGTTTCTTTCCCTCTCTGATGTGGTACTATGTGTACTAGCAAGGCATCCCAACCGGGTCATATCACTCTCACAGTGTGTGCTGCGACCTTAGGCAAAACCCCAAAAGGAGAAGGCAAGATGACATGGCCAATTAATTTTAGGGACAACACAACAGGCCCGACAATGTCACAAAACACCAGAAGATTGATTATATGCTAGATATTTGTCAGATATTTGGTTTTACTGTCAGGGGTGAAAGTCAAAGGAAGTGTAAAAGAGGACAGAGGAAACTGAAAATGAATAAAGGTGAACTAAAAATATGAAAAAGAAGAAAAGTAAACAGTAAATATGCCATCTTCTAGTAATGAAACGGTCTTCCTCTGTTCCAATAGTGAATAAATAGAACTTATTTTGGCAAGACACTGCAGGTCAAGGATCACACCAACACACCCATCAACATCAGCATTGTTCTGCCATCCTATTAAAATGTCTTCATGTTTGCTGTGTGTGGTTTTGTTTGCTTCCTGCTGTCTCTGGTTGATGTCATGCTGTGAGCTAGAAGTAAACCTGGCTGTCCACCTCAGTCTAAACCTGCTGTCTGCTGACACCGTGAAATTATTGTATTAAAGTATTGCAGTAAAAAAACAGACATAAGGGATTTTTATAGTTTTTGGTCCAAGTGAAATTGAAAAACATTATTCCAAAACACCTACTGAGGAAATAGTTTAAAATTGAGTTTATCTAAAGGCAGCAGCCCCTCTTTCATGTTGACTCTACTGGCTGCTCCTTTGTAATGATTTGAAGCACGGTGTCAATCTGTGTTGGGGTTCACCCAAGTATATGCAATGTTGTCTTTATACCACTGTATATAGTCCATTTCCTACAAGTATCAAAGCATCATCAGGGAGGGTTTTCTGCTTTTCCCCTTTCTTCTCTCTGCCCTGTTGTAATCCTGTACCTTTAAGCCTGATCAGCGATGATAAGATGCTGTTACCCAGAGATTTGGCTGCAAAACAACTTGAAAACAGCTTAATACCATCTCAAATCTCATGTACTTAAGGTGACAAGCTATATACACACACTGTATCTGTAGGAAAGGTACTTTTGCCCGGATTGTATTCTTATTGATTGATTCATTGCTCATTGCTCAACTCAAAATATCAATTCTTAATATGTCTGAAATATGTATCACTGTCAACATATTTCATTGTTTCCCTATGATATCCACTTCTGGCAACCTAGAGCATGATTACTGTCCACAAAGCTGACTTAAATCATAAGTTAACTGGGGCTGCTTAACCAAAAACATGATCTTCCTTAACCTCACATGTTGAGCTGCCTACGCCTTTCAACATATGGGAAACAGAATGCACACCTCGGTGTTGAGTGTTAAAGTCCTCTGCTTTGCACTTTCGTACCACTTCTGTTTAGTGATTTATGTTCACAGAGCCAAAATATCTGTATTAGTCAGAAGCACTATAATTAAATTCACTATATTCTATTTTGTGAAGAAGACTTTTAGAAATTGTATTTCTTTCATGTTTTCTTCATTTGTTCAGAGCCTTATGCCCATGAGGGGAAACCCAAGGTCTCACTGCTTTTCAAATTGAGAGACTTCTTTATATCAAAGGCAAAATCATTTCATTATGTAAAGCATGAGAAAAATAACTTAATTTAATGCACTCACCGATGGTGTGCCATTCTCTGAAAGGAAGGAATGAAAGCACAGCATGCAGAAATCAGAAGGTGAAGTGGAAAGAGGGAATGAAAACACTTTTACTGTTTGCCAAATAGAGTTCATGAAACTGTGTCATGGTCAGTTTTAAGGACACCTATTAGTCATTATGGCTTAAAGCTTAATTATACAGCTGTAGAGGAAAGGGATGTGAGCATGTCTGACTCCAAGCGTCAGGCATTGGTCCAGTGGATAAAGATTATTATACTGAATAAAATACATAACTTTAAATGAGAAAAAGAGATTAACGATATACACAATGACAGTTGACAAATACAAAGTTTCTGCATTGCTGGTTCATATTATGAAATGTTGTTAGCCTTGCTCCTCAAAGCATAGGTCTATAATTCAACTCAAGTTGTAGTAATTGTGCGTTGCGTTTTCCTCCCTTGTGAATATTTGTACTTACAGTGTACTTATGATTTGAGGAACTGACACCAGTCTAATATTACACAAAGAAGATTAAACTGCTTACATGCCAAAATGTGCACATTAGCTTGAGCAGAGCTAAGATGACGGAAAAGACCTCAAAATGTTTACAGTAAACTGTGATATTTTCTTGAAATATTGTCTATAATTTTGCCCTTTCTTCTAATTCAGGAAAGATACAGAAGGATGGGAGGAAGGAGTCATGTAAACCGATACTCAAAGTGGAGTACAAGACCTCAAGGAACAGGTGATTTTCAACAAATATTCCAGATTGTACTGAATTATGATTTGAATACAATCAGGGCAAGTCTCAGAGAATGAGCTGTAGTAAGATATTATTATTATAGATATTATTATTATTAATAATAATATTAATGTAGTGCATTAAAAATGTTGCTTATGACAACTTGACTGCACTTGCTGTTTATCAAAAATCACCAATAGAAGTAAATTAAAAAAAAAACACTAAACAAATACATTTATTTTGATACTTATATATTTATATACAAGTATATATTTATATATACGTATCAAGTATATTTGATATATTTAATTTATGCATAGGTAGAAACTCGCTGAGTTTGCTGTTTGCATCCACAGTACATGGATGCAAACTGTATTCCAGCTGGTTGATTATAACTCTTACAGTATAACTCGTATAGTACTTATAGACAGACCAAGAACACTTTCTAAAGTCCTGTTCTCTCTTCTCTCCAACAGCGAGCCTTTTGTGATCTTCTCTGGGGGTCTTTCTTACGACAAGGCAGGACGGCGGCCAACATTAACCATAATGCACGGCAAAGCCATCACTGTGCTGGAGATGGACTATCCTATTGTAGAGTTCATGGCCCTCTGTGAGACTCCGTACAACAACGGTGAGTGCATAAAAACAAATAATGGCAAACATCACGTGTTTAAAATTCACCTCAGTAAAAAGTCTGTTTAATGTGTGTAAATGTAGTTGATGTAAATATAGATTAAGCATTATCCTCTTCAGTTTGGCTTTGTATCTTACAGAGGTCCAGGAGCCGTATGCAGTGGTGGTACTTTTGGAGAAGGACTTAATTGTGGTGGATCTGACACAGAGCAAGTATGTGTTTCACAGATATAAACACACCTTCCAGCTGCTATGTTGCATGCGACAGATGTCAGATGTCGTCACGTCACCCTTTTGCAATGAGAAAATAACACCTGGCATCACCTCAGGGGAAAACACTACACATAGGATTTATCCATTAGCCGGTTAAAGGGTAACTACACGCTAATTATTTTTTTTACACTGTACACATAATCATGTCACACACAACGTAGACAAATTTGAGTGTGTAGTTACCCATTAAAGAAATAACCACTGTCACCCAAATATATACTTCAAGGAGAACGAGAGGTCAGATCTTTGAATTAGATTTGATATTGTTTTCATGGTAAAAAAAAAAGAAAAGCTACAACTCCAGTTAAATTGACTTGTTAATCACTACTGGACAGAATAAAGGTGAAGGGGAAAGGCACTGATGATGGTGATGTGGTGCAGTTTTGACAGATTAAGACCTAAATAACAGGAATAAAATATATAAATTAGGTTACTCAGTTAATTAGGTTACCTAATTAAAGCTATTAGATATAAATATCTCCTGATAAAAGTACATATAAGGACCATTTAGGCTTGCAGTGTACATGTAAACTGACATTAATTTATTTTGTTGTTATTTCATAATACCTTAAACTTGCATCATAATCATGTATCTTACAGCTTTCCTGTCTTTGAGAATCCTTATCCAATGGACATCCACGAGTCTCCAGTTACCTGCACAGCCTATTTTGCAGAATGTCCTCCCGACATTATCCCAATCCTGTACTCCATAGGAGCTAAACACAAGAAGACCGGCTACAGCCAAAAGGTAGGAGACTAAAATTATGAGAGAGAAAAAACACTTTTTTTTATGATGTATTTGTTTTTGTATTTCACGTTCATCCTTAATATTTGAGCAAGAGGCTTCTTTACACTTTACTACTAATGGTCTAATGGTGTGTCTTTGCCACATATGTGTTGTCTCTCGAGGCTTCAAACATTAAACTGTAGGGTATGATATTCAGAATTTTACATTTTTAGGGTTATAAAATGATTGCTGCTATTACCTTGAAGCAAAAAGGATTAACACATTAACATATGTATATGTTAACATATATGTTATCCAGTACTGTGTGTGTGGGTGGGTGGGTGGCTGGGTGGGTGGTTGGGGGCTTATCAATATGGCCCAATGGAAGAAAAACAATTCAAATTCATTCAAATAAACACTGTGTGTAACCATGTCAGGAGTGGCCCATTGGTGGAGGAACGTGGACGTTAGGCTCCCACACCTACCCAGAGATCATCATCACAGGGTAAGAAATACTGATTATTATATTGTATTGGTATTTTTTGTACACATGATTTCCTCTTATATGCCTCTCGTCATTACATGTATGCATTTAAACAGGGTTGTCAGATCCTGTTCTAGCCAGACTGATCAGGAAGAACTGAAGAACTTTTTAAACTGGTCTGGTCTCCATTTCTTTCCAAATATTGGTGTCTATCACCTATAGCGGTTAGAAGAGCATCTTCACGTGTGTCTTTACTGGCAGGATCAGATCATTTAGATTTACATTTTGTGTTTATAGTGCTTTATAAGTTTGATGAGGCTCTGTGACAACCAGTCTGAAGCTCAAACTGCACTGAGATGTTTGTTGCAGGTTATGTTTGCTTCAAGGCAACATCAGCAGCAGTCCAGCCATATAAATGGAAATAGTTTCTCTGTAATGCAGTTTTTATTGAATAACCTTGAATAGCCTAAAATGCTTAAAGTTATGGCTCTTTTTTTTTTTTTTTTGTCCCAAGAGTAGATTAAACTTCACTTTTCTGCTACCAGAAACTAGCTGCATTTTTGCTCATATTTATTACAGCTGGAAATGTATTGTGTTAAAGTAAAGAGCACAGTTAAGGGTGTCATGTTAAGCAACTTAAAGCACACACACCTTTGTTGTACCTTGTTGGGTATAATAGACCCAAGTCCTCTTGTTTTACCTCTATAGTGTTATAGAGGCTAAATTTGCTATATAATAAAAAGACCAAAAAAAAGAAGAAAAAGTTAAATGTCCTATACAATAAAATATTCTAATTCTGCCTTTTTATAAAAGAAAATGTGTTGTTTTTCTCCTTTGTTTAGACATGCTGACGGATCAATTAAGTTTTGGGATGCATCTGCAAGTAAGTCCACTTTTCTTTCTTTCTTGCTGTCCCTGAGCTATACAGAAATTTTGTAAAGGCTGAAATAAAATAAAGATCAGATTAGGAAGTAAAACATTTTGTCCAACACGGGCTTTTGTTACATATCATGCTTGAACAAACAAGATTTTTTATTTATTTATTTTTTGGTTGAGGACATTTATTGCATTGCACATACTTAATATAGCTCTGTCAGCTTTTTGTTCAAACTACCTATACCAACCTACAGCATTATATATATGCTAGTTAGCTAGCATGCTGTGTTTATGTAGTAACGATACTGTATAATAGACCTCATAGTTGTGAATAATATGGTGGTTTTCAGATACTGTGCTTAAGTACACATACTGACAGAAACAAGTGGACTCATTTTATTTCCATTTAAAAAAAAAAAAAAAACAAGGAGTCAAGAAGTTCCTGAAGCACGACATCTGGCATAATATTTGTATTCTTTATTTTCTTATTTATTTCTTTTTATCACAGACAATGAAGGCATTTCAGGGCACTTTTGCTTTGTCACTCTTAAAAGCACAGTGTTGCTTTGTGTCAAAGGTTTGGGTGCGGTGGTATATAAATCAGAGGGCTGTGATGGTAATTACTTTCCTCTCAGCCGGTCACATTGCTTCCCTCATACCTTTTTTTAAACACGTGTCAAGCAAAGTGGTGCATGATATTAATGGGTCAGCCAAGAAGACTAATATATCTGGATGGTGCTGATTGGAAGACATGGATACCACCACAAAACAGAAGCCAACCAAAGGCAGATGGTGTGGTTTTTAAAGGATAAATCTGCTGTTATTTTATATTTTTATCATTATGATTATTATCATAGAATCCAATAAAGATCAGGACCAACTAAGAATAATCCTACCAACATGTTTTATCTGTGTAGCCACAGCCTGTTAATCTTAGATGTCCCATTTAAGTGAATCACAAAGCGCTCTTTTGGACTCTGCTGTATGTATATCGCCACTTAAAGTATTGTTTTGCATTTACAATATTTTCACCAAAATTAACCATTTCTCTAACCAGTCACACTTCAGATGTTGTACAAGTTGAAAACCTCCAAGGTTTTTGAAAAGCCAAAACCAGGTGAGGGCCGGGCTGCCGAATTGGTCGAGGAAGACCCCTTTGCTGTTCAGATGGTCAGCTGGTGTCCACAGAGTCGCATCTTTTGTGTAGTCGGCATCTCAGCCCACATCATCCTGTATCGCTTCAGCAAATATGATGCCAACACTCAAATAGTGGTAAGTGAGATGAGAAATAAAGGGCATCCTGGTCATTTGGTGTGCATGTAAAGCCCAATGTAATTTTTACTAACTGCTTCTTTGACATTTTATTTTTTTTTATTCTTTGTTAATGTGTTATGTATTTAGCCTTATGTGGGTGTTTTTGAGGAGGATTTATTGTAAAAGCTGCACATACTTTGTGCCAGTTCATCAGAAATTGTTGGGAATCTTTAACATAATTTAATTTAGTGACGTTACAGGTTTAAAAAAAACAACTATTAAATATAGAATACGCTTGAATAAATCAATTTAATGATGTCCAATACCAATATCTATATTTTTGTGTCTCTGTCATCCCCAGTCACTAGAGGTACGTCTGCAGTGTGAGTCAGAGGATGTCATCTCTCCATCAGAGAATGAAAACAATCCCTGCTTCTCAGAGCCCGGCTCCCACTCACCCCAACCCGCCCACCAACACCCAGCAAGCCCTGGCAGCAGGACACCAGAGGGTAACAAAGACATCCCCTGGCTCAAGTAAGACTTCAATCCTGTAGTGTGCCAGGGTTTATTAGATTAGGACAGTTATTCATGGTTATTAGGATATTGTAGAACCAAGTGATGAAGACACTCTAATCTATTGTAACCAGTACGTCTGAACATTATAACAGGTAAACCTGGAACACTATAATTAAATAGTGAGATTATTTGTTTATTTATTTATTTATTCATTTTCTTTGTTTCAGACAGGCTGTAGTTATACATACATTATGATTCACATGTAGGTGCATGGTTATTGGAAATCAATGATGAAAAGCATAAAAATGTGTCAGTGTGAAAAATGTAATGGCTGCACACTGACTCCAAGCCGCAAAGTTATTGATTTATGTGTTTTGTTCATGCCTGTTTCAGAGTGAAGGACCGGGTGGTTCGGGTCCCCCCTGGCTACCAGGCAGAGCTGGTCATCCAGCTGCTGTGGATAGATGGAGAACCTCCACAACAGATCACCAGCTTGGACATCAACTCTGCCTATGGCCTGTAAGTCTCTAGTATTTGTAGTCTGAGTAGTATTAACTAATCACACCTGAGTGGGCTTTGGTTGCATGCTGGTAAACAGTCCATGTGAAGAGTAAGAGAGGCAGAACACGTTGTCTGAAATGCGGCTATCAGCTGGCAACAATGTAGTTGTTGTTTTTTTATTAGCTTTTTAAAAATGTAGATGCAAATCTGTTTATAGAGATTAGCTATAATGTCATCTGGACCATCTCAGGTTGCTTATCAGTCTGTAAACAACGACTGGAAAATGAAAAAGGCTGGGATATTCGTTAACCGTATATATCCGCTTGCTACACCAGAAGCCCCAAAATATCGGCCGTTGCCCCAAGAGGTTAAGTTGTCGTTGGACAGATAGCTGTCTTCTGTAATTAGTCTGTCTTTATCATTCAATTGCAATCTGTTTGTTGGCAGACATGGTACTGATTGATTCTGTCTTTGACTACAACCCTGCCATAAAGTGGTCCTTGATGATTGTCATAGTGCAGTGGTGCTTTTACACTGAGAAACAGTTTTTTAGCTTTATAGTGCTTTTATACCTTGATACGTTTATAGCAGTGTAATTGGTAGTGAAGCGGCTGGTGAAAACAACACCATATTACACTTGAACGACTGGAGATTTTTTAAATTGAGAGCAGAAGCACTCTACTGTAAATGGCTAGCTGTGTAAACCAGCGCTGCATAGTTCTGTCTGTAAAGTTGTAATACAGAAACTGTATGTTGGCAGCTCCGAATGGAAAGAAGAGGGAACAGTTTTGACAATGCTTTAAACTGTTGTATTAACTGTTGTTTATATGCATATTTCTGTTCTGTGTTGATTTTACAGTCTTGTCCATGCTAAATTGAATTTAAAGTAGAGTGGAACAGAAATTAGAGTGTCTTTAGCCTCTGTACTGTCACGTATTTCCATGTGAAACGGAATATGTGAGCAGTGTACAAGTACAAGAGGGATTTAAATCAAATCCTTCAGATCCTTCAGGACTGATGCCCTCCGAGCACTCCTCCCTCATCTGCGTTATTAGATCAGGAGGAGGAGGACGACGAGTGAGAAATGAAGAAATTCGACAATCTCATTCAAGTTTTTGGTCACTGATATAACACACACTTGTCCCCTAAGACAATGAGTCATCAAACATTTGAAAATGTGACAGGAAAAGAAAACACAGGGATTTTGATGGGGAAAAAAATGTGAGCATGTGAATGGTTTTTACTGTGAATATTAACTCTGTAGGCAGAAACCAATAGAAGCACAGGTCTTTTTAAAAAAAGGTGTCCGTGGGTCAAGGCAGGGCCATTATTTGCTGCTCTCCTCTAAAGCTATTCACAGCTTCAATAAAATAGCTTGAGCACATATTAATGTATTTTGTACACACGCACACACACACGCGCACACACACACACACACACACACACACACATACACACACTTACAGACTTACAGAAAAGGAAAAAAAAACATGTTTCTGTTTTTATGGTGTTTTGACCTAACGTTTGGAATATGATGTTCTTGAATGACAGTCATGATTTTTAGTCCGAGCAGAATAGTGTATTTGTACATCACCGACTTCTGTAAAAGTGATAGCAGTGCACATCATATACCAACACAGTGAAAACACATTTCACAAAGGCTTCAGGTGTGGAGTTTTAACAACTATAAATCACTGCTATAAGTCACGGAAAATGCCTCACATCAGCATGCCTATATACCAAAGGATATGTTCACTGTTGTTTAACCCAAGACTTAATAATAATAATAGTATAGTATAGTTTCATAGTACATCCTCACTCACAGCTTCAGTTTGTATGAGTATGATACTGTATGATACTGTTTAAAGCTGCTCATACCACTATATCACAGATGACAGGCTGTAATAAGAGCCCTTTATTTCCCACCATTTTTTAGACTGTTGAGCCTCTGGCTTTGATCTTTGAACGTCATAGTTTCAGTGTAGCTTTCAGTGCTTTTTTTTTGCTGTTTGTGTTGTAAGACTCAAGCTGTTTAAGTGTCACTTGTGGCTGCAACTGAAAGGCTGAATAAAAGGTAGGCTTTCCACTGCACTTATTTACTTCCTGGTTTTCTAGTTTATTCTGAATTGTGTGTTATGAGTAATATATAGTCACAGCCATGTCCTGAAATTGATGTTTACATAGAGTACATGATAAACAGCCCTTTCATATACTAAATGCTAATTTCTGAATTAGAGACAACATTTCGGTTGCTGCAGTCTTGACCTGAACCATCTGGCCATGCAACAGTAAACTGTCTCAGACACCTGCATGGTGTACACAGCAATGATAGATGTTTTTCTGACTGCTGAAAGACCACTGATTGTGTCACTTGTTGTCTAATTCTAGTCAACTGTAGCATCCTTTGTACAGAAACAAATGGAACAATTACTGCAAACACGTTTCTCTTGATGCCCTAAGCCAGAGGCTCTGGAGCAGAGAGGGGGTAGCAGGTGATAATGGGGCTTATGGGGAATCTGGTATTATTAAAATATTCAAGCATGGGCTTAATATTAAAAACAGCAGCACTAGCAATGAGATAAAGACAGTTTTTTGTTGCCAGTAATTACACCAAATTGTCACAGTTAATTTGCAACATGCAGCCCCTAGTTGTCATTGAGACTAACCTGGTGAAATAAATTGAACAGTAAATGCCTCAGATGTATAAACGCCTTTTCTCCTCCGTGTGTGTGTGTGTGTGTGTGTGTGTGTGTGTGTATATATATATATATATAACATGCGCCTCCTTGCTGTGTTTGTGTGTGTCCAGTTTGGCATTTGGGAACTGTAATGGCCTAGCAGTGGTGGACTACTTGCAGAAAACCATCCTGTTATGTATGTCGACACTGGATCTGTATGGAGCCGCCGATCCCTACCAGCGCCTTACTCGCTCCCCCCGCAGAAACAGACAGTCCACCTCAGGTAAAACACACACACACACACACACACACACACACACACACACACACACACACAAACAAATCTGGGATCCAGCCACACATCCACATCCACACAATAAGGTGTCAACAATGTAGTCATTACATTCAGATTATCTTTCTGTCTCATCTATTTTCTACTCTCCTGTCCTCTTTCTTTCTGTCTCTACTCTATCATCTTCTGTCTTTTTCCTCTGTATCTTTTATTTTTTCTAAGGTTAGACTGATCTGCCAGGCAAATCTGATCTATCATGAATAATCTGAAATCAATAATGGAGGTGGTTTGATTATATTTCCTGTATAATGATCAGTACCATGCCCTTAAGCCCTTAACGTGATTAACACTAGTTAATCACGTTACAGGCTTTTGATCAGATTCTGCACAAGGATGAAGGAATATGTTACTGTCCACCATTAAGCTCAGTGGTGGAAAGCAGCATACTTTTTACTCAAGTTACATTTTGAGGTACTGGTACTAAACTAGATTTATCTAACAGCTACAGTCACTAGATTTTACATAAAAGACTTATGATTAGCCATAACAATACCTTGTTAAAGATTAAACAGCCCAACTGTTAACTAGTCATTATAAACTTCATAAAATATTTCCTTCACTGCTACAGTAATACAATATTAAGCATATAACACTCTGAAAGGAGCCATTCTGCATAACAAGTACATTTACATTTGCACTTTTTCTTAAGATTTTTACTCGTAAACAAATATTTTACAATGTAAAAATTGTAGCATTTCAATTTTTTTCTTAATCTGAAAACATCCACAATACCTGAGCACCTGATAGGAAAAAATTGGCAAAACATAGCCCGACAATATATTTAAATCATCATTCAAAACCTATATCAGTCCAACGATTGCTTCTTTACTGTTTTCCCTCTTTTTCTGTCACACAATGACATACAAAGACAACAACACTCGTCTATCTCAGTATGCCTGTCACAGATCTGCACTCTGATATGAAGTGCATGTTAACAGGCTGTGTGTCATTTTCTACGTTGGCATTATTATGCATGTTGTCATTTGATTTCTCTGTCCTTTCTGTTTCTAGCCCTGCTTGAGCATTGATCTGTATTCAAAAGGCACAGAGGTCGTTGTACTTTCTGACCCCCGTTCCCTCTTTCTCTGTTACTGATCTCTGAGGATCACATACATACACTTACATACTGGAAAGATATTCAGTCCCATCACACAGAAAGTTTTGTGTAAAATACAAGCCACAACTTTTTTTATATTTGACCCTAAACTAACCTCTACTCCAGTAGTTTAATATTTTATATGTTTAAGGTCCTTTAAGCATTTTAAATTGATGACCTTTTTTATTACATAATCCCCCTAAGTGTATCTGAAAATGCTTTACAGATATTCAGATTCTGTGTGAAGGGGAATATCAATGTCAATGGGAGGAAGACCTTGGGCTTTTATAGCCAACTATTTTTTTATTAGCTATTGCATAAGTGCTTTTATTGATTACTGCAACACTTATTGTCCCCAACCTCCTCTTTTGTAAGAGTCTTAAAATCAATTTGGAGATGAAAGGAAAAATTCAACAAACGGCCACTTTTTTGGTACCCCAAGTGGTGGTGTTATGATCTTGAAAACTGTTATTTAAAGAAAGAAGACAAAACTTTAAAAACAAAAATCAAAAACCCAAAACATATGGCTCTTTTGCTAAACTGTCTTTATGTTGACGGCCTATTCTCTTTTTGTATAGTCCAGTGCTTTATAACATAGTTTTCTGTCCTCCCCACAACATTTTTAGCTGTTGTCACCACACATATGTATTTGTGTATACGATATATATATATATGTCGGTCAAACTAATTTAATGTAATGTCATGTAATGTCATAAAATAATGCTTAATTATTGATCATTTTAGACATGATTCATTACTCGCAGTGTAATATATTATTAATAACACAATGAATATGTGAGGACAGTAGGCCTATGGCAGTGAGCACATAATTAAAATGTTTTTTTTTCCACATAAACTAATTATATGATTTTGATGCTGGTTTGTAAGTAATGTTCCCTGTTAACTGAGTAGTTCATGTGCATCGGTGTTTCTGGGGTTAGCTACGGTAGCGGGTTTATCTTGTCTGTCCCTCCCTGACACTAACTCGGTTGCTGCTTGCTCTCACTTCTTTTCCACTCTAAGCCTCTGTGTTCTTCTCTCTCCCTCTTCCCTCCTTTTTCCTTCCCTACCTCCTTACCTTGCTTGCCTCACCATCCATCCTTCTTCTTTTAATATTCCTTAAATTTCTTTTTCTCCTTCCCTCTGTCCCATATCTTCTCTCTCCTCACCATCCTTTCCTTCTGTCCTCATTCTTCTTATTATCATCACATATTCTTCTCAATAATGCCATCTTTTCCTCTTCCCCTCCTACCTATCCTTTCTACCTACATCCTTTGCCCTCCATCCTTTCCACTATGTCATCCTTTTAATCACCCCCTCCCCCCTCATCTATTGTGGCTGCTGCTGTGGGCATGCGGGCCTGCCTGACAGAGTTTTGCATGCGTGGCCTGTCTAACTTTTATTCAGATTCAAAGAAAAGGATCCGTACATCCTATCAGAGTAAGTCGGGCCTTCCTGAAGGCTGGGGGACTCTTGTGTGTGTTGGGGGGAGGGAAATGGTTTGATGGGTTGGGTCAGTGTTTTGGTACAAATGGTTGCCATAGAGATTGGATATGATTGATGTGGAGTGAGAGCAAAGGGGACAAACCAAAGAGATGATTGGAATAAAACTTGTATATCTAAACTACATATATCAGTATTTTGTCATATAAAACAGATTCCAGTCATGTCTGACAGTGTGTCCTTCGAGAAAAAGAGCCAATCCTTTGAGTGGCTTAGTTCAGTAAGGGCAATTATAAATATTGTATAATCCATTTAATGTATATTTGAACTGAAGCATAGTTAGTAGGGTGAATAAAGCCTGGTTCAGTTTGATTGAGAATGAATTAAACTAATCCAGACTTTTTGAACTGTGACAACTCAGTGAGGCTATTAATGAAGCCATAATTAACACAGCTAAAAACACTCCACATTTGAAGTCAGATTAAAAAGAAACAAGAATTAGAAATTTCAACATTTGTGGTGGTATTAAAAAAAAATAATAGGTAGGTATGACTTCTCATTATGACTCGTGCTTGGTGCATGTGATCAGATTTGATCAGATCTTGATCATATTTGTGTTTGTTCTGTGTTGTATTTTGATTGTATATGCCACTCCATCATGAGATTTGCACTACATACTCTAGATGCCCAGTTACGACCACGTTGACATTTCAATGCAAGCTGGTTGGAAATCCAAGATAAAGGTCTACAAATATATTGAACCAGTTGTAGTGCAGGTCACATCAGGAATCAGCCACTCTGCTCTCAGAAGTCTTTAGAGGACAAGAAAAGCAAATAGCAAATGTCAAATATTGAAGACTTTGATCCCCATAATATGATGCCTTTACAAATACATGCTAAGAATTGATAATGCAGCTTATTAAAAATGCTAACCCAATGTGTGTTGAATAAACTAAGATGATCTTTCTTGGGGCTCTGAGTGGCTGAAACCAACCAAGATGACTTCTGCTAAATTTGTATAACTGATGATGTTGAAATAACATGACTGACTGTGTGTATTCTACTTCTTCCTCATCTCCACTGGCTGCGGCAGGCCTTACTGAACTCTCTGACAACCAGCAGTCCATTGACATGGAGAGAAGCAAGTCACCCACCTCAGGTAACCTGCTCACACACACACACACACACAACAGCCACTATATCAAGTCCACCTTTCCTGTATGTAAATTTCTCTTGTGATTGGCACTGGGAAGCTTTTCTGGGATGCCAGATCTTTAAAGTCCCCCTCCATTCAAAAATCTGTTTTTCTTCTTGTTCCCTCAGTTGGATGTTTGAGCTTCACTGTGCAGAACGATGTATGTGCAGAGTTTGACACTTGAAGCCTGTTTTGCACATTTCATCTGTTGAAAGTGGAAAGTTTCTCTGTGCTCACTGGCAATCTGATTTGTATGATATGTGATGTGTGATCACAACTATTTTTGACGCCAATTGATGTCAGATAAATGACTTATAAAAGTGTGATGTGGAAACCTGACACTTTTATAAGTGAAGTAGGAGACATCTTGTGTCCAGCAGTTAAATTTTTGAATAACATATTTGCATCTGGAGTATTTTATGTCTTAGTTTATGCCTGGAGGGGATCTTTAAACTTGAGCTTGTAGATAATAATAATATATTATAAAGACACCGAATACATTATTAAGACACTGCCAAGATGCTCTGTCTGCTTTATAAGGCTTTAGTTTCTATTTATATATTAAACAACTCAGTGTAAAAGGAGCTCAGTCTACACAGACCACGTTTCAATTTGTTTAGTTCATAATACTTCTAATATATAAACCAACTCATAAATATGGATGGATTATTCCTATTATTTATTGGAAAACTTTTACTAGCATTTACAGTATAATGAAACTGATATACAGTTATAGGTTTTCTATGCAGTTTTAGAGGATGTGAATGACATGTATGAGAGGAGTCTCTTATTTCCACCATATTGTGTGACTTCCCGTTATAATGTTTGCCTCGATGACCAATTTGTGCTTCTGAGTTGGTTTTCAGGGAAAATGACATATGTTTTAACAGTATGTTTCTCTGGCTCTGTTAAACTGTCCAACAGAAGAAATATAATTAGGAACTTGGAAACTCTTTGCTATTAAGTAAATCAAGTTCTGTAAAAGTGTCATTCTGAAGGGGGAAGTGGAGGTTTTTTAAGGACTCATAATATGATCTTGTTAAACTACGCAGAGGTACAATGAAACAGTGTTTTTTTTCTCACAAACAAGACATCATTAACTATCTATCCTGAGGAGTTTGTGAATACTGGAGCATGAGGATGTCTCCATTCTCTGCAAATATTCACTTAGTCTATGAGAGAATAGATCTCCGAGGGTTTCGTCAGGGACCGAGGATTTTCTTTTGCTTCTAGAAAAATAACTTGATGATGTTTGGCCACCAAGGCCGCTGTTGATCGCCGCTGACTAACTGACAACAAACACAAGCTCAACAACTGCCCTCATGGGTCCAAACCAAGAATGTCTTTGAATGTTATTGTGCTCTGTCACCTGAGAATAGTTGCCATGGGAGGTCTTACCAGGAACTATTAACCTTCACATTGCAGCTCCCAGTCAGAGGGACACACAAATGCTTCCTTCCTAATAACCTGGCAATTCCTGGAGGGGGGGTTGTTTGAGCTCATCTTTGGGGAACAGAGAGCTGTATCTGATCAGGGTGTCTCCCAGAGGCCTTCCTGTGGAGGTGTTTTGGGTGTATCCAACCGGGAGGAGACCCCAGGGCTGACCTAAAACACACTGGAGGGATTTTTTATATCCCTTGTGGCCTGGGAAATACCCCAGGTTATGTGAATGGAGTGAATGATGCATATGCTGCACATAGATACACTAGAAGTAGATTGAACTTGTGTTTAGTGCAATGTATATACAGAATCCGGTTGTGCAGCAGAAAATAAGTCAAAAGCACACTGCTTTATAGAAGGTGACTCTTTTTCTACCAGGTGAACTCTTGAAGGCTTGAGTTTTCTACCAACTGACAAATAAAACCTTCCTAATATTTCAACCGATGCTCATTTGCAGATATAACACCTAAGCAACATCTTGTTATCCGTTAGCATGAAAAAACCAGTGTACTGTATCCACAGGAGGCTGAAAAGTGTGACTCAACAATGACTCAGTGACTCAAATTACTCCGTCAGGGCCTGAGAGTTTTGGCTTTCAGAACATTATGCTTCTCCATGATGGAGGACTCCACAAGTAAGTAGTGGTGTTGAATTTCAACTGTGAAGACGAAGCTTCATTTCAAGCCAAATGAAGTGACCGATTGAATGGCAACGAAGAAATATTATACTGTTTTACCTCCTCTTGTTTTTTTTGAAGGTTTTCCAAACAACGAAACGGATTTTTTTCTATCAGCAAGTAAATCTCTTTTAGGGACAGTAAAAAGATGGTTGCAGTGTTGAGGGAAGGATTGTTATATTTATTTTTTTTATAAAAAAAAAGCAAACTACCTAAATGAAATGTTGAATGAATATCCAGCTTCTCAGTCGGTCTGTCATTACTTATCCAATTGGCCTTATGATACCAGTATCAGGATTTACACACAACTGATTTGATTTAAGCCACAAGGTGAGGAGCAAAACCAAAGCTGCAAGTGTCTTTTGTGGACTGAATAAAACGCGCGATAATGAATTGACTCATCACATTAACTTTCCAAATATTAGTCAGCATGTTTCATTTAAATTAACTCACTACAGGACAAGATGTCAATGAAACCTGAACTATGTTATAGATTAACTTTATATAACACATTTAACTTCACTGTAGTTCTGTTTTCCGTTATGATATAGAATAAAGTGAAGGTGGAAACTGCAGTCGATGAATGACAAATGACGATCTGTAGAGAGATAATGTTATTTCACTATTATCTACAATAGTTTCACTTGTATTCTGTTATTGTCACACCTGACACAGTGGTCCTTTTGATTGGGAAAATAAATCACAGATAGAGACATCTATCAACTTTACTATTTGAAATGCAAAATGAAATAAAATAGCAATGTAGGATGAGAACAAGGTAAAATTCACTCCCTGTTTTTCTATAATACTCACACTGCCTTCCCTCCAGCAAAAAGAACAATAATAGCATAACCCAACCTCCCCTCTTGAATATATCCGTAACGTTCCTTAGTCCGTTTTTATGCACAGTGATTATAAGTTATAATAATAAAATGTATGTGACATGTTGTTTTTCTGCTAAAGCTATTCAAGAGACCTAAATTGAGCAGCTTTTACAGCAGAATGAATACTAATTCGCTGCAAATGAATTAGTTTGATGATCAAGGCTTGTATTCAGCTAATGCACCTCCATGGTTCCCTCTATCCATATTGTCCAGGATGATATAGATATTGGTTTTCTTTTTAAAAGCTGTCCTTGTCTGTATTAACATTAGTACTCTCCAGCCTTGCCTTTTCAGAACAGAATAACAAAATCAGGACAAGATGTTCTTTGCTGTCATATCAGAGAGTATTTTAGCATTGTGATGTGGGCTAGGTCATGGTCATTCTGTCGAATTACAGGCTTGTCATTTGCTAATTAGAGAGATGGAAGAAAGGAAGAATAAATCAGACTGAGAGAGATGGATGAAAGGCATTGAGACAGTTGAAAAAACAGCACAGTGTGATCAAATGTCTGATTCACTTGAATGTTTAGCCAGAGTCGGGGCCAAAGGTAGAAGCTTTTAATTCGGCGGAGTACAGTTTCACATTTATAATCTGCAATGGAAGAAGAGAACTTACAATGTCATTTTAACAATTATATTTTGGTCATCTTAAAACACTCTTCAATATGAATGCAAGAGTGATTTACGTGTAAGTAGAAGTACATTCAAACTAGTTATGGCTGTAGACAAATGAGGAAGCACAGCTGTCGTCTGCTTCCTAGGCGAAGAGTTCATGGTTGTTTCCTTCTGCTGAATATAAACTGAATAGAGGCTGTCTGGCTGCGCCTGGCTCACCAGGTGTGCTTTGTCTGTTCATGTCCATATACAGACTGTGGACAGCTTATTAAGGAAGCCAGCCATCTCTGTGATTCACCCTGTGTCAACAACTGCAGGTGTCTCTTCCACCTGTCCCTCATGCATCTTTCCCTCTCGTTTTCCTGACCTTTTCCTCCTATCATCCTATTGTCATCAGGCATCAGTAATTTGCTCCTCTCTTGCTTAAAAAGCCATCTCCCTCCAGATCTTCTCCCTTTTGTCTTTCTGTTTTTATGTGTTTTGGTTTCAGGTTATGCATCACATTTCCTCAGGGAGCTTTATGCCACGTGTGGCTGTACTGTAGCAGGGCCAGGCCCAGTCATGAGATGGACTAACAAGCTGAGATGCCAGTGAGTGGCCTGACCCGGCAAGATATATTTAGCAGTGCGCACATGAGGGTAGAAAGGGAGGAGATGACAGCTGAAAGTATACAGTGTGCTGAATTAATGCCACCTGCTCACCTCCATGCGGCACATTGTGGTTCAATAAAACCGAAAATACCTACCAACAGTTTCTCAACAAAGCCTGCCTTATGATGCTCGGGTATACTTACCTATACGTTTTAACAGCTATCATAAACCATTATATCATATTATATGTATAATGTTGATAATTAAATGTTCAAATATTTTAATTGTATATATCAAAATGTCTATCAGGGGTCTTACAACCCTTTAAAAAGGATAAGGTCCTATTATTGTTAACTAAAAATTATATATATATTGAAACATAATGATCCACAGATTGTGGTACAATGATTGGTTGATGGTTATAATCGATGATCTAGTTTTTTGAAAGTTGTTCAAGCTTTTTTGTGGTTGGTTAAGTCAGCCTTTTTTCTTTTTAGAGATCTGCACCTGTGCTGCCACACTAAATTTCAAGTTGCCATCATTATTCTGTCTTGCCATGTAATGTTGTCTGTTCCTAGTGTACTTTGAATCTCAGTGCTCCAGGTGCTGCTTTTCACACACCGGTTGGATAGGCAGCAATGATGCACACAGCTGTTTTCACCTCAGTGGCTCTGTGTTTTTTGATGATAATAGAAAAGGGAGGATTGGTGGGAACAGGTGGTCAGGGGAATTGCATGATGTGTGCGTTCGGATGATGTCATCTCTAACGCTCCTGTATAAACCTAAGCTAATGTAGAATACAGTGTGTTGTGCAAGAAATGCATTCAATAATAGAGGCTTTGATGCTGTACTATGTATATTAATACAGACATGATTGAAGATACCACAAAGTTCACTTTCTCCATTCACTCTCTAGCTCGCTCAAAGACCACTGCTCTCTCTCTCTGTTTCTTTAAAATGAGTCGGGAAGCCGACAGCAAAACCTGACTTTATCAAACAAAGAGAAATGAATCCCCTCATCTTAACGTCTTTGTACTCATCGTTTTTTCTTTCCCTGCAACTAACTGACTAATGAAAACCTGATCGACTATGACAGTGGTCCTCAAACATTTTCATGTGCAGGACTCCTAAACTGACAGAAATTAGACCATGGAACCATAGCAGATTTTTGATTTGATGATGACCATGAAATGATGAGGTAAATTATTGATTCAGTATTTGAAATACATGTATTAAAATGGTTTTAAAAGTCAGAACTTCAGGTCACAGAGACAAGTGAGCTGGTGGAGACAATAGAAATGTTTCTATTCAAAAAGACGGACGACTGAAGTTAGATACTAACTGGTAGCTGTGGGATTGGTGGTGGTAGAAGTAGTGTTGATCAGTTGTGTAGTTAATGTTTAAGTATCTTATTGCTGGTTGAATAGTGTTGTCCATAATCTTCCCATTAACCCTTTTGTTTTCATAACCTATCAACTGTTTTCCTTCCTGTTATCGGCAAGTCTCTTTTTCCCAGTTCACACAGTGTGTTTGTCTCTTCTCTCTTGTGGCCCTGAAAAGTCTGTCTGTTCTGTTGGATCTCCTATTCCAGTTCATTACCCAACCTCCCTTCACAATGACCCACGCGTCCTGCCAGAGCCTGTGGCCAGTCTGAGGGCCAGCCACTGCAGTCCAGTCTTTTACTTACTGGACAATGGTAAGATGAAGGATGTCTCGCAGATCACGGCCACTTCATAGACATCTGCTTGTGTTTTTTTTTTTTTTACTGTATGGCAATAATGCAGCAGGGGTTGGAAAGGGGATAATTGGGTTGTTTTTGTACAGGTGTTTGGTTCGATGTTGCACCTTGCATGCTAACTCTGCTTCCACACTGTGTGCAATACTATCAGCAAAACACCAGAAACACATTCATACCTTACATAGCCACAGAAATGTGAAACTTTGAGTAATGTATTTGATTGTCTTTGTTGGCCATGGTGGATGTTCATGGTTATAAGCATCCAGTTTAAAAGCGGATTTTCTCCATTCCTTTGCTTCTTCTATGTTTCATAAATAACAAATCTGCCTCTTATGATCAAGATATTGCAGTTCATCACACAGATGCAATCAGGCCCTGTTGTACCACAAGCGACCATCGATCGACCAAGTTGCTTGCAATGTAAACAAGCTGACAGGGACTGTGTTTCTAGTAGTAGGCTGTCTGTAGCATCTTTGTCAATGTATTCCATGCTTGTGTGCGGATGACTGCTGGTGTTGCATTGTATCGCTGCTCCAGCTGCAGTTGGGTAGACATTGTGATGTTTGTTGTATGTGCCAGATCAGACCTCGGATATTTAATTATTCAGCAATGCTGCAAGGCAGGCAGACTTGAAAAGAGGAAGGGGTTGTATTCCAGCCGGGTACTTCTCCTCCTCACTCATCAGTGCCTCTAGTGCTTCATTTTCTGTGACGTTAATCATTGTGCCTCTGCAAACCACACATCTTTGTCACTGAAAGGCAACATGTTACTTTACCAGACCAGAATGTCTCTCATTGTGTCTTTCTGACCGCGTGTCAGTAAACCCACAATCTCATCTTGTTGTCCTCTCAGCTAACATTTGTCACTGTCTGGTCTCTTAACTAACTGCATGATGTCCACTGTGTGGCCGGGTGTGTTGCTAATAAAAAAAAATACGACTTTAGCTTGCCTTGTACGTTTATCAGTGTTGTGGTCTGGTCAAATCCAACATTAACCCATTGGTGACCTCAGCCCACCCGTATGTTACTATGATTTGGTCAAACAGCATTCCCTACGCAGACGTCAGGGGAAAAAAACATAATATTGATTTTAACCCCTTAAATCCAGCAGCGTTTTTTATCCTCGGAAGTGTTTTTTAGCTGTAGTTCTGTGGATAGCAGTCAGTCAGTCAAACATTTTATATTAAAAAAACATGGATTGATTGCGATGAAATTTTGTACAGACATTTATGGAAGTGCAGAAGATCACACCCACAGACTCTTTTCTCTAAGGCCACCATAAGGATGACATTTTTCATTCAGAATGAAATATCTTTAATTTAAATATTTGCATTGTCTGTGTCTGCCACTACTCTGTCCTGCCATCAGCTAGAGTTGCAGAGAAGAGCCAAGAGGAAAAAACAGAGTCTGTAGCAATGTTGGATTTAAATGTTGATTTCGCCCGAACACAAACTTTTTAATCACTCCAGGCAGATTGTTGACATTTGTGAGATCACAGAAACACTTGTAAAGATGCAACCTGCTGCTGGATAAGGGCCGAGTTATACGAGATAAGAAGCAAGAAGCAAACGGCTGTTCTGAACAGTCACACTCGAAGGCGAGGAGAAAAGCCAGTCGTCAAACTCTAGAGACGGGAAAGGCGTAGTAGTCATAATAGTCATGTAAATATGGTGTTACTATAAGACTATAAACAAATCATAGAATAGTTTATGGGGTGCTGAGGTCACAGATTGGGCTAGTTCAATATAAACTGTTGTCATACAATTGTTTTAATATTGTCACGTAAAGACACCAACAATAACATAGAAAAGAAAACACATCAATTATAACACATAATAATGATATTATTAATCAACATATTTTGCAAAAATGTCATATTTATACACAAAGTGATTTAATGGGATGGTAGTTACAAAAAAGATGATAATTAATGGGAATACATGCAGTGTTTGGTTGATTATTGTTCATATTCACAATAAACAACCCTTTGGCTCCTCAGAATAATCCCACCTGTATATTTTGATTTAAATACATTTTACGAAATGTTAATGCCGTCATTAAATAGAGGAACCATCTGTGTGTAACAGCTTTATTATGACAGTATCTTCTCTGTCATTGTATCCCTAACACTGCTCGTTTTATATGGTTGCAGCAGCATCTGTCCACTATTGTTTATTATGAAACACACACACAAAGGCTTCCTGAAAGAAAAATGAAAACAAAAATTAATTGATTGAGTGATTCAGTTCGAGAACAACAACACCCTAATTTCCACAGAATATTTTCCCTCAACATGACCTTTGATACTGAGCTTTAATAAAACTGTATACATGGAATAAACTATTTCATTACACTAGATTAAAAACATTTTACCATTTCCTCAGCCTCCAGTCCTCTACTGTAATAGTTTCTTTAATGGTACTCGATAGGATTCAACTCTAATAGTTTTTAAATGGTCATAATTATAAATAGTAAGTTTGTGGTCATGCTGTTTTCCCTGTGGTCATGAAAGCATCATGTACACGCCATCTTGTGTCTTCTACATGTCAAGTTAATCATTCGATACAAAGAAACAATGGAATATTGACTTCTTTTTGAGGGGGAAACTGACTCATGACATCTCAAGTTGGACCTTTGCAGTTCTTACTGCAAAATGCTTGCAAAATGTTTTTTTTAGAAAAGTTATTTTCTTGCCTCCAGTGTCTGACTGTGATTTTTGTATTGACACCCTGTGGTGTCACCATGTTTATTTGTGCTTCCATGTCAGACATCCCAGGCCAAAGCAATCTGAGAACATTTAACCCAAACAAAGATTCATGCAAAACTGACATATTTCAGTGTTAAATATCAGACAATTCTTGTTATGTTCTTCTTGCCTTGTTGCGGCCCAAGGTAATAATCATTAGCTGTGTGCTCAGTACTTAATGTAAAAAGACAAAAATATTAGACCTGCTCCACGTGCTTGATTGTTTAGTCCAGTACAAGTTCTTCACATTAACCCAGTATGGGTGTCATTGGTCTTGTAGAGATTGCTGGGAGCACTGGCCTGGGACAACAATGGAGCATGTAATCTGAAATATGCCTGCCGTGTGCAACTGCACCAGTTTGCATGTTCTGGTTCTTTTTTTCATTTGAGTGATTTCCATTATTATTATTATTATTACTTTGCACTTAAGTTTGTCATTGTTTGATACCCCCTTAATATATATATTTATTTTATTTATTCTTTTTTTTATTTAAAGAGATTAACTGGTGCTTTGTTTCCTATTCTTTTGTTTCAGTAAAGGGACCCGGCAGAAAGTTAAGTCTGCCAACAGATCTTAAGACTGATCTTGGTACGGTAGGCGAAAGCCAGCAGTTTTCACTTGAGTCATTTAGTTTCTGCTTTTGTCATGTTTTCTCGGCTTTTGTGTTACTTTAGTATTTCTTATTCTCACTCCGAATTTCTTCTTTCAGTTTCCTTGTCACTCTCTTAATTCCTGTTCAAACAGACGGCCTTGAAGTGTTCGTCTATTTTGCCCCGTTAATGTATTTTTATTTGTTTCTTCTCTGTATTTGTTTCTTCTACATTTTGCAAGTGTTTATAAAGGTGATTTGTAACTCATTCTCATATTTAAATCTGAGGCTTTCTCTCGCTTTATCATGATTGGACCATCCTCTGATTTTACACAACCTTTCTTCCATTGACAGCCTTGCTCTACAGCGATTGGATCACTCTCTACCTCTTTCATTGTAACTGGATCATGTCTTTGTTAAACTGTCTTTTCTCCATTTTGACTGGATCATCTGCATTACAGCAACTGGGCGTTCGCCCCATGCATCTCTAACTGCATATACATCACAATCACAGGTTTCCCTTTGCTCTGCTTCTGCAGTGTCTCATATGCTGTCCTGTCTAAAAACTTCTGTTTCTTTAAAACAACATGTACTAGTGCTTACTTATTCCTATTACTTCCCTCATTTAATGATAACATTTATTTATCTGACAGGAATAAAAAAAAATGTTTTAAGCTCATTAAATTTACTGCGAGGTTCAAACATGCCCTGAACTGTCAATATGATGCATATTGACAGTAAATGGGGAAAAATGCTAATCTTTTACCTCGTTAATAGCTACAGATATGAACCTCTTAACAGCAGAGTGACGCAACTGCAAATTATTTGGATGGTACTTGTTTGTTTGCATGTGCGGGCGTGTATGTGCACACTCTTAAATGAATGCATTGGGAGAGTGTGTGTGTGTGTGCGAGGGTACTTTCTTTCTGCTATGTACCAGTTTCCTGGCCAAATTACTGATATGCTGCATCTCTGTTTGAAATCCACAATAACATATCAGACACACAGTGGTGGCATTGTGTCGCTCTCAGATTGAATGACCCAGTATTACCTGCAGTAATCGATCTTTGCATTGCCTGGGCCCATCCTGCTGGGAAACTGAGCGACTGTTGCACACAGACTGAGTGGTACCCCAGAGTTTTTCATCTTCCCTTTGAAATTGAATCATTTTGTGCGTCAACCGGCTGAACAGGGGACTTGGATTTGATGTGACAGACATATGATCAGTGCCAAGACTGCCTAAACTAATTAGTCCAGTACTAATTATTTCCATGCTTCATGTGGCTCCACAGAGGAGAATTTCGAAGAAGAAAGGCTGAAAAAGGAGAAGGTTTTGACTAGACCCTGCTGTCAACGCCTAATAGTTATAGCTTTGGTTTTACTGCCACAGGAATGCCACTGAGAAAAAGGGCTCGAGACAAGTGAGAATGAGAGTAGATATCATGAAGCTACTGTTAGTTACGAACGTCTTGGCAGCTCTTTTGTCTTGCTGATTAACCTGCGGGCAACAAAGAATCAGAGTGCACCAACCCACACAATCCTGCTTTGCTTCTCTTGGTCTCATTAATGATATTTGGCTGTAAACAAATTATTTTGCTCACATACACACGCACGCATTGTACATTAAGGATGAAGCTTCCAACAAACTCAGTCCCTGAGGCGATGCCATATAAAGCTGTGTGTGTGTGTGTGTGTGTGAGTGTGTGGGTGGGTGGGTGTGTGTGTGTGTGTGGCCGGCCTACGTTTTTGGAGTACTGATTACTTCAAAAAGCAGGTACTAGATATGATATCCTTTGATCCGTTGACAGTTTGCAATAGCTACTGTACTGTATCTTAAAAGGAATACACTGTTTCTTTTAAAAGATGTTTTACCAATTCACAAGGGAGAAGCTCTGTATATATTTTTTATTATTATATTGTCTTTACTTTTCCCTGGCACAGACTGGATGAGACTGCACTCACAGTTTCCCTCTATATTTCTGTTGCCTGAGCATCTCTTTCTCCTCCCTGCTCATACAAGCCACTCTACAGTCTTTTGTCACTCAATTTGACTTTCCCTTTTTCCCTCACTATCATCTCTCTTGTTGGCAATCTGATTTTCAACATCGGCTTGTTTCTCTTACACTGCAAAAATATCCATCTACATAGGCCATGTAGTATAATACTGAGTTGTACTATTAAGTCTTTTTTTTTTTTTTTAGCAAAATCTCCCAATAATTTGAGAAAACTGCAGCTATTTCCTTAAAAACAATATGACTATAAAACTTTTCTCATTGGCCGATTTCTGTGCTCATTACTATGCTAAATGACTTGCAGATGGATATTGTGACAGTGGGATAGAATAATTTAGAAAATTTCATTATTTCCCTTTTTGTATTGTTTGCTAATGCTTTGCCGTTGTTACAGATCATGTCAATGGACATTGCACTAGTCCCACCTCCCAGCCCTGCACGGCAGGGAAGCCTCGCATCCCGATGGGCCAGGAGGGGCCACGGCTTACCCGCAGAGGTCCTGGCCGACCGCCCTTCCGCAAGGCCCAGTCCGCTGCTTGCATGGAGATCTCTTTGCCTGTGTCCCACACTGAAGGTGTGTGCTTGTCTTCCCAACTCCCATCCCTAAACCTCTATAACATACCCTCTCTTCTAATAAATGCATGCCATCCTCTCACTCTGGGGTAAGTGGATTAAGGTCTGACACATAAAGGTTATGCTAATGCAAGTTTGCAGCATAAAAACCTAAATTATTATTTTGTCGCATCAGTTATTCGTTAATCAATCACAAGGTTCGTACGTAAGTTGTTTGCAAGTTCAAGCTACTTTCAGAGTAATGATTCACTAACTTAAGAAATGTGAATCTGTTACTAGGAAATATAATTACCTCCCTCTAATCAAAAGCAATCAATTATGTAAACAGGGAGTCATTATAACATCACAAATTGTAATTACTGACAAAAATAACAGTTTTAGGATAGATAGAATATGTTATAGATAGAAGATATTATATTAGACGTACCTGCGATTCCTTATAAATATAGTTATACCTTTGCTTGATTTACATACTATATATGCATACATACAGTTATTAGTATGCATACTAACCTAACCGATGTTAATTAATCAGTCGTGTTTGGTAGATGTATCTAACCCTAGTGTTGTTCTGTCAGTTAGCTATTTAAGTTAGCTATGTAACGCTTTCACCTGACAGTTACTAGGTATAAATATTAATTAATAACTAATTATTAATTAGTATATTGTGTGCTAGGTTGTGTGACACAACCTGTTTTAATTTAGTGATACAGAAATCTCCATTTTATAAATACTTAAATTATAACAAGGTTAAGTTTGAACTACAGTCATATCATTTAAACACATTTCATCAATTTATTGCTTTTTTTTCCTTTCTTTTATCTAAAATATAAATAGCCACTACAGATTAGTTGCATATGAACCTAATTACAGGAGACACGATCAACAGGTGTTGACAGTTAGATGAACACGATCAATATCACTAGTGATCATTACAGCAATCGCAGTTACTTCTTCATGTGTTGTTAATTTGCACTCTTCTACCTTAAACCTATATTTCTGCAGCTTGCATTAGCATCACCATACGACATTTGGACTACAGGATATGCTTCATTAGAATGCAAGAAATGGCCCTTGCATTGTGTCCCTTAATACTGCTTTTGTTGACCATGTCATGAGCCTGAAGGTTGGTTGAATAATGAGTGTTTTAACCGATTCATTTGCCTTTCTTTCTTATTCTTTCTTGACTCAAAGACTGATGTGATAGCAGTGAGTCTCTCAGTAGTTGTTCCCATTCAGTCACAGTTATGTTAAGTAAGAGCTTTTGCCTTTTTCTCGTATTTTTTTCTTTTCTCGTAAATAGTTTCTATATATATTTTGCTCTTAAAAAATTAGGTAACTGAAGCAAGGAGCACACATTATTAGTTAGTTTATGTAGTGTGGCCACACCTTCAGACTTTTAGACAACTTGGAGCCAAGCGAAGCCTTTATTTTTATTGTTATAGTTATAAAAGGTAAACACACAATGTGATCAACTTAAAAAGATCAACTCCATAATGTGTGATGTTGTTTGAATTAACTCAAGAATTTATAAATATCTATTATTTCAAATGTTTCCTTACATATTGAGAAAAACAGCAAACAAAATTAACTGAATTAAGACACATAATAAACACTGTACATGATTTATTCTGTATTTGTCTTAATTTAGTTTGTTTGAGAGTATACACTTTATTTTCCAATGACCAGAACATATTTGTTTATTTTTATCTTTCAAACAACCCTTTTACAGTATGCACACAGATAAAAAAAAAAAAGACGATAAGAAGTTCAAGCTTCAAGTTCAAGATGACATTTATTTTCTTCCATTTGAACTCATTTTTTTCACACCCTGTGAACCTGTTGACCTTTGACCTGCACCTGCATCTAAAAATGGTTCGAACAAGCAGGCTTCATATCCCCACGATTGTGTGTGAATGGAAAGTGTGTGTTTGTCAGTGTGTAAATACATTTCTGTGTCTGTGTGTATAATGCCAACAGGTATTTTCAGTGCTTTCATTCATTTTTAATATTATCGCGATACTATTTTAAAGCAGAAACGGTTCGTGCTTTAGCCTTGATGGTTGGTATATTTTGCCTCTGCTCTGCAAAAAGCAAAATCCTAAAAGCAGATGAAATGATGTGCTCTCAAGTGAGGACTAAAAACGACACTCTCGCTAATGAGACAATGATCTCAGTGCTCACAAAGAAAAATGGCTTTTGTCAAGATTATACATTAACATTGAATTACAAGGTCTGTATGAACTCTTGCACTTAGTCTGCCAATACCAGTCGACAGACATTTAGAACAACATCAATAGAGGCATCAAATAATTTGGAGAAAAACAACTACATCCTCTGATCTTGACAAGACTCCTGACATTCTCCTGTCATGTTAGACATTTTAATTATCTTCCATGCACTTGCAATATAATCTCCCAATATTTAACATCTACTTTACCACCTGTAGCAGCAGATTGCCAAAACAGAACAGCTACACAGTCTGTGAGTAAATCTCCGTGTACACTTTACAGGACTGATGCACCTCCTGCACTGCATTGTTTTCATATTGAGCTGATGCATCATCGATAAAGTCGTGACCGCATGAGGTGAAAAGCTCTGGCTGTGCACACCTCTCACTCATGGTCCAGTCCAGTACGTGCTTTTAGTCACTGCTCTGTCAGATTAGCACAAAGCGTCAGTCAGGTCACAACAGGCTAATCTCTCCATAGGAGACTCAACACTTCCCAAAATGTCAACGTTAGCCACCCTGCAAGAACATCTGACAAAAGGTAACAAACCGGTTTAAATGTTGGCAGTCCAAAGGGTTTGCTCTTAAATCTCCTTCTCTTTATGTCTGCATGAATGATATAAAAAAGATTTATAGGGTCAGCACACTCAGCAGTGCAAATTTATACAGTACACAATATAGGTTTATATAGCTACTTAAATGTTGGTATTGCTGCGTAATGTCCGGCAGCACATCTTAGAGCATTTTGACATACATGTAGATGCAACATATTGATGCCAAAAAACTGATAGGGTAATTGCAGCGCTGTCCATTGTGTCACAGTCAACACCGACTCTTCACCAAATTCCGCAATTAGATTCACGCTTCCATCTTCATCGACCTCATTATACAACAGTGACCTAGAGCAGAGAGGGAGGCCGTTTTTCATTAGCATAAGTTGAATGTTTTATTAAAGCCACTGCCTGAGCTACAGCTGCATTATCAGCCAAACCGATGCAGATGATGGGAGAAATGATTTCTTTCCACAGTTGATTTGATTCAAATAGCCGTAAGAAACTGTTTGACAGACTTCATGACTGATTTAACATGAAACTTTGAATTAGGATTTAGCAAGGTGCCAGCTTTGCAATTTAAAATAACCAAAAGAGCAAACTTGTGAGACAGAGATTAATGTACCTGCTAGGCTACTAGAGATTGTTGTGGTGTTATTAATGTTATGTGTCCAGTGTACTGTTAGTACCGGGAAACATATTTTTCATGCAAAAAGTTGTATGGACGCAGGGTTTTTAAAACAAAACACACTGTGGTTATTTTCTTCACAGGACCAGAGTTGATTTTATTGCTACAATGTGTGTTGGTCAATCAGTGTCTTTGATAGTTCATGCTGCACTTTGCTAATGTTAGTCTCCTAATGATGAAGTACAAAGTATTACCAAAATTCAAAGACTTTGACTTGCACATCTAATTGTTAAGTAATTGAATTAAATATGCGCCCAAACGCTGAAGATTGACTACAAGATAGCTGAACTCTGGATGCTTCACTGCCCTCTTACAGTTGAGTTCAGCCTTTTTAGTTTAACTTTATTTTAAAAATCGATTTTTGGCACATGTGAATCATTTCAGAATCGCAGATACAATCCCGATTGTTAAAAAGAACAACTTGTTCCCTTTCGCTACTAGTTGTTTCTCTGAATACACAAAGGCAGTTTTAGTCATTTTTATTTATTTAATTTTACCTTAAAAAAAAACCATCCTATTTCTGATGCATCTTTCTATTTAGCTATTTGGATGTCATTAGATGAATCTTTTCCAATCTAGTCACACCGCCTGTTTTCCTCTTGGCCCACCCTCGGACCAAAATGTCATCTTGCCACACATGATGTTGTATAATCTAATAGGCAGCTTGCAGTGACATTTTCTGAGTAAATTCATGCTTCCAACACTACCACACTGTGGGGTTTACTGGATATTGTACCCCCCACACACACCACTCGCTGGGCTTTTGAATAATATTAAAGATATCATTGCACAATACTGGTGGATTTGCTTGTGAGCAGACAAACAGATTGACTGCAGATTAATCTGTGTGTGGATCAATCAAAACTTACACCATTTTGTCCTTGATGACAGGAGTAGTAACATGATTAGAAACTACTGATATGATAGAGCCTACTACATAATCGATTACAGTTCAGTATTTTCACATTGCTGCCTCTGTTTCTCTTTGTTGATCTATCAGGTTAGATTTGAACTAGTGTTGCAGTCAAGAATAACCATGTTGTGATTGTTATAAGACTTTATTATTATTATTTATTATTGTGCATAGTTACTTTTCTGAGCAGACCATTGCGTATTCTCTATCTGTTGCCTACCTGTAGTACTGTTGTTTATCAGTCACACTGGTATACCACAGTGAAGAGCCAGCAGGATCACTGGAATAATTAAAGGTCAACAAGCCGTGCTGGAGATGAGGCCGATGTTAATGAGGCCTATATGCCAGGCAAGGAGACAGAGGAGAGAAGTGACAGGAGCGACCAGGCTCAATGTAAAGTTTTCTCTGCACCTCCCATCTTTGATAGGTAGCACACGTTTTTAAATATTGAAGATACAATTGCATGATTTATTATGACTAGATTTGCATGTGCATCCATAACATAAAGTGTGTTGTCATCAGTTAATTTGTTTGTTGGTATCAAGGGAGGAGGTGTTGTTTCCCTACAGTGTAAGTCTTCAATTAAATATAACCCACACACAGTATAAACATGTATCATAATATACATATTTCACTAGAGAGAGAGAAAAAAAAAAAAAAGGTACTAAAATATATTTCACTGCACCGTAGCACAGAGCCGAGGTGACTCAGTGACTGCAAGTCCACACACACACACACACACCCACACACACACACACACACACACATGTTTGACTGCAAGATTAAAAATAAATGGCGAAGCAGTAGATCTACTATTTAGCGATAGACATTCCTCTTGGATCTCTGCAATAATTAACTAACTTCTCTGAACTGGGGGAACACTGGTTACAGCTTGAAGTTAGAGGTACTCGTCTCTAAAGTCTAAAGTTTTACTGGCTGATATTTTATTTAACGTTTGTGATGTCAGTGTGTATTATTTTGTGAATGAACTGTCTTATTTTAATCTATTCTCAGGTCTCTATTGCACAAGAGATCAATATACAAAAATAAAGCTTAACTAACTAACAAACATATTTTGAGGTCAAATAAGTTTTAGTATCTAATTAAAAGCTTGCTATTAAATCCTAGAAAACTGATAAATCTGATACACCTCTCTGTATGTGTTAATTGGTATTGAATCCAAATTGATAAATAGAAATGAAAGCAAGAAGTTAAACATAGTGTCAAGGTGTCTGTCCTTGTGTCTCTGCAGTGTGTGTGTGTGTGTGTGTGGGTGTATGTGGATAAATCTGCTACTTTGTCTGTCTCACTGCTTCAGGTTGTCTGCCTTTTCTTATCACATCCCTGACACTGCCTCGCCTGCCTCTAGCTCCCTGTGAGTGACCCCCAGGGGTCCCTGTGTCCTGTCAGAGTACCACTGTGTCTGACTTTCATTAGCCAGCACCCCACTGGCTCTGTCACACAGCGTAAACACACCCCAGCGACACATGGCAAAATCGAGCTGCTGCTGCTACTCAGACACACACCAAAAGGCTACTTCGTCTTTGTTGTCGCCAGCGGCATTGGGCAGCAGTGTTGTCAAGACACCAGGATTTTGACTAATGATATCTAAATATATTGATACTGGCTCAATGGCGTGGTAAACAGGAAACAAAACAACCAGCTTATTATAGCAGATTTGTATGGCGTTGACTCTGTGTTTACTCCTGACATCAGTTTTGGGGAACAAGTTTGCAAAGTGGGATCCAGTTAAAGTTTTTCTACAAAATATTTGTTGTCAACAGTCTTGTACAGAGGCTCTGACTCAACCACACTGAGGTACATGTAGGGAAGTACAAAATGATTGATATATTAAAAGCGTGGAGACATGCTGCTCTTGCCAACAGTGTTTAGTTGAACAGATGGTGCTGAAAGGGGGTTTAGAAAGAGGACAGATATTCAAGTAGAGGTTGTGTGACCACCAGAAATATAGACAAGCTTCCTAATTTTCAGTCATATTCTCTGTCTCTGTATATATTTGAAGCAATCTTTCCACACTCAGTTGCATCTTTCTTTCTTTCCCCTTCTGTCATTCTCTGGTACTGCTGTTCATCTGTCCGTCTTGTCCGTATCTTGGCTGGATGGCTCCGCTCGTGTTTTGTTGTGCGTGAATGTGTGTTGTCTTTTGGGGGCATTGGGTGGGGGGGGATGTGGTTTGTCCTATGGGGTTCATGTTGTGGGGGATGAGTAGGTTATGCATCCAGGAGGGCAATGCTTCAACAGTTACATGGAGTCACTATGTACTCGCACGACGAGCACCACTCCGCCACATCCTACTGCTGGAGCGAGAGAGGTAAGGGGGCTTCGGCCACAAACCCATCAACTGCTGTCCTGCTGAATAATATACGTCCGTCCGTCCGTCCGTCACTGAGTATGTCAGTCCGTCATGTGGCACTGTTTCGTCTAAAACATGCCCAAACATGTCCTGAGGAGTAGGAGTGAGGTGCTGCTGTCCTTCTAGCAGCTCATAGTGTATGTTTTGCAGGCAGCATACAGCAGTCTACAGTATAAACCCCCCGAGTCCCCATCAATAGCAGAATGTCTTATTTTAACCTGTGCACATTCTCTTTTAATGCATGGAAATATTCCTGAGAATTGCAAAATCAAACCTCTGTGGAAGTATAATTCATTTTAGCCTGATATGTGTCCAGCAAGCTTTGCACCCATCTGTAGTTGTTACATAAAGTCTGCACTCTGTGCTGCACGTTGCCTGGCTCTGAATAATTCAGAAATGCAGCAATACAGGAATACTTTTATGATGGACGCTTTAAGTACACAACGGAGGACCAGAATGGGTAGCACTCAAAACGAGCTAAAGGAGGTTTTAGATTTGGTGTAACTGCCAGTATGTGTATGTGTGTGGGTTGTTGTGTGTGATATGTAGTATCTGCGTGTGTCACCACTGTGCTGAATAGAGCTCGTAAGTGACAGAAGAGAGGGTGTGTGTGTGTTTTGAAATATGTTTCTGTCCAGTTGTCCCTTTATAATAATGGTCACTTCTCAGTGTATCACCTCTATTCAATGGCATTTTGTTTCAGTGTTTTATGTCATATAGTCACATATAATCTCTCTGTTTAGAATATGTGTCTTCTGCTCTCCCTCTGTTTACTGTATACTTTTTCCGTTAAACATCTTGTCATCTCTTACCCTTGCTTCCCCTCAATCTCTACTCTCGTTCTACTTGTCCCTCTCACCCTCACTTCTTAATCGCTTCACGTCTCTCTCCTCTCGCATTGTTTCTGTCTGTGCTTTCCTTCTGTTGGTGGCTGCTGCTGCTGCTGCAGAGAGTCGTGAAAACTCCTTCAGCCGCTCCCGCAGTTCCAGTGTGTCCAGCATTGACCGGGACACCAAAGAGGCAATCACTACACTGCAGTTCGGAGAGTCCTACGGGCGAAAGAGTGACGCCCTGCCCACCCCATGTCTGTGGGTAGGCACTAGTTTAGGTGTGGTCCTACTCATCCCAATGTCCATTCCCACCGACCACGAGGAGAGGATGGAGGAGTCCGTCACCATTGGCCCCAGCGGTAAGTACAGATGAGACAGGGTTTCATCACAGTTTTTTTTGTGTTTATTATTACCAACATTTCCTTTTGTTTTCAACCCAAAATAAAGTGGTTTATATGCATTTACCTACCAGATCTCAGTAATTACTTTGGTGAGTATAATAATAGTAAGTTGTAATGAACGTGAGAAGTAGATTTCTAATGGATAATCATCTATTCAATGGCTTTAAACTTCTTTCACCTTTGTAAACACCAGAATCAATACAAAGACTTGTAGGTCATGTACATCAATATCATATAATCAGTTTCTCTTACTGGCATTTTGAAACGATTCACTCAGTACTACAAGACAAAGAGACGAAACCTATTCAACTGTATTGAAATCTCAGAGTACATCGTTTTCATTAAAAAAAAAAAGTTCTGCTCACATCTGGCTTTGCAGCTGTGATAATTGGTTTTATGCTCCACATAATAAACAAAAGGCCTAATGTGGGTTTTCAGTGTTTGAATGTTCTTCATGAAACTTATTAATGGACCTGACACACACAAAAATAGCACTGTATTATTTTTTTTCAATTTCTCTGTGTCAACTCTCTCACTCATACTTATTACTTATATCTTCTACCACCTCATTTGTTTCAGTCACACAGACATTTGTTGTCATGGAGAACTTTGATTAACATGCATGATACCCCATTGGCTTCCTTCTGTACACAAGAACAAGCATAGATTTTTGCCACCCCATTGTGTTGACTTAACAAAACTGAGCTATTCAGACGTGCATTACCAGATCAGAAACCCTGCTGTATGAGGGTAAAAAGGCTTCCTACTTCTCACATCAATTGACTCAAAAAATCTATGCTCTTTGAAGCTGCCGTTTTTCTCTTGAGACTGAGCGCACAAGAAGCAAGCTTATTACTGAAAGGTCACAGATTTAGTGCCAAGGAAAACTGGGCAAACATAAAGCAAGTATTGTTGCTGCTGTGTTTTTCAAAGTGCTCCTAAAAAAAGATAGTGGATCATTTTCTTAAACAGTAAACATTGTCTAAGTCCTAAATGTCAGCAAACTTCAGTGTATTTGTAAGTAATGATCACTTCTTATACAAGACTCTGTCACGTGAATATGTGAACTTTCTCATTTAACTTTACAAGTAAAGTTCGGTTGATCTCATTTCTGTTTGATGCTTTGACTTCTTGTGGCATCTCTTGGCTCGTGGTAATATGATTTTAGACTTCATGCCTTTCCCCTCTTCCTTCTCTTGACTCGACCAAACACCACCAGGAACGATCTTGATGCTGAAAGGCTCTGTTTTGCGCTTTGGCTTCTTGGACTGCATGGGAGCCCACATTCAAAGCCCGTACGAGGTTTGGCGAGACCCCAATGCTCCGGAGGACCCTGACCGACCACGGAGGCGCAAGCTGGTAAATTTTTCACCCTCATCCTCGCAGGACGCCTGCGGAGAAGGACATCTGGCTGTAGTGTGCTCCGAGAGGCAGGCCAAAGTATTCTTGATGCCCTCGCAGTCTTGCCTCTTTGTCCACAACATCACTGAGTCATCCTTTGTACTGCGAGCCGACGTGGTGTCTGTGTGTAACAGCGTGTGCCTGGCCTGCTTCTGTGCCAACGGACACGTTATGACACTCAGGTATGACTTCAGCCACTCGTCACATTGAATGATGTTTACAAATCCAATGACAAACTACTACTTGTACATCAGTCTTACATTGGTCTGTTTTTATCAGATGTGTGTTAAAACTAAGATTTTTTTTATTTATTTTTTTACCTAAAATGACACGTGTTTTAATGAATGTTTTTTTCTCTGGCAATGAATATTTTTCTGCTGCGTGAGATTTTGAAATATAACAGGGCTGCATAATAATTGAGATGATGATTATTCACTATTAATTAGACTTGATTGAGTGCAATATTGATGCTTTGAGTGCCAGCTCTGATGTATCACATGGAGTGCTTCCTATTCACAGGTAAACATGTGATACATTATTAGTATTTAATTTGAGGACACAGTTTTATAGCTGTTTCACGCACATTATGAGACTGAAGGCGATTTTCTGTCGAAAACCTGATAAATAATGCTGAGGTTAAAACTCATTAGATAATCATTTTTCTCTCTTGTGTAGCCCACATTGTTCTGTGATGTTTGGTGGCGTTTGCTTTGCAGCGTACATGTTTTTATGGTTCTCACCCTCACTCTGCCCACAGTTTGCCCAGTCTAAGACCGCTGATGGATGTCAATTACCTGCCTCTGACAGACATGCGCATTGCAAGAACCTTTTGCTTCACCAATGGGGGTCAGGCGCTGTATCTCAGCTCCCCGACAGAGATCCAGAGAATTACATACAGCCAGGAGATGTGTGACAACCTGCAGGTCAGCACTGCAGTAAATCTTGCTCTAAGGTTTTGTGAAAGGCATCCATGCATGTGTTGATGTACACATGAACACTTCTGATTTGTGTCGTGTCACATTTTGGTTTTTGAGTTCATAAAAGTATTGGTGCAGTAAATAAGCAGGTGCTATAGTTCCCACCCCAGCGCTGACGGGGGTCACTGAAGTGAAATGTCACACTTGTCATATGTGGTTTGAACTCCACTGGGATGATTGCATGGATATGATTTTACAGTGTGTGCATGCATGCGCACACGTGGGTACATTTATATTCATAGATGTGTTTATACTTACTAAGAGTCATCACTGCACTCTCACTAATGAGAACAGTCATCACTGGAGCTGGTGACATAATGCTGCCACCTACAGACAAACTTATTATTCTCCTCTGTTAGGAAATTGTTGTCAATGTAGAAGAAGGTTCTACGTTATCATACAGTTATCATACAGTATATTATATATGTGTCAGAATTATAGCAGTTTTCACAAAGTTGATAAAAGGAGAAAATGCACCCGATCTCAGTGATGACTAATGTATGATCAGCAGATTTCAGCACAAAGATGTTCACTATCAACTATATTGTTTATTTTTATTTTGTTTCATTATAGGAAATGCTGGGGGAGCTGTTTACACCAACAGAAACACCAGAAGCCCAGAACAGAGGATTTCTAAAGGGCTTCTTTGGAGGAAATGCTCATACATTTGACAGAGAGGAGCTATGTGTGTTTTGGTTTTTTTGGTCTTTTCTATCTCTTTCTCCATATAAAGTGTTTGCAGTCTTTACTAATCCAACTAATTCATCAATATCTAAAGGAATAAATAATGGTTAAAACCTAAGAAGGTTAACAGTACAACTAACAATTTGCTAAAATGCATCATAGCCATAATATAATAATATTAACCCATATTGTGCTCTATTTCTGTAATGCTCTTGTCTCTTGTTTATCTGATGTGCTCCACAGTTGGTGAGGCAGCGGCTGGGAAGGCTTCTCGGAGTCTGGCCCAGCACATCCCCGGGCAGGCGGGGTTGGAGGGCATGAAGGTGTCAGCTAGCGGAGTGGTGGGTGAGCTTGCTCGGGCCCGCATTGCTCTGGATGAGAGAGGCCAGAGACTGGGAGAGCTGGAAGAACGAACCGCTCTAATGATGACCAGTGCAGAAACCTTCTCCAAACATGCTCATGAGGTAAAAATAAACGTAAATGTTTAGTAGAGACCAAATCTTGGAAACTTGGATATTCTAATTTAATCTTGATCTTGTGTTATAATTACTGTTAAACTGAAATAAAATTCAAATTAGGATATAATAAAGAAGAACTAAATGAAACTGAAAAATGCATAAATTATTTTTGGTCAGTTAAGCTTTAAAGATATTACTGTATTATTGTACGTTTGACTATTTTAAGTTACATTGTAGCTGAACATACTGTGTATATATAAAATGCAAAATACTGAAAAAAAGGTAAAATTAAACAGAAATTACTTGGTTACGGTTCGCCGGTTGCTTTATTTCTTTCCAAAGAAATGTACTCCATACAGGGAAGCTATAATAACCTTATTCCTCACCACTTACAATTTGTGACTTCTCTTTACAGCTGATGTTAAAGTGCAAAGACAAGAAGTGGTACCAGTTCTAATAGCAGGACAGACGGTTGAGGCTGCCCTTGGACTGCTGGGAGCTTTATGCCAGGACAGGGACTTTCACTCTACAGATGAGATTAAAAGAAAGACTCAAGAGTGACTTTGTCTTTGCGGCTTCTGAACTAGATATATGTGTATGGCACTGTCACCCTGTTGATGGGCAAGGACTGGTTCCTTGTCTAGACACGTGGTGAGAAAGACAGAGAGGATGGCAGCACCTGACGAACTGAAGGTGGAACTGGAGATAACTAACAAGTCTGTCTGCGTGTGCGTGCGTGTGTGTGTGTGTGTGTGTGCGCACGTGCCAGTATGTGTGTGTGGTTGGGTTTTCTGGACCTCACTGTGTAGATACTCAAAAGTTCTCATACTCGAAATCAAGAAATGCATGAAACGAAATAGGATGACTATTAAAAATATCCAACTGCCATATTAAAAGCAGCATGCTACTTTAACAGGAGATACAAAAATAAAAAAGTTTTATTTAATGATATAAGCCAACAACAGAAACTATGAAAAACTTTATATTTTTTGAAATATTGACAAAAAAACTATATATAAAAAGGGAAATGTATACCTGCATCGCTATTAAGCCAAAACTTGTGTTCCTTTCCCTTTTTTAATTTAAATTTTTGGTTTGTTAAAATGTTTTTCTTAGTCTCAGAAAATATTACTTGACACAGTATAAATGCACATAGTTAGCTTTCTCTACACACTAAAAACAATGCTACTATAAAACTATGTTCTTACCAATTACTCTGGGCTGCACAGTGCAAACACAAATCAGTAGTATTTACACTTAACTCTACACAGTCTAATCACTAATTTAATTTCACTTTTTGGCTGCTGCTACTTACAAGAGTATTAAATGATGATGTGGAATATTTCACTCCCCAACCTGAATTATATGAAAACAGAGAACAGATTAGTGTGAGATGTATGCAAAGACTTAAAGGAGTTTAAAAAGTATTCTGGACACAGTGTGTTTATAAACCTATGTACTATTCACGTGCCATAAAAAAAACAACAAGATGAGTGAATCCACTCACTGTAAACTAAGAACTAACAAAGAGCTAATATGTGGTAGTCAGATGAATCATAGTCCTTGGAGTTGGCCACAGAAGGCATTTCTCAAATAAGTCAAATAAGTCTGTTTTCTTTTTGGAGAAAAAAAAATACATGAAGGTGTTTTTATTTATTTTATTGTTCTAGCTGGTTCACCATTTGAGTCTTTAGCTGCCTTTGTCAGACGTACAAGTTTAGCGAGCCATTAGGTTGTGTGTGTGTGTGTGTTTGAGAGTTGACATCACATCCATTTAATCGCTACCAAATCCCTCGTACGTCGTTTATCAGTCAATGGTTCCGCAGTATTTTTTTTCCAGTAATGTTCAGATGTGAGTCAGTGAAGAAACTATGTACACGTGTAAAACATTTGCAACAATTTCAACTGAAGGCAAATATGTTTCTTTTTTTATTTTTGTTCAATATTGTTCTAGATGACTATGATATCCTCTTGTCGCAGTCCTATATTTGATGGTGATGGCCTCTCAAAGGAAGGCCCTTGTATGTTAAAAACAACAAATGTTTCATGATACATGGTTGTGTATCATATTGTGATTGTGTTGTACATGTCAATGGGTGGCCACATGACACACGGGCAAGCAGCATTAACTGAGGAGGATATCTTGTACTTGTATTTGTCTGTAGTTTCAATTGATCTGAAAAACCAAACAGGATTATTGATATCCGTCTCACACATCAGGCCTTTATGCACACGAGCATCAACACATATTAAGCATTTAGTCTTGATCATGTTGACGTCATTCTCACGTAAAATATGCACAAGCGACATATACACTCAAAACCTAAAAAAGTAACTAACATAGACACAAGTGAATCTCTGCATTGCTCGTCATTTCTGCCTGCTTAGTGTCAGGCTGCTGAGACATTCCTTAGGCTTAAACGGCCTTCAAACCCATTTGTTTTCACCAAACCTAAGTCATCTGAAATCCAAAAGCTGAGCCACATGGATTTTTAGGAATTAAAGGTTATTTGACTCAATGAGGTGTCTTAAAATAATAAATTACTCTATTATCTCTGTACCGTTAATGAGATTTGTGATCAGTGCAGTTCTTTCAATGGCAGAGAAAACTAACAAAAAAATAAATAAAAAAAATCAGACTTCTACTGACAGGGTGTTTTGTTAGTATGTTTTTGGTTTTTATATTAACTGTACAGTTCAATCTTGGGAGAAACAAAAAAAAAAAAGCGATAAAAGATAAAGACATTCTTGGGATATTTTTCTCTGTATATGTTGTACCTGTTACTGCTGGTACTGTATCTGGTATTCTGGCTCTGTCTAATTCACTGGAACTCTGTAGTTCTTCACACTGTAGTATCCTGAAAAAAAGCATTTCTCTGGTTTTCTCAATGATGGCAGCAAAGTTTGTCTTATTTAAATGGATTCTACCACTTTTTGTTCTTATTGATATTATACTAGTGTAATAGAAATTACTTGACAAAAAAATGAAAATATGTTGATGCAAAAGCAAACTGAAATAAACATTGATTGATGTACACAGTTGATAGCTCTGTTTCACTGATCCATAACCAGAATCAGCTGCTTTTTACCTTATTTCAGGACCTCCATTTTAACCGGCAGACGGAAAGTGCAGCATGTGTTTCATCACTGAGAAGCATAAACTTAGAAAATTATATGATCAAGAAATATTGCCATGATAATGAGTATATTTTGTTGCATTTCATATGCAATTTAATGGTATAAATCTACCCAAATATTATTTTGCATACCTTTGGTTGCTTGAGCCAGCAGCCGGAGCTCAGCCATATTATACTACTGCACTTAGGTGTAAAAATGAGCTATTTGAGTATTTAAATTTGATATATTAATATAAATATTGTTATATTATAATAATATTATAGGGACGAAAGAGTGTGGGTTTAGTGAAGGAAGGAAGAAGTAACAATTACATCACAAATATTTTCCAGGGAATAAACCAAAATCACTTCCAAAAGGGGAAAAAAACAAAAAACTGTTACTTCCGGATTAACATGCAATCAGATTCTCATTCAGTTCATTCAGCCAATCGCGTCGGTGGAGCGACGACCAATCAGAAAGCCGCATCGCCCGTGTTTATCCCGCCCTCCTGTTCATTCAGCAGATAGTTGAGTGAAGAAATACTTTTTTTTGGGAGTAGCTAATAGTTAACGGTAAGAGCTTTATCACTGAATACATACAAAAACCACTAAATGATGTGCCTATATTAGCCACACATAAACCGCTAGCGATGCCACTGTTGAATTGTGCTTCACCAAATGGAAACTGAACTAACTAACCTTTTAAAACGTCACCATAAAAAAAAAAAATCAGTTCATCCTCTTGTCATATAGATATTTTTTTTAAAAACCGACAACAATGGCAAGTTTAGGTAGTGAAGCTCTGTAGAAAGACGACTAACGGCTGACGTTAACGGAAAGTCGACGCTGGCTGGACAATCATGTTGCTTCGCCTGTTTTCGTGGTGGCTGCTGCTCGTCTGTCTGTGTCCGTTCAGACGTGAACTCCCGGTGGCTCTGGCAGGCTCGGTACCCAGCGCCGACAAAACTTTAGTGTGGGGACCCGGACTGGAGGCAAACATCGTCCTACCTGCTCGGTTTTTCTACATACAGGCGGCAGATATCTCGGGGAGAAAGTGAGTAGGCCTGCTATGGCGCCGTTGTGTGTTTTTTAACGGCCGTTTTTTTTTTTTTTGTTTAACAACCTGTGAAATTTAATTGGAAATGTTGCTTTCAAGTGCTCCACGTAGAATCCAGTAGTGTCAATCAGTTCCTTCATATATTTATTTATTTGAAAATACTGTGTATTAATGTTACTTGTTGTATTAAGTGTCTGTGCCAGAGCTAGTCGACATGATTTATGTATATTACTGTTTTAATCATTTATTAATAATAATAATAAAACACCACAGTCTGTGAATTTTAGCTCCATCATTTTGAACATATCTCCAGTTAGCAAAGATGCTATGATTATTTCTGTCTGCAGGCTGTCTTCAGAGTTTATTTTACTGAAGAAATAAATATGTTACCATATAAATAATAATAAATAAAAATAATAAAAAAGTCCCACTGTGTCAAATGTAATTTTCAGGATTTTATTTTCCTATTATCCTAACTGACAGGTGAAAAAAACAAAACCTCCTTTCTAGGTTTCGAGGGACAAATATATTGTATTTCTATTAGCACCTGAATATATTGTATAGCTACAAATAAAAGACAGCGTAGTAAATCTTTCAACCACATGAGGTGTGATATGAAAGCTGAAACTTTAAACTACTCAACAGTGAGAGAGCAGACATGAAAGTGTATGCCTCAGGGAGAAACATGTTAGGCCCCTTTCATCAAAAAGCTCCCATGGGTCCAATGAAGGTGTCCCCTTGTCCGTTTGTAGTTACTCAGTGGGTGTCACTTTCACACTTGTTTTGTTCAGGATATCAGTTTCTCCGTTTCCATTCATGCTTTGCCAACTACAAAACGCAACGTTATTGTTGTCTGCTTGTACAGAAGCGACACAATCGCAACCATGTTGATACCGAGAGGATATGAAATTATACCTGCAACATCCTGTCTGCAAAGTGCAACTTGTTTGAAGTGTAGTTACAAGTTTATGACAACAACAATATGTTTGTTTTGGCACATTTAGAATAAAATTAAACAGTGAGTTTGAGGTCAAACCATAGATTTTTAAGGGTGAAGGTGTTTAACATCTATATTACATAAAGAGCAAGTGAAGATCTGTAACATATAAATAAGCAAACAAAGGATGTTTTATAGCCAAACAGTGAAATGCTCCTAACCGGCCGAGTCAGTCGTCTGACCTTATTCCAAATGAGGAAGTGTTTCATTTTCTGGAAACCAAACTGGAAGTAAAATCCTCCAAAACAAACAAGAAGCTGAGATGGCTGCATTTACAAGCCTGGGAGAAATAAAGACCATGTATTGAACTAAAACCACATATTATCTAGGCTAATTACCTCCTCAGAATACTGGGGGACTATGTGCAAGGGCTACAAATGCTATATATTTAATCTGAGATGGATGTAAACACCCTAAAAGGACCTAATTACATTGGACAGTCTTCCTATCTTTAATCCAAAGGCAGCATGCTAGTGTTTTCTTTCTGAACATTTAGCTGTACATGTTCTCTCTCCCCCCTCAGTTTAACAGCGTCACCAGGTGAGAAAACCTTCGAAGTGAAGATCGTCTCTCCGTCAGATCCGTTCACCAGGATTTGGATCCAGGTGCTGGATCGTCAGGATGGGTCCTTCTTGGTTCGTTACAGAATGTACGCCAGCTACACGGACCTTCACATTCAAATTCTGCTTAAGAACCAACACGTCGCCAAGTCACCGTTCATCCTGAAAGGCATGTACATAATATAGGCAAAGTTAATAATGGTAATAATAACCATATGTGTTACTAGCATTAAGGCAAGTGTTAGCATGGGATGATACTGGCCACAGTAACTGTGATTCACAATATTATCATGATATTATCAAAACATGCTTAAAACTAATAAAAAATACTAATACAAAATAGCAACATTGCCTGAGTCTGCTCTTAAAATAAAAGGTCAAACTATAAAAAGGCAAATTATTCCACTGTGAGCCTGTTTTCAGTAAATAAAAACAAACCCTGGCACTTTTCTGTCGGCAAACACTACTGTAGTACATTATGTAGTATTTCCACATATCCGCTTTCACTTTTTTTTTGTGGAGGATACAATGGACAAGCCGAGCCTTCAGCAATGGTGACGAATGACTGGAAAGACGCAGGCTCGCTAAGTAACTAAGATGTCACATGTATTTTCCCTCCACAGGGCCGGTTTACCACGAGGGCTGTAACTGTCCCCAGCCCAGCGGCTCTGTATGGGAGGCCCACATGCACTGTCCTCAGTCCTTTCCACAGATAGAGAGGGACCTGTCCCTTTACGCCAGTGTTGACCCAGATCGCAACGCTGAGGAGATCCCGCAGCGCTTTGGACAGCGACAAAGCCTCTGCCACTACACTATCAAAGACAATAAGGTAGGTATTACACCAGATATAATAATATTATAATAAAGAAAGCAGAGTGGAGTATGTGATGCTTTTAGTGCAGCTTGTGTTTAACATGAAACTGTGAATGTACAAACCATAACACAGTTTTTAATATAATTTGTGATGTTTCCCAGAACATCTTCATATTTTTTCAGGGTTAAGACTATTATAAGTCATGTTACTGATCATCAGATCAAAGCTGTCAGTATCAGATAATATGTGAAGACGTTTTTATTTTTCATTCTTGTCAACATGGACACACTTCTGAAACAGCCGTTATACTGTTATGACACACCAAAAGAGAGACTAATGAAATCATTTAACCAGCGTTGGCGACTCTTTATGGCAGCATGAGATATCTTTAATTGGTTTTTTCACCCTTGAGATATTACTGAAGCTGTTGAGTAATTGCCCCCTGGACAAAATGGTCCTGATCTACCATCAAACTGATATATTGCTCTATCTGTGGCTAAAGCAGTGACAAAATCAAACTGCCTCCTCAGTACCTCCTCCACTACTGACTATAGTTTGATGAAACACATTTCTCAAAAATTCCTCAGTTTCTCTTTCAAATTCAATTCTAACTAAAGGGCCGTATAGTAATAAAGTTTAACATTTCTTTAGGGTGAATTGGGGCTGTGTGATAACATGATAAGCCAGGAGAGCCTGGAGCTACAGTATGTGACACATCTGCAAGAACAGTGTATCAACCAGGTGTTTCAAGGGTACAATCATCTCAAAATACCACTGTGGAAAGTCAATCTAGGTTGCTGTAATAGTGATATGTCTAAAGTGCTATTCGCACAGTGCTAGCATTACCTGGAAACATCCAGTAGTTTAGTCGTTAGTGATTTACAGTCCCATTGTGATTTATACATTATGTATATGGACGGATAGACTGTTTTTCTTACTAGTAATAAAGGAAAAATGTTTCATGCATTCAATTCTCAAGTTATATTATATTAAAAATGAAGTTATTATTATTCTATTGTTAAATTATAACTCTCTACAGACTGTTCTTCATCTAAATATGTTGCCGAAGAGACAGATAGTTTATAGTAACTGTTGCAGTGTTTTTATGTTCATGTATCTTGTCATTACCTTTAGGTCTACGTTAAAACATTTGGTGAGCATGTAGGTTTCAGAATCTTTATGGATGCCATCCTCCTGTCGCTCAGCAGAAAGGTAAGCTCTTTTTTAAACTACGTTCGTAATACTGGAACATTTTGTTTCTTTTAACAGCACACCTAATAATAGGGTTTGTTTAATCACTTGCTCTTGGCTGACTAGACATCTTAGAGGTGCTTACACCATTTCCCCCTCCTCTGGTGTTTTGTTGCGTTCTGTGTCCAGGTGCAGCTCCCTGATATGGAGTTTTTTGTTAACCTGGGTGACTGGCCGTTGGAGAAGAGAAAAGCCACAGAGAAGATTCATCCTATCTTCTCCTGGTGCGGCTCTAACAATACCAGAGATATTGTTATGCCCACTTACGACCTGACAGAGTCTGTCCTTGAGACCATGGGAAGGTAAGGCTATGCATCCATAACGCCAAATGAGCTGCAATTTTGTTTTAAACAGCTCTCGTGCAGAAAAAAAAGTTACTTAGTTTGCACAAGAGTTTGCAGAATTGGCATACATTATGTAGAAGAGTCTGCACGGTGTGCTGCCAATGTTTAACAAGTCCACCAAAGCAATAGTCCTCCCTGGGCACCTTTTTAAAAGGGTTACTCCATTCAAAATCAGTGTTGAATATCAAACACTCACTGCCTGTAGGCGTGAAAGTTGGCTCTGAAAGGTCTGTAGCTAGAAGCAGCCAACCAGAGTCCCAGATAAAAAAAAAATACACATACAAGACAATTAGGAGTAAGTGAAAAACTGCATTGCTTCAAAGCACTGCAGTGTGAATATTAATTTAGTCTAATATGTCCATTTTGAATTTGAAATGTTAGGTGATTGTTGTCATGCTCTGCTTCCCTTGACAGACGACAGCGGGGACAAGTGAGCCTGTGTAAACAGACAGCACCATGACACCGTGTCACAGCACAGGCTGAATAATTCAACAGAAATAAAACTGCCAGGAAGCTTATTATTTCCTCATCTCACCTCTCAGCTTATATAAAGTGATGCTTCATGCATTTTTATGCACTGCAAAACAGCTTATATGGTTGTGACAGTGAAATATTTTTGCCAGCTAATGTTATTTTACATCTAAATTGGATGGGCAAAACGGCTCTGCATAACAAGCACACATTAACTTTACACCCTGCAGAAACTCACCATGTAATGAACGATACTCGCTCACCACATGTATCCCAGTGTGCATTTTATCTGTAGTTGCTGATCTCCTGACCAGACTAACTTAAATTAATGAACTTGTGAAGCAGTTTTTCATAAAGGAAAAAGCAATGTGTGTGTGTGTGTGTGTGCTCCAGGGTACGAACAAAATGTCATTTACAGGCAATGAGGCAAAAATTACAATATGAGGTCATCCCTTTAAATAATAAAATGACATTCATAATTGATATAGGCGTGCACTGCATGTTATTATCTACACATGCGATTTGACATGCAACATATTGTCCATCCAATTAACAGAATAAGCCTGGATATGATGTCAGTGCAGGCCAATACAGGGCCACCATGGGCAGAGAAGAATGCTACAGCCTTCTGGAGAGGACGGGACAGTCGCCAGGAGCGCCTGGAGCTGGTCAAGCTTTCCAGGGCTCACCCCAACATGATAGATGCTGCTTTTACCAACTTCTTCTTCTTCAAACATGATGAGAGCCTCTACGGGCCACTGGTCAAACATGTCTCTTTCTTTGACTTTTTCAAGGTGAGTGTGCACCAGTATGGCTGCTGTGATAATGTGGTAATAATGAAAGTTGCCAGTAATACTATTACCCTGTAAGAATTAACAGGAACATTTGAAGCTCTTTGCAGCTTTCAGCTAATTGTTTTTTTCTTAAATTTCCATGTAATTTTAATTTCTGTTCCATGTCCACTTCCAGTACAAGTACCAAATAAACATTGACGGCACTGTGGCAGCGTATCGTCTGCCGTACCTCCTGGCGGGAGACAGTGTCGTGTTGAAGCAGGATTCTGGCTACTATGAGCATTTCTACAACGAGCTGCGGCCGTGGGAACACTACATCCCCATCAGGGCGGACCTCGGAGACCTGCTGGAAAAGATCCAGTGGGCTCGTGACCACGATGAGGAGGTGATGATGACAGATATTTGACTCAATCATATTCAGATCCACGTTAGGTGGATATTTAGTGTTTATGTGTTAACCCCTATAAAGAGTAACATACATTTTTTTTTCCCAGTCTTTGTGGCTGAAATTGAAAAAAATAACCCACGCTGCTGTGATTCTTCTTTCAGGCAAAGAAAATTGCACTGACAGGTCAGCAGTTTTCCCGAAATCATCTTATGGGAGACCGGATATTTTGTTACTACTACAAACTTTTCAAGGTAACATTTCTACAGTTGCTATTGAAAAGCTACAAGTTAAAACCTAAAAAAAATGCCACCTTTACGCTTGCTTTTCCGATGCCAACAGTAATTATGAGACACTCCCTAATATAGAAACTATATTGCATTTGCACTGTATTACAATAATTATTGATTCTGAATACTTTTTCCACATCATTCAGAAATGTGCTCTAATGGCATCGTTGTTATCAGGACACACTTTCACTTTTACATTTTCCTCTCTGTAATTAAAATTTTTATAGGAATACGCCAAACTCCAGGTCACAGAGCCCAAGATTCGTGAGGGCATGGAGCTTGTAGAGCAGCCCGGTGACGACCTGTTTCCATGTTTCTGCCACAGGACGCAGGTAACAACATAACATCAGACCCACTGATGTCATTAAAACTGTTTTAATTCACAAACCGCCTATGTAGAATCAAGTTTATGTACATTCTCATGCTTTGACTTTTTTTTCTGGATTATTAGATTTTGTATCGTAGGAACAGCACAAGTCTTACATAATAACATTAGCAAAGACTCCCCTCTACATATAAGTGTTCCAGTAAGCCAACCTTAATTTTATTATTCAGACCTGTGCTCTATCTGCTGTGGCATGCCAGCATGTTTTTTTGTGAAAGACGCCTACAATAATTAGTATTATATCAAGTTAAGCAATGGACCTTCTGTATAATAAGTTTTTCCTGTTGTCTGCTCTGTGATATATATGCCTGCTATGATTGAGGAGGTAGTGTGAGCAAATGTCTCATTAAAAAACATCATGTTACATCAGCGGATGTCAGGACTCGGGTGTGACAAACCTACAGTGGAACAATAGCTATTAACAAGTACATTGTTGGGTTTAAGCTTTTCATGTTCTAATAATGAAAAATGTATCATCGGCCTCCAGACACACCTTACTACTCTTCGGTGTGTGGCTCCCTCTGGTGTGTGTAAAGATGCCACTGCATCTTCCAAAAAATAATACAAGTTAAATATAAAAATGACTTGTAAAATTGAAGGCACTGCACATATATTTTTTTCTCACACACTAAAGCCAGTAAATGATTAGTTTTGAAAGCTGGTACATTTTTTTAGAGACACAAATCCTTCTGATCCTAACATGAATCTTTGTGTTTGTTTTTCAGGCAAAAGATGAACTTTGATTCACCTGTCATCCAGTTACAGAGCCATCCTGCATATCTGATATACTGCCAAATAAAGTGTGAATAAGTTGTATGAATGTTTGGAATTTGACCTTATCTCATTTTTAAAATAAATAGTTTGGTTTTGTATATTTGAAGTGACTGTTGTTTTCTTCTTTTGTGTTATAAACTCCCTCTTACCCTTACATGCATATTCTATTTTAAAGTGCTATTGACAGGGTTGTATAAGCGTCCATCCACAGGAGTGTGTGTGTGTGTGTGTGTGTAGTACTAATTATGCAGACTGGCTTATTTTAAAGTGTTTTATATTATTGTAGTATATTATTAACAAAGTATATTGTTTCATTACTATCAAATGTATGTAAGAACATATTAACATGGAGCCAATTTTAGATACTTATGGTATATTAATGGTTTTATTACTGAATCATATTATATATAAATGTGAGTGTATGCTTCCACTTTTCACACAAAGTACATAACAAGTTTAATAGTACAATATTTCCCTCTGAAATGTGTATTTGTAAAATGTACTTCTATCTACTGCAATGAGCACCCCTAAACACTAGAGGTCAGTCATCTGTAGTTATGATCTGCTGTTTGCGTTATCAGAGAAGAAACATGGTCGACATGGGCAAGTTTGACGAGGTAAATACTCAAAGTAGCAGCTGTAAATTAAAGCCTGTTGTTATGTTCAATGCTGTCAGTCACTATAAAGTAGTTAAATGCTTCATTCTGACACGTTGGTAAAGAAAATACATAAACCTGTAGCTTGTAGTTTATTAATAACGTCTCACTGACTTCCAGGAGAGAGTCAAGGTGCCATTTGGGCCAAAACATCTGGATGCAGCCCTGTGTGTCCCTGCCTCAGTGAAACATCTGCACACAGCTGTCATCCTCACTCATGGTGCAGGAGGAGACATGAACTTTAAACACCTGCTTTCTCTGGCACATGCTCTGGCATCACATGGCTTTATCTGTCTCCGTTTTACCTGCAAAGCTTTAAACCTGGGGTACAGAGTGAAGGCTTACCATGCTGTGTGGGTAAGCATGTTCATATATTCAAGAAAGAGCAATCACTAATGTATCCAAGTATAATTTCTGTGATATATATATATATATTTTTTTATTTCTCCTAGCACTACTTACAATCACTGCAGAGGTTTACCATAAAGCACATATGTGTTGGAGGTATAGAAGAACCTACATCCCTTACTAGTTTCATCCACATTAATAATAATAATACATCAAGCCAGACTAAAACCTGCTTGTGTCCTGTGACCTCTCCTCAGGCAGATCAATGGGGTGTCGTGCCGCTGCAGCTCTCGCCAGGCAACTGAGCGATGAATCAGAGGATGCTGTTCGAGGTGTGATCTGCCTGTCTTTTCCCCTGCACCCCCCAGGACAGACACATACCCACCGAAAACGCAGCGAAGACCTTAGGGAGCTGCCCGAACACGTGCCTGTGCTGTTTGTGTCCGGCACAGACGACAACATGTGTGACAGAGTGAGCAGTCATGCAATGTGATCTTTGTGTATTTTTTTTTCTTTAATGAAACATATATTGTTGTGATTGTAAAGTCCAGCACGCTATTATTTATCCTTTCATGTGACTTGTGCTTCACTCCCAGCATTTGCCATTGGATTGATTTTTGCTTTCTGTTTTTTTTTTGCTTAGGTGCTTTTCGATGGGACAATAAAGGAAATGAAAGCTCAAGTTGAGGTTTTCTGGCTAAACGGAGGCAACCACGGGCTGACAGTGAAGGGAAGGTCGGAGGAGTCTGTGTTGGATGAAGTGAATTTACAAGTCATCGCTTGGATGAGTAAACTGAAGGCAAAAGGTTAATTTATGACTTCAGATCATTTTTATTTTCTTTTGTTTTGTTTTGATCTACTTGTTAAATAAATCATATTTTTTACACAATGTGGTCAAGTTGTTCTTTGTGTCATCAGAAACTATAGACTATATATTCAAACCTACCAAAAATATTTTTTAATGTTTAAGAAAATTAATTTTACAATCATCCTACGTTAAGGGTCACACACAGCTCTTAATCTGTGCATATAATCCTGAATAATCTAACCTGTTTAATCCTGAAGTATGACATAACCTTGAGCCGTTGAGTGTTGAATGCTGCAGTTAGAGGAAATGTTTCTCAGATCTACTTCAAGAAAACTTTATGAAGGTGTGACCAAAAATGTTCATACATTAGCTGTTAGTTTGAACTGTGCACTTTTATTTATCTGCTATGATATCAATTTACGGAGTCAACACTTTCACTATTCAAAGTAATAAAAATGATTGATTACTGTCATATTTTATAATCAGACTATACTCAGATCTTGGATTAACCACCAACCAACTAAACTCCCAATTTTGTACAGGTACAGATATCTGAAACTCTCGCGAGATTTCCACGCGTCCCTTTATAGCGTGCGTTGTTTGTCATTGTACAAAATAATTATGATATGTGACAACGACGTGGTTCAGCTCTGGTTAGGTTTAGGCACAAAAACACTTAGTTAATCACGGTTTGGGTTAAAATGATCACTCTCGCGAGATTTTATACTAGAGAAAACCCTGTTTCGCTGCTGTCCCTTTAAAACTCTGACGTTGACATTTACTCGAAGACGATTGGCTGGCGGACTTCCTTGTTTTTCTGCAGAGCAGCATGGCAGCAGAACCGTGGAATAGACTAAATATTCCCTTTCCAAGTGCCCTTTCTAGTGTCCGTATACATTTTAGCCCTAAAACAGGTACGATACACTGCTCCAATACACATTTAACTAAATATCTTTGTTTCATTTCATTAGAGCTAAAACTGTATATGTGCCGCTTGTAACCCACGTGGGAGAGATCAATACTGTGGATGTGAGATGTATCAGTATTTTACAATAAACAGCGAGTGTTGTTTCTGTTCTCCAGATGTCAATGTGAAAAACCTTTTGGTGGAAAACGGGAAGGTCCTCACGCTTATCCGCAGTGAGATTCTTCAGACGGAGATCAGACTTCTGTACGAGCTGCTGCACATCCTTAATAACAGCTACAAGGGCAACAAGACGTTCAAAGGCTTAAAGCAGGTGAGGGGTGTTGGTAAAGCTCATCTGACCACTACAGGACGTATGGATCTGTTTTTAATCATTCAGGTTTCAAATGTCAGTTAAAGGAGATGATAATAAAAAACAAAAGGTTTAAATGTCCTCATTTGTATTATTGACAGGTTGAACAATGCATAAACAGACTGAAGAACATGAAGCTCGATGTTGCTCTTCAGGAACTGACGGATCTGTGTCCCAATAGGATTCAAAGGTGGGTAGACAGGTTTTTGTTTTTGTTTACCTTTGTGGTTTATGACACTAACCTATGCAACAGGTTAAAACAACCCAAGCACTGGAACTATAATAGTATATTATAATGGGATTTCTGTGTATGTGTATGTGTGTGTGTGTGTGTGTGTGTGTGTTTTTTTTTCCTTTTAAAGAGGATTGGGCGTCCAGGCTGGTGAGTGTGATGTTCCCAGTCAACCCAAGCTGGAGTGGCTCTGTCTTAAAGTGCTGGGAGCTGCACACCTGATGAGCTGCACCTTGAACCGCTGCAGCAGAGCGTTTGTGTATCTTTTCACTGATCGATGATCCCTGATGAATCCTCTGATTTTAAAAAAACAAACAAAAAAACAACTCAATGCTATATACCAGGTTTGCCCTTTAACATTTGCATCAGACTCTCAAAGCAGCAGATGAAAGTGGAGGAGTTTGTTATCTTGAATGTGGTGATAACCAGCTTGCTCAGTCGGCTCTGGTGAGTGTTCATCCTCATTTCCATCTAAAACTGATTACGGTATACTATAAATGCAAGCAGAGGCTGATTTATGCCTTGGTCTGCTTGACTTTGCATGTTGGCTTCAAATCACAGTAAGATTTTTTATAAATCTGTATTTTAAACAGTTTTATTTGTGTTGCCTTTGTGCTCCATCAGGGTGATATTTCGTGGCGTCCTGGCCAGTCTGTCCACTCTGTATCAGCAGCTCCTGGAGTTCCTCAAGGAAGTAGCTCACGTTCGGCCAATGCCCTTCCTCACAGGCTTCTCCCTACCTGGAGATATGGCTCAGTTCCTGGATCCCTCGTATGCATTATTACTGACCAAACAGCGGAGACATGACCCCTGTGCCAAAGACCACAAGGAAAAGCAGCAGAGGAGAAAGAATTCTGTCAAAGTCAAGAATCGGGGACAGAACGGGAAGTTTAAAGAAGACCTGGGTGTTGCTGTCCAAAGAGGTGTTTGTCAACCTTTTATCAAATCCAGTTCTTTATTCTCCAAAGTTCCCGTTCACTCAAAAATGATGTTATGTCACTGTACAGAGGTTGTTTTGATTCAGAGATTGATTACATGTCATTTCATTTATTTTATGTATGAACCTTTTTTTGTAATGATATAAATTATTATTCCAGCCAGACTTTGTTTCATTTAAGATCATCATACGTTAACTGGTGAATTTCATAATACCATGTTTGGTAATGACTCAGACATGCCAGCTCTTTCACAGCTGGCGTGCAGATTCTGCTCAGCAAGGACGGCTTGGCTTTCCGAGGCACAGACGCATTTCAGGAAAAATCTACAGTGTAGTAACTGATTTGCATTATGGTGAAAAGCAAAGCTGTTTTAACCCGACCCTGCATCTTCTTACCATCTCATTTACCATGCAGAGCAAATCATGTTTACATTAAGCATTTACATTACAGTTTTGTTTTTTTCCCCAGATCTGGTTCTTGATGCTGACATGACGATTTTCAGGAATTTACCGGAGGTACGTGAGTGTTTCGGATTATTCTCTGCATGTTTATCATTAAGTGCTGCTACTTACCTGATGATTACATTATTTTGGTACCCAAGGGCAAGTCCCTCCCACAGGAATCGCACAAAGCGGAGAAGAAACAAACGTTCAAGCAACAAGCAAGAAAAGCCGCTACTTTCACAGACATGGCGAGCCATCTCGAAGAAATGATCCTATGGTGCAAATCCCAGAAAATGGAAAAGGAAAAACGCATTTTAACCTTCCTGCGTTTAAAGTGTCGAAGGATGAAATGTCTCGAGGCAGCAGGTTACAAGTAAGAACAACGCTACTGGATATAGAGCTGTTGGGTAAAACGACACGGTTCCAATACTGATGTTTTTAATAATTTGTCCTCATTCTCAGTGTCCAGCGGAAGTTGCAGACCTTCAGACAGGAAGCCTGCTGGGCTTTCTCTCCTCACGGGTCGGTGCCAAACACCTGTCGGTCTTTTGCAGCAGCAAGGAGAAATGCTCACATGAGAACTCGTTTTCAGTCACTCAGGAGGCGATTGAAGTCTCCTACAGTCAGCATTGGTGTCAAAAAGAAACGGGTGCAGAGACGAAGGAAGAAGACTGAGTTATCAACGTCTGATCCTTCAGAGGACGACGGACGAAGCAGGACTATATGTGAGGCAGCAGCAGCTCAGACCACTGACTACAACAGCCATGATGACATAGATGATATTTTTGCTGCTGTGGGTTTCTGAGACTGCTGAAATATACACATTCAAGGCTGAGTTCAGCGTGGAGACACATGGATGGAATTTAATGAATTACTATACGAGAACTGATGAGTTTATGATTTTATTTGAGTTTTTTTAAACTGGTGTTCACTTACTTTTAAAGCAGAAGTCGGCGTATAGATTAAATTTTTTTTTTTACAGACATTTTTGCTTTTTTTATTGGATAGGATGACTGAATTAGAGAGAGGGACATGTGACATACAGCTAAAACCCCTGACTCGAATTAAAACCAGGGACATAATAAGGACTCCCGAGAGGATGAAATAAAACCAGTGAGTTGATGCAGTTTCACTTTTCTCGATACCAGAATAGAGAACTTAAGAATTTTAATGCGAAACAAATTTTTAGCCATATTATTAATACCATCTGGAGTTGGACAAAATCATGAACATGTTCTAGTCCTGGCCGACTGCACTTTGTTATGCGAATGACAAGAATGCTTTTTGTACATATAAACCTTCATATTCCTTTCAGACATTTATGCCTTACATAGTGACAACTTGAAATAAAAGTTGAACCATGGACGTTGCAGTTATGTGGCATGATTCCTTACCAGTATACCACCAAACATGCACTTTTCTGCCAGCTACAGCACCCGCAAGATGAAATGTGCTTACTACGGATAATCATTTCACGTCTTGTTCCTCTTTCTTTATGTCTCTGATGGCAGTTCTGGCGCCACCTGGTGGAGTTAATACATCAATGCACTTAATGACTGTTGACTACATCCTTTAGAGAATATGGAATAAATGTCTCAACCCTATAAATTATAATGTCATAGTCTGCATCAGTGTGAGAAACTTGCTGGCAGTGGCCTCAGCTCTCCAGATCTTGAAGTATTGTAAAAGTAATTGTACTGTAGCAAAGTATAGTAACACCATGCAGGTGTCCACCAAATTAGAAACTAAGGGGTACGTTTTGTTGCGGTCCGTATTTTAGTTAGTTAAATTATGGACTTACATCAGCCTGCCCGCTCTATATGTGCATATAAGTCTACAGACTCCTGTGCTTTCTGGGGATTAATTTAAACCAGTTAGTCAAGGTCAGGTCTCGTCCTCCCCTGCAGTGAAGCAGCCTGTAGACCTGCGTTGTGCATACGTGGGAGGTCAGAGCAGTTATTTGTTTCCCTGCTGGAAGTTAGAGTGAAGGTGCCAAATGCTATCAGTATCATGATTTTTTATCCTTGATAGGACTTACAATATATACATAACACTTATCTGAGCTTATCCAATGGCATTTTTTACTCAGCTGAAGTGTGTGCAGTTCTCTCAACATGTGTTATGCTGACCCATAAACATCCTGTAGTACATACATTAAAAAAACAAACAACGATTCTTCTGTTATCTTGCATCTTATCCACTTAAAGAGATTGGCTGGCCACTTTCTGCAATAACTCCACTCTGGTTTAGGTGTATCTTTATCTAGTGGGGGTCAGCAAGTCTCCGGCACCGTCTGCTGCCACAGTTTAAAGTAATGAGACCATAGACTGTGGGACACCTTGTCTGTCTATTCCTACTCAGAGAATGTACACATTTTTGTTTGTTCTCAAAGGATTCTTTGAATGCATCTGTTTTTGGCCTGCGGGCATAAATATGGCCTAAAATAAGGAAAGGTATACAAATGTTTGCACCCTCAATATCCTGTTCTCCGGTCTATTTTCCTCCTTCATTCCACCTTAATAGCAGCAGGGGAATAGAACACATAACCTTTCCAGGTCTGAGCTTTTTGTATGGCATGAAACTAAAGGATTTTTCTCTCTTCTCTTCTCTAATCGACAGACATAATTCTCAATACTCTACCGGGGTGTAAGAAATCCATCACACCATTACATGCACAGAGACAAAAAAACAAAAAAAAAGTAAAGTGGAGTCTTAGAGGACAATCTCTCGCATCAAGTACATAGTGCCATTCATTACGCTGACTGGTCTCACATAATTCAGTGATCTAAAACATAAAATTGGACCTATGCTGTGGAGAAAGTGAGAGAACAACTAGAGAGAACATTCAAGGTCAAAATCCTCTTAATGGCTGGAGGGAGACACTGAATATAAATGTTTCTCTCACTGCATTTAAGTTACTCAATAAATTATGCCAAGAAAAAAAATAATATCATATTTTGCCTACTTTTAAATACTATAGTTAGGAAATACTGGTATATTTTGCCTTCTTGTTCTTCTTCCCATTCACAGAAAGGAAATACGTTTAGTCCTTTAACAATATATTTCAACAAGAATGTGTTTTGTGTTGTTTTAATGTCCTTGTCCAAGAATATATGTGGAGGGAAAAAACAAAACCTCGAGAGCTTTTAAAAATCCAGAGCAAAATGTGCCCTTCATCTGTGGCGTACACTAGAGGGGCTGAGACCAGAAACAAATGTGCGCTGTTCCCAAGCTGTGATTAAATTAGTAAGAAAATAAAGTGAAGAGGAGCATGTTGTGTACTTTTTGTATGTATGATGCCATCGGTCTGTGCAACTCTATGTTAACAAACTCTGTTGGGAGAGTACAGTGACAAGTTTCTGCTCAACACCATTAATATGACCTAAATAAAAAGCCCCCAGTTGTGCCATTACCATCCATCCCTTTACTTTCTGTACTCACTTATTTTTATCCAGGGTCATGGACAACACTTTTACTGCACTGCAAAAAAAATAAAAAATGTTATATATATATATATATATATTATTTTATTTTATTTTTTTATTTTTTTATTGAAATAAAGAAGAAAATAAATGTCCATTTAAAAATGGCTTCATAAGATCAAATAATATCATAGCAGTGTATTTGTCGTTCATGTCATTGAACAATCACTGTCTGGATGACACAGGAGACGTGTTCTCAGTTTATTGATCTTATTGAAATTAATGTTCAGCCAAAGATGAAAGTTCATCGGTTTGACTATCATTTTGTTGCTGTTACAAGCACATATATATATATATATTTATTTTACAAATATAAAACAATATATTTTACAATTCACAACATCCATTAATTGCCATTATAACACGAAAAGCCCCTCTGTCGTGTAAACCAGCAAGTTTACATACATTTCTGCCAGTGAAGTAAGAGATAGATGTTACAGATTCAATCAATCAGTCAAACTTTATTTGTATAGCATCTTTCATACAGGTGCAGAGTTGCCAAACAGCCTTCAGGATTGTAATCTCTTGCAATATTGTAATGCTTTGTTATGTTTGTTTATATTGTAATATCATGTTTGGAATAGGTGGTTAGGTTAATCCAGAAATAAAATCAATTAATCAATCATTATGATTTATGATAACAGTTGTACTAAAAACGCCTCAGTGGAAATGTAAACAGATGACAGTCATCAACAAGGCTTGACTGACGTTACATCCTGTCATCTGTCTTCACATCCGGAAGGTGGGGCTTTTGTTACAGGAGAAGGTGTTTGCGTTTGTTGAACCAATGCCTCGATATCTATTAATGCTCTCATCAAGATAGCATCAACCGAGGGCAGAAATACCAATCCTGCTTTGTGGTAAGTCTTCTAAGACATTTCTAGACATGTTGGGCATGTTTGTTTACACGGTTGTTAGCTTAAAGAGAAATGAGCCGTTTTAAGGGCAGGACGAGCGACTAATAGCATCAGAGTCGTGACAGTTTAATATTAGATAGATAGTGCAAAATAAATTCTTAATTTGTCTCGGAGTCAACCTGGCTAAATGCTATCGATGTCTGTTAGTGTGGTGGTTTATGTGTTTATGTGTATGCTTGTGTGAAACGGGAGTAAATAACATACCGTATAACAGTGCAACGTCGGGAACTTATCGTTAGGTTAGCTACCGGTCACTGTTTTAGCGTTAATGATACGGACATTTCCTTTAATTATGTTGGCACTTAATTTTAATAAATGGTTTTGTTTCCATGAATGTGACTAATTATTTAGCAGTAAGTTAACTGGTATAACCAAAGTCCGTGTTTATGAGCTTTTGTTGTTTTTGTTGGTCCGCTGCCGTTGAATGCAGCTAGCTAGCTAGCGTTATTGTTGTAACGGCTGTGCTACCGTTACGTTACGTGTTTGACAGATGTAACGTCTGCTTTTTTAATAGGGGTTGAATTAGTTAATGTTAATAGTTTTTATGTGTTTTTTTATAGATATTTATATATACTGCCGTCGAGTATATCTCCTATTACTGTGGGTTAAAAAGTTTTGACACACCCAAGCTGGCTCATGGTTTCTTCAGCAAATGTGGGTGTAACGTTAATCCTAACTGTCAGCAAAACGGCCGGTTAACCTACCACAACAATGTAGGGAAACAGATGGTTTTCTCCTCACCAGATTAGCATGTAATAGTACAATCTGTGACTTCTAATAAATTGAAATCATAAAGGTAAATCTCTTTTTTGTGACTCTAATACAACTAAAAACACAGTCAAGGGAGAGACAGAGACATATCTGTTGAATGAAGAACTTGTTGAGTTGTAGAAATGTGGGAAATACTATATAATAAAAATAAAAATGGTGGAAATACTAAAAGCTAGAACACAAAGTTGTCATGAAACACCACATTGTTTAACGGTGCTGGATAACAGTGGGGGGTTGTTTTGTGTTGCGTTTACTGACGCTGAGTGTTGCGTTTACTGACGCTCTATTTTGCAGATGAGTCTTTTTTTTTTTTTCTTTTTTGTTCGTTCAGACAAGAGCAAACTGTGAACAAACCTATGTTGACTTTTTTGTGGCATCAGAGGAAGAAGATGAATATAATCACCCAGATTCATGTGTCTCAAAAAGAGTTTTACTTGCTATTTGTTTTGTTTGTTTATGTTTTTGCTGAATACTGAATAAATACTGTTTTTGTGGTTCAGATATGCATTAGAGGTGTCCTCAACTTCTAATTCATGCGATTGTTTGTTGAAGACTGATTGTAATTTGTATAATTTGTTTTTACAAATGTGGCAAAACGCAATCACTTGGTTAACAGAAAAAAAAAACAGCGAATAACCCAAATAAAGGGTTGCAAGGAAGTTTTATTACCAGTTAATCTGCCTATTATATACTCAATTCATCATTTGGTTTATAAAAGATCTGAAAAGAATGAAAATTGCACAGTTTCCTTCCTTCACCAACAATCCAAAACATATAGATATCCAGTTTATTATTACATAAGACAAAGAAACCCTGAAAATCATCACACAGTTTTGCTTGAAAAATCTAGTTTTTGACCCCAATCCAGATCCAAGTGTCTGATACAATATTTTTTTTTTTTTTCCAAGAAATAACAAGTGTAGCCTACCAAATTTTATATGAGCTACATTATCCAAACACTGAAGGTCCTGGTTCAAAACTACAGTTTATTAGCTTAAAGATTAACAAGGTTATTGCAACTCCAGAAATTGACGTGGTCAGCTTGACAGAAGATGTTTTGCTCTGTTGTTGTTGTGACTACAAAAAAAATACTCAGTACACTTACAGTTGTACAGCGAGCTTGCACAGTGCAGTTTCCTCCCTCACAAATAATGTTTGCAGAGTACAGACACAGGTGTGTCTAAGTTGCTCTGCAGAATATACAAACTACCAAAAAAAAACCCACAATCTTTCTTAAGTCATAACTGTCAGCTGGTCATAAGCCTTGAAGATGAGATCTCTGAAGTTGATCATTGTTGTGTGTTTTGTGTTTGTGGTGCCAAAATGACCAGATCATTGAAAATCACTGTTGTGCATGAATCAATTCCAACTATCCTATTCCTGAATATCACAGTTAACACAGTTTGCACCACAATCACAACTTGTTCAGGGAACGAATGATGCTTAACCGGCCATTTTTCCTGGATGTCAGGATGTTTTTATCTCTTTTCCATCAACCATGTCTTCTTCCTCACTTGAATGTGTTTTTTTTTTAACTTAATGCTAAGCCCTCTAGTTCCTAACTATTACTACAACTTATCAGCCTATGACAAGCATTTTCTACAAAGCTACATTTCCCTGTTTTCAGACCTAACCTGGTTGGCTCAAATCAAAAAGCTCCTTCTGCTTTTTTCGATCAGCTTTTCATTTTCTGAATAGGTTCCCAAAAAGACTGCAGTTCTCAGCGTGTAACAGAATCAGATTCAGGAAAACCATCTGTTAATGATGTTGGCACGGGCAGAATGACCAGTGTAAAGCGGTTTTACTGCACTTGCAAAGTGAGTGAATGTACTGTTTGTGATGTAGATAAGTGCATACCAAGCTGCCATCAATTATCTGCTTTCTGTCAGCAGGAAGAACAGGTTTATATATATTGTGACTGTTATTGACTATATTATGTACTATATGATCCATGCTTGAGGAGTTAGAAATGTGTTGCCCGCCATATGTGATGTTGCTCAATTGTCACATACACTTAAAATCACTTCTCTCTGCCAATTTATGTCTTTATTCATCCAGCTCTAATACACACAGCTCACATTTTCTCCCACTTCTTACCTAAGAAAAGTAGACAAAAAATAAAATATGAAAAAGCATTGTTGGGTGTGTTTTGTTAGCAGCAGCAAATGTAGCCTCGAGCTGCTAGCCTCAAGCAGAACCGAATAGTGGGCTACAGACGTCTGGTAACCTCACTTCTTTCAACTCCACTTTTTTTTTTTCATTTTCAAACTTGGCAGTTTTCAGCCTCGGCCGACGTTGCTTCAAGAGGTGCATTTTTATCAGACTTCATACAGCTCCCTCTGGAGCCACAGAGCCTTTCTACAACCTTTTCCACATATAGTACTCCCCAGGACCTGCAAACTGACTTTCCTCTTAAAAGATCCCCTCCAGGCCGGTTTTAAGACAAATTAAATTTTGTGTGATGATATTTTTACACAAAAAAAAGTTCAGCCTGCCATAATTACAGCGTTTTTCGAGTAAGTAGTGGAAGCAATAATAATATTAAAAAAAAAACACATTTCTGTATGAGTGTAGAGTAAAATCTTTTCCCCCCGAGGCAGCTAATTTTACATACTGCCATAAGAAGATGCAGCGTCTATGTAGGGCCAGTAATGACGACTAGGAAGAGAAATTGTGACGACAAGCAAGAGGAAGAAGTTATGCAAATGGGTTGTTTTCTGAACACATGAAACTCTTTTGATAAATCGGTTCCCCTTAACCCTGACTGCTGACATCCAACTCGACCCAGTGGCCTGTTGGTTTAACCAGAGGGTACGAAAGCCCAAGAACTGGTTAGTACAGTTATCTTTTCTCCTACACCTTTTTAATGCTGCTAGAGATTGTTGATAGTTAATTAAAAAAAAAGTTGATGAAAAGTACCATAGTCTTGTTATTTACAGTATGGTTGTGTAAGGTACAATACATTTACATAGTGTTGAGGTAGTAATCAAGAAAAAACAAACTGTACCTCAGTGCAGATGTAAAAATCCAGCTGTTGATTAATACCCTTTGTCACTGTCTAAATACTGAGTGATTAGCGTAGCAGCATAACGTCTTTCAGACTGAAATGCTCCCAAGTTTTCAATAGTTCCCAGCAGTTTTTCTTTTTCAACTTGTGCAGTCAGCATGTTGTATCAGCTCCATGGTAGTCAGATAATGAAACAGTTTTGAGGTACAGAATTTGAGGATTTATATTACTAAAATTGCTTAAGTTCCTTGGAATAATTGTGTCAGGCCTGCTGTGATGAAGTACCTCTTTTTGAAGTGTGGTTTGTGGTTATTTCCATAGTGAAATTAAGTCAAAATAATAACTGTTTGGAACATAAGAAATCAGTCTTAAAACAGCACGGTTTGGAAAATTGTGACCACTAACATGCTATGTTTGGTTAATCAACCCATCTGCAATGCAGTAAGATATTAACATGACGTTTAGCAAGAATGCAGAGCCTTACAAACTGATATCCAGTCACATATACACCATGCAGTATATGGTGCATGATTCGGGTGGTGACATGAGAATTAGTGGAGAGCTGATCTCATCGGTTTTGCCTCCTCTCCACTCGGCGTCTTTCCTCTCCACTCTGCTCCTCTCATCTACCCACTGACACACACTTTTGCTCTGAATGTATGCCAGAGAAGGCCATCGTTTCATGGGGATGGAGTATTGAAAGGAGACTCGGCTCGTTTTTTTGTTTTTTGTCTAAGCGGTGAATAAGAGAGATAGTGTAGCAATTTTAAGTATTTTCTTTCTCACCCACCTGAAAACCAAGATATAATAAAAACAAAATCATAGCAAGACAGAGATAACTAGCGGGGAGATGTGGGATGTTCAGCAGAAACAAACAGACGTATCAGTGAATGCATGCAGAAATCTGAACTCCTGTCTCTCTGCACCATGAATCAGCCGTGTGGAATGCTTAGATAATGGCAAAGACATGATGTTTGGATAAAGATCATCTGAGTCAGCTGAAGGGAGGTTGGGAAGGATGTTGTGAGTTATAGGCTAAACCCAATAAAGCTTATGAGTCACAGAGCCATTGCACAATAATGTATTTGCTCCATACAGTACCACAGGGTGGTGGTGCGATGCTTTGCCCGAGTCATTGTTCAGTACGCTAATGGGATCAGTGAAGATTTGCACTTTGTTTGCACCTTGATGATGATCTCCATATGAATGAAATAAATATTCAGGATGTAGAGGGGAGGTGGAGGGGAGGTGGGGGTATGCATTAGAAAAAGCAGGCCCACTCGTCGTTGCTGAAGTAGTAAGGATTGTAACACAGAGAGGATTTAGTTCCCTGCTGCCCCTGTTTCGTCAAAGGCCCCTCTGTGCACTCGCCCTGGCTGAGGGTTGTTAGTATGCACTCTGGGGTGCTTTTTTAAAAACGTCTTCCTTGCTGCTGTATACCGTCTTCATAAGTAGGCCGAATCATTAGTTGATCTCCACTGGCAGTGGCCATTATAACTGCTGTATCTTTGGCTAAACACATTTCTGCCGTGCCTCCTCTGTGGTTTGCTGTTAAATTATGCAGCGTTGGTTACTCTGTGATAAACAAGCCTTAGGATCTTGAATTCAAATTACTGTGTGTGTGTGTGTGTGTGTGTGTGTGTGTTACAGGAGAATCGTTCTTACACACACCTCATGACCGAGGTGTCTCATCTAGGTTATATTGTTTTGGGCTACAGCATGTTGTAATTATGACTAGTTAACTATCACTATAAGAGCTCCAAGATGAATATTACATAATGTCACATCCTGTAATATCTGGTGGATATTTAGGCTACGTAAAGTCAGTACCGGTAAACCACACCCACACGAGGCCACCCAGTTTACCAGCACAGAATGATGATGAGAGAAACAGCCACACTGGGAATGTGGAGGGTTGTTATTGGGCCAGAAAAGCCTGAGCTTTTTCCATCAGATGAGAAGAGGAAATCCCCCCTCACCCCTGTGACCTTGGGAATGCAGAGAGGGAGGTTGAGATTGATCGTCGGGTCATGTGCTACTTTAGGGAAATGGCCTATTAACTATATACTTTATATATGTCCTGGTAGCACCAACATGGGTTGTGTCGCTGTAATCTCTTCTCCGTATCTGCGAGAGTCTTGGCAAACCTCGGTGCGTCCCTGCCAAAGTGCTGCGAGGAGCAGAGAGGAAACTCTGGCCCATTCTTGATGAATTCCTTTAGCTCACACTGCACTAGGGTCATCTATATTTCAGCAGCTTAGCAATACCCCTCCTTCTCCATAAGCCCACATCTCCTAAAATGGACCAGCACCATGAAGACTCCAGTTCCATATGTGGGTCAGGCCTAAATATTCATTCCTCCTCCATTATAACTGAGCTGTGGCTGGTGGAAATATGGCAGGACCCTGCACCTAATGTTTAAACTTCCTTTAGAGGTCTACACTAAGCACTGTGTTGTACTGAATCTTCCTTTTTGTTGTTGTTTTGCCCACAGTTTATTTATTTTTATTATTGCTTTATTTAGAGCATTGGAACTCTGTGTAAGTACATTTGCACAGGCAAGTGGGTTTCATCTGAATAATTGAAATGGTGACCCCTATGCATAAGTGCTGAGTTTGGCGTAGGGTCTTTCAGAAGGTGTGTGTGTGTGTGTGTGTGTGCATCCTTCCTATGAGCCCTTTCACTTGCCTGGTTTACTGATAACAAAGACAGGAAGAGCACAGGTCAGACATCACTTCCTGGTTGGGGATGGTTGAACGATGCCACATCCTCAGTGTCCTCATCGGTCATACAGTCGATACTGAAGTGAAGGTCAATGTGATGTGTACCCCCATACTTATACACAATACTGCATCTTATTGCAGCAAAAGCACAATTGTACATCCGTTTATACATTTTCTGTTGTGTTTTCACGCGTGCAAAGTTGTCGCACCGTTGAAATACCGAGCTCCCTTTACTGCTTTTACTTTCTGTAACTTTGAAGCCGTGTGAAATTTTAAATATGAAACGGGACGTCAAATGGTCAGCATCACTAAAGTGTGGTCATCAGATCTCATCTGATATTTTTCACACATGTTGCTGTGATCCAATGCAAGAGGATAATTTAGGTTTTGTTAATAATATTCTTATGAGACAGTTTAGTTAACGGTATACGATGATGGAACATGAACGTACACACTATTTGACATCAGATTTGTGGATTCAGAAGTACATTCAACAAGAGTTAGCGCATCAAGAAGTTAAAACACTTTCATATTTCCACATGTACAGTGCAGGAGTGGGTTTTTTTTTTTATCTCTTTGGTTTTGTCTGGTTAAGTGTCAGTGCACGCTTGTCTCACTGTATATGCTGAAGTGAAATGTTTACTGTTGGGGAGGAGTTGAATAATGCCACGAATAAGCTCAATGTTTCCATTAGTGTGACAACTAAAGAGGAGGGAACAGCAACTCTTTCTTGGGTGAGGCACACTCTGCAGGATTTGTCAGTTACTGTTTGTAAACATAACGTTCGGATTTAACCTCCCACACACACACACACACACACACACACACACCTCGCTGACACACACACACACACACACACACACACCTCGCTGACACACACACACACTGAACGGACAGCAGTCCACCGAGGACAGAATGAAACAGACTTTACTCGAGTAGACTGCGACTTTTCTCCGTCTGACAGTACAAACTATTTATCCATCAACTGTTGAACAAGCTGTGTCCTTCCACAACCACCCCAAACACAGCGGAGGGCAGGGTTTCTGCTGATAAATACACCACCACTTCTAGTAAGTGACGAGTCTTTACATTGTTCTTTAGGAAAATCCTGCATAGTATTACCTTTAAAGCAAAGAAGAGGTTGGTTCTTATGATGTGACTATTGTGTTGAATCCTGTGACGAAAGCACTCTCACACTCTTCTTGCCCTTTTGCTTCTGACATTAGATTTTATTATCAGACATGAATTGACAGATGGTTAACTGTATAAAGCTGTGAGTGTGTAGTGAGGTGAGTAAATGGATGTTGGGTGTTGTTGCCACAACAGTGAGTGCGTATAAAAATTATAATTAGAGTTCAGGATTTGCCAAAGGATAAGCTGATGAGACCTGAGTGTCATCAGGCAGTAGGAGTGTGTCAGTGACTTTAGTCCACAGAAAGTGATCTGCTGCTGCTTTAGTCACATGACCCGCACATTTTCTGTCATTCATTTACAAATGTAGTTGTAAACGGGTTACTACAGTAAATGTGGAAGTTTTCCTCTGACAGCACCCGTTGTACAGAGAAAAATTTTATTCTTGTTAAAGTGTCAATAATCAGTTGATAAACTGACAAGCATTGTATGCAGCCTGAATTTAAGTTCATTTAATAGATTATATATAGATTATAGAACAAAATGACCCTTGAAGTCTTAGCTGAAGTAGGTCTTGGTGATAGATGGCTACTAATGGCAGATAAATGACTAGTTTTCATTTGTCTTCTGATGAACCCTGCACACATCTGACACTCTTGATACAATACTTTTCTGTCCACCCTGAAGGCTGTTGAAGACATGCCAAGCAGGCATTTATAACATAGTCTTAATTTGCTCTGTCATGGAAGTTGTGGCTGACAGAGAGAGAAGATCTGGAAGTCAAGCAAAAGCAATTAACTCTGAACTTTCACCCTCTCAGGGTACGGTCCGTATAGTGCAACTAGATGGCCAATGACGTCTTTGTTCCTTTTTAATGACTTTGGCACATGACGCCCTGTTTTAATGCGTTCCTAAATGCCGTCTTGGAGTGGAGAACGATAGCTTCATTACCTCTGATCAGCTGCAATGACCCTTTGATGGCGAACTTTATAAAATTCTAGGATTCACAAGTTGGCAATTTGGCACTTTAATGGGAAAGCTGCGGGTTAGGATTGAAGATTTGTTGGAGCAAAGCCGCGCGTCTTGGCACAGTAAGTTACTGTCAGAGGGAAAGCTGTTAAATAACAACTGCCATCTGTCCCTGCACTTGTCCACACACTTTCCTCCCTCGATTCAGGAAGGATATTTACTTTATGCACTAATATGTTTCCACTTTTGTCATTCACAGGTTGTGTCTGAGTGTGTTTGTGAGTGTGTGTGTGTGTGCGTGTGTATGTATGCGTGTATGTGTGTGCGTTAGTAAGAAAGAAGATTCCAGTGATGGCTACCAGTAAAAATAAAAACCAGAGCTCTCTGGCACTGCACAAGGTGATAATGGTGGGCAGTGGAGGTGTTGGGAAGTCTGCCCTCACCCTGCAGTTCATGTATGATGAGGTGAGTCAACACACTCCTCAATAACTTCAACACTGGTATGACTTCAATGTGAGCACTTGTTTGCCAAAACTCATTGACTAAACCAGCACGTCCTCCTTAATGATTTAAAATTTAAAGACTTCTAGTGGTTAAGCTATAGAAAGCTTTTAAAGTGAAGCGATTGTAAGTCGTGTTTCAGAAAACAGTAGGGCTTCTGTCTATTAATTGATTAGTAAGAACATGATCTGAGGAAGCAACTGTAGTTCCTACAGCGCAGAGGTGCTCGATTCAGGATTTTATTAACGCTTTAGTGGTGCTTTATGCATGTAAATGCCTCTTTCATTCCCAGTTTGTGGAGGACTACGAGCCCACCAAGGCAGACAGCTACAGGAAGAAGGTGGTTCTCGATGGGGAGGAGGTCCAGATCGACATCCTGGACACAGCCGGCCAGGAGGACTACGCTGCCATCAGGGACAACTATTTTCGCAGTGGAGAGGGTTTCCTCTTAGTCTTCTCCATCACAGAGCATGAGTCGTTCACTGCCACCGCTGAGTTCAGGTACTATATCCGGCCTATCTGTCTGTGTGTGGCACCTATGGGAGCTTAGATTGGTCCCCGCAAACAATAAATTACAACAAAGGCTCAGAAATGATTTACAAAGTACCTTAAATGGCATCAATTCTGATCCTGCTAACAAGTTAATATGATTTACTCAGTTAATCAGGATTTTTTTTTTCAACTAACTGTTGATCATGTCAAAAGAAGGTCTCTTAAAATACAAAGAAAATACAAAAAAATAAAATGCTAAAAATGTGCCGTCCCTGCAGGGAGCAGATCCTGCGGGTGAAGGCGGAAGAGGACAAGATCCCTCTCCTACTGGTTGGAAACAAGTCAGACCTCGAGGAACGCCGGCAAGTGTCTGTGGACGAGGCTCGAGGGAAGGCTGATGAGTGGGGCGTCCAGTATGTAGAGACATCAGCCAAAACCAGAGCCAACGTCGACAAGGTACACACACACACACACACACACATACACACACACACATATCATTCTCCAGAGACTCACTTGGTATACATGAAATGTTTGTAACAGCTTCTAGATTCAAGGACAGACTTGATGGGAATAATTTTCATATTTCTTTCAGCCATGTCTATTCATCCACTTAAAACCGGTCTGTTCTTCTTTTTTTTCCCCCCTTCAGGTGTTCTTCGATCTGATGCGTGATGTACGAGGCAAGAAAATGTCAGAAAACAAAGACAAAAACGGAAAAGGAAAGAACAAGAAGAACAAGAAAAGCTTCAGAGAGCGATGCTGTTTACTTTGAACTCCTCATGGACCTTAAACAACCCACAATTACAACTGCAGAGTTGGGGAACAAATCAGAGTGTCGTTGCCATTGTCGTTCAAAGTTGACCTTTTTTTTAATAGCTCATCATAGTTTAGTGTCTAGAACAATTTCAACCACTTTTTTTTTTTTTGCCATTTGTAATCGATGAAATCTGACTTGCTGTTTTATTGGAAGATAACCACTGTTCTGACTGTGACTTGGGGCTGCAGTGCTTGATGGCTCAACGTAAGCCGATGACTAAACTGCCACTGACACTAACTCTGCTGCTCGAGACATTCTCCACTGTTTAACTCAGCGACTATACTGCCTTTGACTTCAGTTCAGTTCAGTGTGTTTTACACCAGAACTGTCAAGTCTTTGTCAAGTTAACAGTGCTCTTATTTTCTTTACTTTCTCTTATTCTTAACCTGCATAACGATCAGTCTATCGCAGTCTTATGTTAATCAATTTACAAGGAACTCTAATGCTGCTGTCTGGCATATTTGTAATCATTTAAGGTGACACTTAACATTGTTGTTTGCCTTATTCATTAATCTGTCCAAACTTGCATCTTTGTGATCGCAAAGGATGTTTGAATGGCTGTTGAAACTGGAAGTTTAAAATGTTTTTTTCATTTCTGAGCCCTGGAGGCTCCTCTTTTAACCAATAATTTGTGATTTTTATTTTTATTTTTTCCCTGACTGATAGAAGAATCAAGACGGTGCAATCAAAGGACTTGTTGCCAAACAAGGTAATTTTCTTCCATTGTTATCACGTGATTACCACAAATTAGTCATGAGATGTTTCACAGTTTTTTTCGGGAGGACTGCTGAAAAGTAAATTCTTTTGGTGACGGTTATCAGAAAACTATAAAATGTCTGGTGAAGTATTCTTGTTGAATATTTTTTAACATTTGTGGGATATTTTAAAGTTGTGAGAAAGAAGCCTGATATGCAGTTACTGTTGCTGTGTTTTTCTACTTTGGTCAACTAAGCAGTGAGTGAGCGGAAATAAGACACACTCTTGTATCTTCTGCCATATCGATGTAATCTGGCCCGTCCCACCATTCTCAGATACGCGAGATGAGTGTTGACAATCCAGGAGGCCGCCATGTTTTTCATCATTAATTACTAATCTCAACATTTTTATTATACTGATCTGTGTTCTTTTGGAGAACATGCACTACATTGCCAGTACCTGAGAAGTGTAGCTTTTTAAAACGGTTTGTGCCAACAAAATAACAAAAAACAAAAAAAACCCCAAACAAACTGACAACTACATTTGTGGATGTGCAGTGTGTGTGTTAATCAGCTGCGTGTGTGTGTGCATTTACCAGAACATTAGACTACCTTTCTGTATCTGTGAGTGAAGCTTTGACAAGGGCACCAATTTCTTAACTGTTGTTTCATCAAGTGCTACAGTAAATGAGATATTTCCGTGATTCTTTTTGACATGTCCTCCCTTTTTTTTTTTTTTTCTTACTGTGAGTATGCTTTTATCTCTCTGCAGTGAGTGTTGCTGAATAAATGCTTTTTTCCTTTATAAATACTCAACATCATTTTTACAGTATACATCATCACAAATTCACAATGAGAAACTTGTTATTGTGTATTAGAACCAGAAAGGGATCCCTCTATCTCTCCTGTAGTATTATTGATTTTCTGTGATATTTCTATAATTTTCAGGGAATGTAAACTTTTTTCTTTTTTTTTAACAGCGCTACCTTAGCATTAATCTCCCTTCCGGGTCAATAGTCAAATATCCCTCATATCTTCAAATTGATAGCCTTTTTGTTGGCTGTGCAGCAGCTCCCAGCTGTTCATCTGAACAGCATCAAAGATAAGACTGTGACTTCTCTGCTCTTTTGCAGTGAATTGTATATTTAAAAGTATTGATCAGACAGGCTATAACATCAGGTGAATGCTTAAATTCAGTGTTCACTCCTAAAAGGGAGAGTACAGAGAGAATTATGGGTGTTTTTATGGAAGTCACTGTTCCACATTTACTGCACGCCTCTATATAAACACACTAATCCCCCCAACAATTTATATCGCCAGTGAAAACTACCGGAGAACCTAAGCCTATGGCAGCTTTTTCACCAGAGGAGCTAAACATGTCACAGCTCTGATAAGCACATTTACCTGCCTGACACTCACCTCTGGATTTCCACCCTTCCCCTGCGCCTCTAAGTAGGCAGATTAGGTGGTCCGTTAAACCCGCAGGAAGGCACTTATTTAGAAATATATGAAAGGGCAAAGTGAGCCAAGCTAATGACCGATGCAGTGTCACCAGCGCACTCTTGGGTCTTTTATCATTCTGTAGAGAGGGCCCCCGTCCTCTGAGTAACCCTCATTATATCTGAGCTAATGTTGGGGATGAGGATGTTCAAGTGATAAAGTACCATCACAGCCCTTCATTATACAGAAAGAGAAACAGACTCGGTGGAATTGTGCTCGACCTATAAGATAAATGCAATGGACAAAGAATAATTCCTATTTTAGCGACTGTGCCATATCCTGCTGTCTGCAGGGTGTGTCTCAGAAGGGAGACGATGTTCACTCTTAGTCCATTGGATGGCAGTCTTGGTATTCTGCAGGCCCGCTCCTTTGCTGCTTTCTGTGTCATAAGTGCTTTCACTGCTAGGCTTTGTTTAGTGGTGACTATTGACTGACTGAATGAGACTGAACCCATCAGTCCATCATCAATCCTTAAACAGTTCATAAAGAATTGATTAACATTTTACATGTATGTTTATCTATGAATTATAACTGTCACATTCATCAGTAACGGCACAAGTTAAATCTTTGTTGTGTTTTTATTTGCAAGATTCAACAACAGTAACTTTTCTTTCTTTCTTTCTTAGAAAAATGATTTGCTGTACAAGTAATTAAAAAAAAAAACATCCATGACAAACATCATCCATATTAATTTCTGAAACATTTATTGCACATTCACATGTGTTGAATGTAAAGAACATTACTTATTCAAAAGCAGTTATTGTCCACTTTAAGCATCAACTGCAACACTGGTCTTCAAGAGTGAACGTGTCGGCAATGATGTCTATGCGTACAGTGGATGAACTATGCAGTGTATTTCTACTGTATTTCTACTTTTAGAGAAGAAAGAGAGAGAGAAAACCTACCTGGATGGAACATGAAACAACAGCCCACACTTTATACCTGCATAGCGAGGCTAAAACAGCCAAACTATCAACCGCTTCAGCACCACAAATGATTGTGAGTAGCAGGAAGAAAACCTTTTAACTGTATTTTTGCTCCTACTTTTGCCATTTAAGAAGAGACTGGTGCTTCCTCAGCCAGAGCTCAGGGCAGACAAGGGCTTCATATATTCTCCAGACCCTGTATGTGTGTGCGCGTGTGTGTGTGTGTGTGTGTGTGTGTGTGTGTGTGTGTGTGTGTGTACGTGCATCTACTGTACATAAGATCCACTGTGGTTAGCTGTTGGATGATATAGTCCATCACTCATTTTGTTGTCTACATATCTAAATATTTTCCTTTTTGTAAGTATATCCTGTAGTTGTGTCTGTGCTTGTATTTCCTGTTTGTATAACTTTTTGTGTTAAAGCATGTTTCCCAACCACTGGTTCCCAACCTCGGGGTCCTCGCTCCCCCACTAGGGGTCGTCGAAGCTCTCTATGTGAGAAAAAAAGAAATGTCTTAATTCACTTAATTTCTGTTTATATCAGATATACGAGGAAACCCAAAACTTTACAGAATTATTATTAAAAAATAAAAAACAAATTATCAGACTTTCAGTAGTACCTTTCTAATATCCTTCAAATTACTCTTCTTGGGATGTGACACACTTGTTTCAGCCCTTCTTCCCTTCCCAAAAAATTTGTCACCGTGTCCTGAGCCTCTTGCATGATAGTGAATTTTCTCCCTTTGCAGTGAGAAAATGTCAAAATGAAAGTGTGAAACTCTGCCAGCTGAAGCGGCTGCGTGTCGGTGGGGGTCATCAGTGGAAAAAGGTTTTGAACCACTGTTTTAGAGCATTTCCATAATTTAATGTTGCTGTGGCATTTCACATTTGGTTTGTCCACTGAATGAGATGAGATGATAGTTAATAATAGATAGAATCTAGGCCTGTGATCTAATCACACTTAATCAATGTCATTAAAACCACAACTAGGAAAACAAGTGGTGTTATCAAGTCATATAATATTGGAGCTACAAAAACAACAGTTTGTGTGGACATGCAGATGTTGCCACGTAATATCCTGGAGTTTCTTAGATGGCGAAGGAGCAGAAAAAGAGAGCTATACAGAAATTAGCACTGTGTTTCTGCAATCAGCAACACAGAGGAAACAAACTCATTAGCAGGACCTGCTTTTACTCTTTATTCCGTCTTAAATGATTGAAACAAACCACGTAGCTATTAGCGACACAATTTGATGTGAAACAGCACGAATTAGAGCGCGTCATGCAATTCATCACAAGCTCGTCAGGTTGATGCGTTGAGTCAAGCTCATCACATTTCCAGCAGACCTGATCATAGACGAGCAATAGCGTAACAAATGAAAGATTGTCACTTTCTAAAACGAAAAGTTAACAAAAACACTGAAATATTATTTAAAAAAAAAGTCTGTCAGGAAAAATAAATTCACTCTACCTCCTCTGTAATTTATAAAACTGAACTATGGTGAGAGTAAAACATAGTGACTGTAGAGTATCAGTAATAATCAATGTTCACACACTTGTGTCTGTTTTGCTGTTCTTTCCTACATATAGATTATTCAAGTTATATATTTAATTTCTGAAGTCTCCCGTTGAAATGAATCTTACACACCATGAAATCTAACATGTTTTTTTTTTCCTTTTGCAAGAATGCATTGACATTTGCTTACATATAATACTATACACAATCGCAAATTATAGTGATCAATGTACAACAATTAAAGATGTCAGCACCCACACACACACCCACTCACACACACACACACACACACATATGGTGTGTTCGACATAGACCAATTAACACTGTTGGCCCAACACTGATTCTTGCCAGCTTATGTCACCCACAACAACATCCTAAAATATGATATGAAGGCCTTCCCTTTCAATTGATTAACTCCTACATGCCATCAGTATCTGTAGTCTCTAATTTGACTGTCAAAGTGCTATCATGCACATCAGATTCACTGCGGTTGGCTTGATTAAATCTCAAACTTAAGCACCGGGCTGTTACACAATAACAATAACTAAAATGCATGTGGTCTGGTGCACATGGCCGCTTCAGTGTTGGAGACACTAAGAATGTACTGGACGTATGTGTGGTTCCCTCAAAAGGTATAAAAAAAATATAATGCATATAAATAAAAGACAATATATTTAAACTATATTCTGACGAACGCTCTGCTTCACAACAGTGGTGCAATGCTCTTCACTCCAAGAAATTACTGGTACAGGAAATGATGTACAAACTTCTGGAGTTGAATATGTTTTATTAAGACTGTTGCATGCATTAATGATGGCAGACGTGGTAGCTGCCTCTCAGCTGTAACTGGTTGAAGGTCGGCCCCGTGAAGGAAAAGATACACACTCAGTTTTGCTACATCAACATGTAATAATGTTTTCATAGTTATATAATCAAGGATGAATGGCTGATTATATTAATAATAATAATAATACTTACCTCATAACATAACTTTAAGATAATGCAGAATAACTGACATCAGTGTAGCATGAATGTTTTTTTTGTTGTTTTAATGTCAGCTGAAGGGTTGAGGTCGCTGCCAGTGGCAGGCTTTATAAGGCTGCCAGTTTCCATTAAGTGCTGCTGCTGTCGGGACCTCATGCTGTCCATTGCTCACATAATTTTGTGTGGAGTCAAATGTTAATATAACACTAAGGCAGGTGTTACCTATCACAATGCCTCTTGTGAAATAACTGGTGTGCATTTGCTGGCAAAGGCACAGTCAGTGCCCTCAAACCGCTTTGCTCTAGTTGGAGCAACACAGCCTCTATAACCTATAACTGATTGGACTTTCAGACTCACCTTGTTAATTTACCCATCAGTTTTTTTTTTTAAGCAATATTCACTCAATACAATTGCAAATACCTTCCTGATTTTAATTGTTTCATTAAGTTCAATTCAAAGATTTCTAGTCCCTGACTGTAGTTTGTTCACTTTTTTTCTTGGCTGAGCCTCAGTGTTGATCACGTTACAACACTGGTGCCGATTTCACTCAGTAGGTGAAACTGTTAAGTTCAGTTCAGTACAAACTAGGCCTCTACAAGCACTTTTAACACATCGTCATTGTTTCTATGGCTTTTAAACAAGCTAAGCAGTATCTGCAAAGACTCAAAATGTTGACACTGAATGCATCTAAAAAATATTTTCATTTCTTTCCCTACAATATTGGTATGATTACGGTGCATGTACAACACTCGGGATGAAAAAAAACTCCTGACCAGGGTTTGTTAACACTTAACTGAACCAGATTCTCTCCACAGTGTCTCAAATAGAAAAGAAAGTGAGAGTCAATGGGATGAAAAAAAAAAAAAAAAAAAACTTGTCCAACTTTCAAAAACCTCCGCTATGCAATCTCAGTGTAACACGTAGGGTCCTGGCCGAGACAGATCAAACTGAAAGAGGCAATAGTTGCCCCATCTGACTCCTGGCTGTGCTCTCATAACTATAATAACACATCACTCATGTCAAAGGTGGCTGGGTATGCTTGAAAGTAACGATTCATTAGAGCCTATTTATAATACTGAGCAGCAGGATACTGGAGTACTGTTCACATTAATCTGCATGCTGTGTATGGGCAATAATTGCATCAGGAATTTAAGTTATTGTGTGTGTGTGTGTGTGTGTGTGTGTGTGTGTGTGAAATGAAGAAGAATTAATTCAATTTGAGCACATGTGACTGTAGGGGTGTGTTGTTAGAAACCTCAACACAGCAGGCCTCTCCAGCCGTGGGCGTAGCGCTGCTGCTTTTGGCTGACAGGTAAGATGAGATATGAGCAATGTGGCAAAATAGATGTTATACAAAGTCCTGCACCAACTTCAAACACCAGGCTAAGGCAAAGTTGAAATGTTGTCCTTTTGAAGTAGAGTTCCTACATGAACTGTTCAGTTAAATTGTGGCTTAAATTCAAAACAGTTTGCATGAATATTTGATGTGTTAATATTATATATTTAAACACTTTATAGTAAGGGAACAAATCGCTAACTAATGCACGGCATGATGAGTATATATATATGCAAGATGCAAAGCATAGTGCGCCCAGATCATGTACAATACATCCATCTGGTGCTGCAAATTCAAATAATGTATTATTTATATAAAGCATCTATATTCTGCTTTGAGAGAAGCTGAAACGCCCTTTACGATGTAACTGGAATCTGGAATTTGATGCTACATCAATTAATATATGAAGAGCTGTAAATTAACATTAATTTATTGATGAACCATTAAGTGTTGAAGGATATGGCTGGTGATTTTCTTTCTCCTTCTTTCTTTTATAGCCTACAAATGTTTAAGCCCGGGGAACCAGAAGCATCTGCATCTTGATGGACCACCGCTTCCAGTTTGTCTGCAGAGGTCTGTCCAGGTTCATGAAACTTAAGATCAAACTGTCAAACTAGGCAGTGCTGATCAAATATGCATCAAGGGGTTGTGCCTGTTGATAACACCCCTTGGAAATCAAAAAAAAAAAAATCAACTTGCAGGTTGCAGACTAATATGCATTTGTGTGTGTGTATCCAAAGCCTGATGTATCGTATTCCTCTGTGCCGTAGACCTCCGCTGATGTCCAAAAACTATTAAAAACCGATTCACACCATTCCACTGGATGACATTTCCTTCCCCTTTATGGTGATTTGTTTATAAACTGCTCTAAAAACTAATAACAGTGATTTAGTTTAGAGTCTCTGGAGAGTAGTTCTGTGTACGGCAGAACTACTCTCCACGGTTTTATTCACAGTGCTTCACCAGCTTTCTTAAAGAACGTCAGCACAGTCAAGTTGTAATATGTAGCACAACAAGCTAGCACTCCTTCTGTTTACGTCTCCCTTACAACGAACTACTCTGTGGAGACTGAAAACACGATCACTGTTATTAGTCTTTGGAGCTGTTTCTAAACAAACTACTGTAATCCCACTTTTGTGGTGTTGTGTTTCTAATGGTTTTTAGACAACAACAACAAAGATCTACGACCCAGAAGGAACAAAAATATATCAGGCATCTTTTGACACACACGCAATACTTGTAAGTTTGGTTCGGCTCTGCATATGATATCAGATTGTGAATATTTTTTGATCCTGTGCATGCTGTTCTTTGACACATACATGCCACAAATGGTTAATTATGTGTTCATCTGATATGTTGGTGGATTTCTCGAAGGCAGGTAGCTTCACTGCAGTTTTCATCTCTAGTTTACAGCAGTTTAATTATTGTCCAGTTTCATCCATTTTTATGTGAATTATCACCTTGTTCTGATTCTTGCTACGTGACCAGTCGCTATGTTTGTTTGGGAGATGCTGACCCAAACCAGCCACCATGGGATTAGCTGTAAGTTTGGCTCCTCAGCAGCACTTTCGATCTCCATGCTAATGAGCAGGCTTTCCGTTTTTTCAATCGCTGTGCTGCTGGATGGCCTTTTGTACACTTACATAGCGATCTCCCTAAGGTATTAGGGTGCACTGAAAAGAGCATAGCATTTACATACCATGTGCACTGAGGATGGGAAATTAGGTGGCAATTATGTAACAATGGGCCATGTATAACTAAGATATCAAACGGTTATTCAGATAAGATATTGCGCCTCTTGCAGATAAAGTGTTATCCATCCAGGTCTCATAGGACTTTGATCAAAGACTAGGCAACCTTCTGCTCCAGTTTGTATTGTAATGTCCAAAGTGATTTATCTTTTCTGTTGTAAAATGCATCACTTGCACTGTGTTGTGGCATACTGGAAGTTCAAGTATTCAGATGAAGTCAAAGATCCAGCAGTGATGGCAGCCAGCCTCACCGGTATCCTGGTCACTGCCAATCAAATATGAAAAAAATATGGGGAAAAAAAAAAGCACATCATCTCAAACATTGATCTCTACTTGTGGTTCTTCTGCATAATAACTATGTATTGGACATTTGTAATATCATATTTATCTACCTACACACCCAAACTCTACATTCATTGCTGATTTCCATGCCGTATACTTTCAAAACAATTACAGTGACACAACGTCAAACACAAAATAATAAGAGGAGGCAGGACATTCCCAAAGCAGCAATATTCATTTACCAACTTCTGAGGAAAATAAAGTTGACATAAATGACTACTATACATCATCAGCTGATGATTTTATAGTCTCAAACTGTATTTTTACAGTCTATGTAAGCATTGCGTCCAGACACTACTTCAGCGTCTTTCGTGGCAATCAACAGAACCGACTAGAACTGACCAGTTGATGCGTTCAGAGTAGGCTCTGATGTTTGTGTGTAAAGGATGTTTTTGGTACAATCAATACAATTTTCATCACCACTGACTGCTGATAACGAGAAGCAGTCAGTCAGCGCTGTTGGAAATGTCACTCCTTTGTCGTCCCTTTAATCCACATCTCCACATCCATTCTTCACTCATGAGAAATTGTTAAAACATTACCTAATGGAGTTTTAATTCTTTGGCACATCGTTAAATATCATGTTTCTCTGTTGTTACCGGGGTTACCACACATTGTGAGGTTGCATAACAGATGAAGATATGTGTTTAAGCTTTGGCAGAATACTGATTAGTGGAGTGGAGTTAAGTTGGATTTATGGCAAGGGTGAGCTTTTCCTTCATCCCACAGTACTGTCTCCATCCTGTGTGTGTTGTAAAGCCTGTGATGTGGCTTTGTCTTCTGAGTCACATCATGCCTGTGTCTGCTGGGTTGTTTTTTTTTTAGTTTTTTTTTTAGCCATGCTATCAGCGTGGCTCTAAGGGATAGCGATGTCAATCTGTCAGTCCATCTGTTTGACTGCTGGTCTCAGTGCAACACTTTGCTTCGGAGTGAAATATCTCAACAAGTCATGGATGGATAGTGGGCCATGATGTTTTACACATATATCTGGTTCCCCAAATGAGTTTTCATCTAGCATCAGATCATAATATCTACCTATCAAGCACTTTATTCCATGATAGCATCACTCTACAACATATGGTTTAAGTTCTTCTAACGTACTGAACATTAGTCTTCTCTGTCGTACCTGTAACTACCAATTAGATGGTGATATTTATTATATATACAAGCCAAAACTAAGATAAGTAGCGGCAGTGTTGTGAGAAAAATGTTGGAGCAGCTATAAAAAAAATGGTTCAGCATTCAGTGAAATACACTTCTTTGCCTTCTTGCCAAGAGTGAGATGAGAAAGTCGATACCACATATGAAACTACAGCAAGGAAACGGTTAGCTCAGCACAAACACTGGGAACAAATAGACCGCTGGCTAGTCATATGAAAAGAGAAGTTGAAGAGCTGCAGGGGTTTATGATGCTTGTGTGTATGAGGCAGGACAGGTTGACAAAAGGGGCTTTAATGAACTAATAATCCAAAATAACAGGCTTACAGTCGGGTAACAAGAAACGCAAGAGGCAGGTAAAAAAAAAAAAAAAAAGAACAGCTGGTACAGAAAAGGTACATTGCGACATCTGGCAAGGAGTCAATGAATTTAAGGAGGTATATACAGCACAAGCCAAACGTATAAACACACCTTCCTATAACATTGAATCAGAAGAGCGTCTAAACGTTTGACTGGTACTATATGCTACTGGTGCTGACAGGATAATGCGCAGCAGGTGAGGATGATTTGGGAACGGGGAAAAAAGGTGAGCTGGTGTGCTGTGAGAATCATCTGGTAGGCAGATGGAGAACAGTACGTCTGGAAAGATGAATTAAAAAGTGGCAGAAGACAGAGGGCCGGAGGAGCAGAGGAGCAGGCTTAAACAAAAAAAAAAAAAACAAGAGGATAGTTGGAGTCATGACAGTTATGACTATTTTTTGGAGTCTCCGCTGGTTGCCTGGCAACCTCACAGTAATGACAAGTCATCTCTCGCTGCAAAGAAATTGTCCTTGTAAGCTACAAATTATTGTTTTTACACTTTTTTTATTGCACATATTAGGTGAGATGTAACATGATTGATTGGTGACTGAAACCTTGTGACCACTGGTCTTCTTCACCCTTGTTTTTATCTGTCTTTGTTTACCAAAACCACTAACTTTTGGACGTGCTGTGAGTTCACCATTTTGTTATCTGTCAAAAAGCTAAGAAATAGCATGAATTATACAACACACACACACACACACACACACACACACAAACAAACAATGTCTCTTTGTCCAGGAAGAAAGCTATAATTTCCTGTTGATCTCAGGCGATATCGTGTTTATCAATCTAATTTCTGTAACAGATGGATTTCTGATAGCATGAAGAAGAAGCTCATTGTCACCTCGAGGCGGGGCGCAGGAGAGGTGATAAAATATTTTCATCACAGAAAATAAAGGAAATGACAAAATACACATCACGGAGAATTGGCGGTTTCTTTGTTAATCTTTTTCGTCAGGTGTTCGCGCTTATCTAGGATTATCATTTGATGCAGAAGAAGGGATAAAAAGCAAAGCCTCAAACCTGATGCTGTGCAATATTTCTAAAGGTAGAACAAAGGCAAAGAGACTGAGATCTGTATACTAGTAAAATTATATTTGAGAAAATAATAAAAAAAAAAAAAAAACATTGGACAAAAACAAGCAGACTGCAGCTCTGTGTCTACTTGCATTCTTATCTGAATGCCTTTTATTTGCCCTTCAGAATAAAAGGTTTGAATACTCACATTTGTGCCCCGGATCTTCACACTCTCCAGAGATTTCTGTTGCATGGGCCACAGATAGCGGACGTGCACATGGATCTGTTTCTACAACATCGGGTGTCTGCAGAAAGTAGAGTTTGAGCTTTATTTTTCCCACTCCCACCTGTGGAGTTCTCTGTGGAGTGATCACAGTGCAGCCGGTAAACTCAGCCCTGTATCCTCAGAATAATGTTCACATTAGATGGTTCCACACTTCATGATTTGCTTCCAATGCCAACGTTTAGTTGCTAATACAGTAGTGTGTCTTTTATATAGTGAGGCAGGACATTAAGGGTTGGTGGATGGGAGTGTAGGGAGAGTTTTATGTTTCCTACAGCTGAACATACCTTAACCACCATCTTTTCTTAACTTTAACCATAGATGTAGACCTCTATTGTTGTCCAGAGACTATTAAAAACACATCAACGTGTCACATTGTCGCATTGGGCGACATTTTCCTCGGCCCTTTGTTTATAAATGGCTCCATAGACTAATAACAGCGATCAAGTTCCTTACATAAAAAATATGTTCCAGAGAGTGTTATTAGTCTTTGAAGCCGTTTCTAAACAAACTAAAGTAACCGTACCAAGAAACATGTCGCCCATTGCAACGATGTGGTTCATTAACATGTTTTGTTTTTGAGGTTCATGGCACAGAGGAATACTATACGTCTTTAGGCTTTTGATACACACAATAAGTAGAATTAATTCATTGTTGATTTGGCTTTGCACATGATTTGAAAATTGCCCGCCTTATCCTCCAAACATTGGCATAGGACATAAAAGAGTGTTTAGAGAATCTAATCCAGGGTTTTGCAGGATTGTTCTGTACCAATATTTCTGCCTGACAGTAGGACTCGGTAGATGTTGATTGATACGCTCCCCAGATTTTACTATTCTGTTTTTATTTCTCACCACTGCCTCTATTTCATTCACAGGAAGAAGACAGAAATGTGCCTTTTTAAGAGGGAGGAAGCATGAAAAGCATGAAAGATACTACCAGCAAGTTTGATTTTAATGTAAAACGAGCAATGTCCAGTCAGGTAATTAGATATAAATGCTTAACTAAACCATTTATTTTTAAGGTCTTATTGATAATCCTGAAATATATCTCTGATCAGCAGATAATATTCTGGCTGTCTGCTTTCATTTTTTTCTGTATTGAAACAGGAATGATGATGACCTGAATGGGTTTTTGTATCTTGTAATACTTTTCAGATAATTTTTTGTTGCAGCTTCATGCCGTATATTGTTTTCAGTAGTCATTTTTTTTAAGTGCCATAAAAAAAGCTTATTGCTGGTATTATTGTTACCCTTCGTCAATACAAAAGGTGAAATAATTTGCACAGAACACATTCTGAAAACTGAAATCATCATCAGCTGTACCACAAATACACTCCCAAGTAATATTTGTCCCATGTGCGTAGGGATTTGGAGCAGCCAGTGGAGTGTCTGCTGGGTTGTTTTTGACAGGCAACTATTTCAGTGGCCAGGCTTTACTGAGTAACACTTAACAACAGGCCCCTCGAGCCTCCTCTGTATTTTAGAGCTCATTTTCTGGTTGAGTGCAGGTATGGACAAAGGTAAATCAGGAAGCTAAGATGAGGCTGGGCCTTGTCAAAGTGTTAGTGGGAAAAAAAAACAAAAAAAAAAACTGAGTGGAAAATGGTCAGCATCACAGCAGCTCTGCTGCGGAAATACCATTAGCCACCAGCTGTTTCCCTGTCTGTTACACCGCTGCCATGCAATCTGCACACCTTTCATGTGGAATAACCTTGTTCATCCCATCTCTTTCAATAAGTTCACAACAGCTTGCCTAATGATTAAAAAGAAACAGGAGAATGAGAATGGGGAAAATGGAAATCTTGACTGGTTTCTGCCCACTTTAATCTTTTATTAATCATGTAGGGTGTCATTTTTTTGTAGCAGCTTTGAAATTTCTGTCAGATTTAAGATAGAAAAAAAAAAAAAATCAAACAAGAATTTGATGTGCAAAGGACAAGCAATGGATTAGCTTTGTCTGTTTGAATTGACTGAAAATAATAGAAATTGACCCACAAACTGTGTTGGCATGATGGGAGGGCATTTCTGTTGATTAGAGGATAAATGCTTTTATAACTGAACTGGAGGTTATGGAAAAAATGATAAAGTGTTTAAATGCATTTTTTCTGTACTGATATTATGCTTATAATTGTAGCTTTTAATGTCTAACAATTAGAGGTAGTATAGCAGATAAATTAACCATTTTGATATCACTTAAGTGTAAAAATGCATCTGTTTTGTATTCTCTTTCTACACCTAACCCCAACCTTAACCCAGCCGTGCAATATTCACCAATTCAACACTAGAGCTTCTTACTGATCTGAACAAGTAGATTGGTGTAAAACGGGCACAGAAGACAGCGCCCTAAAAACCAATAAATCAATGAGACTCATGAGAGATTGGCTAAGTTTCCAATCAAGTGCTCAAACAAGAAAGTCTGTCCTGGTTTGTATTTCTCACACTATCAATAATTGAAGCTTATAATTATAGAAGCTCTATTCTAGTATTTTAAAGGTCAGACCAGGACATTACTACACACTATATGAGCAACAAGTCATCCAAAGACGGAAAAATAAGCACATTTTCCAAATTGTGTAACTATTCATCTACGTGAGCAGTTATTGTTGTTGTAATGAGTAACATTAGATGTGGTACAACCATGAATTAGCCTGTTATATTTTTTTTTACTGTATCTGTTGAGTATGCTTATCAAACAATAACATAATAATGGATAATAGTTGGATAATAGTCCAAAACAGTAATTATGTGTGATGAGTGCCATTGATTCGGTACAGTACATAATACCTACTTCTAGATCATTATAAGTACTTCTCTATGTATACCTGTGTTGACTCAAAGGCGGTAAATTACCATGTTGTTTTTTAATGGTACCATTACTTCTTTATATACATGTGTACATCTGTAGTGTTAAGCAGAGACAGGATCAGCTGTTACTTAAAAGTATATATATATACCGTATATATATATATATATATATATATAAATTTATTTTTTTTGCTTTATGAAATAAATGTTTCTAGATTAACATGAAAAAAAGAAACGTTGTCTGCAGTATGGAGGTGGACTAGAGGAGTCATCTCCAAGGGCCAAAACAGAAAATAAGGGACTTCTTTTGTTTCTCGTGCCTTTGCTTGGCAGCACTCTCACGTCTCTCCTAAAGCACAGAACAGAAGGGGGATAAGATGGAGAAAGTCTTTAGCTGCAGAGGAGTTTTCTTTCTTTTTTTTTTTTTTGTTTTGTTATGATGGATAGTGCAGACTGAGTGCCATGATGTGTGTCTCTGGGAGTGCTGTGTTGTGACCAGTGGGGTCGTTCATCGATTCCCAGCCATCTCTACTAAACCACTAATAAGACACTTGGCATTTCCCTGGTGCTAGATTACTCCCTTTGTGAGCTTCTTCTACCCCTTTCAGATATTGGAGAGGGTGGAAAATGTGTGTATGTGTGTTTCTGTGTGTTTTTGTGTGTTCCTCTGTGTGTGTGTGTGTGTGTGTGTCTTGTATTCCTGCATCCATATGCGATTGTATGTGATGGCATTAAGAACACATAGCTTTATGTAAGTGTCTGTACATACACATGTGCAGGACAAAACTGGATTACATTACATGAGACTGGAATGCAGAAATCCTGTTTGGGGGAAAAGAGAAGCCACCTTGACGAGAGAGCTCAGATGAAAATATCACCTTGGAAGCTGTTCATGGCTTGGTGAGATTCCTCTGATGAGACCCAGAATGGCATCCTGTTTGGAGGAGAATCATCAGTGAGGGTTAGATGCAACGTAAGTGATGAAATCATTTATTCAAGCGAGACATTTGAGAAACATTTGTGTATTCACACCTTAACTTTGCTGTCAACAGATGCTGCTGGGTCATTTTGCTTACGAGGAGGATGGCGTCAAAATTACAAAAAACGAGAGTACCATAGAACTAGTTGAAGATTGAATATCTGCAAGAATGTGAGCAGAGAACCACTCGTACAAGCATGGAAAAAAAAATATATAACCCTGGGCTGGCTGCCTCAAGGCCAGCGACCTGCATGGCTATAAATTTATCTGAGGGGAAAACGATGACAAATAAAGGCCTTTAAATGTTCCTATTTTCTATACACGACATGTCAGAAGGAATTGATGTCTCACCATGCGGCGCCACAAATTACCCCCAGAGAGAAGAAGAGAAGAGAACAGTTTGCCGCAGACAGTTGAGTTGTGGGGGATCCACTCCCCCTGGAGAAGTCATATTCAGACTGATAGGCTTGTGTGGGATTTAGTGAACCTGACTACACCTTCCACCCACGGGGTTTCGGCTCCTTCCGTATCCCGGCGCAATGCAGACACCTTAGGGGAATATTCCTCCCCAACTATCTTCCGTTTAGAGGTCTTGCTGCCAACTCAATTACAGATGGCTTTTACACTTCAGCAACATGCCTCCTTACAGTAAATCTTGAAGCAATATTCTATTTTTCAGATTATTTTTCATTTGGTATGTAAACTAAAAGATAGACTATCAGATCATAAACTGAAGATTGATGCCCCCCTCAAGCTAACTGCCTGTGAGTGTCTTGCTGTCCACTAATCCCTTTCTGCTCCTCATGTGTGTGTGTGTGTGTCCTGCAGATTGGTTTAGTGCTGAAATGTGCACCAGACTGGGCTTTATTAACTGATAGCAGCACAGAGATGGAGACAACACTGAGACATGTGGAGAGAGAGATCAGCCAGAAAAAAAAGTTTGTCTCCAGGGATACACCACGTCTCATCGTGTTAACTTGCACATCTTAGTAGTGACACATACTCCTCTTCCTTCCATACTCAATAAAACCATAATGATCATTAAAGGGACAGAAATCCAGATTAATTTAACTGCAACGGGAGGTTAATAGGGTTACTGATCAATACCAGTGACTCAATTACCTTGCCCAGTGTTGAATTTCTAAGTTTCGACTCCCTCACTTACCTTCTGGCTCATAATTTACTACCGCTGGAAGCAAAACTCCCACAAACATTGACAAAGCAGCATTATTAGTCAAGGATTTGGCTTGGTGATACATTGATGACCTTTTCACCCTCACTTTTTGTTGAGGTCTTGCTCTAAGTATCCACATTTTTTTCTCTTTGTGTCATTTATAGGCCGCTGAAAGCTGTGCCAGAGACCTACTGTTGGTGTTTAAACTAGCTGCCAAGTCATTTTTGAGTGCATCTGTTTTGACCTGCGTTGTTTAGACTGTTCTTTATCCAAAGAGCAACAGTCTTTTTAACATTACAAGTCAAGATGCTTTCTAGTCTCATATCTCATACTTGTGCAGTGATTTCATTAGCCCGTTGAAGGTCATGATAACCACGTCCCTCGTGATGTTTGAGGCAAAAAAATAAAAAATATGGATGTGCTAGTTGTTCTGACATACATCCCATAAAACCATCCTCACAATTTTGTCAGGGAAGGCAACTCAGTGCTGAACTAGTTTCAGAAATCTGCAGGAAATCTGGGGGTGTTTTTCTTCCCTGAGGTTAAATGGCTTACTGCAGCTGACTAAATGTCATCAGTCAGAAAATGACAAAAACAAATAGCTTAGAAATGTAGACACAATTTACAACATGTATTCATTCTTTGCTGAGTATTTATCTTGAATTTGAATAATTTGAATGCCACATTAAAAGTGTACAGTCTCTGCTGTCTCCAGTCCGACATATTGTTTATTATTTCATGCAACTTTGTGTTATGGGTATTTGTGTTATGTATCAGGACATTTGTGTGATTACAGAGAATAAACATTCCTTGACCAGCTGTAAAATATGGTGTTACTCAGCATTTAATGCATGTAAATCAAATATTCACACCATATCCATCCTGCAAAAAAACAGTAACTAGTATGTATTTTTATGAAGGAAATTACCAATTTATGATTTTGCTCTTTATTGATTGTTACAGCCTGCAGTGTTCCAGGAGAGAAGCTGGTGCAGGAGGCCAATATCAGGGTGAGAGAAGACATGAAGATGCTATATTATCTTCCCAAAACCTTGTTCACAGTTTTAAAGGGGGGAGTTTCGTTTAATTAGGGAAGCTTAATGTTGCTTTTTATGATGCGGGGAGTGGCTGCTATGTTCCTCCTCCTTCTGCATATTTAAGTTTTTTTTTGTTGTTTTTTTTTGTTGGGACGAGCAAAAAGTGGAAACGGATGTAAAGAAAGGCTTTGGATGATTCAGATTGTGACAAAATATCAGTGGTAAAATAATAATAATTAAAAAAAAGTGAACAGGCTAATTACAAGGTCAGAATGTCACTAATTGCATGTGTACAGTGATAATGCCCATTAAACTCAAGAAAGCAACAACCATGATTGTGGTGAGAGATATGAACACACAGCGCTAAAAAAAATACAACTAAAAACACAATAGGGGGAGTTTGGAGGGGTGGAGAGAGCTGCTGCAACAACTGGACATTTGCTTTAATATGATTGGATGTTAGTTGTTAAACTGATGCCAAGCAGCTAATGCAAGTGCAATTTTACTGCTCTGTCTAACTAATGCAATGCTGAATTGTTTGCTTACTTTAAGCATTAGCGCCATGTCATAATCATATTGCTGTGAAACGCTGCATTTGATGGCGTATTCCCACACTGCGATGGAAATCACGGAGGTAAGGGATAAGGTGGAACAAATGAGCCATGCATTTAGCTAGTTGTAATCTCCATTATCCTCATCGAGTGCGGACAATTTAAACAAGGGTGAATGGACAATGTTTGAAGTTGTTTTTTTTTTTTTTTTTTTTTTTAACTCAGCAATATTCTTGCCTCACAGAGATGATTCAGCTATCACCCTGAAGGATGCCACTGAATATGCGGTTGAAGTGAGGGTTACCACACATCAGACAGATGATCTTAGAAATGATTTTAATGGATTTTTTTTTTTTTAATCGCCAACAAAGAACTCAGGGTCCCTCGGAAGGATGCAGTAATCACCGTTGCATATAATGACTGTATGTGACAGATTAAATAGGAGGGAACGAGTACTTCTGGTCTGGCGGAAAAGCGCCTAGAAAAGTGCCAATTTCATTTTTTTCAGGCTGTGTGCAAGCAACTGGCCGCTGACATTTATTACTGACAGCATGTCATTAGAAGGCCAATTTTTCTCACTTTAAGAAAGTTTCAAGTGCATTCTTTATTCCAGGCTTTTCATACGCGCTACAGGAACACTGACATTTATTGAACTCAAATAGTATATCTGAGAAGAATACGCTTTGTCTAAAATTGTTTTTTTTTTTTTTTTAATTATTAATTGTGAATAATAATAATGCAGTCGTACATGTAACCTAGTGCATTAACTTTACTAAAACAAAGTTTAGCCTTACTTTTTCACAATTGTCTAATAAATCAACTGTTTGTCTGGTGTTAGGATTTAACTTTTATCGTAGACAAGCAGAAGAATTTCATTTCATCTTTTCATTTCAGATGTAGCAAGATAAATACTGTCTGTTGTAAACATTTGATGGCAATGATGAGAGAAATCGAACATTTGAAAAATGTTCCGTGCGTTTGTTAAATATTGCAAAGAAATGCAACATTCATTAAATATGAAAATCTAGGAAAATACTAGTCCAATATTTACCTTATGTAAAGTCCAACGAGTCCAACGTTTATTAAATGTAGAATATTGGAACAAAATCAACCATTTATTGGCTTTATATAAAAAACATCTCATATGTCTGTTAAAAGTTTGAAAGGAATTTAACATTTATTCACTTGCTACTTTAGCATGCCTGCTACACTATTTGGACAGAATAGCTCCATGATGCTAACACTCAACATGAGTGAAATTAATATAACTGCTATGATAAATTGTAGCCTGGTTGGAAAATTTAAAAAAAAAATCATATGCTCATATGCTCTTGTTCTACATTTTTAATATAATAACCACTCACCCACCCATTTCCTAAACATTTATACGGTTATTTAGTCTTTGTGGTATTATTTTTACTAATTAAAGGAATATTCATGGACATTTCCTACAAGCAGAGATGGGATGCTGTCCTCTATTGCAGCCCTACTTTGTGATGTAGACTAATTTGCTGGGCCTTCACATGAAATTCCTGCTTAGTGCTGTTCTATTTTTGTAAACAGAACTGATTGTTTTATTGTTGTGTATAATCAGCAGTAATTTTTGATTTTCATTACTTTGGACTGCCGACAACTGTTGATAAATGGTTGTGTTTACTGTCTGTGTTGACACACTTTTGCAATATGGGACACCAGGTGGGAGACACAGAGAGCTATACCAAAAATTCCCACATCATACATTTAACTATGCAACTGAGGTAAATATTTTCCTCCAATAGCAGCTTGTGCACCAACTGGATCCTATACGATGTGAACGTGCCATAAGTCTCCATATGGATGATGATTAGAAGCTTTAACAGTGCTTGAAGGGTTATTTTGTTTGAAAGAATCCTTTATAGTGTGTACTAATGACCCCTCATCTGGTTGCTGGCGTCTTTGTAATGCCATGAAAGCTGAGGGACTGATCCACACACACACTATATCACAAGATTTTTACTAAAATAGCAGAGCCCTCCAAACAAACAACAGGGGATTTACAAACAGCTTCACCGGGTCTCGGTGGAGGTCATTACAATGGGGGGGATGAGCGGTGTCTCCTGAAACTGTACGGAGACTTTACTGTCAGAGGAGCAGAGGAAAGTGAGGACAGAAAGTGTGAGCGTGTGAGAGTGAGAACATGAATGTGCGTTAAGACCGAGCAACAGAGGAAGACAGTCATAATTGGAGACACACATCACAGCATCGAGAGCGCTGGGGACATGAAAAGAAGTATAAGGTTTGATGACGGAGCAATCAAAAGGACTTTACTGTCAAAGCAACGCCAGCTTACGCTCCAGTTTCTATGCAGGACTGTGAATACTCATGTTACAGCGAGGAGAACCGATTCTCTTCAACCATCAAGTAGCACTTATGACCCGCTATAACGTCATAATGGTTTGTTTATTGTTAAAGCGCTGCTTGGTTTTGAGAACACACTTCGAGTTGAGGTTGTTTAATTACCGTTCATGTATATACTCTACCTTTGCAATAACATTTAAATTGCTGATCGATCCATTTGAACAGCTGAGCGGGGCTCTGGTCTGCACCAGTTCCTATTGACCTTGCCAACTGCGTTCTGAGTGTGCCTGAATACTGAGACTGCAATGATCAGCCATATAACTTGAGCAAGAATTAAATATGAGACATTGCTGACCTTATTCTCTGACTTTAATGAGGTATATTGGTTTCATTTCCCACTGTTGTTTGCATATAGAATATCTAATGTGCTTTGAACTATAGACCGTTTCCTCTGCGTATTGAGGGATCTGAGTGTCAGCACCACTTAATCTTTGTCATTTTTCAATGTATTATTCCAAATATAAGCCTATACCAGTTTTTTTTATTAATTTGCATGTGATAATTGCTTTGCACTAGTGAAGGCAAAAAGGTAATTGCCAGTAACCAGCCATTCGGGCTTCCCACCAACTCCAAACACAGACAAATAAATTGATGATGAAGTCATTTGATGTGACTCAAGGTGGGCATTACACTTCACAGTTTGAGCGTAATACATGTGTGTGAGGAGATGTAGGTTCAATCCTATCTGTGTTTGTCAGACGCAGATTCCCTGTTGAGGCCTTAATTGCATCTCCAGCTTTAATCCCGTTGCTTGTCAGGGCTGCTGCTGCCACTGGCCCTTTACAGAGGAATAATCGCCAGACAGATTGGGCAAAACAATACACACCTGTCTCCCTTCCACTGCAGCCAGAGATTGATGAACACGCTGAGTGTTGCAAGAGCTTAAATGGCAGTTTGAATTCAGATGTTCAAATTACATCGATCCGCTAGATAAATTGTTTTAAAGATAAAAAAAAAGGAATATCAGATTCCAGAAGTAAAAAAAATCCAAGGCTTTTGTCCCACATTGAAATTTAATTGCGACGGTGTAAGGTAGCTATCAGATGGTGACAGGTAACAGGTTATCTGATTTCAGCTTCATTTTTTTCAGGAATCACGGCTGGCTTGTGAGACTTGATCGATGCAAGAGATTTCCTCAGCTAACAACCGGTGTTGATGATTGCCAAATACAGTTATTTTTAAAGAGGAAAAAATATATAGAGTGCAGACTCTATATCAGTTTTTTTTTCTTCTTCTGAGTCTGTTCTTGTGATTCATTTTGTTGCTGCTTGGTTTGCTACAAAACTATGTCTGCAAAAACAGTAAATGAAAAATGTGCTTTTGTTCCCAGGGTTTTTGAAAAAGTGACTTGTTTTCTTGTTACTGGACCTTGAGAGTTGAAGGGAACAGAAAAGACAAGGGGTTACATACAGACTGAAACCTGAAAAGCATTAATATAAACTATGTTTAATAACTAACTGTTTTAATTTGTTATAACTTATTATGTGACCTGTAATGGACCTCATCTGTTAACTCTCAACTAGCTCCATCAGTATTACCCTTTATTACCTGATGTTAATTGAAAATAGACACTAGTTTTAGTTGTTATTGCTCAATTGAATGGGAGTTATCAGTCATCATCAACCTCATAGATATGGGTTAGAAGGGGCCTGCTACATCTACCGGTAGGTGTATATTAACCCATTGGAATAGGACTGTACTATAATAAATACTTGGTTGGGATTAGGAAAAGATCATGGTTTGAGTTAAATGTATTTGGTTAAAAATATATTAATATATATTAATATTATAAATCTCAAGCACAAACCTTTCCAAACATGTAGCCACAAATGAATGTATACATGCCCTTAATCATCTGTTTGCATATCAATATGCTGCCTGCTCCACCAGTCTTTATACCTGTCAATGAAATTAATGGGGATGAAATAGTGCAAGTTCACAATTATGCACAGCCGTGGCTACTTATAACACCCGTATCATCAATTCATCACGTAGCTGTAAACATTTATCATCGGCAGGGATATCTCAGTTATTATCATATCATATAGAATTACATATTGTACGCTGTCAGCAAATTGAAAAATGAATATTACCATCAATAACTATAAATAAAGCAGAAACAGGAGCCAGTGTTGTAAACAAGGGCTTTAATCCCTGTGGTTCATGCAATTGTAGTGGTTCTACCAAAACTTTACTGTACTGTATATCAAGGTCCAACCAATATATATATATATATATATATATATATATATATATATATATATATATATATATATATATATATATATATATATATAGAGAGAGAGAGAGAGAGAGAGATTTATATACATAGATACCTGCTAAAAAAACAGCTTGTTTGTGGGAGTAATCTGCCCACCTGAACGGCAAATTAGTGTATTTTCAAAAATAAATAATTTCATATGTGCCAGGGAGGGGCTTGTGGGTGCTGTAGACTCCTACTAATCCCAAGAAACTGCTGTAGTTTATTTAGGATTTTATTTTTTTATATATGTGAATTATATGATTTATAATTGGAGAAATTAATAAATAAATAAATATATTATTTTTTATATTTTATATCTTTAAAAATATAAAGCCAACACAGGTGACCTGATTCGGCCAATGGGCGCAGCGCGCATTGAACCTTTGACCTTTCATCCACTTCCTGTTAGCTTAAGCGCAATTTTTTTCTTTGTTACTTAGCATTAGCGAAATGAATGTATCATAATGAATCGTTGGTTTTTACTCCATAAACGTCCGAGTTTGGAGACTAAATAAAACCCGGGAACGGAAGGTCCGATATTAACACCCACCTTATTATTATTAACTTGATATATGATGATCAGAAGATAAATATAGGGTAGACGATGTGTTAGCATTAGCCTGGTAAGCTAGCGGAATAAAGCAAGAACTTCCGGGATGGTCGCTATGGTGGGGTTGTTGTGACAACAGATTAAAAACCACCAACAAAGTCCTGTTCTGGATTATTAATGAACTGTTTGGAGTAAAAACCACATTTATCCAGCCAATATTCAGAAAAGCAAAGATGATCTCCAAACTGGTAAGGGCAAATCATTTATTGTTTTTAGACGCTAGCAGCTGAATGCAGTGTGTGTGTGTAATTTAGTGTCACTAAACCCATTAAGGCTAATCAGCTGGATGAAGTTATAACGCTGTTTTTTTTTCTAACAATTGTTTTGTTATGAAGATGTGTAACGTTAACGGTTAAGTGCATTATTTTCCCCTCCGTTTCCTCTTATGGATGTTATGTATTTAGTAGTTGAGTCACAAATTGTGACTGCTTACAGTTATCTCTAAGCGATGCTCGTTCATATAACATTAGTGGTGTGTGTGTGTGTATATATATATATATATATATATATATATATATAAGATAATATTATTGACTGTTGAGTTGGTGATCCTCTGAATCTGAGGCTGAAATGTGCACAAACCTGTGCGCATGCTCTGTAGGGGGCATAGTGGTGTGAAATTTTTATATTTAGAGGTGTGTTTATGTAGGCAGGCTGTGAACCTTACATCTATGTCTCATGAGCTGAATATCTCATTGTAAAGGATGCACAAAGGTGTGTGTGTGTGTGTGTATTGTAGTAGAAATGAAACTGTAATGAGCAGGGCACATTAATAGAAAAGTTTCAGAGCACACTCAATGAAAAGTCAAGCATTACCACTGGAGTGTGTTTTCAAAGCTTGAATTAACACGGGCCATAATTAAAGAGTATTATATTCAGATATTATAATCACTGATTCACCTGAACTTTAGAGAATAAGCCAACCCACTATACATTTCTGGCCACATAAAAAGGGGGCCTAATAAAAGTTAGGTTTAGTATAATATAATATTTAGTGTGAAAAATGACCAACAGCAGCCTCCAATAATCATATAATTGAATCAACGCTCTTTTAAAGCAGCTTGAAGAAAGCCTGAACACCTTCATTAAGGTCAGATTTATTGTTGGAGCCAGTAACCTGACAGCTGAGTGTAAAAAAAAGGTTGTCAAAGGTTGTCGCTATGCCATGAATAGCTGTTCATATACAGTGAATAAGATGCTGGAGGTCTGTGTTGGTTGGTGTTGGTCTTACATGAAGCCTTTTCATCGATTGCGTATTTACAACAGGCCTTAGGGGCTAATCTTGTGTAGATGTGGTCCACATTTTAGTGTTAAGTAGCCTGTATAAGTGTGTGTGTGTGTGTTATCAAAGCCAAAATCTTCAAAGAACACAGAGTGAACATCATATCCCAGAGGCTCAGTGTCAGTTCTTTCAGTCCCTGTCAACCAATATAAAAAAAACGCTTACAATAATATCATCTTAGTCACGTCTTGTTAGCAGAAAAGAAGAAGAAGAAGAAGGAAAAAAAACAGAGATAAAAAGACATACAGCCATTAATATGATGAAATAACTCCGTAGAGATTTCAATGCTGCTGAAGAGTAAAAGTGATCTCCAAAAGCAAGACAACCAGAGAGATGATTTTGGGGGGATAGACGACACAAATGTAAAACTTTTTTTTTGTTTTGAAGTATCTCAAGTGGCAATCGTGTATATTTTTAGGTGCGAGTGGCGCTTTTTTTTTTTTCTTAAGTGGCCGTCATTCCTTTCTTACGTCTTCTCAACCGTGCTGTCAGTCTTCATAAATTGTCACCTCAGCAAATCCCTCAAGAGACTGCTCGCTGCTTGATTGACACAATGAAATCAGCAGCAAAAAGTTTTGTGGCTTCACTGTCAATGTTTGTTAATAGTAGGTCTAACGCACCACTTACCGGTGGATTAACTGCAGCCAAATCCTGCTTTAAAGCCTCTGTAATAGTTGGCATATAATAAAGCACCGGTTTGAATACATAGCGAGCCATAAAATGTGGCAGGCGAGTTAATAACACATCAGTTTGTGGCAGCTGATATGTGTCTTCATGTGCTTTTAAGGCAAGTACCCTCTGCAATCGTTGTGTGATGACGGAAAATAAAAACAAAGAATAAAAAAACACAAAAGCATTGTTGTAAACCACAACTGTGTCATAAAACATACATACATACACATCTCTGGTTGTAATTAGATGTGGGTCTTGTTAACGGTCACAAAAGGGATGTAGCACCTCGCACACATCTGACCGCTTTCGCCATGTAACTGTGAGACGAGGTGACCTCCCCAGAGGGAGCATAGAACGAGTGGATCTTATTTTTTCTTTCCATTTCCTGCATGAATGGATCTGAGTGCACGCTTTGGTCTGCTTTTGTCTGCTTCTCGCTGCTGTTTCTCTCATCTGTTCTCTGCATTACGCTTGATATTTCTTCTCCATATAGGTCAGTCTCCATAGGAGGCAACAAAGAAAAAAAAAGAAAAGAAAAGAAAAAAAAAAAACCCACTAGAGCAACAAGGAAAAACAACTATTTAGGTAAGCTGTGATGGTACATGCTACAAAGGAATAGGTGGTAATTGCCTCTATTCAGAAGGCAACCTATGCTTCATTTTATTTTCTCCCCTCGTCAAGCCCCTGTATTGTTTAATTAGGAAAGGAAGGATCATATTTTTGTCTGTTGAAGAAGAAATAAATTAAAGACAGAAACACATAGGTGTCTTTTAATAGAATAGAACAGCGACCGAAACGCAGACCTGATCAAATGTGATTAGCAGCATGTTCTATGAGAGCTGGCAAGTGAGGAAAAAATACCTGTTTTGGGAACTAATGGGAGGAGGCTTCATGAATTTTAAGTGTCTGCAAGAGGAAAAAACATTTTTTTTTTGACTACAACGGAGAGTGAAAGTGCAGAGATCAGATCAGTTCTACACCCTCTCAATCATCCAGCTGTGAAGTCAAACAGCAGCGCCTAGAGATAGAGTCATTTGTAAGATAAATAAAGCTAGATGCAGCAGCCTGCCCTCCTGAACCAGACAAAGGAAGAGTAGCTGGGCGTCCCTCTCTGTCATCTGTCAGAGGGCCGAAGCTCAGCCTAGAAACTATCAGGAAGATGATGTGTCTCCAGAGACTAAGACGCCTGGGGAAAAAAGGCACCTCTTAATCATCTGAGACCCACTTCTCTGGCATTTCTCTCATTGTTACGGGACGTTCTAGCTTGTGCATGCATACCGCATCTCCTTATAATGCTATTTGCATATTTGCAAATCCTTACAAAATGCAATTCTGTGTTCCCATTTATTTAGACAATGGCGTCTCTAAACTGCGAGTGTTAGATATTTCCTTTCAGAACTGTGCAGTGGCTGTTATTAAGCAGTATAATAGCTCTCTGAACAAGGGGGAGAAAAAAAAAGCCTATGTGGCTAATTAGAGATGTGGACTGAAACATGGCTCATCTCTTCAAATAGAGTCTGGCATGCTTGAGTGGAGAATGACAGAGGGAATCCATCTTGAGTCATCTCCCCACTCCATTAGGTCTGTACGGGAGCAGCAGCCAGCCAAGGTGTGCCGTTTCAGCTGGGCTGCACAGAGCGGTCAGGAGGATGATCATTTGTTACCAGTCAGTCAAGAGACTCTGGACCACACCGAAGACAGGAGGGAGGTGGTATGACCTCAGGCATATCTGACAGGCGCCAACTGTGAGAGAGATTAGATGTGATCAATAAGGAGCATAGGTTTGCTTTGAACTGTCCGCGTGCGCCGCAACACGCTGAAAACCGTGACACCGTTGGGTTCGTGTAAAGTATCTTTAATTCTATTAAGCTTTACGTGCTCTTATTGAGCGTGTTCAGTCGAAACAAAATGATTTTCTAATACCCGTTTTCCGTGTTATTTTAGACTGATTTATACTGACGACTGTGCAAAGCTATTAGATATTCAGGAGCAAAACTCATCTCATGACTTCATGCATTCCTTTGTTAAGGCGGTGCCTAAACACATTTACAACTTTTTGCAACTTTTACCTGTTGGTGGTTTTAAATGTATAGCGACCCCTGGTGGTTGTAGTGTTAGGCACAGGTGTTAATAATAAACTGAACAATGGCTCTCTCTCCTCTCTATATGTCTCAGTAAGTTATATCATTCAGCATGCAGAGTACCAGGACCCCGAGACCAAAAGGAGCTAAATGGAGTCCAGCCATCATTATTAATGTTATTATTTTGTCACAATGTCTTTTTGCTTTTAATAAACTGACTGCGGGTGGCAGTTGAACACTCAACCTCGTTGAAAATAATTACGCTCAGGCCTCCATCATTTTAATGTGACTCAGTGTAGTTATGAATACAGATTTTCCCACACTGTGTATAACAACTTGTGAATGATTAGTTCATACACCCACACACACACACACAGCATACTGTATATGCTGTACATTTGTCACAAACTAGTCCAGGGTCTATTTTGACCATGTTTTAGTTTACTCTGAATCCTAGATACGATTTGCATAATGCCAATACTTTAGAAACAGAATAATCCATGACTTAATTTCTCAATCAGTGTTTTGGTTTTCACTTTTGTTGGCCTGTTGGGGGCAGTAAACCACCAGAAACTAACTATTCAGTTTGTAAGATGCAAGGATAAGTATAGGGCAACCGTCTCTTTCTCTAACAAACATACACACTTACAAGAAAATGAGGGGTATGGGAGGCCTAAAAACAACAACAAAACCCATTCACGTCAGTTTAGAGACTCAATTAATAATGCCCGAGATGAAGCTTCTCTCAAAGTCCAACCTGTTAAGTAAACAATCAATAGGTGAATGTGTGAAGTGGAAAAAGCTGCTGTCGTTTTGGCTTGTTTGGGAAAACAAGGGAATCCAATAAAGGAGTCAGACACAAGGTGGAACTGCAATTAATATTCTCGCGCTGAAAAGTGGGCTTGATTTTTGGCCGGTCACGAGGACCTGCTGGCTGCCTCTTTCTTTCTCTCTGAGTCGCACAAGTCAGATAATTAGCCTTGTATGTGTGTGTGTGTGTGTGTGTGTGTGTGTGTGTGTGTGTGTAGGAGACAGGGTGGTGGTGGGGCAGTAATAAACTCGCTATTGTCCAACACGTGTAAGAAATGACTGTCTGTCTGTTTTTTTTAAGATGGCCAGCGTTTTAGAGGAACATTTATTTTGCCATTAAAAGACAGCTAACAGATGTATTTTGATGAGCGTAGTGCGAACCAGACCGATTGGATGCTGATGTCCTTCAGTTGATTCATCTAAATCAGTGGCAAAGGAGGGGACATTTGTTTTCAGTGGAGAGGGCTATTTATCAACAGTGATTGATATCCAGCAATACTGGGCTGCCTCGGGCTGCACTCATCCATCCGATGCCAATCACTCACTGAGCTTTGCCAGAGAAATTCACATCGCCTTCAGCACTGGAGTCTGGCTGCTCTAACAGTCCACGCAGACTCCCCCAGATGACACACTTATGCAATGGTAATATGTTTCGTATATGAGGTCTAATAATATTAATTTCAACAATAATTCACAGTTTTATTGTTTGCAATACACTGTAGAATATACCTGATTTAAGTCCCCCTATTTAGCATTGAATACATGGTTTATAGCACACTATAATTATTATTGTAGTAACAATTATACCTTGTAACCTGTGCGTGCCCATAACTGTAGGTTGGATGTGTGTAAACGGATAATGAATGACCACATAGTAAAACAGTTATAATATTATAAAATATGTATTCGAGGAGAAGTTCTGACAAATATTGCACATTGATAAACATTCGATGTCCTTATATGTAACTATAAATACATTATAGTGTAAATGTTTGTATATAAGTATCTCAAATGTCGACTGGCTTTTACCGCCGCTAACGAAGCTCTGTTAAATATGCGAGGAACTTGTTATTCAGTCATTTAAAATCTTTTAAAAAGAAGCAGTAAAGCTGGAAATATTGTTTTTTTTTTATTGGCAGTAGCTAAACTGTGCAGAAAGCTAGCCAATCAGTACAGAGTGGTCTCATTGGGAGGGGGGGGCTTAAAAAAGACAGGAGCTAAAACTGCCAGTTTGACACAGAAACTGAACTGAGGGGCTACAAAGAGGCAGTACAAGATAAATGAGGAGTTTTATGAACTGTGAATCATGCAAAGCTACTCTAGTGGATTTCCAGAGTAAAAAAGCTGGTGCTATAAAAGAGCACAATAGGTCTCCTTTAAGAAAAGAATAAGGCCACCTTGAATCAGAAATAGTGGCTGCCACCTGTCATTAACAGAGAACAAAAAAGAAGAGCTTCCTTTCTCCTCCTGAGATTCACTTGGTGTGTGTTGTGCTCTCCTGTGTTTGCTGGTCTGCTCCTCTCTGTTTTTTCTCTTTGGAAATGTACCAGCCTGCAGTAAACTGTGCACATTAGAGTCAACAGGTTTACCTCACATTTTGGTAAATCTGTTTTTTATTATACACGTCCTTTTTTAGTTTTTAGTTTGGGTTTTGTTTAATCATGTTTTTTTTAATTTTTTTTATTTCTCCTATAATGCACGTCATCATCTGCATGTGTCTGTCTCACCACTTTTTATAGCATGGATGTAATATTATATCTTATTACCATCATACTCCGTGAAATATGTGTTTGTATATAAGTAAAGGGACACAGAATTGAAATAACTACATTCAAACCACAAATGATGAGAAGAAGTTTTAGCTTGTGACCAGCAGTTTTAGACTGCTGTATGTTGAGTTGGATGCAGACTTAACTTGTACTGAATGCGAGTGTGCTTGCTCCATCGATTAGATCTCAAGATAAGACGGGATTACACCTCCAGAGGATTCCTGAATTGATTTTGGCCTTCACGTATGCCGCTGAGAACTTTCAGACCTTTCAGTTTGTCAGTAAAAATAAAACTACGTGGCCAGTAAAATCCGATCATATTAACGCGGGTGTATAGTGCAGACATTATAACATGAATCTATTGTTTCTTACTCTGCTGACCAAGTGGTGTTACTTGAGCAAGTTGGGAAAGGAAAGAGAGATATCTCTGCTTCTGCTGCATCAGGTTTAATCTTTTTTTTTTCTTTTTTAACTGTTCATCAATGAAAACATGTCAGTCATTTAGGTGCACTGCAGTATCTCTGCCATAATAAATCATAACACAAGGAATGAACAAAAACAATATTTCTTCAGTAACGGTGTTACCCTGGGATGAACCATGTCTTCCTTCTTCCTCGTTTTTCAGTTAATGTTGAGTCTTGGGTTGAGTTTGGTTATGTTACAGTGACTGAATATCCGCTTTGCCCACTATGCCAACTGCTTAAGGGACTGCTGTTTTCTATTGAGTGTAATTGATTCGTATGGCTATTGTAATGTATAAATTCACACCTTAATCCACTGTTTCTGCGTGACGTATATTCAGAAACTATGTATGTAGCCTTCAGGCTGCAGAGAGGCACTGGGTCCTCAACAAAGTTATCTCAATAGCCTCCAATGGTACTGCCTTCTCCAAAGAGATGCATTATTGAAAAACAAGGCTAATTTGCCAGCAGACTTTTATCATGAGAATACTGGATGGCAGCCCTCCACTTGTTCTGGGAGGATACATGCAAGTAACTCTATAGAAACTGCAGCTACAGGCACTGAGTTACATTATAAGATGAAAAAAAAAAAAATAAATTACAGAGTAAGAATGTATATATGTACAACTAGTGGAAAGATACATATACTACAAAGAAAAAAACCGACACACATGCTCATGTTAAGTTAAATATTAAAATGTTTATTCCAACGTGTGCCCCTCTACTTCATTATCCATGGAGACATGAGCAAACTTTTACTTGTTATAGAAGATGGTCTCCATTTGGTAGCCACTATAGGAGTGCATCTTATGTTTCTATTTAAGCACTCAGATTATTGGAAATCTTTTGGAACTCAACAGCTTCAGTATAATGGAGATATTGAATATCTGCCTCTTAGGTGGAGGCTACCTATTTCATTTCTTTATGCCTATTTAGCTTGACATTTGAAAGAAGAGATAAAAGTGAAAAGGCTACTTCAGCACCACTCCCCTTTTGAAAAATCTGCCCCTTATGAATGATTTAAGTTTTTGTGTAATGAATCTATTGTAAGTGTTTTCCAAAATTATTATGCAAACAACGTTTATCCCTTGATAAAATGAGTCGGGCATTATCTGGGTAGAAACACAAACAATGAGCAAGTAATTCTCTTTGCACTGACTGTATCCAAACATAAAACCAACAAAGGAAGAAATTACCTCCACAGAGTCCACACACACACACACACACACACACACACACACACACACCCCCCTCCCGTACCCATTACTGATGTGGCATGTTATTTCTTGTCTGAAATGGACACTTTCATTTTCTATCTCTTTGTTTACTCATTCCATCAGTTGGGTGCATGTTTGGTGTACCAAATTGATTTTTGTCCTCATTCTTTACAAAGAGAAGCTCTGAATGTGTCATTTTATTCAGCTCCTCTGCGAAATGTGAAAACCTAAGCAAGTCTTTGATAATCTTTGAGCTAAAAGGTCTGAAAAATCAAATATATACCGTTAACACAAAAAAAGGATCGATAAGGATGGAATCATCATCTTTTTTTTTGAAGATTTTTTTTTGGATTTTTGGCTGATTTTTAGTGATCTTATGCTATGAAACATACAGTATGCTTAATTTAAGGACATATAATGCTAATAGGTATCATGCTTATTTTAAATTGCAGTGACAGTTGTTGAGGAGGGTAGAGTAACAACTGCAAACAATAAATGTAAGATAAAAACATGGCTGGCAATATTCTATATTTTTCGTGTGGTCAAAGGGAAGTTCTTCTGTTATTGTGTCGCCAACCATCAGTTTACCAACAATTTATAAAAAAACCCAAAAAAACCATCTGCTCTAATTTTATTAAAAGCTTGTATTTAGTAACACAGCTGTGTCACACAATTTGTTGATCATTCAAACTGAATGAAACCAACAAGCAACAGCTGCCAGCTCTACATTTGCTTACATCGTAATGGGCTAATGCTTCCATCCAGTTCCACATTAGATTAGTTTATTACACTATGCCTCAAAGTCAATGGGACACAAAGGCTCAGATGGAGTGTTATTCAGGTAATGGCACATGTACAACACCTACAGTTCTCCTTTAGTGTCCTTGATATGACCTCGGATCAGTATAGCATGACTACACATAACAGCAGTGTAATTAACAATATGAAAATGCATAATCGAATATGGATTATTAAAATCAGATGTGTCATTAGAGGAGGAACTACCACCCAGCCGTTTTATTATACGATTAATCTCTGTGACCAGATCCGTTCTGAGCGAAATCGGCCTCTTACGCTTGCAAAAACACCTGTTCAGACATGTGTAATCAACAGTAGCACTAATGCAATGGTTTATACTTAACATGTGCAATAGTAATGCTGTGATTTAGTCAGACTGGCTTCTACTTGTGTCTACATGTGAGTGATCTGTGTCTGGCGCATGGAGAATACAGCATGGACCCAAACCTTTGGCACGCATGCTCACGGGCTGTGATCACAGCTGGTGAGCTCGCACTGCTGGCAGCAGGCAGCATAATAGTTTAATCTATAACATCATAGCAAATTTTATTATTGCTGTATTTTTTGTATCTAAATCCAAATCTGCAAACATAGCGTTGTGGAGTAGTAGTATAAAGTAGAACAATGTGAAAATATGTAAGCAAAGTACTTTGCTTGAGTAAATGAAATTAGTTATTTTTCACTTAGACTTTCAAGTCAGTCTCTAAATGCTTAGGTCAATTAGAGGCTGAGGATATTCTCCCAGCTTTCGTTGTTAAAGAAACCAATCCAATCCTAGCACCTATCGTGTGCAAGGGGCGTAGGTTTGTTAGTGGCTCTACTCTCTGCTGTTTGAGCAATTTCAAAATCCCTCAGATGATGGTAAGCGGGGAGATCTCTGATCGTCTGGTATCCCGAGATTATTTTTTTACTGGCTCGTCCAGTAAATGATGCCTGGCAACAAGAAATCTTTCTAATATCTCAATTGGAGAAAGAGTGAAAATAGGGTCAGAGAAGTGTGATGTAAAACTAGTGCACATACACTGAGAACAGACTTTACAGTAAAGAAGTAGACATCTTGCATCCAGCAGTTAAACTTTTGAAAGGAAAAAAATATTTGCATATTTATAGGTTCTGGACTTTTTAATGAGGGAAAAGGAGCAGATGAATTTTAAGAATTTTAACAAGATAACTGAACTTTTTTTTTTTTTGTGCGGAAAACCATACCAGACACAAATCAATTATTTTTTCCTTACTGAGATTTTTTATATATTGCAAAACAATTCTGAAGGGGAGAAACATAAAACCGCAATGTACCTTAGAACAAGGAATATGACGCTCTATGTGTGTGTGTGTGTGTGTATGCAGCTTTTCTTTATTGGGGAAAACATCAACAACCATAAATAATAATCTTCATCCACATAATCACCATAATATGTACACTATGTAACTAATATAGTTCCAGTTTTATTCATATAAGATTGTTAATGGCTGTTGAACCAGACATTGTGGACATAGACGTTTTAATTGTCCCTGCTAGTGGATGGTAAGGTTATTGAATTGAACATCGAATTGAAATCGGTTATTGCATGAGCAACTGAAAATGGCATTGATAGATAATAGCCCCCAGTGAAAGGTGGTGTGGGTATTGACAGGTGTGCCTGAAGGCCAGAAGGAAAATACACAGACCGGCTGCTCCAGCTGTATGAGTTTCTAATCTTTCTTCTGAAATGATGCTGCACACGCTGTGAACTTGAAACTGAATTACTAATGAACAAAGTTGATAGATTTTAGGATCCAATTCTCCCAGGAATAACCTTAGGATGTCCTCCTCAGGTATTGAATTCAAAAGCGTGACAGTTACTCCAGAGAGTTGGCATTGTATTAATCAAGACCAACATTTGTTCAAGGAGAGTATTTTTGTTGTATAGCCTTGTATGCTTTCTATGTGAGTTTTTTTTTTTTTCTCGTGTAAGTCTGTTTTTTCTGTTTTGAAAGCACTGACCCGTCTTATCTTATCCTCGGGGATTGTTGTTCATGATGTGCTAACTGTCTTACGTTTGGCAACTTGTGTACATGAAGGAAAAAAAAAATCACTTTGACTGTCTTTCTCACAACAATATATTTTTAATAGTTATATCTTTCTGTTTTCTGCCTACTCAAACTCAGCTGTATAAAAACTCTAATCAGTAGTACCTTTCTAATCCCATTGCCATTATGCTTATCATTAAATGTGTGGCACTTTTGTAGCATCCTTTAACACAAGTGATAATTAACATCAAGGGTCTATATAATTATTATCATTTATCATATAATGATAAGAGGACAGGACACTGTTTACGTATCACTTAAAAGAAGTCCAGTTTTCTATTAGAAAGTTCCCGAAAGACTGAAGAACTTTTGTAGCCTTTTACTTATTTGAACAGTTTAGAGTTTCAATTTTCACTTTCTGAATAATTCTCGATCTCCGGGAGAATGGGTCTTCTCTCGCAGCGGCGTAGGGTGGAAACAGTATTGATGCCACTCTCCTCAGTGAGGCAGGGAATCAAGACAGCAGGAGTCTGGCAGTCAGGGGGGGCTGTATGTAATGATTGAGAGCACAGACAGCTCATCATAGCTTATCAAAGGGTGAGGTTCCCACCCTGCTACAACTCTGAGGAATCATCTTCTTCCGCTGGTATTTCTCCCTAGAGAAGATGGCTGCATTGCGATCTAACATTTTGAGATGGAAATGTGCCCCCTCCTCTTCCTCTGATCTTCATTTCCCTTTAAATTAAGTGATAGTGAAAGGATACAGAGCTATACTATACTATGCTATATAACAGAGGAGCCATTTTAAATCTCTATTCCTTCTCCCAGTTGCTGTATGTATGTATGTATGTATGTATGAGAAGATTCAGAGCTGCGACAGATGTAAAGTGTGGAAAACAGTCGGGATATCAAGTGGATTTAAAATCGAGGTTTTTAAGAACAGATATTTAAGGGTCATCACATAGTCATTGGCTTTTATCAGCATTCATCAGGCACTAGTAGGTATTATAAAAACATTTAGAGGTCTCCTATCGGCAGTACAGGGGTATAGCACATGTATCTAGATAACCCTGCCCTGTAAAATTCACACATTCAGCAGACACGGAGCAACATTATCATTGATTTGGAGTTGTGTTTGTGTGCACCAATTTAAAGTCTAATATTCACTCTACCTCTTACTTTGTTGTGGTCTCCACCAATTCTTGAGGAAAATGGCTGCTAGATGCTTCACTGTGTAGCATCAGCAACCATTTGATGGTATGTGATTCAAATTTCTAGAATAATTTACTGGAAATGACGGGTGCATGCAATCCAACATCTATGTTTGTAATGTTAACTCATGGATCATATCAGAGTTGTATTGATGATTGACTGTGCAGGTTTAGAGAAGGTGAAATGTGAGAGTATTTTTTTATTTTTTTTGGGAACACACTATTTTGTTATTTAGGTATGAAGGTGTGTTGTTATGACAGATTTAAACGATTTTCTGTCATCACTTTGAGTTTATCTTTATTTGAGAGGTTACTTTAATTACGTACTTAACCGATGGTATCAACAAACGTCTCTGCTAGCAACAGCCGCTGTATGTGTATACAATTCATCCACTGGTTTGCAAAGACTCAAGACATTTATCATCTGTCCTTTTCTCTTCAAAGCACCCGGTTGTGTTCCCGCCTGACATAGAGGTTGCCAGTCAGCGTCTCGAGGCAATTTATATATTTATTATATTTAAAAATATAAGATTTAAGTGAAGTTGGAATAGTGCAAGAAAAAAATGTGTTTAGTCCTCAGTTTGCAGTTTGTTGTTGTTGTTTTCTTCATGAGATTTGTAGATAATAATAAAAACATCAATGACACAATTCTACTACATTAAATAATGACATCTTATGAGTCATGCAAGCTTTAGTAATTTGAGAAACTGACAGGTGCCAAAGGTCATTCCCAATTTGAGCGTTGTATTGTTGTAATGAGAGTTGCGTGTCTTTCGACTGAGATCATTTTACTAATGTCCTGAATTAACATACGCTTTGATGAACTGAATCTGTAAAATATTAAACAGAAATATAGCACATTATTCATGGGCAGCAACCAGCAGGGTCTGTCTACAATTTGCCAACAAACTGTAAATATGACATCTGATATGTGAAACTGTATGTGCTTCTCTGGCAGGTGTGAAATAAATAACTAGCATTAGGCCATTATGAAAATCACTTATAGATTAATAGAGAAAACAGAACATGTATCAAGATGGTATAAAATTCTGAGCACATCTCAGACAAAACTCTTCCAACAGTTATTATTTCCACTCAAAGATCCCACCTAGATAACTGCATGTTGGCGTATTAGTTTTGATTTTGCATGACATCTCGGGGATACCGTGCCAGTGGAGATGGCATTATGTATTCAGAAGATGATTTGCTCTTACCTTACCTTACCTTTTGATCATTTGAACATGAAAATATTATTATACCGCTATCAATTTTTAAACTTCAAAAAAAAAAAGCTGAATAATTCCTATTTAACATTAGGACAAAAATAATAAACCAAAGTCAACCTTTTCTATTGATATGCTACAAAGGACTGAATTTGAGATGAAAATGGTTTATTGATATGCTACAAAAGACTGAATTTGAGATGAAAATGCTGCTTTAATTCGACTTTGTTTGATTGTGGTTAATGTAGGAGATGGTACAGGGTTAATGGAGTTGTCTGACATTGTAGAGGTATTGCTATTACAGGAAACATGTCAGCATTTAGAATAGTACATAAAAGTATATAATGCTCAGTTAAGACTTCGGGTAAAGCACCACTATGCTGACAACCATCCAGAGTTAAGTGATAGTATGATGTTTTGATGCCTCTTATATAATTACATAAAGACTATCATATAAAGAGCATCACTTTTTTTTCCCACAAAGAAATCTTCAAGAAAGACAATCCTATCATTAATGTTTAAGCACTTTCCAACCTTATCCGCAAAAATCAAGGGTGACCTCTGCATTTCAGCTCTGCCCTCGATGCTAAAGCAAAACGTTCAACAGAAGACTGATAGTAATATAATGCAGAACATCCAGAGTCATCACTGATGGCTCTAAATGGGATATCTGGCTCTGTCCCAATGCTCACACTTGGTATTGTGGATATTTGGAGGTTGCTACTTGTTTTACTGATTTACGATGATTACCAACAAAGCTCAAGCATCCATTAAGAATAAAAGGAAATGTTTTTTTGTTTTTAAAATTTTTTTAAAACACACTATAGCAACCAGTAGGAACACCCACATAGACATCCAGGCACAGCCAACTAATTAAAAAACAAAACTAAAACAAAAAAACCTATTTTTTGGCACTGTGGACTAACAGTAATGACTATGTGTTGTGATTAAAGAAGGATCTGCTATTTTTTCTTGAGATGCTGTGGGAGGCAATGGCTGGAGTTTGTACCAGCCGTCATTAAAATGCGGGGCTTTATTCAATGTGTTCTGAATGCCAATACATTCAGGGTCAAGTTGATTTGACTTTTCTGCAGTATCCAAAATGATGTCAGATTCAGGGCATATTTCTTTCTCTATGTCACTGCTTCTCTCCATGGATCCATGCAGACATTTGCACTGCTAATATTACCTTTCTTCTCTTCATATTTCCATTCAAATATTACAGCTACTTAGTAGTTAAACTTTACACCTGTTGGATACACAAATATAAACACCAGAAACATGATCTTCATCTTCTCATATTTCGATACCAAAATAGTTGGCAAGCTGGTTAACTGAGCAACATGAATCCTTTGAATAGAGCGTGACCTGCAGTTTCAGTTTCATGTTTTAGCAATCCAGTCACAGGTTATTCAGGCAGTTCCAGTTGAATCCACCATATTCTGAAATCCGTGACAGTTTTTGTACCGTTTTGTTCTGTTTTAATACAGAATAATCTTCCCATTAATGTCTGTAGTTTCCTTTAAATGAACTTGTTTTGATGACTGACAGTTAGCAGCTTACAAACCTTCCGATTATTACATCCCGACCTGTACACATGCAGTATGCATCCCTGTAGTCTGTTTGTAAAAATGAATCTTATGTCTGCTCTGTGATTGTGTGAGTGTTGGTAGTAGCTCTCCATGGTGCTGAAACACCGATGGCTCTTTTGCATCTGTGTTAGCCTTGTTTTAACTGTTCGTTTGTATTGGATTTCTTTTTAATATGAGATGGTAGCCGATTCATTTATTTTTCAAGATAATTTCCTACTTGTAGGGTGCAGCAGTGAAAACAAAAACTTCTTTACAGATCTTTATTTTTTTGCCAAAAATCTATATGTACTTGTGTCAGAAAGCTGTGTACTATATACTTCTTCTTTATTGATATAGTGTTGTTGAAACTTTTTTCCACTAAGACAGTTGTTCTGTCTACTGCGAAGCCACAATGCTCATTTTTATTTGAGCACTCGAAAGGCTCATTGCAGATATAACATTTGGTAAATCATAACAAGCATAAAAATATGTATATTTTTTTGACACCTCAGGTCTTATTTGTAATGTTTGTGTAGAGCATTAATCAAGTATTAATAATTAGCATTTCAGATTGTTGCAGCTTCAGTAGATGATGAAAACATGCAAGAGTGAACAACATATGTACAAACTAGTTATAGGTTGGGTTTAACAGGGCAGTGACAGAAGGCTGTTGATGCTTGGTGCAAAGCCTAAGGTTACATCTCTATTAGTAAATGTTCCTAAGATTAAATTTAGACACATCTTCAAATATGATTTTAAGAGTAATTTCTCTAAAAAGGCCATGACTTATGCTATGATATGACACCCGACATGCTATATCCAGCACAGTCAAAACAAAGGTCATACTGATTTACTGCTGTAATAAATGTTGTCATTTTCATTCAAACGTCAACAGACAAACAACAAACAAAATATGAACAGGCACAACATACGAAGACATGACATCATGTTACTATTATTTGATATAGGTAGATTTTGGCAGAGCATGGTGGGAAGGGATCTTAGGCTTTCCGTCTCTTGGTTTTATGACTTATATTTGGTCTGATGACCCTCTCTAATGGGATCAGACTCTTCCAGAGTGCTATATACTGGCAAATGCACTTCAGATGTGAATGCACCCTCTCTCTCGCAGACACTTGTACGCTGTTGGGTGCTCTTCTTGTATGAGGAGAGTGGGTGAGGTAAAAAAAAAAAAGGTTAGAGGTCTGGCTTCGGGTGAACAGGGCAACACATGCCTTATGCATTACAACAGGGCAGAAGAAATATCGCTAACTACAGTATGTGTCAGGCTTAGCATTCCAGTTTCTCACACCGCAGTAGTCCGTCTTGTCTTTGTCTAAAGTTAAGGTAGCACGGCACAACCTGTAGATGATGTTTTATTTTACACAAGTTTGATGTCTAATATACAGGATTAACCAAACTAAACCAAATCTGACTTTTCATTTTAAAAGTATTTTTTTTGACATAATGTGAGAGTAACACTGACAAATATCCAACATCTTAAACCCTACAACTGGCTGACAAGATAAGATGATTAGATGACGGTGACATAGGGAGCTCTAAAATGTTTGAAGCTGTGCAGCAAATTTAAATCCATCTCCACTCTAGTCTTGAAATGCAGCATCCGCATCCACTCAGCTCAGCATTTGTCATTCTGGGCTGTGCATCAAAGGGTTTTCTTGCAACACAGGTGTTGTGCTAAATGTAAATTCACAGGTAGGATACTAGATTGGGGTACTTAAGTTAAGAGCTGCATTTGATGACTTTTATGATTTGTTGATGAAACCAAACTGTTTTAAAAAGGACAAGGAGAGATAGATACATGTTTTTACTTTGCTTGTGAAACACAGAAATAATGAATATAACATATGTTGCTAAATGGAAGAAATTCTGCTATGATGCAAAAGAAATGATGGCACTATATATCTGCTTACACTTAGCAGAAAGAAGCAATACTCAACAATCTACTTTGTCAGATCCTATGATCAAAGTTACACCTTTGTTCTCTGCTGCTGTACGTCACAGATGTATTTGTATATTTGGCATTGAACTATATTTGGAAAAGCTTTTAGGCAAGTGTACAAAGGAACAAATTGAGTTACAGTACCATATAGTAATTCATGTCCATTTTGAAAATTATTCTCACCCTCCATACCTACATAAATATACGCTTCCAGTGTTTGACCTTCAAACGCATGCAGCGCTTTTGAAAACAAAGAATGATTTTGATATTTTCAAGTGACGGCCATCATTTTTACATTCACTGCAGAAGCAACCCTTAATCACACTAATTAAGTGTAATTAGACAATGGGGATCAAACATAGCACTTTGGCTTTCTTGTCCAACCGGATGTAATTTCTCGTGGTTCTTTAGTGGGAACAGCAAAGTGGTTCTCGAGTCTGGATAATGTCTGGATGCCAAAATGTGAGTGAATATGAAAGTAAATGAAAAAATATATATGCAATACTATACAGTACACAAGTGTCTTTAAAGTCTAGATTTGCATATGGTCGCTTACATTGTTGTAATACTGAATGAGGTTTCCTACATCATGTTCTTGATGATAATCAAGAGACAACGTGACACACGGTGTGATGAGACGTATATATGCTCTCTTTTCGGCACAGACCAACTCTTTCTTGAAAGGTAGATCGGCCATCTGACAATTTTGTCTCAGTAAAACCTTTCCAACACAGGCACAAAATGGATGGATCTGTTAATAGCGCTGTCCTCATATTGTAATACCATCTGTTCCATGGCAGGCTGTCGAGGGGTTTGCCATCAATTTGACTGTGCAGATTGAATTTTCATGCTCTCCTTTTTCTCTCCAACCTTAAACTCTTTCCTATACTGGGGAAAGTAAGACAAGAGACAAGAAAAGAGACTCATCTTTTGTGTGTCGACAGGTTCAGCGCTATTGTTAAGGGAACTTTCAGTTGACGATCCAGTGCGCAGATGATTCCTGTATGTACACATTATAGTTGAGTGTGGGTAATAGCAGCATTAGCTATATTCTACTATCAGCCTTGTCTATGACCTTGGTTATAGTTTTAAACGCATTGCAGATGGCTTCAAAAACTTACAATTATAATTCACTTATGCTGAGTCCGGATTTGTAAAAATCTTCAGTGAACATTTATGTAACATCTCATAGGCCTGTTTGTATATTGTGAGCGAGTGCGGGTTTCTATTCTATTATGAGCCACTAAATGCTTATTATTGTTCCTGAAAGGATTAGAGGTCAATTTTTCCGCTTTTCTGTATTGAATTGAAAACAGCCGGGATAATAGATTATATCCACACATTCCAATAAACATAATTTATCACCTGGAAGGCACATGAAATTAATTTTTTTTGTGTATTGTGAGATAAACAATACCACCGGAATTACATGAATACTGCATATATATCGATAGGTCGTCTGAACTACTGGGAGGTTTAGGTGTCTACAAAGACTTCGCACTTTCAAACAAGCCTATTGCTGCATTTTAAACAGCTTTCAGCCTAACATTTGCCTTCTTTAGAGCTGCTGTGGCTCTAAAAAGTGTCTATGCATGTGTAGTCTCACTCAAGACTGGGCGACTGAGTACTAAACTGTAAGTCAAAGCCAACAATGAGCGGAGGAACAGATAAATTAACTATATGACAGACAGAGTGCAGAGGACAGACGGGTTCATTTCACTTTCTGGATATAGCTTTAATGTCCTGCTATGAAGACCGATGCACATTTTTCTCAGCAAAGGACTGATGATAATCTGACTTGCCAAGTCGTCCAAACAACACGGTTATTATATTTAATTCCTGTGATAACACTCCGTTACCTTTTCCTTAATAGTGTTCACCTAAATGTCATCACACAATGGAGCCGCAAGTCAACAAGAGTTTAATTTAATGGTGAGATTGATGGGTTTTTTTTTTTCTTCTATGCTGGAGCAGTTGGGGACTGAATGAATCAAATATCTGCCTGTAAGCATTAATCGCATGGTCTCGGAGTCTCCGTTGACATGGGGAGGAATATTGCAAGTGGGAGCAATGGAGTGTGTCATTTTAATGCCCAATTTCAGCTTGAGCTCAGACCTCCCGCCAACCAAATCAATTGCTTTTTTACCGCTGGGCCTTTGTTGATGAGTAATGTCAGACAGAGGAAGCAATAAGCTTTAATCAGGAGCACATTCACACCATCTCTTGTGTATGAAGACATTTGGATGTGTACAGATAAACTCTTTAAGGTTGTGTTAAACGGCCAAACATAATTCCAAAATACAACACAGAATTGCTCTACTGCAGCCAAATAGGCCATTTACTCCTTCTGAACACATTTTTAAAAAACGTGCTTTGCTGTTGCAAGTAATGTTGCAGTGGCTTTTTGTCCTCAAACCGAGAATAGGTTGTTGGGTCACTATTGTAACACAGGACATGTGTTCATACATGGATATTATGATGCAACATTTTACACCTCTAATGCCTGCAAGGTCAATGATCCTGTAAACGAACCCTTTGACGCACATTACCGTGGCACCCAGTTTTCTAATAAAAATAAACTAATCAAATCCTCTAAAACTGACTTCCAGCTGTGTACCTACAGGCGAGTTCAGACATAAAATTGAAAACTCAGATGAGCACTCTCCATTTTAATCAGATTGCTTGTTTTGATTCTAGCAATGATGGTTTCGAGATAATTGTTACACATAAACATTGTGTGTGAGATGAATACACACACAAAAAGGCCAATGCATAGATGGGGGCAGACAGATGATTCATTAAGACAGTGGTCAGTTGACAATTTGTTATGATTACAGCAACAAGCACATTGTAAAAAATACCTAAGAAATGCAGGTAAAGGAGGAAAAATGGTGCTGAAATAGGCATAAGAGTGAATAGGCTCCTGGCCGTTTTGAGTTAATTCACATAAATTACTCTCTAATTGCCATAAAATGAGCACCAACCATATGCTTTAGCCTCTCAGTGCGTAAAAACTTAATTCCCAGTCGATGTGGGCGACAGCAGGGATTATGCAAGATCAACAAGTAATAACGCTGCTGAGAGTTAAGTTAATAAATAACTTAACAGGATGAGAGATGACTTGCCCAGTAAAATGTTTTCTGTTGGTTAAGGAGGGATATTGGGAAGAGGGAGATTTCTTGAGACATACAATAGGCATGCTTTGGCAACTAGGAATAGCTAACCCTAACTTTGACAGGAAAATTACTTTTTGCCAGCAGGGTTGAGGAAAAAGACCGTTTTAAAATATCCATGAAGCCTAACCTTCAGCTGATTTGCATGTCCATTGGAAAGCTGCACTCCGTGGAGAAATATGCCTGCCCGGGTAGTGACAGCTTCCTGGCATCACATAACAGTGAGTGATCACACAGGCTATCTGCCCATACACAACCCCAGTTTTTACTTTATTATAATGATTCTAAAATTCAAGAAAGAAGTTCAAGTATTAATAAGCAGCCAAACCAAAGGTACAAGGAACAAGTGATGTTCTGTCCTGATTTTACTGGCAGAGCTGCGCAGAGGAGAAAGTGTTCCTCTCAGCTAAACTGAATTTGATGCACAGTCTGGGGATTTTTACCCCAGCTGAAGCTGAGAAGTTTGTATCGTTAATAAATCAGGACCCAGAAATGTGAAAATGGAAACAGCAGAAAGCTGGAACATCGACCTACAGAAGGTTCCTCATAGTGCTTAGTGGTGAACTTGAGAGACATTATTAACAAGCTTGTTTATTAGCATTGAGAACCGTGAGAATCGGTTTCCCACATTATTGTTTTCTTCTAATAGTAGCATTATTATTTTTTACACTTGTTTTGTTTTCCTTACAAGTCATCTTAAGATTAACTGTAGTCAGTGTTGCTTTATTAGTGATCTGACATTAAACTATTACTTAATGTAGTTTAATGGTACATTTACACTTTTGTATTTATTTTTTTGTTTTTTTTTTAAGTGTATAATATGCTGTTGTTATTTACCATTTGTGCTTTGAAGAGCCCATCCAATGAGTTTAGGCTATACATGATGTAATGGCGTGAATATGATTTGGGTTTGTCTGTTTTCATGCCAAATAAATACTCAGCATACACATTTTATGTGCTTTTTAATATAGCCAAATATGCATTACAGCATACTTGTCTCATGAATATGTACATTGTGTACATATATGTACGTTGTGGGACATTTGACAGCTAATCAGTCAGCTAATTCATATATTTACAAATTAGTGTTTGCTCTTACGTCTGAAAATCAGAGGCTTTACATTTTTAAAAAGTTTGAGTTTAAAGAAGCTCAAACTAATTTGAGTGAAAATCTCTGGTAATGTGCCATCCTGTGTGTTAAGAGGCTTACCTCCACAAGAGCCGTTAGTGCTGGTCGAAATTACCAAGAAGAACTAACTACAGATCCATTTTAAATAAATCATATACATGTTTTAATTACTACAAGTCCCATCGATCTCATTACCCTGAGAGTAGAGCTAACCGCATAGGCTGAGTAATGAACTGAATACTCACTAATATTAGTGTGGTCTGACAGCCGTTCAACTTAAATGAATAAAATATTTCAAGAAAATATAACAAGCTCATTGTTAAACATGTATGAGGAATTCAAATCAGCAGAGATACCATCCTGCCCTCATTACAAAATGCTTTGGGCATTAAAAAACAAGATGCATCTCTAACAAAGTACAGAACCTACAGGATTTGTACTTATAATATAGGTATTTAAAAAAATTGTATGCAGATGATATTATTTCTAATTAGGAACTCAATATTGTAATAGAGTAATATATTACATGCATTAGTCTCAGCAACCTACAGAGCGAATGTAGAAATGGCAACATAACCTTCCCCAATGACCATCATCCTTTTATGCACAGAAATAGACTAGAGATATAAGGAATATATTACAACACAATACAGTTAAATGCCACAAGAAAAAAGTTAATTGACTTGGTTCACTGTCAGAATAATAAGATAATACAGACTTACATCACTTTGTAATCTTACCTTGCAACTGGACATGTCGTACTGCACAGTGTATTATATCTATCTCATGCTGAAGTGAGATCTTTAATTGGCAGTAGTGGTAACATCCTGTAGGGGCCAGACATCGCTGAAACAAATCAAGCCGCAGGGTGTTGGTTTCATTAAGCAGATTTTTATTGGAATTGGCTCTGAGATGTAGTGCTGATTCATTAGTCACCAGACCCTGACCCCATGGCATAGAATAGACAGACTGTCAATTAAAATCTGATATCAGTCAGATCATGTATGTTGGAGTAAAGCGTAAACACGGATTAAATTGGAATTTAAGTAGGTAAGGGATTAATCTTTCTAAATCTATGTCAACACCTGATTAATGTATATTAGATAAGCTGATAATAGCTTTAGTAAACTAAAAGTAAACATGAAAATAATTCATATTTCAGTCGAGAAAAATCTAACTGAAGATTCAGCTGTAAAAGTCAACACATATTGCAGGGCGCTATGAAATAATGAAATCGCGTGCACAGCATCATTCTCATCCAAACACATGTAACTGTAATAAACAGCGTGTAAACACTTACTCTTCACAATCAGCTGTATATGTACAATAGTAATTAACATTTATGTGTGTCACTGGTTTTGTGTACCCACTCCTGAGGTAAATAACTATAATTTAAGCTTTCTAAATGTTTATTAAAATGACGTACTTAATTAGAAATAGCATCAGATAAAATTACATTTTCTTACATTTACTCTTCCTGGCATGTTTAAAAAGTTCTTTTTTTGAAGCACAGTCTTGCCAAGGCGGGTTTCAAATGGTTTGAAGTAGAGATGCTCCGATCGCCATTTTTTGGGCCGATCACCGATACCGATCACCAAAAAAATTGATCGGCCGATTGCCGATCACTGCCGATCAAAGAATGAATTTAAAATTTTAAATACCGTATTTTCCGGACTATAGAGTGCACCTAAATATAAGACGTACCCACTAAAATATGAATGAAATATATATTTTGTCACATATAAACCGCACCGGACTATAAGTCGCCGATATATACATACCCCGATACATAAGTGTTTATTCATATACTGAACTGATTGTTTACGAACAGTGCCGCAATAAAAGCAGCATCAAACGCGGCAATAAAAGTGCTGATAAACAAAACAGAAAAGTCATTGATGGTTTTATTGATCTTCCTCCTGCGTACTGAAACCATTATTGTGCAGTGTGCGGGAGAAAAGGTGACAGCGGCTGTCAGCTTTTCTCCCGCACACTGTTAAAGCGCAACTGCGCAACTATTAAAGTCGCTTCATTCTCTCATGAAATGAAGACACACGTCACTATTTATCTTCCTCCTGAGCATTTAAAACTAATGAACACCAAACCACTGTCACTTCATTACTTCTGCGTACTGAAGACACTGAAGTCGTCCTCTTCAGTGTCAGAGTTGAACAGCGTCAGATAATCTTCATCACATATCGTCTCACCGCGGCTGCACGTCAGTTTGCCGTTAATGAATCTACGGCATAGATTCATTAACGGCAAGCTGACGTGTCCTTACTGTTTACTTCACGGATAGCCAGATCGATGGCATTCAACTTAAAAGCTGCATCATAGGAATTGCTTCGGTTTTCCATTTTGAGGGGGTGAGGGTGTAATAATATTATATACCTGTGACGGAGCAGCTCGGCTTACAATCCGGAAAATAATATGCCTTTATTTGAAACGTCGCTAATAATGTACGTCTCGTGATCGGCTTCCTGATCGGCATGTTTTTCCGATCGCCGATCAGGCTATTTTTAGACAATATCGGCCGATCATGATCGGCAGCCGATCAATCGGAGCATCTCTAGTTTGAAGAAAGATTGTTGATGCTTAGCTTTTAAAACATTTACTTGAATCCTCATCAATTGAATATGTTGGTGGCAGTTAATCCAAGTCCACAATTAGTGGCCTGATGTTTTGTCCTCATTGGTATGCAAAAAGTGAACTGTTGGATGTCACTGGCTGTTTTAAATTCTGTGTTTTGATGCCCAGAAGATCTCCATAAAAGACCACATAGACAGGAAATGTGTCTGCTAGAAGATTTTTGGATATCCTCCACATCTTGATTTTTGCAGCCACATGATTCCTTATTAGTCAGCAACCTGTATCAGCCAACATCTCTGAGCTGATAAGTGATCAGCCCTCGGGGCTTATCACTTATCAGCTCAGAGGTGTTGGTTACGCTGGACAAATAAAGACTGTATATGTGATGTGGTAATTGAATAGGTTTGTATGTAGGTACATTTAGAAAGTATTCAGACCCTTTCACTTATTTTTACATTTTATGTCGCAGCTTTTTAATGGTTTAGATTCATTTATTCTCTTATCAAACTATATTCAATACCCCATAGTGACAAAGTGAAAACTGAATTTTAGAAATGTTTTCAAATTTATTGAAAAAGAAAACTGAAATATCACGTTGAGTATTCAGACCATTTTGCTCAGTATTTAGTTAAGGCACCTTTGGCAGCCTTGAGTCTTACTATAATCTTTGCACACCTGGATATGGAGATTTTCTGCCATTCTTCTCTGCAGATCCTCTCAAACTCTGCTAGGGTTAGATGGGGGGTCATAGGTGGAACCACTTTCAGGTCTCTCCATAGATGTTCAGTTGGGTTCAACTCATGGCTCTGGTTGGACAACTCAAGGACATTCACAGAGTTGTCCCTACATTGTCTTGGTTATGTGCTTCAGGTCATTGTCCTGTTGAAAGGTGAACCTGAAGTCATGGACCAGGTTTTCATTAAGGATATCATTGTACATTTGTCCGTTCAGCTTTCCCTCAACCCTGACCAGTCCCCCAGTCCCTTTCGCTGAAAAACACCCCCGAGCATGATGCTACCGCCATGCTTCACTATTGGGATGGTATTGGGCCTGGTTTCCTTCAGACATGACAGAATTGAGACCAAACAGTTTAATCTTGGTTTCATCAGACCTGAGAATCTTATTTTAGAGTTTTTTGCAAACTCCAAGCGGACGTCTTTATGCCTTTTACTGAGGAGATGTTTCATCTGTGCCATAAATCCCAGATCAGTAGAGAGTTGCAGTGGTGGTTGTCCTTCTGGAAGTTTCTCCCATCACCACACAGGATTGAGTTCTTGGTCACCTCACTTATCAAAGCCCAATAGCTGAGTTTAGCGGGACGACCAGCTCTAGGAAGAGTTCTGCTTGTTCTGAACTTCTTCCATTTAAGAATTATGGAGGCCACTGTGCTCTTGGGAAAAGTAATCATACGTGTGTTTGATTTGTAGAGTAGAGTATTTGTCTAGAAACTCTACAAGCTAATGCCAATGATTCGTCACAGTGGGGGAGGGCACAGCTTTAGAGGGATCAGGGGATTAAGTTGATGTGTTTGGTCATGACTGATACCTACCTCTAGCACACCAAATGTATGATAATTGATTCCTCCTAATCCCATCCTGTTTTCCAAGTGGGCAGCTGGTTTGCTGCATATGAAAATACTAAATAAATGTGCTGTTATGCCCTGTGCGTACCACACATTTGACTGTGATTTTGAGTTCTGGCCTTGAGTCACAAAAATAGTTCCCTCAATGGTGAGGTATTGATTTTAATCTAAGTGAACTCAAATGTGAACCCAAAACACATGTACCTGGAAAAAAAAAAATTACATTACTTACTTCATGTGTATGGCACTGGAGGGCATGGGTGCATAAAACATGAATTATCCTGATCTCTTCAGGTTGTGTTTGACCCCGACCTCCCACTCATCTCTTTCGGTGTGTTGCTTCAGTAATTTCTGACAGCACTGGAGTGTTCATAGAGCAAGCTCAGTAACACATGCCTGCTTTAACTGGTCTTCTTAAGACATTAGAGAGAGCTAGGGGTATAGAAGTCGGAGCATTGGGTCAGAGGAAGGAAAGGGAATGGCCAAGGTATTTCAGAAAAACAGCACCTGCGAAAATCTTTGTAGTGAACAGCAGCTTTTTGCTTTTTGCAGCTAAAACAACATACACACACAGAGAGACTACAGTTGCCCACCTGTTTTCACATTTGCAGTATTTTCGCCTTATGTAGTGGTGCACATTTGGCATAGAAAAACATCACTTATTTTGAGGACTGTTTTGGCTACCTACATCTTGCTCTGTGTGCGTTTAAATGAGGACTGGGCGTATGGTCACAGAGACGTAGTTCATCATCATCAAGCTGAAGACTTAATTATGCTCCCCCGAAGAACATTATATCTCCCATTGTCTTCTTACAGTACAGTTAGTCTGAATATATTTTAATGCAACATGTGATAGTTAGACCTACAGTACATAAAATTCAATGTACTTTTACAGCAAATCCAATTTGACTGCAACGTGACTGAGTGTTCAATAAGATGAAGAAATAATGAGAGTTTCTAGCTGATTTTGTGAATTGTATTAACGGGATGGTCTACAAGATTCCTATTAGTCCCGTGATCTTGACAATTTGGTAAGAATATAGCTCTTCTAGATCAAGATAAAAGGGAACAGACTCTACACCATTAAGAAAAAGGAGATGCTTAGCTGTCAGTAAATGTGACTATGAGCACACTGCCAATGGGTCAGGAGGTATACAGGTCACTTTCATCATACAGTTAAACTAAAGTAGATCTTATGCAGGTGTAGCAATATTGTCAACATTAATATTCTCCAAGACAATAAAACCAGTCTCTCTATCAATAAACCATTCTCAGAAAGTCTCTCAATTGCATCACAAATTTGATTTGGTTTGCTGGAATCTAATTGTGATGGGATGTTATTTTTGCACACAGATGTTAAATGAATTGGTGCTCTTAATGGCATGAAAAATGTGTAATAAAGTGCAATTATGCACTTTACATGCTTTTCACATCCTTTGTAAGAAGCACAGTGATCCCTGTTATCAAGTGTTGAGTTATCAAAAAATAAAAATAAAATAAAATAAATAAATCATACTGAAATGGTCTTTTTGGATAAAATCCCAAGTTACAGTGATGCGCTCCGGGTGCAGCCAAACTTTATCTGCAGTATTTCCTGATACATCAGTGAATGCTGGAAATAACACTAGACTAATACATAATGACTATAGTGGTTAAGTACATCAGTAGGTATGTGACACACCATCGCTTTGACTAATACATGAAAAATTTGATTTTAAATCTTGACAGGGCAACCCTATCACCAAACAAGAAAATCTATTTTAAATGACTGCAATTTAAAATTCCCCCTTTTTTACAATGTTTGCACACAGCAACAACAGTATTGTTAAGGATGAGGAAAGATCATGATTAGGGTTAATTATAGGGATAATATTAATTGCTAGTCCATGACAGTAGGTGAACTCAAGTCTCTTTCTGCCTTACAATATATACTGTAGGGCACACTACTGATTGCATTGGCAGCAATCACTGGGTGTAAATCGTGAGGTGAGAATACTGGCCTATACAGGGTCAATTATTGGATCCATAAAGAAAGACTTTTGGTTTGTGGTTGGTATAAAATATATCCTCAATTATAATATGACTCAAAGTCTATGATAAAGTAACTAAGATGCCAATCTTTCAAAAACACTGTAGGTCTGTGCTATAAACTAGACTATACTGTAGCTTATCAATAATCTTGGCATTGTATTTTGGAAAAACTCTCAACAAAAGAAATTTTCAAATGCATGATTTGTGAGCTGATTTATATGTCAGCTGGGTAATTTTCCACAGGCTGAGATTAAATTCAGAGGAAAAAAAAGTAGCTGCATGTTGCACGTTTTTTTTTCTGTGTTCAAATATGTGTTTGGTAACACAATTTCAGAACACACATGTAGTATTCAAATAGTATGTGCACTTTAAAGGGACTGTCTGTCAATTCTCTGTGTGCTGGGCCTACATCACTACATATTTATTGTCAGGCAATTTTTGACGGGTATGTGTTTTGACTTGTATGTGACGATGTCAACATCACGGCGAGTACAAGATCCACTGTGATTTCCCATGTGATATGTAGCATATAGTATGACCGTTGTAGCAGCTCACCTGCTCTGTTGTGATACTGTTGAAGGAGATGGGAGAATATGCATTTTAATAAACATGACACATTTCATTTTTGATAAAAAATATTAAGCATCATCTATTGCTCTTTGTTGAAAATTCAGATTGACTCTGCTGGCTAGTGACTCGTCCAACAGCTCATATAGATGATTTATCATCTGTGGTTTGGTTTAGGATCGAACCAATGGTGGCACTTCTGCCAAGAGGCAATAATATTTGTCAGGCTTGTTGATTGATTTCTCATTTTAATGCACCAGTTTCATGCCTGAATCTTAAGGTAACATTTTGCTGTGGAGTGAAACTGTGGACGAGAGCCAGGGCTGACATATTTGTACTTCATCTTTGGCCAAATCACCATTTGTTTCATTACATTACTGTACGTAATGGTTTTACTGACAAGCTGCACTAAATCCTGCCAGCAGAGATATGCAAGATGTGTTTTTGCATAGTAATGGTATTTGAATAAAATTAACTGGAACTTTGATGTCTCAAATCCGACCGATATTACTGTAACTCAAAGTGGAGATTTAAGACCAATCCATGCGAACAAAGCTCTTGTAATGTCAAATGATTAATTGGCTGCTATTTAGTCAAGACAGAGGGGCTGTAGCTACTATTCCTAATTTATTGCTACTCACACCTGTCACTGGACCTCAGGGTTGTAGTTATGAAAAAAGTCATGTTCGATGGCTTAAAACCTAATTACGATCAGGATTTGTTACTTGACTCGTCTCGTGGCTGCAGACGCTTCTTGCTTTATTTCACTGACACAGTCATCCATATTGTAGGAGCTTTTAAAACGGTTTCCTTTGAGTGTGCTGCCTCACACAAGCAAGACTGCAAAGACAGCCTATAATTTTACCATCACTCTAAAGTGTGCCATTATGGTTACTAGTACAGTGGTCGTTCAAAATGTGTCCGTTTGAAATGGGCCAATTGCTTGACCTCTAGTATTACAGATACTCCTTCCATTTTACTACACTGCACTTCCTCGGATCCTCAGCAACACACCCGCCAAGTGTGAAATCGATCGGATGAATGGGTGTCGAGAAAATCTAAGGACAGACATGCATATATACAGACAGAGACTCTTCTCATTTTACTTCGATAAACAAACTGTCAAAGAAGTTATCCTAAGATACCAAGATAAGATACCAAGAAGACTTTTGCTTTGACATCAAGGTCTGGCTGTTAAGGAATATATTTTAAGTACTTTTTATTATTCCTGGAAATATGATAAATAAGCTAAATTAAAACCTGTACAGATTGCCGTTCAGATTGTGACTGATCCATACTAAAATACTTATTTAACTTCCTGATAACCACATATATAGACTGTGCGACTTGAAATTCCAAATCCGCCAAGGAGTGACTCATAGTGTAGTATAAGGTGAGGTGCCTGCCTTTATTTATTTATTTTTTAAATTGATTATCACTTCTGGACCATGTTAAACGATGTTCCTTCCGCTCCGGGCAATCTGTCTTCTATCATAGATGATTTGTCATCGTGTCCCTTGGAAACATGGAGGAGTACTTTGTCCAAGCCTTTTTACCTGGCTCTTTAATGGCAGTGTGCAGCTCTATAGAAAATAAGCTGTAAATGCTCAAGAGGTCTTTGTTCACTTTAAAACTGATCATGTCATACACATACTCATTCATGGACAAAGATGTAAAGTGCATAGCCCACGTGATTAGTGACCTATTCATTGTAGGTGTGGTCGGTCATGGGTGTAGATAAACAACACTCACTTGTATTAATTGTTGAGTCTCTCGCAACTTGAATTATGCATTTGCTGAATTATACACAACATACGGCCTGCCGATAACTCACTGTGTTATACTCAAAGCTTTATAAGATATTCAAGGCTGATGACGGTAACATTAACATAATAAACAGCAAGGCTATATATTGACATTGCTCCACAGACGCATACGGGAGAGATCTAACAGCGATACAACAACAGAGACCTGATCCTGCATGGCTGTCTGCATACCTTCTGATATTAGAGCTAAAACCAAAAGTGGCTTTAGAGACACACTACCATGAAATTAACATTTCTTTTACAAAATAATCAGAAAATGAATGACCAGTTTGCATAAATGTGTTGTTCAGATGGGGACACCGGTATACTGTAAGTTCTCAGTTGCCTTTAAATTGTCAGGTCCACAGCATGAATCCATTACCCTGACATTGTGCCAAACAAGCACTCAGTGTGTTTCTTGACTTTGCCAGGCTCTTCAGCAAAGTTAAATATTGTCATACAATCACATTAATGGCCAAAAAGGCTGAGCAAGACACAGGGATAACTTTCCACAGTTTCCTCTTTAATTATTTTAGTCTAGAAGGCTGATTGAGATAGATGTGCATAGGCAAAACAAATTTACCAACTTATCCCAGTAGTTGTTCTGTCCATGATGGGCAAGACCCATTTTTTCTAAGAATTATTTTGCAGTACCTCTGGAGCGGGTACTTTTACAGTATCTAAGTGTTGCTGACTTTTAAAGTCCTTGCAAAGTTTTGAATTTTTACTCTAAAAGGAAGCAAAGTGGCTGGGTTGAGCTAAAGCCAAGTTAAACACAGAGAAGTGACAAAGCTCTCATTGTATAAATTTGAGGCTAAACGCTAGACGTCATACACAATTGGTTCTATATGTGAATCAAACATGTACAATGATTTGGATGTTCCCGTCTTATTGTCAAAACCTGCAGGCAGTATTACACGTTAGAAGATTTGCATATTTAATGTAAGTGTTGAGGGACCAAATCCACAGTCCTTTTATTTTGTATAAAAATAATAATTCCAAAGTGTATCTGAAGCTAGTAGGAGACTTCAGCAGACTCAGTTAATCAAAGTTATGGTGTTTTTAAGTGCAAAATTCCCTCTGTGTGTTACTGTCCTTCACTATAGCTCATCACGGAAATAAAACCTGTCTGCTGAAATACCAACATGCACCTTTTGTAAGATCCCGGCAACAAGAGAAATAATTATAGCAAAATCTGGTTCAAAGTTCCTGTGTTATTTACATTTTTATATCTGTACATATATTTCTTTATATACGTATATATTTACATATTCTTTACATTTTATGTCTGTACATATATTTATACATTGTATACATTTAGTATGGTTATTGTGTTGTTTGTTGAGCGCCAATTGTCCTTCAATATGTTTCATAGAGATGTAGAAATATAGCATTAAAGGTTATGTGATTTATGAGGAGTATCTCGAATGTATAGCTTGTGGATGACTGTCCATTTTTAATTTAACGATTTGGGGTAATTTGTCTGAGCTTGAAGTCTGACCGACAATAAATTAAGAATTAGATGAGGGAGCCCAAAGAAACAAAGGTTTCTACACAAGGAGCTGTGTTGATTTATTGCTGATTTAGAAGGTGGCCCCCTGAGTTAAACCATGGCAGTATAGAGGAATAAATCTACTTTGATCTAACTGAGCCTCTGAAGTCAAATATAACAGTTCGCTTGGCCCCAGAGGTCAGGTCTTCTGGCCTTGGGCCACTTGCGGTATTTAATCATCAGCATTTTGGCTGAGCTCAAGCATAGATAATCCGAGCCTACATGGACTCGTATGGTCCCCTCGCCATTCAGAAAGATCTGCAGACCCAGAATTAACTGGCCTCTTGTGGGTATTTCACAGAATCCTGTAACAATTTACAATAAGGCACACACAAGGAGCTTTCAAAGATCAAGCAACAAATCAAGGCGCTAACTGCTAATTAATGAATAGCTGACACTAGTACTTACTAGTACTAGTATTACTTAAAGGTTCTATATAGAAATTTCACATTAGTGAAAAAACAAAGATACTGTAGACAGAAACACTACAAGGTTCATTTCTAGATATCTGTAAGGGATTACTCTTGATTAACACTGGATCAGATATTGCCATGGCTAAAAACATCACAGATTCTTTTTTTTGTCCAAAACGCTTCACATCACAGTGTTTGTTGTGTTAGACATTTTTATATCTTACAGCCTCATTTGACCTCTACTGATCAAATATGAAATACAGCCATGTAACCTGTCACTGACAACCACTTTATATTTGCTTATTCATGCAGTTATTTTGGCTTTGAAGTTTCACTCTAATTGCAATTTCCTTTTGAAGTCAGTGGGGTTTGTAAGCTCGATAAATTAAATGCTCAGTTTAGATTTCAGTTGGAGTCATCTCATCTTTGGAGCTGCTGGTTGCGGTTATCTTCCAACCTCGGTCCCACCTGGGAGAACAGTCCTTGGGGTTTAACAACATACATCCTAGATTTTGTTTCCGTACTTTATGCAAATGGGGAATGCAAATATGGCGCCTGACAACGATTTCTTTCACGATCTTCCCCAGGTGTTACTCAGAGTTTATGACCCTTATCAAGGTGTGTGCATGTACATATGTGTGTTAGGGAGACTGAGGGAGCCAGATAGATAGATAGATAGATAGATAGAGTTTTTAATAGAATTAGCAGTGATTGAGTTCAGTGGCATGCACAATCCTAATCACCCCACATTTAAAAGACCCATGAGTAATTGCCATGGTTTGCACTCAGACAGATGGATAAGCAGTACAGTCTCAGTGGACTAAATGTCAAAGACAGACAGCAGCGTCACACCCATGCATACTCCTCGTTCTCACCAAAAGACACTGTGAAGGACAAACCACAGCACCAGAATTTATACTAAAATTTAAAAAAAAATACACAATAATATATTTTGTCAAGCCTCAATTAACATATTTGTGTACTTGTGTTCAATTACATTTATTTGTACTATGATAGCTGTTTTGTTCCGGTCCGACATTTGCTTGCATTGCATTATATTTGATTAATTGTTTTTGCACAATCTCTGCAGCTGAGAGAGTTTTTGTTTATGAAATATAATATGAAATTCAAAATCTAGGGCAAGTATTTTGTCCTGAATGTGGTCCCACATTTTCACAATTTCTCCACCTCTCACTACTTCTGGCAAGTCCCTGAATTGAGCTTCTTCTCTTTTAATTTACCTACTGTATTCACCTATGTTGCAGATCGAGCCGGTGATCATAATTTGTATCACCAGTATTTGCGATATCGTCTCTACATAGGGAGTGTGCTTAAAAATGACCAATGTCTCAAAAGAGCACTTTAAGGAGAGCATGCTGGCCTGATTATAAGCAGTTAAAAGCACCCTCTTTCCTCTTATTCCCAGTGAGCATGACTCGTGAGCTGTAATGGGCAGGCAGAGCTATTATATTCATAAGGTAGAAGACAGGCAGAGGGCTTGGATTCAGAGCATGCTTTTTAACCACAACTTCTCTGAATCGTCCATCGTCTTTAAAACCAAAGCTAAAAAAAGGCACAGAGCATTTCTAAGTAGCCAGCATGCAAGACATGGTTTGTCACTTTGAACATTTTTTTTTCACTATTGCTAATAATGTTTTATAAACGGTGTAGAATACTGATTTTAACTAAGTCCATCTTAAGACTCAGGTGCCATATGCACCTTGAAATATTAGTCATTCGTAGCGTGACTGCACTGCACTGTTTAAGATGGGGGACAAATTCACCTTTCTTGTTCTGTGCAAAAAATGCTTTCTAAAGTTCAACCAAGGCTAATTAGAGGCATGAGCAGCATTAATGGACTTTAGCTTCCCCATGTCCATTAGTTCCTTCATAAAGTGATAGTTTGGATTTTTTTTTAAGTAGGGTTGTGCAAGGTACTTATCCATAGTCAATGTTATTACCTGCAGTACATGTCCCCAGTGTGGTGAAGTAGACGGGAGTACCGGTACAGAAGCTTAGCAACGTATGAATGTGGACAGGGTCGACAACAAAACGTATTTTAACCACCGAAATTAAGTCCCACCAAAAACAAAAAACAAAAAAACTCACACTCTGGTCTGAATAATCTGTCAAGCAGCTAAAATATATCGCTGTCACAGATGATGAGGAGCTCAGAAAGAAAAGAAAAACAGTCTGAAAATTGCTTGAGAAAATAATTTTGATCCAAAGGCAGGAACAGGAACGTGTGTGAGTGTGTAACTGATACACAACACTACACGTGAAAGTTTAGTTGTGCTTTAATGGTATTGTTTCACTTTTTATTTCTCCATGGACTGATAGTCCAGATACTGAATATTTCCCAACAGAACTACTGTGAAAGTATGTTGTATCTTCAAAATATATATTTTTTTCAAAAACAGGTGTTGGAAAGGGGGGGGGGGTTGTCTTATATACAGCATCATATTATATCCGGGCCAATATTTAGCACACATTGGCAGCATTTGCTGGCTGCTTCTTCAGCACATGTGGAGGCCTGATGGATGCTGGTTACTGTAGCTGCAGGGTGGATGCTTCTTCAAGACAGTTTATCAAGATGAGTGACAGGTTAGTGCTGAGGTGGGAAGCACTGCTCCAAGCTAAGAGTGTACATATTGTAGTTTTAAAATTATAACTTTTTTTTCTTCATTTATTGGCAGAATTGATTCAATTATTGATAATAAAAGTCATTATTAAATCATTAACAATAAACGTGGTCTCGTCGTAGAGTAGAGAGTAAAGCTGACCCATATTATGAGTGACCCTGAAAATTACAAAATTATAAAAAAAAAGTATCACACAGTTTATGTGGATTTATATGTGTAATTCAGCACTCTTTTGATACAGCAGAAAGCAATGCAAGAATGTGTCAGTTCACTCTTGTTTTCTCTGCACACGGTTGTGTCAGCTCCCAACCTAGATGACACTGTTATTCTCAGCTGACACTGTTATTCTCAGTTTACTCACAAGCAACCCACAACTTGCATAAGCAGCTATAATTGTGCATGCAGCACACTCTCATGTGTATCGCGAATGGGCCTGTAAAGAGGCAGACAGGGTAAAAACAGATATATTTCACGTTCTGCCCGATGGCCAGTTACACCACTGTTTGTCCTTTTTATCAGTTGAACCTACTAATGGGCAACACATGGAGAGAGATGTGTTTGTAATGTATTTACTAAGGTGTGTATACTTGAGATATTTTTGCCTTAGATTGCAGTTTTTAAATGGAGTGAATAGTTTTTGTGCAATACCTTGACATTTAAGTATTCTAATGTAGATTACTATTATGCTCTGCTTTACATATAGTAAACATTAAAAGTTACCTCTTAAATTGAACAGAAAAAGGATTTATAGAGAAAAAGCAAGAGTAAACAACGGAAAGGTTCTAGTATTATTTTTATTGTTAGATGATTTTTTTTATTTTTTTGAGTGTTAAACCAAACATGTATATTTGCAGGATATACAAGTACGAAAAGGCCCGAGTGTGAAAATTTGCGATAACAAGTACCACATCCTAATGAGCTAAAAAGATGAACATTTCACACAGTTTCAACACAGACACCAAGTATATTCCACATTTCATACGTTTTCTACTTAACATGCAAGCAGGTCTGGCAGAAGTGTGAAAAAGTGGATGGATGAGGTGAGAAGAAAAGCTACTTTCGACATGGTTGACGACTTTAAAGCACTCTGTGTGTATCTGCTCTGCATATGCAGACTCACAGAACACTCTGTATGGAGCCACAACAAACCTATCATGTCAGGAGAGGAAAAAAAAAAAAAAAAAAGAGTTGCATTTTGATATAAAGCTTCTGTTTTGATTGCTCCCGTTGGGAGTGTAGGGATAGCAATTTAAAAATGAGTGGACCTTCAGAGTTGAAAGAAACACCCAGGCAACCCGAGCTCAGAACATGAAGATGTTAATTAAAAAAGGACCAAGAACTTAAGTAGCGTTGTGATATTTTAACAAGGAGATGTCTGCCTTTTAATACATTTCACTGGGATGCGAGTGAATCCCTTCGCATTGTGAGGCAGCAGGCGGTTTGGGATTGACTCACAATATGAGGAAAGGTATTAAGTAAGTAGTTTAACTTTATGCAGATATGGACTAAGACTAACAAGTGCTACTCTACCCCAGCAACATACTTGCAGCTTCTATGTGAAGTTGCTGCCGGAAGCAACATTTGGTGACATATTATCAGTGTGTAGTAGCGATAGTGAATCAAACCCATCATGTGATGATACTGTGGATACTACTGTGCAAGTTATTGATCATTACTTTCCCAGCAGTGCACCTATTCTCTTGGCAGACTTTATCTTATATGACTCACCTAACCGCTGGCATATCCAAGCTATTACCCTGACTGAAATATGGAGCGACATATCACGGTTGCTTTCTAAGGCTCCACTTCACCTAATTGTCAGCTTCAGCTGTGTCTGACAATAGAAGGCTGCGGGAGAAGAGGGGGGTTTGTCAGTTTGGAGCATTGAAGTGAAAGTGAGAGAAATTTGGGAATAACTGTTACAGTATGAGGGTAGAGAAGGCAAACATTGATCACCCTCCATTTGCTTTAACAGCTTCACATTTGCCCGTGTTAGAAAACCTCCACGTTTTGTAAGCTATGCTGTTTAGTCAGAACAGCTGAAGAGTGTTTGTAAGGATCATTGACACAACTCCCCCTCTGTATGCCGCTTGAGCTCAGTAGGGGTATACATTTTTACCACCCAATAGAAAAGCGCTACAAGGTAAAAAAAAAAAAAAAAAAAATACTAACTCCGTGGCCACATCCATCTATACAAGTGTTTATTTTATGGCTGGTGCCGTAAACCCCTGCAGTGATTAAGTACAGTGGTGTAAACTGAGAAATACAGAGCCACAACCCGTTTTGGGAGTTGACTTTTTTTTTTTTTTTTTTTTTTGCTGATGGTGACAATTGTTCAGACATGCTGGTGTTTTAGGTTCAAAGGTCAACCATACGTTTCCTTCTTCTGATTCATGTCTTATATAAGCTTCTTCTTTCGCCGTCCATCCTTATCACAGAATCGTGCTGTGTCTTGCATTTATGCAGAATTACAGCATCAGCGTTTTGAAATAAAGCGAGTGATCTTTTAGTGAAAGTGAAGCTTTTAAAATCTTCAAAACAAATGAATAATGTCACACATTTAGTCCCTCGTCTTTGGCTTTGAGCTTTCTGTGCAGATCCTGTTGTTGAACACAAGCTGAACCCTTGAGGCCCCTTTAAATTGCTTCCCTTGTTAAATTCATCATCAACTGATTTAATCTAAATCCAGGCTTTTGGTCTGGTTTTTACCTGAGTTCATGCCCTTTCATGTTATCTTTTTTTTTTTTTTAATGCAGTGATTGCTATGTGGTGAATGGCGATTGGTGCATTGAAAAAAACAAACAAATGATAGCTTAGAAATACTACATATTCATCTCATTTATTGACCTGCAATATGATTTGCCAGTTATTAGTCTACAGTTTTTAATCTGTTTGATTTTACACAAGGTTGATTATATTAATATTAAATGTTTAATCTGCCTAAAAGACTCTCCAGTTTTCTCTATCAATTAATTTGAAATGTACCGCACAAACTTTGACCTGCTTTGCATCATGTGGCGTTACGACATGAAACTCTTGTATTGCTCTTACATTTCTGAGCAAATAGAAAAACATGAAACATGTAAAATGGTGGGAGGACAGTTTGAGAAGGTCAAAGTTCAAATGAAAGCCACAGAGATGAGAGCTAGCAGAAATAAAACTGCCACTGTATGGCTCTTGAATTTTAAAATAACGTGTCACTCACTGCGTCTTTCAGGACAGCGATAGCAATGTTATGTTGGAGCGTACAGATGCCATTTTTTTTGTTTATACTTGCTTCAAGCCACAGTGACTTAATCCCTGTTTTGCACCTTTTGCCTTTTCAGGGCAGCAAGCTGCCAGAACGCCAGCGTCTGGCCGTGTTTCATATCAGCTGATCTAGCACAGCTATGGTGTGTTTGCAAAGCCTGCCCTGTGAGAATGATAAATTGAAGTGATACATGTGTGGTCTCACCTGTACAGCTCAGGCGTCTCTTGGGTGAATAATTCTACTCTGTTTGTGTGTACTATATTGAACATATCGTCTCTCTTGGGGGGGCAGTAGTTGGGGTGCTGGGCTCGATGGGGCCTCTGGGAAGACATTATCGCCCACCCACCTATCCCCATGGGTTGCAGCTCCCTGTATCTCTCTGCCAGAGAGGCTTGAATGTCATTTGTTACTCCTAGCATCTTATTACATTTCCTTCTGCAGGTGTGTTTTTTTTCTTTATTGTGTCTTTTGCTTATTTAAATGTGGTAAGTTACTAAAATCACCATTAGTTTTTCAGTTTTTTTTACCACATACTTGCAGCATAGATGCTACATAATGTATAGTGCTTGATTTATTGAGTGATCTGTGGCTCATGATGAGATGTGTCATTTAAGTCAATTATTTAGTCAATTAAATGAACGTTTAAAATTTCTTTGTTTCGTTTTGTTTGTATCTCACAAAGGATCAGCTGTCAAACGCTGCACACATTCAAGGCCAACTGAGGAGCCACGGCATTGCGGTTTGGCAAATCACATGGTCTTAAATCTAATTCAATATATTTCATTTTTAATCATATCATTTTTATCATATAACATAATGAATTACAAATGCGTGCACATGTTTTTGTTTATTTGTTATAGTTGTTCATTTGATTGGTTGTATTCAGAAGTAACATGCTTATATTGTCTGGGCGACGTGTATAGCTACTGCTAGAGGTGCTGCTGAAGGTTGGTTGTGTGTTAGCAGCTATTGTCAGCTAATGAAAAGTGAACAAAAAGCAGATGAAACCTTGCGAATTCACTGTAACCTTTGTAAGTCAGTGGTTTCTTTTCTAAATGGACAGTCTGTCATAGCTCGCTGGGGTCTTAACTAAAGCAGAGAGCATCCTTGAGCAAGTTCAAGCAGTCAGACATGTCTTTTCTGATGACAGGAGGAGCAACCTTTCCCTTAAATAGCAGGACACTGATGTCCTGCAGGCCGTTTACAAAAACCAAAACCAAAAGCTAGCTCCTTTCTCCTCCCCATGCTCTATGCAGAGAAGATGTGCTGGCTATCTTAGACAAGGTCGCTCAGTTAACCAAGGACAGCTGGAGGCTGTATATGAAAGTGACGCTGTGTACGAGTTGATGCACAGTGGCACTTCCTTGACCCTCGTACCACGGAGGATACGAGTCCATCAGAGCGGAGGAACAGGAAGAGGATGAAGAAAGGGAGGGATAGAGCAATGAGCAGAATCAGAGACGATAACTTGCTGTCTTTAACCCTTCACTCACAGAGATAAAAGTCTCACATGTGATCGACTGATCAGGTAACATAAAACATAGACAACTGCTCAGTGAATCTTTCTACCGCCTTCTGATTGGCTGACAAGGTGGAACAAGTTCCTGTCTAATTGTCACGGTATGAGACTGAAAGGAGAGTAGGTCGAGGTGTGTCAGACAAACCCTATTAACATGTTTCCCCTTTTTAAGTTGTCAGTTTTTCCTGCTCATGCTCCCCTCTGGAGGTTCGCCCATGAGGGACGACATAGTCTGTGCGGACATCTCCGCCAAAGAAGTTCGGATACTTTAACTTGACAGAGCAGTGAGCACAAAGAGCACAACGGCGGCTATTAATCATTTCGCTTCACTCATTGTCATGTGAGAAAAAAAAAAAAAAAAGGTTACTGATGCCTGCACTTAAACAGCAGGGATTTCTACACACTCAGAGGATTTAAATGAGAGCCTTGTTATTGAAGCCCATTGATTCGCTGTCATTTGTTTACCCAGTGATTAACCTTCTGGGTGCACAGATGATGATTGAATGTTGCTTAACATATTGCACGCACTATACACTATAGAGGTGAAGAGATATTGTAATACATTGAACCCTGAGTAGGCTTGTGGTTGAGTATTGTCCTATTATTGCGGCTGCCCTCTACAAGCGTGACACGTTGGAATTGCACACAGCGGTTGCCTGGTCTAAATATTAATAGCTCATTTTATTGCCAAGAGCTTGTATGATAACACGTTTATGACTGGAAGAAATAAATGACTGTGTTTGTTTTAATAATGCTCTCTCATTTGGAATATTCAAATATTCATTTTGACTACTATTAATTTAAATAGCGGTATGCTGACACAATAGTCTACAAGCAATATGATAGAAGACAAACCTGTGACTTAAATGGATTCTGGGTTGTGTTGAATCTGGTTGAACATACAAACATGTAAGAAGGATAGCTTTGGATATAGAGATGCTGTGATGAAACGTGGCTACGCTTTGTGATATGCAGCCTCTTAAACATCGTCCTTCTACCCCATTCACACACACACACACACATATACACACATATGCGCAGACACACACACCTTTCCAACTGCTATGCATTTTTTATGAGAGCAGATCTGTCCCCTGTGGAAGGAACTCCCATAGTGAGCTACAGGCTTTTATTCCTGTTTAAACACCATTTACGTCTCTTTCTCTGTCTTTCTTCAGCCACCCCACACACACACACACACACACACCGTTTCCTCTACAGTGTCACATCATATCTTAGTCGACATGATAAGACACAAGATTATCTTCAATCATCCTGACCTCACTTTGATTCCGGTCTTGTCCGGGATGACATGTAGGCGGAGAGGGGACTGATGGGTAGCGAGCGGCGTCAAAAGTGTTCGGGTATGTGGCCTGAATGCACGACAAGACAACACGCCTGATCCATTACCCCCTCTGTCACATTCTGTTTTATATATCAAACTGATAGTGAGGCTCGTTGGGCTATGAGACATGTAGGATTATGCACTCGGAAGAGATGGACAAATAGAGCAGACAGATCTGTTATGCTTGGTTATCAGGGAGCTTATGTCCTGTCAAAACATTGCCTCATCCACTTATGAACACTTCCAGGCTGCTGTTAGTTATCACTCTCATCCTGAGAATAGTGTTTCGTTTTTTTAAATTAACGCAAAGCACCCGCTGCTGCGTGGACACGGAAGTTCAGCCTCATAAAATGAAACCAGCAGCCAGTGTGAGTGCATTGATTGCCTTCTTTAAGGGTATATTTTGGTCTGAATACAATACTGATGTGCCAATATGTAAGTGGAAATCTTCACACGGGCCCAGAAGATATTCTCTCACACAATTATGTTGTAAGAAAAGGCTTCGGGCGTCTGAGCTAACTTGAGTCTTATATATAGCTTATGAATAGCTTTGAGGCAAGAATGAAGTTGAGTGAGTAGAAATTGTAACAACAACCTGGACCGTATTTATGAGTATTATATTCAGGAGTCTTAACCTATCCTTAAAACTAATGTCCTTAAAGCTCTGAATAAGGATGCCAAAATCCTTGAGCCTGTAGTATTCTCAAAAACCATGAACCAGGTTCACGGCTGTTGAAAGGAATAACCACAAAAGACCATATGCTTTATTATTATCTTAAGTAGTGTAGTGATGAATAAATAAGTTAATAAGTGTTATCAGTGTGTTTTAGTCCAGCTCAGGCACTAGGTTACATATAAAAAAAACAGGCCTTAAATAGTCAACATTCAATGGAAACATCAGTAGTCTGTGCTGTGTTTTGTTGTTTGAGGCGTTCTTATAAAACAGCTTGATTTATTAGTATGCGGCGTGAAAGTCAATCCTCATCCACAAAGATCACCGTGTTCTTGTATTGAACCACAAGCCTCGATGATATATTAGTCCTCCCCCTCCCTGCATTTGTGACAGAGAACACCTTGAACAACAGTGTGTGCATTACCGTATCTTCATAGCATTAATCGCGGCTGCAATGTAGGCAGGAACCGCAGCTGTGGCAGGAAAAAAAGTCTATCAAGTTCAGGTATCTGATTGGCTGAATTATATTTCAATCAAATCACACTTATTTACATTGAACCTAGATTGTTTTGTACACATCCCTTACTAATCACCAATGATTGTATCACTATAATTTGAAGTATAGGCTAAGGATGCTTGTAAAAGCGTTCGACTTGATATGACATCCAGACCTGTTAGAGGATGTGGAACACCCGACTGTCTCCTTGGCTTTGATCTACAGGGGGTTTTGAGAGTAGACATGCTGGTCTGCCATAGTCTAGTATGTAACTACAGAGGAATAAAAGAAGACCTGAAAAGATGCTGTAAGTGTCTGCGTACTCCCTCCGCATAAATTATTCTCATAGTAAATTCTTCAAAAGACTGTGGAAATGATTCCAGGATAAAGCTTGTCTTTTGAGCGCTTGAGAGAACAGGTACAGTTTCAAACAGACAAAACCTCTCGAAATTTCTCTCTGCTTCGGGGAACGTCATGGTTTTTGTCTGCCGCGAGATGAAAGGGAAACAGCAGGGTTTCCATCCAGACTCAGCTCGCCACCAGGAGTTAACCAGGCCATTCCTCCAAAAGCTCATGTCACCAAAGAGATTAATTGGCTTGGGTCTCTTCAGAGTATTACCGATTGGCTCTCACAAACACTGAGGACTTTATCTCATTGGCTCAGGCACTGCCACGGGTAGAATGAAAGACTGAGACCTTTCAGCAGCCCTGAAGTCCAACTTAATATCTGACAGACCTTTTCGAGACTCTACTTTGTCTCTCGACCCTTCAAGTGTCGCCTGTAGCTTTAGAGCCTTTGAGGGGAAACTGCTGTAACGTTACCAAAATGCTACCAGTTTTTCTCCACATGAATTCTCTATGCACTGTTTTGCACATGACTGCATGTGCTTTTATGTAACCATCTAATTTTGATGGGTCTATTTTTTGGTATTTCTACTGAACCTGCAACAGTTCATGATGTAATGGAGGTCTAGCAAAAGTTCAGTCAGGGAGACTACAGTATATTTACATGCATACAGCTGTATTTATATTTGTCATTCATTCTGACATTCTTATCTATCACCCATGCATCTTAATTACCAGCTGTTCTCATCAGCTGTTCACATCCATTGCTACGGTGACACACCTCTATTGTCAGCCTAATACATTTGTCTCTCTTTCGTGCTACCACTACGCGCACATGCTGCATAGCTACCTGCATGTTAAGCCTGTATGTTAAAGCTCTGTTTAGTCGGTGCTCACTGCTATGGGGATAGCAGGGCTCTCCGTGCGAGTGTGTGAGTGTATTTACATATTCAGATTTGATCAACAGTGGTTATACTCACATGTATATGTAGCGTTGTTCTAAAATACTGCACTGGAAAATGGTTAATTGCATGAAATTGAAAAACAGTAAATCAAGATGTAACATAAGACGATTTGAGGTTATAATAAATAAAAGGATAATGAATGAATAAGATGTATTGCATGAGATATATGATGCTAAAGTAACTGTGATATAAATGGCGGGTGATGGTGATTTTTATTGCCTAAGATAATCTTTACTGTTTAACTTATGCTGTTCACGAGCATTGCTGGCTAAGCTCTTTACATTGCAAGTAGTTCACGGCTGACCTCTAGCCATTGCTGGCTGAGCTCAAACTGTTAGCTATTCAGGTCACTGCTGACCTAATCTTTGCTTTTGGTGGTTTTATTTTCTTCTTTTTTATTCATGCTACACTGTTGATGCTATCACTCAAGCTAAAAATGTTATGTTTCATCTCTCCGAAGATTATACATCTTGGTATGATTGGGTTTTTTTCTGTGGCTTTATCTGTTCCTCAATTAAAAAAATCTACGTCGAAACGCCGAAGACTTTTAACAAGACTTAATTATCAGATCATATGTATAATGAACAAATGTCTTTGCTTCATTCACTTTCCTGATTGAAATTATGTTTTGGGGTTGTATCATTCAGTGTTAATGGTTTTATTTTCAATAATATTTTCTCAGGATGAACATTGAACATTATTGATGTTTAAAAGTAGTCCTACACCTAACTCATCAGCAACTCAAATCAAACAAAAGTTTGTTGTTTAAGGCTTTGTCACATGAATGTAAACACACAGTTTTATCCATTATGCGATACCGCCAGAGAGATGTCTGATTGGTCCCAAATTTACTCTGCAGCAAGACAGTGTCCCCAGACATACAGCCAGAGTCATAAAGAACTATCTTCAGTAACAAGAACAACAAGGAACAGATGGTTTGGCCCCCAGAGAGCCCTGATCTCTACATCATGGAGTCAGTCTGGGATTACATGAAGAGACAGAAGCAGCTGAGATGCCTAAATCCACAGAAAAACTGGGGCAAGTTCTCCAAGATGTTTGGTGTTACCTACCGGTTCGCAGATGTACCAAATTGAATTGGTACTGTTTTAGAGGCAAAGCGTGGTCATAACAAATACTTTTTTGGTATGCTATTCTGCAGTAATTGCTGAAATGTTTTTCTTGGGTCTCAACAAGTTACACATGTAACTAGATTTAACATGACTAAAATTTTGATTTGATAATATAGTATTTCTAAGCTCTTATGTCTTAGATATATGTTATGTTATTACTGTTAACAGAGTTCTGTTCATTTATTCTTTAGGAGACGTTGTCCATGCTTTTACAGCTGTCTTTATGGTCTGTATATTAAAAAAAAAAAAGTTCAAGCTTCATCATTACTTACACTGTGGCCTCGGCTAAATTATACATCTAATTAATCTGTAATCTCAGTTTTACCTCAAGCATACACACCAACTGGCAATCAAGTAAACATCTTGATCTGTGAGTTGTTGTCTCTTGTCCACAAATTTAAAATGACGGGTATAAATTGTTCATGTCCTCATTTCCATGACGGTTGCCTCCCTGACTTGGTTCGGGTCTATTTATAATATAACTCCTGTGCTACTGTATGCTTCTCCATCAGATTATTACGTGGCAAAACAAGGCTGGCAGCACAGAGCAGAACAAGACAAAACAAGAATCCAACAAAGGCTGAACTGAATACAGGGCTAAAATACAGATGGTACTAATGAGGGAATAGAGAACAGGTCATCCGGGAGGGAGCTGATTGGCTGAGGGAAACACAGAGAGCAAGGCTGGGCTAACAAGGCTGATGCAGGACAGATGTAGAGGGAAAAGCAGGCTGTGGAAGAAGCATTGGAGCACAGGAGGCAAACGCATAAAAAAAAAAAAAAGCTAACAAAAATTTAGGAATATGTAGTGGGCGATATGTGGACTGCAATTTATAAAAATAACTATGGATTATTAACTCAAACAACCCCACTTCAATAAATCCAAAGTATCCTTTTAAAACACAGGCAAATGTGAACCTTTTGTGTTGAATTAGTCATCGTGTTGTTTGTGAGAGGGAGTGAACCAGACATTTCTTTGTGTTAAGGTTTTCCTTTCACAAGTGGAGCTGTGGGGATGCGGCAGGTATTGACCTCCGCATTGTGAAAGTCACAATCTGAGATTGAAATGTCAACCCTCACCATCAGACTTCGACAATAACCATAATAAAGACTTTAGGACCACAGCTGTTAAATGTTCATCAAGATGAGTGTGTTGAAATCTTCCCTTGGCAATGGGAGGAGGGGGCCAGTCCAGATAACGACTGCATATAGGAATTGTTATCGATGATCAGGCCTCTAGATGGAAACCATTAAACGCCCTGTTTGATGGAGATTGCACTTGATGAGATGTTAGGCTATATGTGAGTGGGTTCATCGAAAGGGCATACATCTCACCAAGGCATTCTTGCAATTAGTAGTAATATTTTTTTTTTTAAATAATAGAGATTAGACATGTTGGTAACACTTTTAAATGTTATAAATGTTGACAATACTGTACATTGATAAACACTTAACATGTCCTTAAATCTTATTATAACAACATTATTTATGTTTATATGCTGTATTAGAACGATCGTAGTCTTGGTTGAATGCAGATAAAGTTGGGTCTCTGTTGCCAGTGTCCTGTATCTTGTACGTCCTCCATCCACCTTATTAAAAAAAACCAAAAAAAAAGTTACCTGTGAGCATAATCCAGGCAGAAATTGAATTTGAAAATGCTACATAATTAGTAAAACAGGTTGATTGATTGACTGGTGGGATGCCAGTAAGGGATGTCACTGCTGGCAGGTTGATTGGGGAGCATGCACAGTGGAGACAAAAGGCATGACCCTCTGATGCATTATACTGCTGTACCTGTGAAGCATATTGCTGCCAGGCAAAAAAAACCAAAACACAGCTGGTGACATGTGTCACAGTGGCTGCACATATCCGTCTGCAGTCCTCCTCAGGCCAAAAGAAGGGTTAGTGGTGATGGGGACTGCAGTGCATAGCAAACTGAGATTTCCAAATTGGGGGCATATATATATATATATATATATATATATATAGTAAAATCCCAATACAGTGGTGATCCTGGCATACACAGTCAAAATCATGAGTGGAAAGAAGCATCATCACAATCTGAAATGCCATCAATTAAGAAACACAGCTGTTAATTTCCTCTGTTGTTTCAGCTGGCTCTGAACCATACAGTATTGTTGTGATGTGAGGTGCTATTCTTGTTATGCATATTGGTGCTTCACATGATCCTGGTTTATTAACATAATTACATCACTACATTTAATAACACAAATGGAATTATAAAATAAAATAAAATGGTGCAGCACAGTATGACAAAAAAAAGCCTATGTTTTCCCCCACATCATTACCTCCCTGATTTGTTTACAATACAGATAGATGAAAAATAATAACAAAATAAAGATTACAGCCTCTTTGGAGAAAGGCCTTGTCATTTTTCAATTCTGGATTCTTGAATGGAAGAAATTCTCGGAGAAAGCATTATCGATCCTACAATTTCACACAAAGCAAAAATGTTGGCAGGAATACTGTCATTGCTTCTCATTTAGGGCTTAACACAGAGTTTTCAGGAAAAGCTGGCCAATGGCTTTACTTGTTCCATATTCAGTCTCCCTTTGAGCCATATCATAAATGTCATCATATGCAAAGAAGGATTTCTGAATGCCCGGCTGTATAAATGGAGCTGAAAAGGCTGAACATTCACTCCTTTATCACTCATAATGACCTTACCACCTGGCACGGCGCTGGCTTAACTGTTAAGATATAACCTTGACATTTCATTAATTATGCAATAAGTGACGCGTGACTAACTTGTTTTGCTGTCATGTAAAACAAGTACTGTCAGTTATGAAGGTTGATAAGAGCTCAGTTGAATCGGTTTAAGTTGAAAAGCAGCTACATCAAGATTTCTGTGTTAAAATCGGCATATATTCATACCATCCATCAAATTGATTGCAGTTTTTTTTTTTGGGCTTTTAATATAACGGTCTGTCAGTTGGTTGATCCGCCACTGGCATGACTGAAGACAAGTGTTTTTCTAGAAATTATAGAATAATAGTATAATGAACTCCACTGAATTGCTCTATGGATTAATTAAATATAATTTTGTTAGGAACTGCAGTAAAATGCATAAGATATCTGGTAAGAAAGAAATAAATGTGATCAAAGAAAGGGCATGACAGATACCATCCTTGTAATAATATGTTACAGAAAATCTAAACTAGGCCTTCAATCCCTCTTTTTCTTGAAGGAATAATAATGCAACAGTCATTTCAATGTATTATAATCAAAGATGAATCACAAAACCAGATAAAAAATACAAAGAGTCTGAATTCCCGAGGAAAAAGACTGGGTTAGGACAACATGATTGGAGTTTTGAAACGGCACAATGACATCTTTTTCAACGGTTTAATGAATGTATTTCAAAATCAAGACAATAGGGGGGGGGAAAAAAGGCGTCTGATCTGCCTTGCAAATAGGACGCATGAGTCAAATCTGCATTTATTATCTAGGAACTATCAAACTATGTGGCAACAAGGACTTGCATGCCACTTCAGACCCTTAGTTTGGACTTCATATGTCACTGCCACAAAAGCCCCAAGTTATTTTTCAAGCATTTCCCCATGGTAATGGATCAAAGACTCAAGAGAATTTCATAGGGGAAGCTGCGTCCTACCTGACCTTGAGAATCAAAGTAATTTATTCTCAGCTTTCCAGGAACCAGCACACAGAATGATATTATTATTATATCGGTTCAGAGATCACACCAAAGAGCGTTACGGTGCCTATGAGTTTCTTGCATGAGATGTATTCAATCGAGATAATCTAATGTGGCATAGAAAAGACAGTGCAGCTCAAGCTCAACACTGGCATGTCTGTTCATCATCAATGTATTATATTTTGTTCAATATTCTCATGTTTATATTCTCAGTCATATCATATCAGTTTACAGCCATAACAGGCACACATGCTCATTAAAACGCGGTTTATTCTATTTTCTAATTAACTAATCATGTTGTCATGCTGCCATCACACAGTGTGGACGACAGTGTGCTGTTAGTATGAGAAATAAAGTAGCGCATCTGAATGACGTGGATGATGTAGACATCTGCTGCTGCTGGTGATTTTCTAGTTTGACCAATAAGTTTAAGATGATATGATGAATTTTAGGATCATATGATGCGAATGAAACACAGATGCTTTCGTGACCATCGGATGTTTGACAGAGTTTTGTGTTGCTTTATTAACAGATGGAAAAATTCATTTTTCACAAACATGTGGTATTAAATGTCAGTTAGTTTCCCTTTGAAACAAAACACCATTTATTCAAGCTTGCAACAAATATCACTGTGAAATATTGCAGCCAAATACTAATTTATTTAAAGGGCAACCATGTCATTTTGAGAGTTTTTTCATATTGATCCACATTTATATTCAGGATATCAACATAGCTAGCAAGACATTACATGGAAACCCCCCCCCCCAAGAGGCTGAATCGTCATCAGACAGATAGCCGGTGGCTTCTGAGATTGATGTGAACATGAAGTGGTAGATGTGTGACTGTTTTCAGTATGCCGATAATACTGATCTGTACTTGTATAAGCTGTTTCTATGACATATCTGATGATACATGTATTTTTAATATGTCCAAAAGTTGACTAGTTGAGTGAGTTGTGGGGGTGGGGCTGAAAAGCTCAGAGAAATTAAGTTAAAATCCTCCCCCCCAAAAAAACCGAAATAATCAGGGACTTCAAAATGTGCGCAGTGGATGCACCAGTCAATGTTTTCTAGCTGAAACTGTAGCCGGAAGTTAGCAGGATGTAATTTAGCTCAGTTTTCGCTCTGGTTTAATCAGAATTTCTAATATGATATTTAACCAAATTGCTCAAAGTATTTTGTTTATGTGATTAATTCAGACCTTTGAAGAATTCGATGAAGGAAGTCACTATAAATAATTACAGTTACGGTTAATTACAGTACTATAATTAACGTTGTCCCACTTGTTGAAACTTGATCTTCAAAAATGTCTTCAGCAGGGCAGAGATGAACCATTTTATTTACTGTAATCGAACCTAAACCTTCAATTCAATTCATAGTGTTGTCATTAAGAAATCATTCTATTAACTGTCCCTTTAACTAGAATGATGACCTTGATATGATGAAAGTAAATGTAGCTCAATTTTCTGTAACTGAAAAGGCAACTACACAACCGTTCCTGAAAGAGTCAGATGAAGCCTAGGTTATGCTGTAAGCCAGTTCAGCTACAACAGACTATGTACTAACACATTTGAACTGTTTTCTAAAGGCTAATTTTGATCCTCATTCCTCTACCATCAGCTCATGACTGCTCATCACAGATAAGTGTGAGCCAATGGAACTGCGTTTTCCAAAGAAGCCAGTAAGCGTGCCTAATCCTGTTTTAAAGAGCTCAACTGGCTGATATCCACTCCAGCCAGAACCAAAGCCTGGAGATGCTGGTACTCCACTAGACCCTGCAGATCTGGACCAGAGCGACGAAGAGTAGCTAAACGGCAATATGCAGAAGGTCTCGTGGGCTATTCAGTGGGGGTGCCACAGTGGAGCTTCACTGGAGGCATCAACAGTGTAGTTGTAAATACATTATGTGTGGCCAAGACTGGAGGCAAGGATGGGATCATAGAAGACACAGACGAGGTATTAAAAAAAAAAAGATATTTGAAGATGAACTGCACTTCAGGCTGGGGAAGGCAAAAAAAATGACAAATAGGCCAATTACACTAAGAAAGACAGTGGTGGTTGGTGAGAAACCTTAAGGGTGGTTCTGTGCACCAACTAACCCTTAACAGCCACCATCCCAACCCCATGTACTAAACAATATAAGCAGTACTAATATTATAAACCGTTATACAAGTATTGTATATATTATATATACGGGCTTATGTTAAAGCTGCATTAATTAATGACCATATGTAATGTAAACGGAGCCACTTGTGGTGGCACATTCACACCAAATTATCACCCATCTTTGCAGTTCTGCTGCTCCATGGAGCGGGTCTAGTGACTTTTAGGTGGTTGTTTTGGTTTTTATATGCTTGCATGGTTACATGTGACAGGCTCTAAGACACGTATGTATGAGGGGTTCACTATATAGTTTTCTTTCCATTATGGATATAATACCCACTTATGTTTAGAAAACAGAAAGTAAGATACAGGCAAAAATATTTACAGATCTTGTCAGCCACTAAAAATGCTACCGCTATTTATACTGGCAGGAGGACAGAAAATGTCTGCAAAGCACTCATCTCAACGCAAGGACTGCATTTGCATGTTTCAAGGGGTGACAGTGATATTTGCATAAATTTAATGAGTCTTTCATAGGAAAAAAAAAAAGACAATGGACACCTGCGGAAACAAGCTGACATTGTTCAAAGCTCCCATCCCTCCCACCCCAACCCCACCCCTCCTGCTTATTACTCACAATATTGGCCTTGGCTTGCAGATAAAGCACTATTACACAGATAATCAGCAGGTTTGACATCTCCGTCACAGAGAGGTTGTATTCTTCGGAGGGAGAATGTGCACAGGAGATGGAATTTCATCCTCCGCTAAATGGATGACATAGATAGTTAAGACGATACAGGTATGAGGACTTGTTTCCCTGGGAGGGGAAGGCAATCAGTAAGGCCAGTGTGTTACCGCTGGCAACACGAGGCACCTCAGCCTGTGGTATTTTGATGAAAGGAGTTCAACTGTCGGCAACCAAATGGGAAAACTAATTACCAGTGTGAACTGATTTCCTGGTTCAAGCGTTCTAAAGCAGTAGCTCTCCCCAAACACAGGGGTATGATTGTTAAACTGAGAAAAGGTACATGTTCTGGGCAGATACACCAGAGACTGTGTGAATGAATGGGATTGAGTATATGGAAATGAAATAAATGTGCTCCTCTTTATTGGGAACGGCTCTGTAAATTCCAGCGAGGGGTAAGATGGTCTCTGTTGGCGACAACGGCATGGATTTACATGCCCTCTGTCACTCGTGCTTCTAATGTGGATCTATGGCATGGTGCCACACACTGTAGCGCAGACCTTTTGTCCTCATATCGGCTCAGATATCACATGAAAGTCAATGCAGGCACTTCAAAGTTGGCATTTGTGAAAAGTGTGGCTTTAGTTTGCCGTGGTCATTTACATTTCCATCAGCTCCCCCCTGTTTGTGCAGCTCGACTCAGCAGCATGTTGTTCTCTCTCTCTCTCTCTCCCGAGTCCTTTATTAAATACTGATATAACAATGGTGACACATAAGCTCTCCTTTGTCAGACCCAGGCTAAGTTAATTAATTAGCCATCCATGCCGCAGTGCCAGGAGGTTGTTGATTGTATCATTCTAAGCCGTCATCCTGTGTAAATTGACTGAGATTGAGATCTAACAAGGCTTTGACCTGGATCCCTCTCTAACAACCTGATGTGTGAAACATTGATGAGGGGATTTAGCTGGAGGAGGCTAGAGGACATGTTATCTTTAGCCATGCCATCAGCTCTATTAGCTCAGAGGAGTGAATGCAGCAGTGTTCAGACACTCATTTATGTTTTTTTTTTTTTTTTATAACTGCAGTATTGGTGTGCAACCTTGAAAAGTGTGTCCTTTTTAGCTATAGTGTTGCCAAACCAAAAAAAGATTCAAACATTTAAGACACGGTATTGAATGTTTCAGCCCTAACTTTGTCTCTGTGTTGTGTGTGTGAGTGAGTTTGAGTTTGTTCTAATAGTGATAACACTACGATGACTTTGAACTTGTTAAATTGTCATTCAGTTGCAGTATGCTAGCAACAATATTCAGGGGGGTGCCTTGTGACCTGCTCATTATTTTAGTGAAAACAAAGCAAAAAAATTGCATAGGGGCATTTGGTTCCATATTCTCAGCAGAAACAGTGACATTGGTGGTGATAGCGGCTTGTGAATGCATCGCTATCTCCGCAGGCCGTCTACTGCTGTAAGGCACACCGACTGTTGAGTAAGCAGACCCCAGAGGGGGCCTCAGAGGGGGGGGGGTTAGAAGTCTGTTCACCATCATTTCACATGGACAGAATAACAAGGATAGCAGCTCCGTTCACATGTTAATACACAGGCAGCTGAAAGACAGTGTTCAAGAGATATTACATAAAACATTAAAATAATTTAAAAAAATAAAAATGCCCACACTGTTTGTTCCAGTTCAAATGTTGATGTTTTTTTGTTTTTTTGCCTCATACTACAGGATATGTGGAGGCAAAAAAAAACCCCCAAGCATCTAAAGATGTGCCTTTGGGCTCTATGAAATGGTAGTGTTGAGAAAATAGTTGCAACCCTACAAGAAAAGAACCATTTAGTAGACATATAGAAACCTGTCGAAGTCAACAATGGAAAAAGATAACGATATAGAGGACCCTCAACAGGTCTTACTAGTTTATCGTCTTAGAATAAATGTCTGCAGTAAGTGTGTTCGAACGATGAACTTATTAACCAATACTCACATTCTTCCTTACGTATTACAGAAATGTTTCAAAAAGGTTGATTCCTCAAAACGTATGTTCTCTGATTTTAAAGAAAATTGTAAGATCATTTTTCTAAAGATTCAATAGGCCTTCATTTGGTATGCCGCCCTTACATACGTTTATCGTTTAAGTTTCCCTCCAGGCTTCATTCTCTGACATTAATCATGTGCTCCCTTCATTCATTACAGGGAATGCACCTGAGTGACGAGTACTCGAGGAAATACTAATGAAGGCTTCTTCCGTTATTGTCGTTATTGTAACGGGCTTACGTGCCTCACTAAATGTGCTCATATTGTATTATTTTAGTCAGTGTGTGATTAGCCTCCCATAGGCCTCTGGTTTCTAGCTGAGCTGAAGAGTCCCTCGTGCTTCCCACAGAGACGCATCAAAACCGGACTGGGCCTGATTAAACAGCCTGCTTGAAACTTCACAAAATAACTTTAACAGTTTAACCTCTGAAGAAGCTCCGCTGGTGATTAATTTTGCCCCCCTTTACACTATTGTAATTGTTCACACCGGGAGGGAAGTTAATTGTACCATAGGCCACAAACCCAAGACCCTGTTCAATTCAAAGTGATTAACATGCCTCAAGGAAAACTGGGCAATTATGTATAATTGCCACTGCACAGCATCAGTATATGACATAATCCTCCTACATTATACTGTATGAGATTTCGCCCGTATCTCATTAACACTGTTTGAATTATGCAACTTTGACCCTAATGTTGGGTTTGTCCAGGAACTCATGGTTGCTTTGTTAGCACGAAGTAGGAGATAAAAAATGTACTTTTAGAGGAATAAATGGCACCTTCATGACAGTTGTGAGAGAGTACTGTATATCAACGTTTGTGACCTTTAACTTGAAAGAACAGATCACCTTGTCAAAAACAAAACAGACCATAATTCCCCGACTCTTTCATAATTTCTGCGCATACATTTGGACTGGACTTTCGGGCAGTTGGCAGCAGTGTAGCTAGACCGCAGAGCTGACACCGACTCAGAAGCTTATGAGCCCTGGCACGGTGCCATGCTATGCTACACTCGACAGCAAGCCATTTGGTGAGGGAGCTAGCACGCACGCTGGGACAAAACCAGGAGCTTATAGAACTAGAGATGACAAGGTGACTGTGGGAGGATGACATTGTCCTGCAAACAGTCAGTGGGTTCAGTTCTGAAGTGATAGAGACGTCGAGTAAGTTACTTTTCGGGGTGTGTCCTATGTGATAAGTGAAAACCTGTTAGAGGTTGAAGCCTGTGTGAAGAACAACACACACACAGCAATCAGCAGCCTCTAAGGCAAACTCTCTCGTCTTTGTAAATACCGTTCTTTCAAAATAGTCTAGCAGTCTCTCAAGTTGATGACGCCTTTAAATGAAGCTCCGTATATTCAACAAGTAAGAACACTGGGTAACTCGAGAACTAAATAATCTGTGAAAAGCCTGGCTGTTAGCACATAAAAACTGGAATATATTATGTAGTAATGACACTTAATGGCAATTTGAATTCAGTAACTGCTTCAGTTATTTGATGCACAATTATAAATCTTTTTGTTTCCCCACTGAAACAACTGTGTTCGTAACACACGGATACACACATGCATACTTATTGCTTTTATTCTCAGAATTAAAGTGTTGTAAAGCTATGAATCAATGTTACAACTGGAATTGCAATAATTCTCAAACCGTGATTGATTTTGTGGATATAAAAAAAAAAGCTACTATAATTATTCACTCGCTCTCACTATTCAATGTCAAATCACATCGCTCAGCATGTAAGAGTTTTTAAATTAATACTGTATGTATTGCTATTACAAGTCCAGCACATTTCTAATGTGGTAGAAAATGATAGTAGCAGTGGCGGAAAGCAAGTAAATACCTTCATTTAAGTTCTGTACTTGACTACAATTCTGAGGTACTTGTATGTATACATGTATATATATATTTCAGTGAGAATTATTGTACTTTTTACTCCACAGCATTTATTCGACAACTGTATTAAGTGACCGGATTAAGATGTTAAACACCTAAACACATCAATTATGATGCAATGTAACATTAAAATGCTTCGTACATGTTGATGCTTCATTAATCTACTAATAACTCCTACTCTGACTCCCTCTTACCGGCAGCAGCTTTTTAGCTGGTACTGATCGTCTCTTTCTCCAGTCAAAATGTTAATGGCTTTGGCTAAAAGAACCACTTAGTTAAGGTTGTGGAAACATTTGTTTGGATTGAAATTGCATCCGTTAAGGTTACGGGACCTTCGTCGTCATATTTACAACAATAAGCACGTGGTTAACAATTAAAGGGATAATGGTGGTCATGATTTCAATAATACAGTGTTGATTGCGTAATTTTTCCCCACACAGACTTTGTTGCTATAAATACGACCTAGCTGCTTTGTCACTTGGACGAAGCCCTTTTGAACATATGTTTTGGGGCACTTTCTGAGATGATTGTTTTTACTTGAGAGGGCAGTTGTAGTATTTCAACTATTATTTAAGTAAAATCTCTGAATTCTTTCACTTAAAGTGACAAACCTACAGCTCTACAGTTCCTCTCACAAAGCCTTTTGGTCTATTTGGGATCATTATTTTGTTGGTGTGATGGTGTAGCTAACTAAAAAGCCAGATATTTTTTTATAAGGAGTTGTCCAGAAACCAAACCAGAACTAGGAGGTGAGCAAATGTTGCTCTGTGTATGCTGGATATGTAAAGTGGCACTATTTAACTCTTATTCTGCTGCCCTAATGTGGCCAAACAATAGATGAATACAGCTTTAAAATGAACACTTTTACATGTTTTAGTACAATTCCCTGTTCTACAGAAAGGGAAATTTGAAACAATCTGCACATTTGCATGAGCAAATTAAAAACCAGTTCAAAATGTTATTGATAAATGTCGTGATCTAGTTGTTTTTGTGCTTTAATAATGCAATACGGCAAAAAAGTCAGCGCGGTGACTTTGATTCTTAAATGGCTTTGATTAAAAATGTATAATATTTCTGCATATATATTGTTCATTATGTCTCTTCTTTTGGGATATCTTACATTTAAAGATTTTATGCTATTTTCTATTAACCACAGCTAACCATTTTGTTTCATAATTCATTATCTTCATGGGAAGTGCTTGTCGAGACAAATTTTGAGGATATGCATGATGGGCCTTGATATTCTGCAGATGTGGTGACCTCAGGTTCAGGAGATGAAACTGAATTTGGCTGGGATAATTTAAACCTGCTGCCCTGGAGAGTCTGTCCCAAGGCAGTCATTTGGAAAGTTTTCAAATGGTCTAGAGATGCCTTTGGTTAATTAAAAATTAATAACATATGATTAATTAACATCCCTGATAAGAGGAACGGAACAGGTTTCCATTTGTGTGGGCATCGCACTTACTTAGGAGTAAGTAATAATGATATCCACTAAGATCATTAAGTTTAAGGCCTATTACTGTGTTAATTCACATTTTTTGTCCATGATTGATCAACCCAAATTGCTTTTAATTGTAATATTGGCACATGGTAAGATTTTCTTATATATATATGTGTTATTAGAAATGCATGGATATGACTTCCATCTCTCATTTAACCCCTGAGCCTTATCTTGGTGTGACCAAAACTTAATTGTCAAAGATTGACATGACATAATTAAGTCGTAACTGCAGGATTTTATGAATCCCCATCATATGATGTCAAGATTATTCTCTTTTATTAAAATTACTCCCATGATGACAAAAATTGCTCAGCGTGTCCTCACAATGATGGTTGGCGGTGATGGAGATGGTGTGACAAACAGTAAAGGCAGAAAAGAATAACCCTTTGTCCAACGATAACATTTATTGGAAGCACCAATAATAGATAAATCCACATATTGTGAGACACGTCCTTTTTGTTTTCATTCTTTCATCGGAGAGAATTAAAACCCTCGCTACCAACCATCAGATCTGTGTTTTTCTGCTGTGTGAACACGATGTGAATCGTAACATATTCACAACACAAGCTGGGTAATTCACTAACTGCCTGTTGCCACATTAAGAGTTTTCACCCCTGCTGAGGCAAGACTCTTTCCTTTTGGTGACTAATGCTACTGTAGCTGTTAACAATTACATTTGAGCACACAACTGCTGTGGGTTCAGATGTTTTTTTCGGTCACGGTAATCAGATCAGCCATATGCACAAGGCATGTCACAACAGTAAAATGTAACATGTTTCTTTTTCTTCCTGTCCCATTTTAATGTAGAAGTCAGCTGCTAGAGGTCCTTTGTCACTTGAACATAAAACATATGTTCAAGCATTTTTGGGAAATTGCTGAAAACAACTGATGTTTGTTTGAACAGAATAAGAATCAAACCAGTATATACCAATATAGACACTAACTATGAAATCAAATGCAGTTCAACATATTTCATAGAATGGATCCAGTTCCCAGAAAGCACTTTGTGTTCAGTTTGATGCAAATCACTATCGGCCATAACTAATGACGACTGTGGATGCAGCCGCAACGCAGCTTTTAATCATGTAGCCGCAGAAAAGTCTATAGTGCTCTACAGTGAGACAAGATGAACTATGGATGTGTATAAATGCAAAGCTTCTTTGCATTGGTTTTATGTTGTGTGCTTTTTTTTTGTGCTGTACGCTGAAAGGTTTGTATAAAATGATCAAGCAAAATGTTGTTATATGTTACATGTTGTGAATAAGAAAGAGATGGTTTTTGCATTTTTGTGTCTTCAAATGCAAATTTGCAACAGTTGAGGTGAGATCATGGCATGCACAACAGATTTTCACAACTATATGTTGTCATAAATCAATCAATCAAATATTAGCATCTGAAATTCCCTTATTGGAAATAGCCATATGAAACAAAAGTAGTTGCAAGTTTCTGAATGAAAGAACTTCTTCCATCGTTATCATCCCTCTCTGCTTTATGGTTTTAGTGATGACGTTATTTAATCATTGTCTCTTTTTTTTACTGATGGCCAGTCACTGTATGCACACCAGAGAGTCACTGCACAGTTTTTTCGTAATACTCCCAGATAGGATTTCACAGCATTGTCATGGCAACTATTTTAGCTTTCATTGTGACGGCTGCAAGGTATAAACAGGAGAAACATGGCGTTCACATTACCAGGAATGCATGCTCGTATGTACAGTATGTGACCGGTCAACACAGTGCTTCGTTTGTTGTCATAAACCCACCTTCTCTCACAGGATTACCACAACCCAACTAACGTTATTACTGCCTGTCCCCACAGAGAGGGTGGTCACTTCCATGTGTTTGCTGCTGAAAATCCCCCGATCTGTAGGAAACATGGTACACGTGTAGTAGCCCTTATGTATTTAGCTTTGACCTAGAGGGAATAAGAAGTGGATAAAAAATGGTGTCCTTGTTTTTCTGATAAATTCTGTTGTTTTCCACAGATACAAAGAGAAACCAAACCTCGAACAGGAAGTTTCATTGAGATCAAAATCTATTTAAAATTTTTTTTCCATATATGTATAACATTTTAAAAAAAACAACAAAAAAAAGACACTCTTGCAACTTACAGCATAGTATTTAAAACCAACGTGAGCCTGTCAGTGGCAAAAAAAACACAACACTTTTAGTGGATGTAATTTGACTGAGGCAGTCGCCCCCAAAAATTACTTTACAGCCCGTATCACGGCTGAAATCATATCATTCGATAGTGGACCAATTCCAAAACATGTTATCCCCATTAGCCACTTAAACCGAAAATGATGGCAAAATAGGGTTGAAAAATACCAGAAATTCTCTTTACATGTAGTCCATGTTTGTTTTTGTTTACCACCTAAACACGGTTGGGAGGAAATGCCTGGAGAGAAAATGTTAATATGTCAACAGGGAGGTGTTGAAACTGGGAGAGTCAGAACCTCTCAGAGCTCTAGTGAAAGTCTACCACATGCATGGAGTTTGGGTATTATTGGTAATCTGTATTTATAATGCACTTTCCTCAACAAACAATTATACTATCTAAACTTTATGTGTAACAACTGACCTGTGCAACAAAACACAGAACATTAATTACCATCAGACCGATCCGGTGTTAATGAAGTTACCGCTGCTGTGCCACGTGTGTAAATGCACACACAGCCTCCAACATCAGTACTGGTGTTTCTGCACAATCCCGGATACAAACAGTGTCACCTGAACAACATTATTGTATTATTCAGGCTACTGTGCTCTCTGCAGTTTTCATTATCGGCCAATTTGTGTACTGAAATGTAGAGATATGGATGTGCTTTTGACGGCATACAACTAGCGTAAAATGTTTTATAAATGGCATGTTAAAATGGGGGCAATTTCGGGGTGCAAATGCAGCACAATTCGCGGGTGCTGTTAGCGGGCGCAACATGTGGTGTGTTTTTGGTCTTTTGTGAGGAATATGTAAACTGGCAGAGCCAAAAACGTCCTGCTGTGAAACTGTTGCAAGGTTCCAGGAGCAATTTAATATTAATTTCTGTCCCCCACAGGTACTGTACCCTGAAGCTGAAATGGTAATGAAATTGCACTTGTCTGTTTTTATTTGATGTTTTGGAGTATGCAAGTATCTGAATTTGAATTTGATCGTCATTACAGTGCCTCTCTTGTAGTGGTCCGTACACACAAAGGTGCACAAATGTTCTTAAACATATAAATAGTTCTTAAACATATAAATATAGATGATGGAGACATAAGAAAACACTTTTGGATCCAGTGTCTATTAGCTTTTGCTAGGAACGTTAAGAAATTCAATAAAGTGTACCTGTAAATAATCTATTTATTACTGTACACCCGTTAAGTTGGGGGACTCATGAGAGACAGATTAAAAAGACAAATGGTTAAAATCAAAGCAGTGAATGTCAAAATATCTTGATTTATATTCCCTACTGATGGCCATCCTCTAAAAATACTGACTCCAACATTTCCCATAATGCAACCATATGTAAAACAAGTTTTCTGTTATAAATCTGTGGTCTCAAGGTCAAACACAAGAAACCCCTGGTGACATCATTACTTGAGTAGACGAAGCCTCCCGAGACCTACGGCAGATATTCTACTTTACACCCGTTTTCATAGACTAGAGAAAGAGAGAGATGAGCCAGGGTTATTTAAAGTAAAAAGGTTTGCTAACGTATCGGATGTCCCAAACAGACCACTATATCATTATCAGTAATCACAAATAAAACATTATTTTATATTTATTCTGCTTCCATCTGAAGTGTTTCTTTAATACAAATCAACATACACCGAAAACAAATAAGATCAAATTATCTAAGCATGTGCTTGCAAACTGATAATCTGCCACTTCATGTGATATTGAACCACTCCACGTGATTATCTTCCAGATGCAATCTGACATGCATATTATTCATTTCAATCCTTGGCTAATCAGACGCTGGTTTAATAAAAGTAATCAATTTGTTATTTCAAGACCTTTTATATATGCGTATAAAAATAAAAAAATCAGCAAGGAGCCAATCATGTCCTGTCTGTCTCTATGCATCTTCCCATCAGCTCCGAGTAAGACTGACTGTACTTCAGCCTGCTTTAATGCTTTCATGTGACCGTCTAGTTATGTACAGTGCTGGTTATGGAGCGGCTTTAGTGTTGGTCTATAGTTATCCTTCATCTAGACGTCAATCTCTTAGGTTGTATTTATCCACCATCGTTTGTGTGTTTAGTTTATTTTAAGGAATCGTTATAAAGAAATTGCGTTCTTCTTGCTCCCTGTGTCTTCCCAGCCAATCAGCTCCCAGCCTACGCTTGTGTCTTGCACCTGTTCCTCTTTTCATTGGTTCAGTTTTTTTTTTATTTCAGTCCTGCTGTCAGCTCATTGTTCTGTTCAGTTTGTCAGTTTGATGGCACGTAACCTCAAATAATCATCTGTGCGTACTGAGCGAGATCTTTAAAGCACGTGTTGAAACACGAACATCATCTCTCTCTTCAGTCATACAATAATACATCCGCACAGTGACAAAACATTTTTTAGTTTTTAATTTGATATCAACTGTTTAGTGAGGTGTATTCAAACCCTGCGCTGTTTAGTCTTTTGGAATTTGGTTTGTTTATGTAAAGGTAACATTCATTAAAGTTTACACACAGGGGCGTACTTTAAATTAAATTTAGACAGATTACATTGTCACAGTGTAAAGTGCAATATGTCTCACTGACATGAATGTTGCCAAGCAACATTACTAATTGGTTTGTTGTTGGCTGAATGTAGCTACCGAAAGGCATTACGACTCTTGGGGGTTTAATGTGGAGTGGAGAACAGAGCACCATCACTGTTTTATTTTTTTATTTATTTATTTTTATTCTTCATTTGAATTGCTACAGTTCTCCAGTGTCTGTGGTGGAATAACATAATAATGTCTGCAAGGCTATAAAGTATCTGTCAAAACATAGTATAAAATGAATAAGTTTAACTGATAAAAGCCCAGTAAAAACACTGATTTCTCATGTATGTTCAGACATGTTTACCATAATGACATAATACTTTACCCTTGCAAAATTATTGCCTAATGTTTTATAATCTTATTTTATTGGTGTGTATAATATTTTGTATATATTTTGTTTATAAATTAGGATGTTTTATTGTTGATGTTAAGGTGCTTGAATTGCATTTATTTGAATCCAAATCGTCAGGAAAAGTTGTTAAATAAAATTTTCTGCCAATTTTGAAAATGAATTCAATTATATTGAATGCATCAGTAACATATTAATTGGCAACATATTGCATTTAATCAGTTTTTCTACCGTCACTAAACCTAGCCAGACCTTACTCACAGCATTGTTAGGCCATATTTATTTCTTTAAAAAAGTAATTTGTATCTGCCTCGCAATAACTGGAAATCAGTGGCATCAAATCAGAAGAGGCTTGATGATCTCTTGCTACTTTAACCACAATGCTTTCGTTGCCTAAACCATGCACAACTCAGGATGTGAACCCTGGTTTCCGTGGTAACAGTTCTCGTTTTTTTTTAACCCCCCTTATATTTTGTTATGTGTTGTAGAAGATCAACAGTTCATTTCCTGGGAAAAAAATGAAAAAAAGAAAAAGTACCACTTAACATAACCCAAACAGCAATTATGTTTCCATTTTAGTAGTAGTGTGTATAAACATCATTTCTAAGAGACAAGATTAGGAAGCCAATGTACATAGTTATAGATGTATTATGAATAGAAATAATGTGGTCATCTCTTCTTATTGTTGTTAGTACTCTGAATGTGCTGCAGTGGTCAGATACCACCTTTGCAATAGTGCACCTAGTCTCTAATGTTAAACTGTATCCCAATTAGTAAAGCAGGTAAACCAATTGAGCAAAACGTTTTACCATCTCCTCAAAGAGCGGGTGCCAAATTATATTGTTGATCACAGATTTGTGTTGTTTATTCTTTGTCCCAGGTGGTCACTTATTTCAGCCTTCAGATTAGACTACCCGTGTGATGAAAATTAAAGGTTCTCTATCTACTTTGATCCGTGACAGTTAAAGTGTCTCTCCGCAAGGTGTTTTTCTACCTTTTCAGTGATTTTAATCAGCTAAGAGGTTAGCAGAGCAGGATAAGCCTAAATGGACATGTCCCATCTATACATCAGGTCTTTGTAAAAGTATATCAACTCCTTTTTTTTTTTGCACATCTTGCCAGGCCCTGCTTACATCCTAATATTCTTAAAAATACATGCTCGTCTGGTTCACTCATATGACTCATTATATGAATAAATCAGTCATAAAGCATCTTGATGAATGTTTGTGATTTACACAATACTCCACCTCAAGCAAATAACCATAAATGCGACACATTCTCCTTGCAAACATGTATTACGGTCATTTAAATTCAGTTAAGGCAGTTTTCTGCATAACAAAGACATTCGAAATTCAGAACGCCACATAACTCTTTGCAATAAATAGCTATCAATATCTCATATAGACTATTAGAACTAGAACTAGTTTACAAGAAAACAACAGTTTTTTTCATCTCCATGCCCTTAATGGTAGACCTAAAGCGCTTTATAACTAGATAAATGCTACATGGATAGAATTAGTTTGCTTGCTTGCTTGTTAATGATCAATATGTTCCATCAACACTCTGTTTTTCCAGAGGCAAGGCAGGCAGCTCAGATCAACCTACATAAATGTTGCACCAAAAAAAAAAAATATATATATATATATATACGGTATATATGTAGGGATGATTGGGAATCACAGGACATAGCTATACTATAGCATCTTGTTTATCACTAACCTCAGAAAAACTAGGCCTTCATATTGAGGATTGGATGACTTTGTGTATTAGGTTCTGTTTTAGAGGTGTCTGCCAGACTGTCAACTGAGCATCAGCTTTAGGTTGCCACAATTAAAAAAAGGTGGTTTGCTACTTTTTGTCTAAAAGCTTGTAGAAAACACAAGTCGTGCTGCTTTCATCCTTCCATCCAAGGTTTTTGGTATATTGTGCTACTGTTGCACCTGCCGTTACTCAGCAACCAAAACTCCTATTTGTCTTTCACTATGTTTCTACAGCATGATGTTATCAGGAAAAAAAAGTCAATCTATATTCATACAAATGCATTGTGTAATTATCATAATATTTTCTCAACAATATTCAGAGTATTTCCATTTGATATGATTATTATATAATCCTCAGTACATCTTTAAAAAGGTACCAAACCAATTACCATTACTGGTTAATTTTGTCTTGGAAAACAGTAGACGAAAAGACTTTCTTGTACATACAGATACTATTGTGCAGAATATATACTGTCATAATTATGTTATATGGTGATAAAAATCTACCTTAATGCAGCCGAGCATCTGCGCAGGCTGGAAATGGCCATTTCCTGTACTTAAGTTTAATGATTTTTACATTGACTGAGGAAACGTGCAGGGAAAGAGATGCTTTTAACTGATTAATGTCCTTGTGGAGCTTTTCTTTATATTATTCATATCTCAGTTCATATTCCATCCCCAAGGTTCAGATTCAAATCCAGATTCAAATACAATAACTCAACAAAAAAAAAAATCATATTTTTCTCCTCTGTTCTTTGGGAGTTTGAGCAACAAATCCAATACGGTGCATGTATTTATGCAGATAACTGCCTAATGTCTCTTTGCTAGCATATGCCATGGTTGTTATGATGCTGGTGCTGAATTAATTGTCTTGTATGCTTTCCCTCTGTGTAGCAGGCTGTTGATAGTATTAAGTTAGTCTGGATGAATGTATCATAAATTACATCTAATCATGATTAATTTTAATTAGGTTGAATTCAGATATAATTAAAGGTTAATGTCTTTTAGTAAATCATCATCCTGGAAAGAAGTTGTTTTTTTTCCACCTTCGACAGATGGTTGAAATGCCCTGACCGAAAGGACTCTTCAGTTTTCTCCATATTTACTTGAAATATAGTAAAAGCAAATTTTTCATTTTTCACATTATAATTTTTTTTTTTTTTTTTTTACAAATATAGCAGTCGAATCTCGGACCCCAAACAATGTGGAAGTAAAGCCAACAAACACATCACTGCTCCATTTGGTTTTCATTTGACACACTTGGCTATGGAGTACACAACAAACATGCCAAAAGCTCGTACTGTTGTGAACTGTTGTGAATCGATGTGAGGAAACATGATTAAATCAAAATCATTTTGCAAAACTTTTTTTTTTTTTTTTTCAAATTGAATGCAGCCCGGTTTGCAGTTGCAGACTGATTTTGTACTTGAGGGAGGAGAAGGAGATCCAAAAAGTCATTGCAAGCAATGTAATGGGATTATTTGAGTTTCAATATTACTGCATTAAGCCACAAACTCATTTTATATCACACAGGTCCATTGTCATGTCTTTGGAATAGTAGGAAATGTTTCCTGTGGAGTTTCTTTTGTAAGCAAAAAAAATAAAATAAAAAGTGTAATTTACATTCAGTGTTTCCCATCATAATATAGTGTGTATGCTTGAAGTCTAACAAACTTCCACATAAAACATTGGTTGAAGGGCTAAGACGTAACCCTTTATAATATAACCCAGAATTTACAGTGTAATTTCATTGTAATGCAGTACCAATAAAGTATTTTGGGTCCCTGCTGGTACAAAGCCGCGGGGAACAAGGGAGTAACAATTTGCTGTTTTAGAGGGAAGGAGAAATTACATTCATAAATTTTTTATATATATATATATATATATAAATTCTGGGTACCAACAAGATGAAGTACTAGAAAACAGCTTTTCTTTGGGGAAAACAATATTTTTAGGAGCCTTTAATGTAATTATGGTAATTCAGTTATGAAATGCTACCAAAATGGTACATAACGCGTATATATGAATTATGTTCCCAAAACAACAGGGTATTTACCAATGCATTATATTTTCTTACTGTCAACGCTGTAATTAAAGACTAAAAAGACTTATTGTTGTTTTATTGCTGTCTGCATAAATCTGTCATTAGTCCAAGACTTCTGCCCCAACACTACATTACCGTATGTCATTATTTTGTGAATGTAAACCATATACAGTATTTTACAGTATATGTTCTTTAATAACCGCTCTGTCTGATTTACGAGACATTTTCCTAAAGCGACTTTGGTAACCCTGCACTGTACCTTGTTGGTACTCAGTATTTACTAAAATACTTTAATGTCCTTTTGAGTTCAGGGTCAGCGTTCAAAGTTTGCTAAACCGGGCTCTGTGACATAAAAGACATTTACAATAGACTTTTCTGTTAGCAATTATCTCAAAATATTGCAATAGGTCCTTGTAGTGGAGTAGATAAAAAAAAAATAATGTTACCTGTTCATATCCAAACCTTTCCCCCCCCCCCGAACTTCCCGTCTTAATCCGTTTTAATGTTTTATGTACAGCTAAGAGATCCTCCATCTGAAAGCCTCAGAGTCCTTCTCTCCGTCTTTCTCATATGCGGACATTCAACACTATTTATTGATGCTCATGATAATATATAATAAAAACAAAAATCACTTGAATCCTTCATTATTTTTCAGTACCTTTACAAAAAAAAAAAAAAAGATGTCATCAGTTCACTCTGCGGCTATACATAAATAAAGCTATTCTTCCTGAATGTGCAATTTAATACTTTCCAAACACAAAAACAACAGTATGGTTTGTTTCCAAGGATACAAAAAAAAAATGTTTTGAGGTGGGCAGGGGGCAACGATAACAAACACACAGACTTTATCACTGCAAATAATAATCAGTAGTGGTTGTACATGATACATAACCAGCAAATGAAGCCAGAACCTGCTAAATTAAACTAAAGGTGGAGTTTGTAACCAATCATGCAATGTTTCTATCCATGGTCTTAGACTGAGGCTAGCAGCCTTGTTCTTCCCTGCTCATGCTGGTGAATTTCCTACAATTAATTGCATGTTACAGCAACTAATTGTTGATCAGTGGAATACAGTGAAATAATCAATATTACCATCCAAAACATTGTTATACTACAGAATTTCCTGAACACAGCTGGGGCTGCTGTGCCTCAGCAATAACTCTGACTTTCTATCCTTTTGTCCTTCACCACACATGATCAATCAAATCAAACCCCCAAGTCTTACCAAATCTGTCTGGCCTCAGCTGCTGTCTGTCAGGCAGGTGAGCTTACAGCATCCTTTAATATTCTGCTCCTTCACTGGGTCTTAGAGCTAAACTTACTTTGTTACTTTCACCTTTTCATCTTGTTTATTTCTTTTATACACTTGTTAGCCTAAAGGGACACAATATAAATGTAAACTCCTAGCCATGGCAATAAAGGAATCTACGCAGTCAACAAACCAGAAATTAAAGTCAATGGGCTTTTCAAATTAAAATGGTCACATTCACAAAGACGGATCTCAAAAGATCAGAGTTTTAGCTGTTCATTTAAGCCCAACGCTCGAGAGACAAATGTCCATCGACTTCTATGAATCTGAGGAGTCATGGGCAGGAATCACAATTATCTAGTATCCATTCTGTCAAGCCATGAATTTAAAGTGAACTTCCTCTGACCGTCACCCCTCATTCCTTTCACAGCGGATAGGTTCAGGAAGCTCTGGCGATTCCTACCATGCTGTGGGGCTCAAATACACACAGAGACTCGATGAAGAAAAGAAAAAAAACCTGCTAAGGTATCATTTCCTCAACATCTGCTACCACAGCAGGTTTTTTTCCTCCTGTAAACTGGCAGGGCCTTGTGCGACTGACATGAAGTGGATTTAAAACTGAAAACACATACTGCTATTTATTATCAGCCAGACGCTTTGCATGCTCCCCAACTTTTAGACCACCTTACAAGGTTCCAGTTCAAGCCGCAGACCAAAGAACCTCAGAGCCAATTTGGCACTGAGGGACGGAGAGATAAAAGCATAAAAAGCAGGCCCTGAGCTACTTTTAAAACATTTTTTATTTTATTTTTTTCCTGCTTGGATGAAAATGTTTGAAAAGTGGAGTGCATCACCCTGGTTACTTGACACACACACAGGCTGTACGCTAGTGTATATTTACCACACGTAATGGTCCATGGAGGTGGTCAGTCTGTGACTAATAGGTCAGATGTGTCCACTCTCCGTACAATCCCTTCAGCCGTGCATATCTGGCTGTATCAGTACAAATAAGGTATACAAACACCTCTGTTCCAGCTCACCTCTTTCATTTCTCACTCACAGGCTATATTGCTGAGGTAGGGAACACATTTTCTGCTACATATCCCACCTCCTCCCTCTATAACTCTGTGATTCAGTACACTTAAGAGGCAGTCTGCAGGGAGGAAGAGAATAAATATAGCGGAGACAGTGGCTATTTTCAAATGCATACCCTGACAAGTGGCTGTAGTTAATTATTGGGGTTAAATTTGTGACACATAACGTTCATTTCTCAAAAAAAAAATTGTACATATACTACATAGGATACTTTATATTAAGACAATGGCTCATTTTGTCTCATGGAACAGAAATGCTTCCAATTTAACGTAACAACTTGGACTAACAACAAACTGAGTGTACGAGTCAATTGTATGTTCACTTACCGATAAGGCAGCTTTATTTATCGAAACACAATTCATTGCATGGAAAAACGTGGATCTTTGAAGAGAACTGAAAAAAAATTATGATTTGTGGACCTTCACAGATTTATTGGCCAAGATCACTGAAAGTGCAGCTTTCACTGTGGGGAATTACAATTCAGCCCCCATTTCCCCCTTAATCCGGTCATTAGTCAGGGTTTGCGAGGACACGGAGCAACCCACATTTCGAGCTGTAAATACAGAGACTTATTGAGCAGCGTTTTAGAACAAAAAATAATAAAAAATCTTCGGTAACAGCTTTTAGAAATTAGATAAATGAGAATGAGTATTACAGCTTCAGAATACATTTTACATGTCTTCTTAGGATAGTTTCAAAATGATTGGTAATAAAACTGATTCATGAACCTTGTGAATGATATAGTCAAACCATTTCTACAAGGTCAGCGTGTCTTCCAACCCGAACCTCAAGATATATGAGCTTAGCTAAATGTAACTCTGGGTTCTCACTGTTTTCTGTGCATTTTGATATTGAACACTATGAAAATGGCAACATTCATGTCTCTATAAAACTCAGTAGTAGTGTGTGTGTGTACCGTGACAGTAGAGGTTTGATGATTGTTGATTATTTTACATTTTCAGAAAAAGAAATTTTCAGAAACATGAAAGCATGGATCCATCCTGCTTTGTATCAATGGTTCAGACTGCTGGTTCTGTTATATTTTAATTTTAATTAACTTCCAGCAGGATAAGAGCTTTTTTTTTTTTTTTACTTTACTCATCGATAATCGTCACTCGTATTGTTTTGTATCATGACAGTAGCAGAAATTAGAATTGTCTATCGAGCAAGGCAGCACGAATAGTATCCACGAGCTAACAGGCTAATAAAGCTGGAAAGCGGCCTCTTTGGTATTCATCGGGACACAGGCAGCAGTTCGGCATGTATGGGAAGCGTCTCGAGTATATAAGAGGTGGTAGCAGCAGCCAAATCGAAAGAGATTGAGTCAGGTATATGGGTTTTTTTTTTAGTACTGAACAGTCGGAGCGAAGGGTGGATACAGCTGTGGTAAACCCAGAGGGGAAAACATGAATCCATCAGTCACCCTCTGCACTACCAAGCTAAACCGTGTCACACGGTACTGACACATTCATGCCCCCCTACCCCCCAGGTTGAACTGTAATCTTTTTGTTGACCCCTCACTCCATCATTAGGTCACTTTTTTTATAACCAAATACCTGACATTGCCATCAGTCTTTTTCTGTACGTTGTGTTTAGTGCATAAATATCACATGTTAGCATATTAACATGCTGAACTAAGGTGGTGAACATTGTAAACAGTATAATCACGCATGGTGGCATTAACATTCAGTTCAAAGTGCCCCTGTGCCTCAGTTCAGCCTCACAGACGTAAGCATCGTGACTTATTGGCCGTTACTGCTTCAATTCCCCCTGAAATTTCTGCAAAAAAAATTTCATCAGCTCACCGGTGTTGAGACGTTATATGAAGTGGGCAAAGTAAGTAAATGTCCTGTTGTTTCCATTCAACTGCATTCTTCCTCTCTAACTTACTCTTCCTTGGTCTCTTTCTCGCCGCATATGCAGAGATAAGCAGCTTTCCGTGGTGCAGGCAGCGGCATGAGTATGCAGCACCTGTTGTTCATAATGTGAATACGACTCCTGCTGTTATTGATTCTGTCCGAGAGATGAGCCCTCTGGGTTTTTCTGATGTTTATGCAGGAGAATGGTGATGCTTGCTAAGTGGAAAAGAGACAATAAATCAATAGGCGCGGGGGGGAGGGGAGGGGAGGGGGGGGAGGCACGCCTATCTCAGTTCAGGACTTATTTTCAGATTTCTTTTTTTCTCTTCTTTTTATGCACTTTAGGGGTTGAGTGAGTGGGCCGGCAGCCTTTTCCTAATTTTTTTTTTCCTGTGCAGTGAGTTACATTACTGCTGAGCTGAAGGTCTTCATTAGTTAAAGGAGCAGTTCAGTGTACTGTATCAGCTTCATTATAAAACTTGAAACATTTCACAACACTTTCCTTCATTTACTCTGCATACGTAATAGCAATTTAGTCTTATGATGATGAATCCATTAACAGGTACAACTACCAGCGTGAACCACGAACACCTTCACAGTGGAAACAACTGTTATTGGATCATCTGACCCTGTGCAGTTTATCACAACTGTTGATGGCCTTTTTTTTTTGTGCCTCAGCCATCTGACACACAGCTGTCTTATTTTGGAATTTGTAATCAAAGAGCAAGATATTTTCACGTGGTTCACCTTGATGATTGAAAGAGGAATTTCATGTTTATCCTTGATAATGTTACACATGCTTGGCCTAACCCCTTATATTGGCTATTATGAAAGTCCCTTTGTGTAAACCAGAGGCTACGAGATGCAATTTAACAAACTGAATGTAACTTTTGTAACACAATTGTCACAAGAAACCTCAATCAGCACAGATGAAAACATTGAATTAATTTGAAGTATTCACTGCATTTGATTTCTTGGCTGAAGTTACAGCAGAGCCTCCTACAACGGTGCTGCAGGCAGGATCTGAAATGCTTCCTCTTCTCAGCACATCAGCTCGTCTTTATGCAAAACAAACATGACCGATCACAACTAAATACCTTTCTTAGTACATTTACTGGCCCATTTGACAAAGACAAGCTGTTGATTTAAAAACTGATCATCCACCTTCTGTTGAACTTTAATCTTTCAGTGTCCACAGCTGATGCTCTTAATAAGATATTTAATGCTGTTAACAAGTCAATATGGTATCCTTTCATCAAGTTGAAATTCAAGTGTTGTAAGGTAGAAAATGGGCTAATTCATTAATATATTAATGATAATATCAAACGATAAATCCTTGAATTATTTTTATTTTTTCATCATTATTAACATTTTGTAACTGCCCTGTGTTATCACAGCAGATTTTCTGAATGGTGTGTTACTACACCGATTTACTGCAGAGGACAATTAAGAAAGCTGGAAACCGTGGCAACCGTTTGCGCCATTGATTCGTCAAAATGTGAGCCGGGTGCGCTGGCGAATCCGGCCTGTAGCAGAGACAGATGGAGAAAGGGCAAGAGTGCCACTGCCTCCTCTGGTTGCCATGGTGAGGGGAGGAAGTGAAGTGTGTGGAGAGACTGCCATTGTAAGTAAAGTAAAAGGAGACTGAATTATCATTCAGCAGGTGGTACCGATGCTGTGTCCCTACCACCAGGTAAAGAATGGTGTTGGCCTCCCTGCACACACAGAGGGCAATAATTTCCCTCTCGGCCACCTTCCTGTTCGCAGCGGGTAAAAGACCTCACACTGTTGATTGACTTGTCAGGTCAGTGGCTGCGTGAACTACAAAAATACACAAGACACAAGAAAAACAACTCTTCCATGTATCACCATTTTACAGTCTTACAAATTATTATTAAAAGCCCACGGTATAATACTCTGTGGAGGATAAGGTGTAGCGTGGATATGCTGTGGAATTAGAAATAAGACAGTGAAAGTGGAAATAAGCCCCCTTTATTCAATATCGATTTACATTTTATATAAAAATTACTTACATTTAATACATTTCTTCAAAATACAAGCAGCCAAACAACATACAAATCAAATACAAAATTATAAAATTTCTTATATTTATCATCTTCCCTTTTTCTGAAGTAACAGATTTCAGAATAACTATTAATAACCTTTTTTTTTTTTTGTAGCTGTGGTAAATCTCTTCCTTGTGTACATCTTTAATCCATCTGTTGACATATGAGCTCTAGAAAAATATGGTATTCAGTATCTGTCTTTTTAGTGTACAGTATAGGATCTGGGGAAATCTGGACATTCAAGGTGGGCTGCAATCTCTTTCACCAAAAGATAAGTTCATGTGGTATATTACTGTTGAAACGGGGCGGGGTGAAGCTTGAAATCCATGGAAATGGATATAACAGAAGACCTATGGAGTTACATACGTTGACATTATGGCCTTCACTGGAAATCCAGTCAGTAGATCCATGAGGTGCCGAGGGGGGGAAAAAAAACTAAACAAAAAGACAGATCCTCAAAAATGGCAAGCTTTCACTCAGTTGTGAAGCTTTGTGGTCCGTATGTCATATAATGTGAAAAAAAAAAAAAGCCTTAGCAACAAACCACGTAACTCTTTACGATACTTACATTGAGCCAAACCTGCCTCCGTTACCTTCACAAAACTTTACAGTTTCCATTTTCCACTGAAACTAGAAACAGATATGGGTACAGATTTGAGCGCTGCATTTTTTTTTTTACCTGTGCAGAAGTGTGGCTTATGGTGTTAATATATAAAAAATAAAATAAAATAATAAAAAAAAAATATATTTGCAAATCAGCAGCTTTACTTCAGTGTCATACAGTATACATGTACAGTATAGCGATGTATAACTTATGTTTGACAAACATTAGAAAGCAACAGTTAAATGGAAAATAAAACTCTTCAGCAAAACACCAACAAGGACATTATGCTGATGCTAAACCAGTAAAACCTAAAAGCCTCATATAGGAAATAGAAAATTCTTGTTTCCTCTTTCATATTATACATTGTACACTGTGGTAAAAAAAGGAGTACAAAGTGTAAAGTTAGGCTATGCGGCGGTTTCGTGAATTGTCCCCTCTAGTTTCTTTGGGAGTAGCTCTCTCCTCTCGTCGATACTGATGACTGGCTTCCGACAGTTTTGTCCGTCCGTATAGATCTTTGCATACACCGGGTTGGAGTAATTCATCGGCTGTACAGCAAGGAAAGGAAAGATGGGGGTAAGAAATAAAGGGAAATATTCATTCGTATATTATTTATATCACTATAGAACAGTGACAGTCTTAAAGCTGCATTATTTTTAGGTTTTTTTTTGGCCACTTGAAGGCAGCGGAGCGAGCTGAGAACACATTTTAACACGAGAACGTTGTAAGAAAACCTATAAATCCAGCAGACAAGAGGGAGCAATTAACAATAATTCAGAGCAGTATTTTGGCCTATATTAACTCCAATTTTGATTCATTTTTTTGGTCTTCAGCTATTCCTGAAAAATATATATATATCTGGATCATTCCACTATGATTATAAACTTCTGACAAAGTGGGCAAAACATCTTTCTAAGCAGTAAAAAAAAAAAAAAAAAAAAAAGACTCATGCATATTAGTTAATTATTACTCAGCAAGCAATAGTACAGTAACAGACAACATGCAGAAAGAAGGCGAGTTACACATAAAGCCATACAAGCACAGTTTTCTGAGTAACGTAGAGCTTAACTGTTTCCTACATCATTTTGTGACCGTTGATATTAGCTTGAATCACTTTGGCCTGATTCATATTTGGTCCAGGTAAACATATTCATATAGTCAGCGTTAAAAAAACAAAAAATCACCTGTCCAGGGATTACCTCCTTGGGCACAGAATTGATGCCCAAGGTACGAGGGTCACTGGATTTAACACACCAGCCCTGCAACAAAACAAGCATCACCGCTGTTTATCATGCCACGTTAAATCTGCCAACACGGCTGTCAGCAAACAGGCTACTGGTTATTTACATGCACAAACCTTTAGAATCAGTCTAGTCGTAGTTTATATGACTGATGTTCAACTCATAATAAAACTGCACGGAAAGAAAAGTAGAGAATTGTTGGGGACCAGGAGAGAACAGAGGGAAAACAGGAAAAATAAAAAAATAAAAACAACTACTCTAGATTCAAGCCAGCATGCCTCTGTTGAAAATACAGCCAGATTGGACTGACAATAGCAGATGTCAAAGTTGGCGGGGTAAGAAGCAATAAGCATTAGGCTTGAAGCTCTAGCAGGTGAGTTAGATAACAGTCAGTGTCAGTGAATGTGTTATGATTCATTTGATGTGTTGAGTGTAAGCGTGAGGTTGAGGGCCACGAACAGAATAAATCAGCAGTCAGATGAAGATTCATGTTGGTTCAAGGCATCTGTAAATCTCTCTATGTATGTATGTGTTTATACATATACATATTAAATAACATTTTAACTGATACAGCCCAATGCTAGACACCACATTTATCCATTTAATGAAACAAAGAACAGAACAATACATACATATGAAGCTGGAATTGGTGGTAGGTGTACTTGTGTCTTGGGAAATCACATTTCTGGAAATACTGAAATTACTATCACCATGTGTGCATAATGTAATAATATCTTTATATAGTTTCAGTTGTGTTCTCATAAATTTTTTTATTTCACACATTTGACTCATAATTATCTTATTTACTTCCAACTCAATAAAAAGGTTTGTTATAACAAGCTGTTTTTAATAAGTCAATACCTAAAGAGACATGTAACCATCGATCAAACATATGTAACTTACGTCACAGGTCAATCATATAGCACGATTGACTGTGTGTAATTATTCTATGTATTATATTGAATTTTGTGAATAGGTAAGGTATTTTTTAATCAAGCTCTGCCTCCATACAGGTTGGTGCAGTGTTGCTACCAGACAATAATGCACATCTCCCGCCCTGACAGAATGATCAATAAGAACTAAGGCTAGATGACATTAGACATCGGTGCGCTCAAATGCACGTTCAGTTCATGCCCTCTCAACAGCATCAAAGCCCAGCATGCACCCTCTGTCTAACAGCTATAAAAAACCTATAAAGACTACCCTTCCTGACCACACATACTGTAGCTCTTTGAGGCTATATAGGTTATTTATGTTTCAACTTGTGTAGCATACTTAGTGAAATATCCAATGCTGAGTACCACATATCCACTCCCAGTCCAGGGACTGAAAACTGCTTACGGCTGTTTCTTTTCACACATGTATTTGTTTTACATCTTGAGCCTCGCTATGAGGTGAAAAAAGCTCTTTAACAAGACAAACTTGTTCTTGTTATATCCGGGAACTGAGCAAATATATTTTGTCATATTTTGTGGCAGCCGCTGTAATGTTGGATTGCATAAACCAACTGAACGATTCAGTTTGCTTTTCAGACAGATGACTAGCTTTTATTTGCTGTTATTGAAGTAGTTTAATATTGAGCTCAACAGGCCAACCTTCTGTGGGTCCAGTGTGAAGTTGGGTCGCAGCAGGCTGCCTGCATCAGCATGGTTGTCATGGTCTACTTCGTACATGTTGTACGACGGGTTCCCGATCTCCACGTTTATCCCTCCATTCGTCATGGGTTGCCTCTGCACACGTTTTCCCCTGAGGTGTGACACAGAACATGCAGGTCAACACACTGCACGGCCCTACGCGGCTCAGCACAGCAAATCACATCACTCTACTCGGCGTACTTGTTGTGCATAACTTTGCTTGGGCAGACTTAAAAGCTGAATTATAATCGGGCCCGGCGCAGAGGTAGCTGTTCTACAGAACATGTTGAAAGAAAGCAAACACATTTTTCATTTATAAAGCACAGATATCTATTCATCTTCAAACGCTGCGTAGTGTTGGATCTCTCATCATCTGTTGCTGCTTAGAAGCCTGTTTTTATTCATACTTTCTTTCTTTGTTTACTTACCTTTGCCTCCGTCTGCAGATGTAAACACCTGCTACCACCATCACAATCAAGATGACCAGCAGGACCAGAGGAACAATGATAGCAATGCTCCCTAGGGGACAGCCAGAGGAGAGATGATGTGACGATGTGAGAGATAGGTAACGATTGGCTGACCATGCACTTGCCTTAATTTACAGCAACAGCTGCCCAGTACATATGGGCTATACTATTAATATTTATATAAATGTGTAGCTTCTATAAAGATTTGCATCATTTTGAGCACCTGCAAACATCTTAATTAGACATATGTATAGTAGAAGTTCCAAAGGTGATATGGTATGTAGGATCAGAAATATTGCTAATGCATTTTTTTTTTTTTTGGATAAAATATTTTTTTAGTCAATAAATGTTTTATTTTAGCTGCAGTCACATTACTGAAACCGATGGGACGGCGACAGCAGCTCCTCTAATTCAAATGAAGTAAAGCTGCTGCATGAAGGCTTTTGTGTTTGAATACTGCAAACTGGCTGTCAATCAGGACAACTGTGGTATATACAGTGGTGTGAAAGAGTGTTTGATCCCTACCTGATTTCTTATTTATTCTTTTTTTTTTGCACGTTTGCTACACTTTAAACTTTAATGTTTCAGATCATCAAGGATAACACAAAATGCAGTTTTTAAATTAAGGTTTTTCAATAGATAGATGGATTAAGATCCCTTACTTTATTATTAAGGGAAGACTAAATCCAAACCTACATGTAGAAGTGTGAAAAAAGGGTTTGCCCCCTAAATAACTGATTGGGAACTTAACGGCAACAACTACCGCATTTTTAAGGTCACGCTCAATAGGATTCAGGTCAGGACTTTGACTCGGCCGCTCCAAAGTCTTCATTTTGTTTTTCTTCAGCCATTCAGAGGTGGACTTGCTGGTATGTTTGGATCACTGTCCTGCTGCAGAACCCAAGTTTGCTTTTTTTTCCACACAGAGCCATGTTAGGTTTGGATTTAGTTTTCCTTTAATATTAAAAACCTTTATTTAAAAAACTGCATTTTGGTTTACTTGTGTTATCTTTGTCTTATGTATAATTTGTTTGAGGAAATATTTGAAACATTTAGGTGTGACACACATGCAAAAAAAAAAAAGAAATCAGGGAGGGGTAAACACTTTTTCACACCACAGCATGTGGTATATATAGAAATTAATAATGAAATTAATAATGGGGGGATTTTGAGAATTAATAACAATACTCACCACCACTGGTATTGTCTGATCTGCTGCTTTTAGGGGCGGGTCTCTCACACTGTGTTCCTGCCCAGTTGGCTGAACATCTGGAGGTCAAAACAGAGTATAAATAAACTTAAAAAAAACATTTTTTTTTCCGAGCCGAAGAAAACAGTGAACTACAGTATGACATGACAGTGGCTTACATATACAACACATTATGATTCAATCTCGCTATGAAGTGCTTTGATCCAACACAAACAAAACACCACCTGGAGAGAGATAGCACTATGTATATAAATGTTACGTCCATAAACAGTGGGTGAGAATTAACATGCTGAATACTCAGTGTAAAAATCAAATCAAAAAGGATGACAGTGGGACAATAAGTCGTCATCTCATTTGTGTTCCAATGGGATCCGATGGGTGTGATGTATGTCCCTTGTTAGAGTAGGTGATATCTAATTTCACACGACTGACGCAGATGGGTCTGTAAAGCATGAGTGATCTGGTGGGTGCGACTGGATGAGGACAGAATGAAATTACTCTAAATTACATGCACTCTATGAATCAGAACATCCGGCTATCATAAATAAGAATGCAGCCCCATGAATCACGCCCAGAAGAACGAAATGTCACACCACAGACTTTAATAGAAAATTGATCTTGTGTGGGAAGCATGAACCATGAAAAGACTAATTCCTTCAATATTATTTTAACTTGTGTTGGAGGCATTAAAAAAAAGATCATCATCATTCATCCTAGTAAGGTACACATAGGTGATGACTGGTCAATAACAAACATATTCAAGTTGCCGTCATGCAGAGGTTGCAAATGCACAAACTGATGCCCACAGTACATAGACAGTGTCACATTTTTAGTTTCCTCCCTTGTTCCTGTGTGCTGAGTGAGGACTTCATGAGATGGTTGAATGGGTGGCAGCGAGGGGCAGCAAAGATAGAGTCATGCAGCAACTGATAATGTAACAAGTGCCACATTAGCGCCGATACCTGGTCAAAATGCAATATAAATAAAACAGAAATATCATAATGCTACCAAACTGATAAAATGACTACTGTTACTTTTAATAATGAGAATTATACAATTACTCTTAAAGCTGTAACACTCATTTGTTTACTCCAGTAACTAATAATTAATGGCTGTAACATATTTTACCTGACATTATTATTATTATTAGTAATAGCATTAATAAAAAAAAATCAGTTATTAAATATAATAGCTGAATACATAATCATAATAACATTTAATAACTCAAAGTAATTTCACTAAGTCAATATTATTACAAGAGTAAGAAAACATATTGTTGTCTACTGTTCAGCCGAGTAAGTCTGACTTTACAAGCTTACTAATTACCGTATTTTTCGGACTATAAGGCGCATCTAAAATCACAAAATTTTCTCCAAAATCAACAGTGCACCTTATGTATGACCTTTGGTTGTGTTTACTAACCTCGAACCGACTTTATGTTGTACACATTACGGCTAATAACGCATTACTCCGCGAGTCAGGAGTCGGAATCGCCCACTTAAACTTGTATTTTTGTGTTAACCTACAAGTGGGAGTTATTGAAAATTAGTTGAATAAAGTTCGACTTATCCGACACATGTTTTGTTTCGCTTATTGCGCCTTATGTGTGGACAATGACAGCAATTGACATGTTAATTGATACTGCGCCTTATAATCCGGTGCGCTTTATATCCCGGAAAATACGGTACAGTTAGTTAGCCATCCTGGTGTCTTGCAGCCAGGGCAGTGTGACAAAACACGTTTCACTTAAAATAGAAAGGTACATAGCAATTATTTATTAAGGACCGTAAGTAATCATCCCTGAATAACATAATGTTTGGCACTTACTACATGATAAGCTGCTGCAAGGCGGCACTGTGACAAAGAGCCCATATACTGGACTCTAAAATGGAGCCGGATGGAGTTGGGGTGGAGGTGTGGACAAAAGGGGGTGAGTGGGCTCTGAATACAGCTGGAGAGGTGACCTACTTGCAGCGTGGTTTGTTAAGAGCTGTTAATGTGCACATCCCCTCATTCTGACAGAAGTAATCGCAGGGGTTGGCCAGCTCATCACAACGTTGGTTCTTGAACCCTGACGTGCAGCTGCAAAACATTGTGTTGGGAGTGATAAAAGGGCCCAGAGAATGTATATTGTTGAACTTTTGGCTGCTTGATGAATGGAGACTGAAACACTAATCCCTTTCAGCAGCTTCAGTTTACAAAACGGTGTGAATCAAATTATCAAAATTCAAATAAATGTTATGAACACAGTGCAACTCCACTGCTCCCCGTGTGAGGCAAACATCTGCAAGAGAAACATTCGTGATTAAAACAAAAATCATTTAAATTGTTGTGAATTGTTGAATGGATTCAAACCGATGGTAACGTTTTTTTTCACATGGAGTCTAAGTCAGGGAATTTTTGGACCCAAAACCTAATGCTGTATATCAACTTTGCAGAAAAATAATCTGCGAGGAAGTGAGTGAAAACCTCCGCTTACACAACAATACATGTCATTTCATTTCAAGAAGAATATATGAGCTGTCTAAGGTCCTTTCATTCTAATAAATCACAGTTGGCCTGGAAAGAAATGTTATTCATTGTGAAAGACAACTTAAAGGGCTGCCTTTAGATTAATACCACCTGAGCGATAATCAAATGCAGTGCAGTGTTCAAAAATCCCCCAAGGAGGAAATTGGAAATCCATTTTTCGAGACATAATGTAAAAAGTGTGAAATATTGTACTATAATGGTTGGTCTGGAAAGAGTGTTCTTCAGGAGTAAAAACAACAGAAACAGTGTCACTTTATCTCAGAAAATAACCCCCAAAACATAATCCTACTATATGCACACACTCTTTCTGAACATCTACAGAGATGAGCGATACCTTCAGATAACTTCAGATAACTTATGTGTATCTAAAGTGAGGAGAAAAACCCTGAGCTATTGTATAGTTTAAATGCTTTTCAAGAGTATTGAGATAATGAGGTAAGTGAATGTGAAGGCTAGGATGTTTATCACAGCTACCTGAAAATCTCTTCAACCTTCTTAATGTTTCATACAAGAATCGTAATTAAAATCGGAGCAGCTACACCCAGCAAGGCTTCACTTTAAGAAGGCCTGATGAAATGTACATTTGCAATATTTACTATAATATTAAGGTCAAACGCTCTTGATACAGACATATCCATCACCGCGTGTATAATCTGTTCTCTTCACCAAATAATATAACCACATTATCAGGATCTAGTAACCTCAATCGAATAAGACGGGATCATTTGCATAGAAATTGATTCTATCCCTTTGAATTTGTGAGTGATGGCCTGTAAATTTCAATTTAACTAAAGTGGACAATGGCAGTAAAAAAAAAAAAAAAGAAAGAATGAATGAATGAAAAGTTTTTTGGCTTTAGAAAAAGATTTCCAATTTCCTCCTTGGGGAGATTTTTTAATACGGTACGGCATGTGATTATAGCTCAGGTGGTATTAATCGACGTAGAGTAGCCCTTCACAATAATTTCCCCATGTCTGCCAGTCAGGCTTTTGTCTGCTACAAGTATTTTCCCGTTGGTTTTCATGGTTTCACGTTCAACCACTGACACGTACTTCAGAAAAACTTCTAAAACCTACTAGTGAAGAGAGTCAGAGAGGCCTGACATCAGCTCTTTACTGCAAGGAGGAACAGTGTGATATGTTCGCTATGGCACGCTTTGAAGGAATTTGAAACCGTTTTTTTTTTAATGTGCGTAAAAACCTTAAGCCACAGTGAGGGTGTCACATAGCATAAGATGGTGTACCGGCATCCAGCCCCCTGCTGTGTCATGGCCTCCACATAGTGACATCAAACATTCCCTCAGCTTAAGGATTTGGACGACATCTATCTTGTACTATTCTTCAAGCAGAAAAAAAAATGGTACCCCGTGATGGGTTTTCTGGTCTGCTTCTAAAGCCAAGTTTTCTGGGACACACAGCCAGCATTTGAATGGAAACAGTAGGAGTGATAATAATAGTGCAGAGCATTACCCCCCCACCTCCTCCACCCCCCTCTTGCCTTCACCCATTAAGCAGTGACTTACTGACAGAAAGGCAGGTTGGTGTCAGGGTCCAGGTGACAGGTGCCTCCATTGTAGCAATATCCGTCACACAGCTGACAGCTCGGTGCTATTCGGCCATTTGTGCAACTGGATGGTGAAGAAATAAGCAATGCTAGTGGCGAGCAAAAAATCCACACGAAGCAAAAAATGACTCAGTGGTGGTTTTGTCGATCACATACATAATTCATAAAGAGCGGTAGTTTAACTGGCTTCTAAGCAATGACATTACCAAGCGTGTTTGGCCCAATATATTGTTTTGGATTTAATCAAATGAGTTCAACCAGCACCATGTGGATGCAGCAAATGACACCTGATTAGAACTAATGGATTTCCATAAACAAACAGGGCTATAGGGCCTTAATATTATAGCAAAAAATGATGAGGGACAAGAATAGCCAGCAGATACCGAGCACTCACTTGCACACCACGTCTCCCGTCTCCTCATTAATGAGACAGGGAGCTCCGTGGCATCGAAGACACTTGTCCACCTCGCACTTGTTTCCCTCAAACCTGGCGGGACACACACACTCCACGTACCCGCTGCTGGATAACGTGCAGGCCTTAGAGTTCACACAGTAGTGATGACAGATGTCTGTTCCACATTCAGAAGAGATAAAGAGAGAGAGAGAGAAGAGGTCATTTTGTAATGAGAAACTGGGAACATAGTTTGAGCTGGTTTGATTTGAACTGTACAGGGCTTTAATGGGACTTAATTATCCACATCAAATGGCATCTTAGCCACAGATGAAAACATATCACCCCCTTGGGTGAGCGACGGTAGAAAAATACTAATTATGCGCAGTTGAAATTGTGTTTTCCCACAACACAAAGCACTGCAAAAGAAAAAAAACCCCAAAACGTTATCATTTGAGCACAGAAATACCCAAAGGTTGTTTGATTGGTTGTAGTATTTTGATTTTGTTTATCAAATATGGTGTTTATGGTAAGAAAATACTTCAGGGGTTCCCTTTTGTTCTGTTGTTTGTCTGTGGACTTTGAAAATGCTTAGTTCTATAGATTTCATGAAGCATGACTGAATTCATATCAATGCTTCTTTGTTATGTTTGTTTGCGGCGAGGCTGAAAGGCTAATGTCTATTATATGAAGGTCAAGCGCAAGATGGTAATCATTTATTGTGTTTGCCGCCACCAACTAGTAGGTGCAGGACTCACGATAAAGACAACGATCCCCGGTATATTCTGCCATACAGCGACACACCGGCTGGTTCCCCTGAGTGACGTCACATGTTCCCCCGTTCAAACAGTAGTTGTCGCAAATCCTCCGCTCACAAAAGGGCCCCGAGAAACCCACAGGACAGCGGCATGACGGCTTACCTGGACAAATGAAGAAACGGAAAGATTATGAGAGCATGAAAAGATAAAAAAAAATATTACAGTAAAAACACAACCATTGGACTGGGTACCACGTCCCTTTATGACCATGATCATTGGCAATGTAGAAGGTACTGCTGTCACCAGTGGCTGAAAATAGTCCCAACAAATATACAGTTCACTCTTGTTTAGGTACGTTTGCTACAGTATGCAACTATATTTGTTGATATACATATAATATCTAGTGTCTCATAGTCAAATATACACTTTGCAGATTGTGTTGTGTAATCTGTCAGTCAAAGTTACACGATACATGGAAATAATACACCTACAGTCACCAAGATAGGTGCTAAGTTACTATAGCAGTACTTTGATGAGAATAAAGGCAAAGATCCATCCTTCCATTTTCAAAAAAACATATTCACGCGTGGATCACGGTGACAGCAGACAGGCACCTGAACAGAGGAGATGAGCTGCCCTTCTACTCGGTTATAATTCCTCCAGTGTTGTGGGTCTGCTCTGAGTTTTATTCCATCATCATACATGTCTGGAAAAACTCAGAAATGTCTAGCATTCAGGAAGCATCCCAATCAGACGTCCTGATGACCTCCATTGGGTTTCATCAACATGAAGCCAGGTTTTTCTTTCATTATTTTAATTCTTTAAACATGTTCCTGGCTTAATCACTACAAGTGGCACAATTAAATACAAACCTAATCACTTGATCTATTACTAATACAAAGCATATTGATTGTAGCAACTTGATTGTTTATAGGCGACGGTCAATCTTCACCACCACAATCTTTTTGCTGCCAAAATCTTTCCATTTCATGCTGTCATGGACTCTTTTTGTAGGTTTTTTTGTGGTCTGGAGTGTCCTTTATTTATTTATTTTTTATTTATTTTTTTATTTGGCCTGTTGGCATTTTGAGTTAAAGTCTTTTTAGTGTTTTAGGCTCCTCCCACCACATTTTTTTCTCCATCACCCTCGTCATTCCACGGCTGCTTCCGATGTTTTCCCCAACCAGTCACAGCTGCCTCTGCAGACATCAGTATGCTTATTGGTAAACGTGACATACAGTATAAGTGCTATATATATTCATATATATTTTTACAGTTATGATGAATAGAGTTTTGAGCCCAGTAGAAAACCTATTTCCATATGAGCTTTGTTGTGCCCTGCACTGTTGGAGTGTGTGAGTGCAATTTCTTTGAAAAGCAGTGCACTCTAACCATGAAACACTTGGACTCCTAATGGACAAGCAGGGGCATAAAAGCTGTTTTAGGAGGTGTTTGAAAATGGCAACAATTGTCTGAGCCCAGGTGTGACAGTAGCTTGGATAGGGGGACAACTAAGTTGTCATGGATACAGGCGCTGCCTTGTAGTTCACTTTACATTACTTAATATCACACTCCACCACTCTGGCTGGGATTATCTGGCTTTAACTGCTGGGGTTTTTAAGCTTTCTAAACAGAGAGTGGGTTCAGCTCTGCGTTTTATAAATGTAACGCCTCAAACACACACACCCCCCACCAAAAATTCTTTAAATACTTTACTTACATTTTGTATTTATGCTTTTATTTGTGAAAATTATCTTGCTGAACAAAACATTTAAGTATCATAAACTTTGATTTGAACTTATTTTTTTGCAATACTGCATAATTAAGTGGGAAAAATCCTGTTGGCTTTTTGTCGAGAGAACCAGGTTTATGCTAACGTCTGGGTTGGCCTACAAAAATACATCATCCCTGCAGCTCTCTGTTGTAAACACATCTTGTGGACTGAGTACTGAGTTTACCTACTTTACTTAGTATCGCCAGTTTCAAATGAGAAGAGTTGTCAGTAGACATAAGAGATAAGAGCAGAAACTCAGTGGCACCTTGTGTTTTTATAAATAAACCTGGGGAATTAACAGCCTAAAGTTGCCTTCATTCATCACTCACTCAGACTTTGACCAATATTCTTATGCCTGGAAGACACGTCATGTCCCCAACAACACCATAATTATCACAACACTTTCATTTTCCTCTCAGCTGTCTAACATACATGGGAATGCAATTCATCAGCCAGCGTAGCATGTTGAACTTGGTTGGTGAATAAAAGACAAAATAAGATTGATTATCACCAATAGTTTTTTTTTGTTTTTTTTTTTAGTCCTGAAGCCCTACTGCTGTGATGCTGCAGCACATCACATTGATTCTTATGGTATTTAGACTCCACTTCATTTAAAGAGCAACAGTGATTATCCTGGATCCTTTTTAAATATTAAAACCGAATTTTAAAAACGCTATCAGCACTTTTTAATGCCAGTTTCCTTTCTGTTGAGCTGACATGTTTCCCAAAGGCACATTGTATTTTATGGATTAAAAAGACCAGTGGAGAGTGAAACATTTGTATCACAAATCAAAACCACCACCTTTTTGATCTCCCCAACTATTCAGTATAAGTGATTGTGATTCACTCAAACCGAAACACAGCGCTCAGTTTCTATTTACTGATGTTTAATAAATTCAAAGCCCCTGAATATGATTCTGCTATTATTAGGCTTGATATGACTTTATATAGAGTTGTACATCCTAATTCAATTCCAGCATCTCAGCGTATTCGTGCGCATTCACAAATTGTGGGGTAGAAGTGTTTTTTTTTGGATGCTTACGTGTTAATATGGACAAGAATAGGAACATCTATGAAATATAATGCAGTTTCTTCAGTGTTTATACAATATATTTTGAAGCAGACTTACCAAGCGGCGAGCCCATACAGGTGCCTCCATTTAGGCAATAGTCTGTACAGTGGTTGACCTCACAGCGCTCCCCTGAAAAGTCAGGCCAGCAGTAGCACCTCCAGTCTCCTTTCTCATTGGCTAAACAGCGGCCTCCATTCTCGCAGGGGGGGCGACACAGTTCACCTTCGCAAAAGCAAAGCTCGTATCACTTACTGCGCTGCAGTGTGTAGCAGTCGATCACATCACTGCACCGCTAATGCCATAAAACAACAACCAAGGAGGCAGAAATCTGGATTTTCAAGTAAGTAACAAAAAAACACACAAGGAAAGCATGTGACTGACCACGGACTGCATGCAGCATGCAGGAGGTGAACTCTGGTGCCGGTTATTAAAAACTTAATTTTGGCACTGTATGTTTAAATTCTCATTTTCTGATTATCACAGGATTTCCACCTAAGTCACATCGCTCCCATTATAATAGTTACCTATCTTAAATGTGGCATTAAGACCAACGAGCAGGCCTACCTGAGATGTTGACATCACTACAGCTGCCATTGACCAGTACCTTTCCCTCTGGACAGGTACACCTGGCACCCGTTGGGTTGAGCAAACACATGAAATCACAAGACATCCTCTGGCATGGATTTGACGCTGTGGAGAAAGTTAAAAAAAAAAAAAAAAAAAAATCATCTTTCCCAGAGTAAGCCATTTATTTCAAGTGTTTTAATTTCTGTTTTCAAGGGTTTTATTTTCTTAAAAACCCAGAGAGGCACAAAGCTAAAACATATGAATATTTTCTCACACAGGCCTCGTTTCCAGATTGAATAATCAAGGATTGTGGAACCTGTTGAGATTTTCTTGTTGTTCTAATTGATTAGCGGCACTTTGAAGTGTTCTTCATGCTGCCGTATTCAATGGGTAGACTACCACAAAGGTGTTTGTATGAGATGGTTCAATGCAGTTAAAGCAACACTAAAGACTAAAAAGCAACATTGAACCTGAACCCAAACTTTATGTATACATTATTTAATATGTTATAATCTTAATCAATCAATCGATCGATCAAAACAACATATGCCAAACACAGAAACACAACCAGACAAATGGAGCAGTAATTTGCAAATGTGATTTAAATAGATATAATAAAGATATTTTAAATGAAATAATTGTTTTAACTTTTTCACTCTACTTGCACTATACAGTACAAAATGCCTTTGCTGAAGGCATCAAGCCTTCATGTCACAGCTTTTTGCTAGATGTGCATATCTTCTGCTCACAGACTACACACTACACGGCACGTCTAATGAGCCTGTGGGGAATGAAACCACCGTCCTTCAAGTGAAAAACTGACCAGGACGGAGCTGCCTGGTGGTCTATAATCATTAAGTCCAGAGATGTAACAAATGACTGGAGCTGATCTGACTCAGTACAGGAAGAAAGTGGGAAACGTGTTTTTTTTCCAAAGCTTGTACTGTTTCTTTAGCTATTATTTACCCGAGAGATGTTATGCATATTAGATTGTTATTAAAGTCATATGCGTCATATCCACTAAACATATACCTATTTACCAATGCTGTACATGCAAACAGTATATAGTTAATTTTCTTTCCAGCTATGTTTTAATTTGTTTCGTCAGCCACTTTCAGCATAATATCTCTGGTTGGTCTCAAGCTACATCTACATGAAGTGTGGTTACCTTTCAAGGTCACATGTATGCCTTGCACTATATGACTCTTTTGTTCATGTTCTGGTGCAGAAATATATCAATAAAGTACATATGAAATCTTTATGAGAATGAAAATACATTTTGAACGTCTCTTTAATGATGCTTACGAAAAATAAAACCATGAACACCCATTAAATACTAACAACAACTAAGAAAAAATATAAATACCTGTTATTTACAACTTAAAGACAACTTACCATCTTGCTGTTTGTAGCGGTGGGAGATCAAAACATTAGTAGGCTTCTCCACACCCAAATGGAGAAACTCCACCGACTGTTTGCCATACTTGTGAATCTTGAAGATCTCATGTTTAAGTCCAGTTCCATAGATGTAATCTTCAAAAATATCGATTCTGTACGGTTGGGAGATTCCTGTAAATCCAGCAGAGAGAAAAGAAAGTAAACCTTTCTGTACACTCGCAAGCCTGGAAGACTGATTAGAAGCTCAACCCTGTGAGACATACATACCATTTAAAAGTTGTTAAAATTATTTGATTAAAAAAAATAAAAATAAAAATGAGAAACTCAAAGGTTGTATGTTTAAAAAAAAAAAAGAGTTGAGCTTTGTTCGCTGGCATTACCGTGTCTATCACTGATTGTCACCAGAGGGTCTGAGCCATCCAATCTCATGCTGCCTATGTGTGAGAGCTCAGGATCAGCCCAGTACAAACGTTGGTTGAAGTAATCAATGGCTAGCCCTGTGGGAGGATGAAGGAAAGGGATTTATCTACCTTACAAATTACAAAGAGATCATCATTGAATCCCTCATTGTAGAAGAACTTAAGGTGCAGATGTGGTGCGACCCCCTTTTTGTTTTTTTGGTTTCTATCTCTTCCTGGCCTGTTTGCGGTCGGTATTCAGTTTTTTCTCGTGTCAAACTCTTATTGCGCACTGCACTTTTGATGTCGTTTTCCTGCATTTCAATTTCAAACACTTTTACTTTCTTCTAAACATCTGATAATGTTTCTGGATAATTATGCACCTGACTGAGGGGCATTTAAATCCGTTTTTCCACAGATTCTTTTTTCTGTGACCGAGACTGAGCAGGGATGCTTTGAATTAAAGGAGGCCAAAGCAGCTCTTAGAAAGTAGATCGGCACTAAGTGTCTCCCTGTAGACAACCCAACACATGCCAAGCGGCTGTCAAATATAAAATATTTCATACCACATACATTTCCTTGGTGCCGTTTTATTTATCGCGTAGTGTCTACTTTGAATGTGAATACATTGTCATGGTACTATGACAGTGCTGACTGTACAATACATAATATAGAGTGTATATGTAAGTACATGTGTGTATTCTAAATAGTTATATAGTACTATATAGTCATAATGTACTCAATACTGGGAACCGAATGACACTTGCTCCTGTGGATACCATCTAAAACTATAACAAATGCATCATGTCATCACAGTTAAAAGCACTGAAAAAAAACCCAACAACAACGAAACACTAAAAATACATTTTTAATGTACCAAAGTAACAACAAGAAAGAACATCTCAATATAAATCATTTGTAGGCTTTAAAAGAAATAGCTACCTGTGGGTCTTCTGAGATTTTTCACTAAGAGTACTCTGCGTAAGGATCCATCCATAGCAGACTCCTCTATGTGAGAGTGATCTCCTATTACGCTCCAGTACATCATCCTGCAAGACACAAAGAGAAACACCAGCTTTTATTGTTGTTGGAAGTGCACCTTTAATGGATCAGGCCTGGATAACACTTAGTCATGAGCAGTGACAGGTAATGATTTAGCTGCTTCTATACTGTTTCAATGAGTATTGATCAATGCTTAATTGATTACAATTTTCAATTAACACTACTTCTCTTAATTGTTTAAAACTGATCCAAAGGTCTTGATGTTTTTTCTCAGTAACTGAATATGGATCATACTGTAGCTAGCAAGGTATGCTGGCCAAGTCATGTTGTATGATCGTTGATAGGAATCAATACCTATTAGTATTTTTAGTTTTAGTTTTTTTATAAGGTGCAAAACGATAAACAGCATTCAATGATATGAAACATAAAAAGACACGATTAAAAAAACGGAAAAAAAACTTATTTTGAAATTATATTTGGACCAGGGGAAGGATAACAGACTACAAAAAAATAAAATCAATGAATTAATAAAGAAACAAAAAAACCCGGCTTAGAGAATTTTTCTAAAAAACACACACTTATTGGGCAATGTGTATTACCAGTATTACCACACTGCACAACTTACCCTCGGGCTGGGTTCACAGCGATGGCGTAAGGCTCTCCTGCTATATCAGTGATCAAACGGGTGCAGTTCGGTCCTTTAAGCTGGCCCACATTTATGGAATATCGTAACTTAGTCCAGTGGGCTGTGTAATAGCTGAACCAGTGCATGCGCGAGTGATCAGTCCAATAAATATTGCCTGTGATCCAGTCAGCAGAAATGTCTCTGGGTCGTCGAAAGTCTGAACACTGCAACCAATAACAGCCACAATGTCAGATGCTCTATTCAGTGTTAGTACGGAAAAAAGCAAGGAGACATATGGTACAATGCAGTCTATTGTATGAAACACTTGACATGTAAGTTCATTATTTTTTTCATTGTCTTTTTTTGTATTGACAGACTGAAAAGTCATTGCATTTTATACATTTATCTTAATCATAAACATATAAGTTCAGTGCTGAAATAAATAATTAAAAAGATGGATGTTTAATAATAATAATAATAGTATTATTTAACACACACACACACATGTTGGATATACTTACGATGTTTCTGACATTTGTTTTAGTTTGACTTCTTTCTAGTGTTTCTTTGTAAAAAATCCCACCAGGGTTAAATTGGGTAGCCCAGATAAACCTCTGGTGGTGAAACAAAGCATCCATCCCGATAATGCGAGCATTGTCCTCAATGTGAGTGAGCAGTTTGTGTCCATGGCTCTGGTTAAACGGATACACAAAACTTCGGATTTCAGTATCATTAGCTATGTAGAGCACTCGATCTTCTGGTCCTGCCCGGTGAGTTATTAATATGCAAAAAGAAAACAAAAAAAAAAAAGAAAAGAAAATTGGCTATATTACATTATGGATATTAGACAACAGTATACAAAATATATACAAATATGATTTAACATTGTAATCAATGGCAACCAATTTAGCAAGTATGGAAAATACACAGGTATGTTTGGTATTAAACTTTAAGACCGTACCTTTTGCTATGCAGTTGCTATTGATCTCCTTATAATTTCTGTCACATGTGCACTTATAAGATCCTTTAGTGTTTGTGCAGTAATGAGGACACGTGTCAAACTGCAGACATTCGTTTATCTCTGAAAAGAAAAGTGAGACGAATTTACCTCGAGAAAAGGGTTGCTTTATACAGAAGTGTATGTATTCATGTTTTTTTTAATCATCAGTGAAACACTTTATAAACATACAGAGATGAGGAGACATTAATCATAAATACATTCTCGGAGAGAAGAGTTAGGCCAAGGTTAAAAGTAGCTACGGTCAAAACATGCATAAGCCAAAATATAAAATGAGGCTTAGTTCAATTTTCTTTTTCATAAACGGCGCCCTCGACCTCGACGTGTTTGCATTAAGTAACACTTTGTCCAGTACGTGACAAAAAAAAAAAAAAAAGCCATTAAGAGGGAAAAACAAGAATCAGGTCACTTTTAAATAAAATCTATCATCTCTTAAGACTAAATGACTGGAAGCAATATCCTTTGTCTGAAAGTCAGCAGAAGTAGACATAACAAGTGTTTCCTACCCACACACTCTCACATTTGGAAAGCAAATATATAAATAAATATATATATATATATATATATATATATATATATGTTTACAGTACTCCTGAAGTAATGTATGGTATTTCTTACCAGCCACCTTTCTTTTCTCCGTCTCTCATGAGATGCATTTATTTGGCCTCTTAGCATTTTATAGCTTATTCTTTAGTTGCTGACATGCTCAATAATTTCTACTTATAATAGGGATTTTATAATATATAATAGGACCTTAAGGAATCTCTTTCTTTTTTTTTTTTTTTTTTTTTTTTGAAAACTTGATGTATGCTTTCATAGCTTAACCTGGTTGATCGATCCAAAGAACAAACACTTTGTTCACCTACTAGTCCTCGAAATGTCTTGTGAACTAAATCACTATTGTGCATGAAAGACACAACACAAGGAATTTAACAAAGTGTCTCTGATATGGTCAGATGAACTGGTGTTTGCTATATGTTATATTGGGAAAAATATTTAAAAAAAATCAGATACTACCTTCACATTGGCCCGTCTTTTGGCTCCTCTTGAAGCCGGGTTTGCACTGGCATACAGCATTAGTATTTGTCTGGTTGCAAATCGCATCCTCTCCACACGGATTTGTTTTCTTTCCACACACATCTCCACTGGAAACTACAAATAAAGACAGGACTTTGATTATACAGCAGTCCGCTGCATCTTAGACACCCGCTGTGCTTCTCTTTTGATGTGCAAAAGCCAAGAGGACATCATACCCTTTCATAACGTACACAACGCACCTCAAACATGGGCATACATATATTACCATAAATAGCAAAACATCACATCTAAAAAAAATGAGGAGTGGCTGAGCTTCCTGATAACATCACGGGTGACATTTGGTACTTTTCATCTCTTCCGAAACGCTTCCTTGATCTGTTTGCTTAAGTCAACTGGCGCTGTGCTTACGGGCCTTGCAGTCCTGCTCGTCCGAGCCGCCGTCCCCGCAGTCATTGAAGAGGTCACACTGCAGCTGGATTGGGACACAGCGTCGGTTACTGCAGGTGAACTCTGTCTTCCCACAAGGCCGAGGTCTTCCAGCCACCACCTCTGCTTTAGTACACACAGTATCAGTTTAAAAGACAAGAAGTCGTGGCCAAATATTCAAGTGCAAATATGCGGCTTTCAGTTTCAAAAGATATTATAGTATAAGGTTAAAATGTCAAAAGTTTGGCGATCGTTAAGGTAAATATGTGGTGGTCTACTATCTAGCTTACTATCATATTTTGTATTCTTTAAATAAATGTGAGGTGCTTCACATATTTTGTATTTGATCATCAGTTTACTTGAATTAACGACGCAAAAACGTACAGACAGAATGACAAGAATGGGAGTTTGACATCCACCCCGTAAGCACAAAGGAGGGAAGGAACAGAATTAAGTGATAAGAGAGCTGGATGGTGGGAATGATGGGATTACGGTGAGATTGAGAAGATGGATGGAGGGAAGAGGCGTGCGATGGAGGGAAGTAATGGAGTGAGGTAGGAGATTGATGGCTGTATCAATGGAATCTGAGAGGAAAATGAAAGGAGGGCAGAGAGAATGAAAGAGTGAAAGATGAATGATGTGATTTGTCTCTTCCTTTTTTGGCTTGCTCCGTGTTATCATTCACAGCAGGGGGAACTTGTCAGGACACTATGGTGAAAGGACCGGCAGTGGTTGTGCCTTTTAGGTATGTCAGAGTAAAATAAAATAAACAACCTAAACGCTTGAAACCTGAACTATGTTGTGTATACTAAATGTTTTACAGTGAAACTTGTGAATCTCATAAAGTGGCAGATACTCCAATAAACCTGCCAACAAAAATATGGGTGATTTGCCACACAGGTAGTTAATTTTGGGGGGGAAAAAAAACATAATAAATCTCAAATCCAAACATAAAATTTGCTTTTTCCGTAATATTTGAAGCTATGCATGAAACACCACACATTAATAAAAAAAAAAATCTTTTTTTTTCTTTTCCCTGTATAAATGAATCTCTTCAGGCCTCTTTTTTTTTTTTTTTTTAATAATTATTCAAGTTAAATAATATGAGAGAGAAAAATCGCTCTTTGGTTTAATAGTTCACAACTCATATACGGACAAAATGTGATGAGGGATTAAGTAAACACTGGTTCTTTTCTGGGGTCACATACTAAAAAGGTCATGTTGGGTAATTTCCTGTCTACATAAAAAAAAGGCCCACAATGAACGGTGGTTATGAGATGCCAATTTCATTCCCAAACATTCCCTAATTAATGTTTTTGGCTGATAACATTACTGTATTTTCAATTAGAATGAAACAATATCTGGATCTCCATATGTCTAGGACTAGTGGATCTGGGGAGCTTGGTTATCAAATAATAGAAGTAAACTTCTGCAAAAAAAAAAAAAAAAAAAGACCATATGTTTTACTGTACTTTTATATACATATTTAGCTTACTGCAGCTTTGATATCACATCAGTATTGATGAAACCTGCGCTCACCACACTCTTCTTCATCCGAGTTGTCACCACAGTCATCCACCTTGTTGCAGACTTGATCCGTGCGCAGACACACGTGATTATTTCTGCAGCGGAACGGCCTCGTAGGAGGACAGGGAAGTTTTGCTGGAGATGAAAAAGACACAAAAAGCTAATGGATATATCTTTCAAAAAAAAAAAGAAAAGTAGTGCCTTATAAAATATGCATCAAAAGCCTTACTGAGTGACAGTTCAACCCACCACACATGTCTGCGTCTTCGTCAGAATTATCTCCGCAATCGTCCTTTCCGTCACACACCCATGTGTGGAGTTTGCATAAGGTGTTGTTGCAAATGAATTCATCAGCCCGGCAGAAGAAAGCACCTGCAATTACACAGATAAGTGATCCTCTCCTCTAGACTTTCTTTGGTAGAAAAGTGCTTTCAAGGTTGTTGAAGGTGTGACTTAAAAAAAAAAAAACTGTACATAACAAGATTTTAATGACTCCTCATTTTGCACGATGGTGCTCCTGACAGCCCCGGATCATTTTGTCTCACAAAAGTCTAAAATCAAGTTCTGTCTTCCATCATCATTCCCACTCTATTCATATTTCACTCTGCCAAACATGTTCTTTACTTCTCTGTTCAATATCATGTCCCCTTTATAGTATCTAATGGTTTAGATGACAGATATCAAATGAGAATATTTTGTTGTTGTTGTTTTTTTTTACCCTCAGAGACCCAGAAAGCATTAACACACTCTTGTACTGCAAGGTTACATTCAAACCTACCCTGGCTGCAGTTTTCCTCGTCACTGTGGTCCATGCAGTCGAAAACGTCGTCGCAACGCCATCGCCGAGGGATACAGTGAGCGCGATTCAGACATAGAAACTCATCTTCTCTGCACTCCTTCACACAGCCAATCTGTCAGCATAGAAATACGACACGTCAATGAAACTGTCCTGAAACTGTCCCTTCTACTGATATCAGCTGCAATCAGAAGAAACCAAAACACTGAATGATCAATGCTTTAAGCAGGGTTGCTCCATACCTCGACAAACAAACGCTTCGTTGCTAAACTACTGCATGTTGTGAAGCTGCAGTATTTAATAGTTCTACAATACTTTTACAATACAAAAAAAACGACATAGTCAGAGGAAGTGAAGTACATTGAATCACCTCATCTGAGCCATCCAGACAGTTGTCATGTCCGTCACACCGCAGGCTGGCCGACACACACCCTCCACTTGCACACACGTACTCGTTCACAGAACACGAAGGGACTACTGGAAGGGGGGGGCAAAGTACCTCAGTCAGAAACAGGTCCACATTTACTCACTTAGAAATCACTCAAGTGAAGACTTTTCAGTTTCTTTTTTTTTTATGATGAGTGGAAAACTCCACGCCATGGTAATGCCTGGAAGAGAAATAATTGGATTTCTGTCTCCTAAGTACGGTATGGTATTGTCCTGCGGGGCAGCAAGATCATACTGTGTTTATTACCTGGTGGTGAACAAAGTGTTTTACAGTGTTTTACTTGGCCAGCAACTAACAATGGAACTCAACTCAATGCTAATCTGAGTGCATTTTTACTCCTCCACATAATTATCTTTGATTGTGTTGTAAAAACACTTGTTTTTTGTTTTTTCCAAGGTCTGAAAATTAGCATGGGAGTGCACAGACAAATTAGGTTTAAAATTAAATTCAACTTATACTTTTTACTGTCTACTCTATAGTATCTTAATGGTGATGATGATGATGATGATAATACACTGAAAATTTTATGTGATAATAACACCAGGGAGATGAGAGATCTACTTTCTGTATTGTATGAAGTCAACTTTTAAGTTATAGTAAAAGCATTTCTCAGAATACAGTGTTTAAATAAAAAAAGCTATTTTTCTATGCACCTGTTCCCTCGCAGTTCTTCTCATCTTCTCCCATCTTACAATCTTCTTGGCCATCACATAGCCACTTTTGTGAGATGCAGAGGTTGTTGTTACACCGAAACTGGTCATCTGCACAGCGTGCCTCGCAGCCTTTCTGTGAAGCAATACGGTAAAAAAACACAACATAAATATACGGTAGATCACTGTAACATAACAGAATGGCTGTATCATACAGTGCATGGTTACTGACTGAACAAAACACTTCTAATCTGTGAAATATCTTGCTTGGACCCCCTCAAGTACCAAGTGCACCATGCAAGTACCAGTCATAATGTAACCACTATAAAATATACTCAAAGCAAGGTTCATTTTTCACAATCTGAAGATTTAAGGGCTTGAAAATGTTCAACAGGTGAGAGGACCTTGGTACAAACTGACAAAACATAATGGCATTGGACTTTATGATGTTAGATTGTCTAAATATATATATATGTCTCTGAAAGCTGAAGAAATACCAATATTCATATCTGTTTATGTAAATAAGCTATTCAGTCTAAAGTTTACTGTAGTGCAATAAATATATTAAACTATTTCTACTTGAGTACAAAATTGCTCAATGCAATTTTTTTTTTTTTACACACACAAGAAAATATTAGATATTCATAAGGAAGAGCCAACCACTGCGAATAACTGTGTTGCCATTTATTGCAAAGGCCAATAAATGGCAACTTCCTTTCCTTGAAAACTATTTGACTGTGCTGACCCGGGAAGCTACCGCTGGGGAGGCACATAATAAAGGGTTAATTAGGGTTTCGTTGCTTTGCATGGGGAGGAATTACACAAATAATGAATCGTAACAGAACGTCTTTGTCCTTGAATTATGCATTGCGCTGTGTTATTATCACTGGTGGGGCTTTTTGTAAGAAACCTGTAAAAATCTCGTTACACCACAATGAATTTAAGTCAATTTGTCCAAATATTACGAGAATGTAAAAATGTAAAAAAAAAATGCTGATTTGAAGCTCTATAAATTAAGATATTCACGCATATTTATGAACAAAACAAACAGTCTTTGTTTTGCTGAAAGGCATAAGGGGATTTAGATTTCCAAAAAGCAAAATGAATATGGGTTATTTCATGCACTAATATACTTGAAGATACGATAACTCATCACAGTGATATTTTCTGCCGAACATTGTTTTGGAATGCAGCAACCATGACTAGAAGATTTGGACTGAGACAATGAATTATGCCAAGAAAAATAATTATTTTCTTTGCAAGTGGCAAAATATCCATCCAATTTCTCCCCCTTCCAGTTGGGATATTTATTCTGTTTTTGTGCTGCATGCTCAGAGACATTTAGAGGAGATTATCCATGCAGATATACTTTAGTCTCTGCACATTGTAATTTGTCCTGATTATAGCTATGTCCTTTGTAATGTCTTCTTTTGTGTAAACCGACCTATAATTGATATATTAGCCAGTATGGACTAATAATTTAATTGATCAGTTAGCACATGGTGATATAAGGAGAGTATTTGACTTAGCATGATTTTTTATTCACATTGACAAAAGGCAATATGTCAGAAAGGCCAAAATGTCCAAAGTAATGATTTATGATTTAATATTCGGTTCTTTGTATTTGGAAGTTTGGAGTATTTCATTTTTGATTTAATGTCTTGCTCATATAACGTTTCTCATTCACAGAACGAGTGTGAGTTCAGCTCCCTCTTTGATTTATAAGTGGTGCACATATCTCAATCACTGGCCTCATCTGAATTATCCAAGCAGTCATAGTCCCCGTCGCAGCGAAATCTGGAGGATATGCAGTCTCCGTTGGCACAGGCAAAGTCCTTGTGATTGCAGGTGACTGGCTCTGTGTCGAGGAAAAAAAACCACAAAAGACACAAAATCATGCCAAAAAAATGATTCCTTTTCCAGCGTTATATACACAACAAACAGACATCCCCAGATAGAGTTATTAACCAAATGTTCTTTGTGTAGAATCACATGCTAATGCCTTGGCAAAACCATTGTAAGATAATTAAAGTCAGTTAGTCATTTTGTATCAGAAGTGGAGAACACTGGCGAAGCTGATCAGCATGTAAACACATTCATTAGCTCAACTCGCAATTGAGGGGGCAGCACACTCGCTGATACCGAAAATCGTGTACTGCCATTTAGTGCAAGTGTGTCCCTAAGGACAATATTAGGGCGCTGTTAAACAGCTGCATCAGATCCACTGACTGGGCCGTCTCCTCGTTATCATGGACTGTTAGCTAACTCAGGGTGTGTGTTAGAAGTTGTGCTGCAACAGAGACTCGCAGGAGGCATTGCAGCAAAATTTGATTTGCAGCCCTCTCCACTCTCTGCTGGTCCACCTGCTTGTTTCTTTGCCATCCAACACTTGGCTGGCTTTTATTTGCATTTTAAGTGACATTAATAGGTATGGGGGATATGCACCTAATAAATCATGTAAATGATGCAGACTCAGCAAAAGCACACAGATGGCATGCACATGCTAATATGACGTACAGGCAAAACAATCCCACTATACACACGGAAGGACTTAGATGCACAAACAATATAACATTCAACGAGGTACGAACAAGTTTTTTTTCTAAAAGTATGCGCTATATGTCGCTTCTAAAGCGGTTTAGATACTGTAAGGAAGATACTGTAGCTGCAGAACCGCTGGTGTCACATGTTAACGACAAGTTTGGATTTAGGAATAATTATTCTACCAAGACTGCACGTTGCTACTTCTTAGAAGTAATCCAGACTAAATTAGATAATTATGGAGGTTGATGCAGGGGTCGGTCAATCAGTTCCTTTACATCTGATGATCTCCCGTCTGTTTGTAAGGATGTGGATATTCAGATGTGGATATTCAGATGTATGCCGATGACATGGTCGTATATACACTCGTGTGAGAGATGTTGAACAAGTGGCCACTCAGCTCTCATTACCTCTTAATAAAGTTGCTAAGTGGCTTAGTGACAACCTTTAATTATGCTTCCAGCTGAGCTTAAAACTTGCGTAGACTTTATTATTTTTCATTATTTTTCTCATGGTGCAAAAAAAAATTTTTTAATATGATTCCGATTTTTATTTGTAATGAATTGAAATTTTATTGTTGTACTGAATGAATCTTCTGGTATTTATATGTTGAAGTGTGCTTGTAGATTTGTCCTTATAAACCATGTGATGTTTTGTGTGTACCTGCCAAGGAAATTAGCTAATATTTAAATCATATGTTCTCATTTTAAGATTAATGTTTTTGTGTATTTTTTTTTCATGGTTCTTCATTAATAAAGAGATAATAAAAAAAAAGTGATGATAAATATCTGAACAAAAGGTAATATGTGCTCAGCAAATTACAAAGAAAAGATGCAATCAAGAGCTCAGGATCCTGAGTGTCACATTATACTCAGGAAAATAGCACAGATAATAAGCTTGAAAGAGAGAGCTGAGGCTGGTTGACTTGCTACCAACAATGTAAACCTACAAGGATGTATGTGTGTGTGTGTGTGTGTGTGTGTGTGTGTGTGTGTGTGTGTAAGTGAGAGAAAGCGAAAGGGGTGATAGTGTGGTTGTTGTGCTGGGAGGGGCATTCAGGTGTCTTTGGAGAAATCCAATTCTTCGCTGCCTAAGAGCATGTAGAACGTCAACAGTGTATATAAAGGAACAAACGGAGCTGACAGAAAGTGAGGACGTCAGGTACTCACTGCAGTTCTGCTCGTCTGAGTTGTCTCCACAGTCATTCTGGCTGTCACACCTCCAGTGGTCTGGGATGCAGTTGTTATTCTCACAGCGGAATTCATGAGGTCCGCAGGTCTTTTCATCTTTTTCATCGGGAGCAAACAAACACCAAGATGAAAATGGCTTCAAAGAGCATGAATATTAATGGTGTGCTAGCTATCATATTTTTCCGGGGTGTAATCATCGTTTCCTCCGGGTTTCCCCGAGCAAGTCTGACACCGAGTTCAAAACACAGTATGCACTCCAGAGGCTAACACACCATAAGATGAAATACCTGACTGTGCTAGCAATCATCCTCAACAGGATCTGTGACATAAAGTTGGCAAAAATTAAGCTCACAAAAATACATCCGAGAGGATTTTTTTAGAACACAACAAAAGTCTGATTTTTGGGCTTTGTTATATTTTCAAACCCAAACTGTGTTTTCTGTTCCACTGTCCTGTCAGTGCTAACAAGTACAAACAGTGAGGTATCGACATTTTAAATGCCATGTCTTACAGACTGTGACAAGCAGCTTAGTTACTGCTCTGGATATCAGCTCCCAGCTTCTTTGTCTCTAATGTCATTTATTTGATTATCAAAATGCAAAAAAAAATAAAATAAATAAAAATGCTTAATTTATATTAAGTAATATAAACAAATATCTCATATTTTCTTTCTACATTTGTACTGTAAGTGCAAAACCAGGCAGGATTGTAAACAATGTTCTCTGATTTTGTCTTTCCTAACTGACGGTGCACAACTCATCCTCTCTACTTGAATGCTCTGAAACTTAAAGCGTATTGTTTGTGGATTTATAGATTTGTGCAAAAAAACAAACAAAAAAACCCAAAAAAGGAACACGTTCCTGCTGTAAGATGACACTGATCACTACAGTTTACAGTGAAATATGTGTTTGCTCATAAAATCTGTAGGTTTTAAAAAGTGAAAGGAAAAGCTATGCTGTATTGATATAAAACTAATTTATTAATTTATGGAGGGCCTGAGGTATTTCAATCAAAAACTAGATCAGTGTTAAACATCAATGGCCTCCGTTATAATTATTCAAAATATCAGCATTTTTTTAATTTTCCCTCCAAAGGAACAGATGTTTTGATATTTTGCTCCAGCAATACTTCCTTAGAATGGGTTTTCAAAGTCAAACTGAGAGCTCCCCCTTTTTAAAAAAAAAAAAAAAAAGTAATTTCAGCACAGGCATCATCAGGGATAATGGCCAAGGTAATGCTGTTATCAGTTAGAGAAGAGATGCGTCAAAAGAGGAGGATGGCAGAGTCTGCCTCCATCTCTTTCCAACATGACAGCAGGAGGAGAGAATCAGGAGGGAAAGCTGAGTTGAGCAGCAGAGGACACAAGGCAAAGCAATTCATTAGGAAGCAGTTCAGTCACTTACAGCATATAAAAGAGGTGACACAGGGGGGGAGAAAAAGCAAAAAAAAAAGAGCGTATATTTTCCTGCTAAGTCAGAGCTCATTATGATACTAACAAGCAAAAGTTCCTTAAACAGTCCAGGGTAATTCATAGTGAAAATAAAATGGCTATAAGACAACATTATCCCCTTTGTGTGCTCTGAAGTAGGTAATGAATAATCAGGAGACGCTGACAAACACTGCAGATAATTCTGTTTGAGGGGCTAAAGTCAATCACCAGTAAGATGCAAGAAGTGGAATAGACGTTTAGCAAATACAGCACAACGTCAGGATCTTTTCAAGTTAATTAGCCCTATATAACACAGGACAAACAGCACATTAAAACCAAATTAAAACCCTTTTTCCCCACAATAATACAATAAAAATAATACGTTTATCCTGTATTACCTATCTGTGTTTCTGTACATACCAAATCTCCAAATAAATGGAAATGTCTAAAGGACTTTAATAACAGATACATAGCCATTAGCGTCACCAAAATCTGCAATTAATGATATGAGAAATACTACTACCAGTCAAAAGTTTGGACTCACCTGCCCATTCTCTCCAATGAAAAAGTGCGGCCGAACTTTTTATTGACACTGTACATAAAATCAAATTAAAATTAATGACCTGTGTGTTCAACTCCGGTCAGTGTGGATGACTTTAGTGTCGGTCAATAACGCATGAAACATGACTGATCTGGGCTTTTTTTTTCAGTTTCATGGCCCACAGACTGCTGCTTATGAGTGATTTAGTATCAGGTCAGTGTTTCTAAATCAGTCCTTGCAGTGTCGGCTTGCTGGATCGCTCTTCCTGCCAGTGCATTCAGTCCAGCAGCCTGTTTCTCATCGTTTCTGCCGTGTATTAAAACTGAACCTCTGTCCTTCTCAAACATGAAATGGATGTAAGTAACACACTACACTCTACACACAGTGATTTTTTTTCCTGGCAATGACAAAATACTTCCACTTTTCTCGGCCAATTTCCAAGATAAATCAGTTTGCACAAATCCTTTTTACTTCAGTTGTGAAAACATGTGTGTACATACTGTATATGACTCTACAGGAAGGGACTATAAAGATCTCTACAGTCCTATAGTTTAGTCTAGTCTTTTATATGTATGCATCAGTAAATATACAGACGTTTGCTCACTACACAGTGTTAAAACAGGCAGTTAAAAATGCCTGGAAAACTTAAATCATAATGCAAAGTGGACAGCTGCCCTTCATGATATTCGTCCTCAGCATCAGATAGGCAGTGAGAACAAGAAGTAGGTCTAAGACAGACCAGAGTGTAAAATTAATTCAGATTTAATCAGATTATTCACCCTTTAATTGAAAAAAAAAAAAAAAAAAGAGTGGAGTGGTGTGATTTATGGTTAAGTGGGTCTCCACGACTCACCGCAATTAGCCTCATCTGACCCATCTGCACAGTCAGGGTCCTCATCACAAACCCAGAGTTTGGAGATGCAGTGCATGGAGGCTTTGCACTGAAACTGGTCTGGGGAGCACGTGCTTTCAGCTGCAGCCAGAGACACAGGAAGGAAAGGGGAAAGGAAAACGATCCATATCATCATCCTGAATGCTGGTGTGATTATAGCAAAAGCTACTGTGATATAAGGACCAGTGAGGTGCTGTAGCCATCCATTGTTTTGTTTAAAAAACACTTACACATCTTCTTGACGTGACTTGACAGTTTAGTATTACAGCAAGCTGGCAGTAGTTGCTTGTTGTAAAACCTCACCTTGTTTCAGATAGCATTTTAATTTCCGCTGTGCAGTGTTCATTACAAAATTGCATTCAAAACCACATCCAATCATGCTGAAAGTCTAAGAAGGGATGAAGTAATTAGCCTTAGTTTAATTAAAGCTTTTTCTCCTCCTTACTGTCTTTGCGTTCCATTTCCCCCCCAATATAACCCTTCCTGCAATCACATGCAAGACAAATGCAGCAGTCTGAAAGACTTGAATGGGGTGTGATATTCTGATGAGTTACATCATGACAGAGAAAAAAATCTGTTCTTATCCTCTGTGTGATTCAAGATCTAATCCCTTTTTCACAAGAACATGGCATAATAAGGGTTGCCTTTGGAATACTTAATGACGCCTATGCACTGTTAATGGCATCATGTCTAAACATTACATTAACCATGTCCAAATTTATAATGTCTAAATAAATATATACAATAATATATCAAAATAGGGACTCTCATCTAAGGTTCGATATAGGCACATATTCATGAGCTTCCCCGTCAGAGAGGCTTACGGCAGTCTGTTTCGTCCTCTCCATCGCCGCAGTCGTCCTGACCGTTGCAGCGCAGGTTAAGAGGGATGCACTTCTGCTTCCTGGTACACTTGAACTGGCCTGACAGACAGATGTATGTCTCTGAAAGAGAAAACCAATAAGGGGCCAAGGGAGGTTCAATCAATACGGAATGAGTGCAAACAAAGTAAACCATCTATTTTACTGCTACTGGTTCAACCTACAGCATAGGCAGTTATGAACACTTCACGCAGGTAGTGAAGCAGGTTATGTTTGCAATTAGTTTTTAATAAGTTAAATTGTGCCGTTTCCTTCATGTTTGGTCATTTTCATTGTTGATTAATTTAATTTATCAATTTATATTTTTCAAACGTTGACGAAATGTTGAAACTTCTCAAAACCCAAGGTGACTTTCTGAAATCGCTGCATGAACTTGAACAACATGAACTTCATTCATCGTCAAAAACAGTTCTAGCGCAACAGTGCAATCAACAGAAAGTGAAAAAAATAAATAAAAAAGGCATGACATGCTATTTAACTGATAACTTAAATAAGTTTTTAATCGTTAACAGCAATCGTTGTTCCATCCTTACCACAGTTGGCTTCGTCCGAGTTGTCACCGCAGTCGTTCTCTCCGTCACAGATGAAGGGAGGAAGAGCACAGAGACCAGTACCACACTGAAAACGCCCAGGCTGACATTTGAATTCCGCTGTCGGAAAAGAAAATCACAGCTATATCTCAGGGTTTTGTTGGAGCTACATACATTGGTGCATGCCCTTGTGTAAACATGGAAAGAGGGGAAAAAAAAAAGAGTCTATAAACCAAAAGTAAATAAGCAGCAAAGACAGAAACATCAGACCCTTCAGTTCCAATTTATTATAAATATCCCCGAAGCTCAAAATAGGAGTTGACATGCTTCGCTATAGCACTATTTTAAAGCCAACCTTGGAATAACATGACACTCACGGCAGTCCGCAGGTTCGTCTGATCCATCCCCGCAGTCGTCCACTGTGTCACACTTCCACCAGAAAGGGATGCACTCATCTGTCCCGCAGCGAAACTGTTAGTACCACAGAAAAATATATTTAAAAGGAAAAAAACAAACAAAAAAAAACAACAAAAAGTTAACATGAATACTCCCCACTTTAGCTTCAACAATCTTCAAAGCCAAAGTCAAAATCAATACACAAACCATTTCCTGGGACCTACGGTGCATGTCAGAGGAAAGCATATCAAAGTAACTCAGTTTTACCTTTGGGGAGAAAATACTGACGAGGACAGAAAAGCAACAATGTGGGAAGAAACAGAAAGTCAGCTGACCTGACTGGACGTGCAGTTGGAGAGGCAGGTCTTATTGTCAGCAGCCAAGTAAAAATTAGTGGGACATGCACATTTGTGTTCCCCACCGGGAGACAGCAGACACAGGTGACTGCATCCTCCATTTGCGATCTGACACTGGTGCTTGGGTACTGTACAGAAGTGAAAAAACAGAGAGTCTGAACTGTATTACACGAACTATTTCCTTTTTTTAAAAACTGTGAAGGAGGCCAGATGGACGTCATACCTTCAGGCTGACGCACAGAGTGGTAGACCTTAATGGATTTGATGGCTTGCCAGGAGTTGAGGAGCTCTATCCCTTGAGCTCCGGTTGTCTTGTGCGCACGTCGTAGCGATTTAGACTTCCCATCCGTCCAATAGACAAAGTCCTCAAACAAAGTCAGTGCCATTACCCCTTGGATGTGATCATAGGACACTGGAGAGGGAGAAGTAACCACGGTTATTTGCAGCTAACTCTGGAAAAAGGTGCATTTGCTATACAGATTTCCTTGAACATTTCCAATCAGTCACATCCACAACTTCTATTTATCATCTAAACTGATGATTGGATATTTGTTGAAATTATTCTCTATTATAACTATTTTAAACATAAACCATTTTAACTGCATAAGCAGCAGAAATGACATTCCTAACATTAATAGGTACCAGTCAGAGAGTCATAACTCACAATATTTCATATCTTGCTGTAACATTGGATGCAACTCAGCCTCACCTTTGCGTTTTTGGGTGCCATCCATGTTGGCAAACAGGATGTGGTTATCGTCTGCCCAGTAGAGCCTCTTGTTGGTATAATCAATGGTGAGAGCGGTGGGACTATAGATCTCCGTGTCAATGATAACCGTTTGCCCTCGGCCATCCATGCCGATACGTCCAATATGAGGGGGTTCGCAGCAGTCCGCCCAGAATACGTACCTATTCAGAAGTATAGCACAGGTTAAAAATAGATGTACAGCCACTACAGCAGGCAACCATGAAACCCAAACATTGGCTAATATACAGTATATGGACTTGCTCCAATTTAATATGCTTACCCTGTCTGTGGGTCCAGAGCTAGATCCGTAGGGTTCTTGAGACTAGAGCTGATCAGAATCGTTGGATAGAGGCCGTTAGCTTTGGACACTTCCAGCGTCTTCTTTTCTGCATCGCACCAATACAGATTCTTTCCTATCCAGTCCACTGCTAAGGCGCTGGGAACCGCTGTTCTATGGACTATCTGGTAATGCAGGAAGAAGGAAATCAGTTTTTAGCTGCTAGTTGTGACCGTTGCATCTTAAAAACATGCTTGAAACTGTTAACTATTAATAAACAATAGAGCGTTTACAAGATGGAGAAAGCAAATCATTTCTACTGCTACAGTTGTGGCTGACATTAGTACGGATATAACTAATCTGACTACGTACGGACATGTCCTTTACTCTTAATTACATTCATTGTATTTCATTTTTAAATTTAAATATGTACCAGGTGCTGATATAAATCAAAGTGATTTTATGTGATCCAATGAAAGCCATTTAATTTGCTTTTTTGCACTTGTGTACGCAATATGAAACAGTCCCATCAAGTGGATACTCGAACTCGAACTTTAATTTCCAAATAGTACCCTTTGTATGTGTCTTTGTTAATGGTTTAACAGTAAATGGTATAAATAAAGTGGGCAGGGTAGGGGAGAGGGTAGCAGGGAGACAGAAAGCTGTGGCAACAGCTCATTAATTTTCTCATTAGTCTAATTGCGCTAATCTCAGTGAGAGATTTAGTGAAAGTATAAATGAATGTATTTAATTGATGTGACCAGAATCTAGGAACTCCATCAATACCCACCGTAATCTAGCCTTTGAGTTTACAAAAGTAGCTGTTCAGAATAAACAACTATTATGCCAGCTGGCAGATGAAGCCAATGCCTTGAAAACGCTTTTATTAAAATCCCAGCACACATGCAATCTGTCATTAAAGAACACGGTGTGCTTTGAGGCCTTCTCTGTCGTCGTTTGCAAGAAAATATATAGGCTTGGAAAAAAAGACTAGACTGTCCCCTAAGAAGTCATTTGGACAAAAAAATAAATAAATAAATAAAATAAGATCAGTGGCTAAAATGTTTATGTTTTCCATCAAAACTGCCTCCTCAGGAAAAAAATAATTGATATGCGTTACATTATGTACATTAAGTCCCTCTGGTGGACTGCATCCATACCATCTGACTGTATTCACAGAAAAGTTTAGTTTATGTTCCTCAAAGTGTTGCTCTAGAACTGAAATGTTCCCTAAGAAGACTTGTTGGTACATTTCATCTGTCATGCTTTTGTTAATCCTAAGTGTTTTCACATAACAGCACAGCAACATGCAGCACTGGCTGTTTAAACAACAGTGGTTTACAACAAGAACGGACACCAATGGATTAACCTTAGAAGATTTAAGGTGAAACCAATTACATAAGGCAGAGAGTTGCTACATCACACTCACGAAACCAATAGTTTACGTTTTCCATCAGCCATCGAGTGCAAAATACTTGTAAAATTACTTTTTGTGTAGCCGAAAGTGTAACTGCTCAAAACTGAAGTGTCCATGTTTCGTGGCAGTGCTGCAGCAGTAAAAAAACACTTTATCATTTTAATCAAACTGCTGAATTCGATTAATCTCTGCCGGGATCAGATGAAAAATCCTGTCTTGGCAGAGAAAAAAAAACAAAAAACCCACAGAAATTCAAATCTCTTCCTTTACAAGCCTGTGCGCTAGATATCAGTGGCTCTTTTAATTAACACGTTGTGAGGACCTCCCCGATCTGTGTCTCAGACAGTTTGTCCTCTTTTTAAGCTGTGGCAGTGGTTCAGAGACAGACCGCGGAGGTAACTGAGCTGAATGCATCCAATACCCCTGCACACCAATGCTAATAAGATGTGGGACGGGGGGGTCCAGCAGGTGTTCTGCTCATGTCCCAGTGTCCCCAGTGTCTGGGCTTCGATCCCATGACCCAGACAAATGTGGGTGATTAAATTTAGAGAGCACTGTTGTATCCATTAGGCCTGTTACATTTATCTGAAAGCCATATTACCGGTATTATCACTTACACACTGCCTGCAGGCTGTTGGCTGCCAACAGTAAAAATCCTCTATGTGGTCTAATATAAAAGGACACATATGACTCATCTTCAACATAAAAAAAAAAAGTTTTTGAACAACTGTACATCTTAATAATGTTAAATATATTAGTTAAAAATGCATATAGCAGCAGCTGGATATAACAAGGAAAGATGAACATATAAAAGTTGGAGAGGCATAAAGAAAGTCAATGAATCCTGGGTGAAGTAGCACAAGGCACAATACGGTACACAATCACAGCAACTAACTGCTGATGTACCTTGAGGTCGCTCCCATTGAGGCGCATCCTGTTGATCTTTCTACCACTCGGCCTGGTTGAGTCCACCCAGTAGATGAACTCCTTCTTGTAGTCAAAGTCTATGTGGATGATGTTGTTGAGGCCCTGTGAATTACACAAAAAGAAAAGACAGATCTGTTTAAATATGAAAAATGCTTTTTGAATAGACACCATTTAAAATGCACACAAACCCAATTAAGTTTAATCGGTTATTTGAAACACGTAACATTAGAAATGCCAACAGGATGAGAATCATTATTTCTCTGCCAAAAACACACTACAGCATTTATCCCCGGTAATATTTACACACAATATTGATTTAGGTTTTCTCATATGTTGCAATGCCGTCAGTTATACAGAGCATTTGAAGAGTCAGTGAAGAAGACAAACCCCTATCGAAGCAGAAGAGTAAGGTAATTCCCTTCACTGTCATGTTCACAGGACCCCACTGTCAGTCAGACAGAGCTGCTCACCAAACAAGTGCCCCCACCTTGCTACCTCACACTATGGGTGCCCAGAAAAGGTGTCAGATAATCTGACAGGTAAAATGAGACATCTTCATCAGATCATCAACACCATCACAGGCAGGTGCCAAAGTGTCCCTATGGGAGCCTTCCTCCAGTCCAAACATCAGCATGCCCCCTTTTATCACAGCCTCCAGATCCAGAGCTACATTTTTGATTCATTTCATCTGCTGACTCCATGGAAACCAAAAAAAAAAACAAAAAACCCAAACAACTACAAAATCAATCATAAGCTTGTAACAACAGATGAAAAAAACCCCAATACATATGAAATGGATGATAATTAAAAAACACAGTGCAATGACTTATCAATAGCAGTGTCAATATGTAATTTATTTCCACATATTCAGCTATTTTTCTCAGTTTTTTATTTTTTTTCATTTTTCATGATGGTGGTGATCATTCTATAGTACCAGCCAACAATTTCAATTGGTCACACAACACGCTAAAGTTTAATCAACCAATAAAGTTTACTGTACTTTTCAGACATAGAACTAATATCCCAACACAACAACTTAACTTAATTATAATATTAAAAAACAAAAAAAACAAAAACAAAGTTGTCCAATGTCATTACGTTGCCTTATAAGAAGCAGGACCTTATGTTACAGCTCTGTTGTAATTTACCTCAAAACACACTAAACGGTCTTGAACAGTGATATTGTGAGTCAGTTGTACTTGTGGAGGGAGAACAAATCCATGCTGACAGCAAAAAAAAAGCATTATATAAACATAATAATTGGCTCGTTTGAAATTTACATAATATCATGAACATATAATCTGTACGGGGTACGTAATGGTGTGGTTAAGTGATATGAGGTCGGTGAAAGGATCCACTTAGCAAAAAGCCATGTGGATATTTCCCTCTCTAGTTTCCATTAATGCTAACATACAGTGATTAAAGTGAGTTGTGGCTGATGAGAACTCCAGTACAGACAGTAGAGTACTTTGAGTCAAGAGGTTAATATGACCGTAAGAGGAGACTGTTGAAAGCTCATGGGTTGATTTACAATCAATCACAGCCAACCATTTGTGATAATCAACAGTCAGATTCAAGCGTTGCCCCCGGAGCAGCTGTGATGAGACCTTGGAGCGATTGAAATAGCTTTTCCATGGGGTCCTCAATGGGGTGATTTTTTTGCTCTCTGCCAATCAGAAATGGACAGTTTTTCTCTACATTTATGGTGGAAAGTTAAGAAAACCCACGATAGACAGAGGACACATGTCATTTACACAGAGCGATACTTGACAGAAAGTTTGCTGGCTATTTGTTAAATTAACACCTCGAAGCCGAAGAGAAAAAAAAAAAAAAAAGACCAAACACATTGAATGATTTGTGACAAACACACTGCAAACATTTTGACACTAGAATCTGAAACACATCATTTTGTTTGTACTGTCACACGTATCTACTTCTGTTCTTTTCCGACACTATTATCCATCAGTATCTAAACCAATCTAATAATAATGTTTTACTGCTCTGTATAAAAAATGTCATACATTTAGCAGGTGTACATAATCATACGGTTAGCTTATAGAAAAGTATTGAGCGTCTTCAAATTGGCTCTGACCAACAATGTCGTTACACAATCTAATTGGCATACTGATACTTCCACTTTATGTCCTTTACATGTGAGCTTTTTACATGCACACCTGGGTTACAGTGAACTCTCCTAACCGTAAATGAGAAGAGTAGTAACCATTATTGTGATAGAGAAACCAGCTTGCACTAAGAGTCACTGCCATTTACATCCAAACTGATGTACTTTATATCTGACTGGTAATTTGCTCGACAACCTGTTGACACCTCTTTAGCAGTATTTCAGTCTAATAACGGAACCAACGCGCTCCTTTCTTTATCCTGTCTCTACAGACGCTTTATGGCAATGATGCAGATATTGCTTACCTGCTTCAAGATGGTGTAATTTGAGCCATCCACACTCAGCTTACGGATCTCATGGTGGTCGGCCATAATGAGAAAAGGCTCTTCAGCTAGATGAGAGACATGAATCATTAGAGCACTGGTGGGACTTACAGTAGCACTCTGAAATCCTGCAAGTGGAGAGAACAAAAAAAAAAAATCAGGCTGACCTGACACAGCCTTGCACGTATTAGGGTTGCGCTCCAAGGCTTCGTAGCCATCCACACACAGGCACTTGTAGGAGCCATAGGTGTTGATGCAGCGCTGGCTACAAGGAAGGGTAGTGGAGCATTCGTCAACATCCACACATGTCTTCCCGTCATCCTTCAGGTGGAAACCAGGCCAGCATTTACACTGATGATGAGGAACACACAATGAAAAACACAAAAAAATGGCAGATTTGACTGTCCACTCAAAGTTTTATCAAAGTAATGAAGGTCGGCAATGAAAACGCCTTTAAAACCTAGCAGCTCCCTATATAATCAAAGCCATGATACAAACATACTGTATCAAAAAGTCCATCACACTTCAGTGACCTGGGCCCCCCAAAAATAACTCAAATTGCTTGTATCAGCTGCTCTGGATCCACAGCAAATCCCTTTCATACCCCAAAGTTATAACCTTGACGGCCTTTCTGCTGATCTCCCTGTTCAGGCCAAGAAATGGATGAACTAAGGGTCTGCATTGATGTGCTCTCTCTGTCCAGCTTTGACTCTGTCTCCCAGGGAAGAGAGAGGTTTTCTATGCTTTCTGCCACTTTTCTGATGCAGTGAACAGTGAACACCATCTTATGGAAAATCCAGGGATGAAAGCGTAAAGTACCGCAGTATGACAACAGAAATGGCCAATGTAACACTCCAGCAGATACGGCCTTGACCTGGATTCAACCCTAACATCACACGCTACTATTGCCTAATGCCAGGAACGGCACGATCAGTAGGTAGCACAGACAGTTGTTGGCATATCATTAAACTCCCCTTACAGCACTCAAGGTTATTCAATAAGTCAAAGACTAAATGTATGCATGCTCCCACCCATCTTTATCTGTCTAATGATGTGCAAAGTAAGGCTTGATTCATTATCAGTCATTAATCATTCGTGTCCACACTATGAGTAATATAAGCTCCGCATTTTACCTGCTCCTGAATTAGAAAAGATGTCCGTGCTTGGGCTCAGTATACTCTACAAATTAAAAATCTTCCAGGAATAAACTCTAAACTTGAATATTATTATGCAAATGACACCGTTTCATAGGTTGAATATTGAATATCTCTTCAATTGTTATCTTCCCAGCTGCCCTTTTATGCTGCAGCTTGGTGTAACTTTTAGTTAGATAGATTTATGGACTAACTGTAGTGAGCAGGTGAAAATACTTCCAAGCTACTGAACCGTGACTCGTCCACCGGTCACTTACCTTGTATCCCACAGGAAGATCTTGGCAGTCCTGCGTGCACCTACTAACCCGACGATTCAAACATTCGTTCACATTACAGTTCCTCTCGTCTGACCGGTCGCCACAGTCATCTTTCCCGTCGCACAGATTCCCCTCAGAAATACAACGTCCATTGGAGCACATGAAGAAGGAGCCATTGCACAAGCTTCCTAAAAAAAGAGCAAGAAAAAACGACTGTCACTGGGTACAATGCCCTCTAAATTCTCAACAAAGTAGAGGAATGTTTTCGACCTGACAAAGGATCTCAACAGCTTAATTCTTTTTCGGGAACGCTCCCTCTGATTGTAGCGCCTTTTTTTATTTCGGCCATATGTCCCTGCCAGCTTCCTGTGCGGATGGTGCTACAGGTGACACTGATGAAGAGATTCCAGCTGAGAGCCAAACAGCAGTCTTACCTGCGGCCAGACATTTGAGGTTCAGGGGCAGTTCGTCAGAGTGGTCGGGACAGTCTGCGTAGCCATCACACTCCCACTGTGAGCTGAGAAGACAGCGGCCATCCCCGCAGCGAAATTCCTCTGATCCACATGAGCGATAGACTGAAGAAAGAGACATAGACACGTTTTCATTAGGTTAGCAGTGACACAGCTTCACTTTCAGTTGTAACTCCAGCAGAATTAAGCACAGATAGCGAAAAATACAGCTGCACAAGGCAAGATTTCCATTGAAACACCCTCCTGGTGTATGTATATATACCGTATATATATGAGGCACGTTTAGTTATGGCACTTAATGTGGGCTCTATTTGCATTTTAAATATTGTACTTTTCCCTTCAGGTTTGATCTGCCTAAATTTGTCATTTATTAATCATACTGTAAATCTTTGTGAGTCTTATCTCACAGATTAATTAGCAGCTCTAGATATTTAATTCCCTTTAATGCTCCTGTTGTGTTAGTTTCATATTAATTCATTTGTGTATGCAGTTAAAAATGACCAATTATAGCTGATTGTTATTCCATAATAATACATATATCTTATCACCTAATGTGTTGGATCTTTTTTTTGTCAACCTAAATTTTTGAGATCATTATTTGCTATTTGGTAAATACATACAACTGATTTTTGAGTAAAAAAAAAAAAAAAGAAAAAAGATGTATGGATTATTTGACCTATAATAAAATACTCAGATGAAACAAAATAGCACAAAATAGCATCTGTTATATGATTAATACAATAGATATAATATAATACAGTGCATTGTTTTATGATTGTGCTGCCACAGAATGAATTGTGAGCCTCATATAACCTTTATATACCAGAAAAGTATACTGAAAAGTTCAATATGTTATTGAAACAATGTTGGGATTGTTTGAGTGAATGTGCCTGAACTCAAGTTTCTACCCTAAATGTTGTCTCACCCGTTCACTCCTAATGACCGTGTCAGTTTTAACACAATTAGTGAATATTAAGAGCAAGAGAGGAAAATTAAAATCTACTTGCCACATTCCACAGACTCATCAGATCCGTCTCCACAATCGTCATCATGGTCGCAGATAAATCGCTGGGGGATGCACGCTTTGTTGCGACAGTGAAATGAGCCGTCGTCACATGTGTTGTTGGGAGCTAATGCGCGAGGACAAAAAAAAAAAAGTGAAGCTCAGGTACAAATCAATGCGTGTAAAAACATCAATATTTGCCATTCGATGTGCTTAACTAAAAAGGCGGCGTTTTTACCGCAGCCGGCTGCAGAAAGTTCATCGCTCCCATCGGGGCAGTCCCTTTCACCGTCGCAGAGCCAGCGTTTTGGGACGCAGGCATACGACCCCGGACAGCTGAACAGCCCCGGAGCACATGTCACTAAGCCTGAGAGCAAAACAGGACCACATGCTCTAACTTTCAAAAGACAAACAATACAATGGGTCAAATGCACCACAGAGAAGACTAGAGTACAAAGAACACTAACCTGAATCAGATGTATTTTGTTTTGGCTTTTGAACTGATACCCCTTTATGACCCCAACAGGTTTTACAGATACAGCAGCGCCGCTTGTAGTAATAAACCAATAATGACTGCGCTATTGTGTGTAACACTTGTTTACTCGAACTCTGTAAGTCAGCGGCAATACTATCCTTCATCTAAGACAAAAGTGATCACTGCAGAAAAATGGCTGCACATAAAAAGTAAAAGGTAATTGCAGCAGCTTAATAAGGCAGGCACAGTTATGATAAATACGTTGCTTTTGACTAGAACTGGGCCTCAGAAACCTCTGGGCCTTTTTGTTAATAGTTCCTTGACACTCTGCTACTATCCAATTATACAACCAATGTTTACAGCAATTCTTGATGTTTTTTATTGCAGTTGGATTTGTTTTGTTTTATTGGGGGAATTCATTACACAGACACACACACACACACACACACACACACACACACGCTCGCACACACACACACACACACTCATCTCATTTGCCCATTCAAATAGCTTCACTGAGCTCTTTGGGCTCAGTGATGAAAAATCTATTTGCCTCAGTGCTCACTTGAATCATCAGAAATGTCTGCAGTCTTTTTTTTTTGTCTTAATAAGATTCATTTCTGTCCATTCATTCCCAGCTCTGCTAGAGGGAAAATATGAAGCTGTCACAGGTTATATAGCAGATGTGACCTTTTTATAACCTACAACAAGAGTCCTCACAACACGAGGGTGAAAGAGCACTAACCACATATCTGCACACTCTCATCGAGGCCGTCCTCGCAGTCGTTCTCCCCGTCACACAACCATTGTTTGGCAATGCACTTGTTCTTCGAGCAGGCAAACTGGTTCCACAAGCACGACGAGTCTGCAGAGGCCGGTGGGGAAAGAAAAAAAAAATTTCAATGCCATAAATCAAACAAAGTGAGGAGGAAACAACAACAAAGCGGTATACCCTGTTGAAGGGGCTTAGTGCTTTTAATCAAACCACAAGTGGGATGGCTCCTATTTGCCCCTTGGCATGCTTGTTTTCCTTTGTACCTTTTCGGCTTAGCAGCACACCTGAGTATAGCTGCTACACAGAGGACCGTGCATAGTATTATTTTCCTTTCTTTCATGGAAGATGACATGATATATGTTCCTGGTTACTGGTACAAACTGAACACAAGATGTTAGTTGTAATTTATTTGACAAGAAACTAGTGTGTGAGCTGTGATGGGAACAGTTGGATGTGAACTCAGACGCTTTCTGTTAATCACTGTGTAAAATGTGAATATATTCACATTCCCTCTGTGCTGAGTTTGTGTCACTGAGCCACCCCAGTCTCCCCGGGGAGTCGTTCGATGGTCTCCTTTTCTTTCCTCTTGGATGCCAGGCCTAGAAAAGTCTGACATAGCTTTGATGAGATGCTGAGAGTAAGAAGGGGAAATATGTGCTCCAGGTTAGATTACAGTACAAGTATGGATCCTACAGGGGGGTGGGGTGTAGTGATGGGGGGCCCTGTCTCTTACACTGTGTTGCTTTCCTTCCTGTCATCACACCATCTTTATGTGTATGGATATGTTGATGCAAGATAAGGATGAGATAAACACCAAAACGGCTAAATCTGGAAACCATGATTATTCAGACTTTCTGTGCGTGAGATTAAATTTGCACTTCAAATGTGAACAGCTGCTTCAAGTGTATAACAAAATAGCAGGTCCACAGCACATTAACTGTATCAAAGGAAGTCTTTCATGTCTCATTTTCAATAGTGTTTCAGGCCGCAGAAAGGCACATTATGCATTGTGAAGTGACAAATGACTATTTCATGTTAATCAGATGTGGAATTTGAAATTTCTGAAATGTAATGACATTTTCCTCAAACCGCTTTACCTTTTTGCAGTCAGATTATCAGTGGCTGAAGCTCTTTATATGATAATTAACTGGGAATATTGTCTATTTGTCCAAAGAAAGCTCAAAGAATCACAGAATAATTCATATCAGTTCTGATATAAACGCATTTGAAGCATTGGGGTGTTATCGTTTCACACAGGCACAAATGGCATTCTTAGGTGAAGGAGCGATAATGCTGGTCGTGTGTGTTACGCATCTCGCTAACGAACATTCACGGCCAATTTACAAAATTTATCAGATAACTCAAAGACCATTGAATATAAAATCTGGATTGCATTGAACCGCCGTCCTCTATCTGTTGCAACTGAAATGTGAACAAAGGTGCTGGTTAATTATACAGAAAAGGGCGAACCAGAAGAAGTATCCTGCAATATCCGAGTCAAACGCTCTCAAAGGCAAAAGACGTGTAAGTGGTCAGATTACATTTGGGTTCTTCTTCTTTCTTGCCTCTGATGTCAGCAGACCCAAATTGCTGGAGGTCTGGCTGGTTTAAAGGCAAAAATGAATCATACATAAACAAGACTGAGGTTTACAGCCATGGCACAGAAGTGCTTTGAACTAAATGCTAATGTCAGCATACTAACGTGCTCACACTGACACTTCGAACATGCTGATGCTTAAGAATGGGTTGTGTTGTTTGCAACGAGTCCTCCAAATGAAGTGACAAAACACTCAGTCGGTTGGTTTTAGCTGACCTGATGATGGCACTGGAAGAAAAGTCAAAAATATCACCAGTGTCATTACAATCCATGTGATTATTAACATGAATACCAATTTTTATGCCGATCCATTCTATTCTTGTCAAGACGTTTTGCACAAAATCGCAAATGTCATCCTACTGTTGATGATAAATTATTAAGTAGATGTAGAAATGTTTCACTGGAAAAGCGCTTTTTTTTAACTTATTGGTGGCATTGCATAAAAATCAAGGGATTAACTAAATACATTATGATTCATCATTTTTGGGCATCATAGATAGGCATCCCAAATATCCTGTCAAATCCATCAAGTAGTAGCTGACATTTAACTTAAAAACAACCTCATGGTGGCACTAAACGAAAAGTCAGTTATTAAAGTCAGTAGGACTCTGTGGACCATGAATGTCCATACAGAACTTCATCTCAGTCCATCCAAGTAGTTGTTATTTCAGTCTGGACCAAATCGGTACACTGACTGACTGACATTCCCATCCCTAAAAGAAAAACAGTGGAAGGAGGAAGTAATGCGTGAAGAACAGGATGTGCTTGGTGTTTATAATTGCAAATTGCAATAGTTACACCCCTCTTACCTCACAGACAATGCAGTGCAATAATACTCCTCCAGGTCTGCACACAGATGACAGCACTAACGTCTGACTGCTTCTTGACTTCTTACACTTGGCTTGACCACACAGTACGACACAGTACGCTGAGCTTTGATTTGACACCGCGTGCAGACTGCTCCATCACATCTAATTACCTCGTGCGTGTGATGAAGTTCAACAGCGACTCTGACCACATACATTAAAGCACCCAGTTTCGCTTTGCTTTGATGCCAAAAAGCAATGATGTGAACGGGTAAGTGTACACGCTGTTGCTTTTGAGGGCAAATTATATTTATCCATACCATGACTTAATTACAGTTGTCCCGTTCAATTGGAGAGATGTTGACTGCGTCTGCACGCGTTGTCATGGATCAAGTTACTTATGCAAGAGCATAAGCGAGAACGCTCTCGCTGCCTCTCGTAAGGGGAGAAGAGGAGTGCCATTGTAATGTGTAATCCTTCCATATGTCACTGTATTTCCCTTGAACCCACGTTTCTATCGTCAGTGAATGGTGGCTAATTAATTAATTGTTACACTGTAAGTGCTGTATATATTGTAATTCAAAGAGAGAAAAATAACCTTCTCAATAACCTCACTTTGAATTCACGACTTTCAAAAAAAAAGCAGCGTCATCCACTTGAGAAATCTCAAACACACGATAAGAGGGAGCAAAACAAAGTGGCGAGAAATCACCTCATGCCATGATAAACAATCATCCGTTGTCTTTTTGACTCCTGTATATTGTATGTAATATTTGTTGAAGGCCTGCGTGTATTTAAATGACTAAAACATTAAAACAAATAGCTTCTCAGTAGTAGAAAAATAAATATCCTTCCATCCGCTGACAGTATTGTGTACAGCACCCAAAATACCTCATTCAATTCGTCTTGTTGGAGAACAAAACAACAATTTTAGGTTTATTGTGTAGAAGCTCTTCCATGAGAGATTTGTTGGCTTACCACACTGGAATTCATCTGCTCCATCTTCACAGTCTTTTTGGCCATCACACAGCCACACGCTGGAGATGCAGTTCCCACTTGGACAAGCAAAGTGGCCCTCCTCACACTTCTGTCCATGGGAAACTGGGACAAACAACAAAAAACCGAGTCAGTCGTCTGGGCATTAGTAATGATCGAGGTCAATATCATGTCTCTGAATCACTTATTCCACCTGTTATAATCACCTCTAAAAAAAATGAGATCAGTTCTTTTCCGATTGAAGTTGGCATCCTTACATACTTCTCTGAACGCACGTGCAAAAATGTGTGTCTTTGTGTCGGTTGCTCACCCTGACAGTTGGCCTCGTCGGCGTAGTCTCCGCAGTCGTTCGCACCGTCGCAGATCCATGAGGGATGGATGCATAGTGAGGTGGAGTTGCAGCTGATGAAATCTTTTTCTTTCACCCCCAGCTTGTAAAAGTGAGAGCAGTCGGTGTGGTCTGAATACAAAACACAGCACCACAATAATTGTCTGTCACAGTGTCAGTGATGGCCAGGGTGTGTGTGTGTGTGTGTGTGTGTAGGGTGGGGGGGTAGCATTCAATCTGATCTGAGTGACACACGGATTTAAGTTACTAGATCCAACTGATGTGCTATAGATAGAGCTGAGTCTTTACATTCTTCTTTTTAACTCCAATGCAAAGCACAGGCTAAAAGGACTTACTGCAATGCTTTTCATCCGAGGCATCAGCGCAGTCAATGACCTGGTTACACCACGCTGAGCTGGGTACACAGCTCCCGTCTTTGCAGGATGATTCTGATGAGCCACATGTGACATCTGGGAGACAGAATTAGCATTAAAAAAAACATACAGAAACAGCACTCAGAGATGGTTACAGGTTCAGCTCACAACACTAATTATTAGCTCTTTCTGGAGGTGAAAATTAGCTCTTGGTTGCAAAGTGCCAGACTGAAATGGGTTATGATGAGTTGCAATATCTATGGACTGCCTGTATTTAAAAAAAATGCCTGAATACTGCACAATGACTCGTCATTTCACCTCTGCATTTTATTACCACTACTTACATAATACTATAATTAAATGTCTTGATGGTAAAAAAAAAGAAAACGTTACTGTTGACACCCCGTTAAAAAGAAAGTGCGATGCAGGAAGTGAAACATCATGGTGAGATAAACTCTGAAATCCCAGAGTGCTGACTTGAAAGACTTGTTTGTTTTCCTGCGGACTCAATCAGCTTGGTACAGTATTTAAGAGTCTATAGACTTCAACATTTTCCCCACTATTGCTACAGCATGAAGATAAATACACAACTGTAGTTTTTGATTAGTTCACCAACAAGGTTAAAACTAACCTAGTTTGGACATACTGAAGGGACATAAAGCATTGTCATGGCTCTCAAAAGCAGTTTTTATAGGATGGGGTGTTAGGAGCCTCTTTGAATTTGTGCACTCTTTATGATCTTGGGGCTCATTAGACAGTGACAGCAGTGAAGGCTTAGCACAGCATGTGGCCTTGGCACGCTGTATTAATATAAGCATTAGTGTGCCTGGATCCTGCAGGACGGATTGAACAGTAGATCAAAACGTTGGTGACTCACTGATACAGAAGGCTTCATCAGAGTTATCCCCACAGTCATCAGTCCCGTCACAGAAACGACTGTTGGCCACACAGCGTCGGTTGTAGCACGGCCTGAAACCCGCACGGCAGCTCCTGTTGTCTGAACAACATGAAATGCATCACTATGTTAGGAACGACCTTGACAGAACGTAATCAACAGGTGCTTTGAGCAAATGTTCCTAGAATAACAAACCACACAGTTATCTGAAGACGCTACTATATGTAGAGACGTATGCGTTTTCTTTACCACAGTATTGCATCTTTTCATCCGATTTGTCTTTGCACTGGGCGATTCCATCACAGGTTAGCTGGTAGTCAATGCACTCTCCATTCCCACACTCAAATTCACTGTGGATGTTGCAGGAGGAATTTTCTGCTACAGAAGAAGAAGAAGAAGAAGAAAAAGAAGAAGAAGAAGAAGAAGAAGAAGAAGAAGAAGAAGAAGAGAAGGACGCGGACGATGACTCTTTAAAAATCTCTTGACTGTATACTGAACGAATGTGAACAGGTGAAGGCAGAGGTCACATTTCAATACACAGTGAACTCCGATCTTAGATTATTTTCTTCAACAAATCCAGTTCTGGGTCAACATGTGTAAATGTCATAACTGCATTGAATGACTCCATTATGCTTATAGCTGCTTCAGCTTGAGGGGAAATCTGGTATATATTCTCATATCCTTTCGGTAGCTAGTTCACATTTGATCTAGTAGTAGTAAAATATACTTTCTGCTCTGCTTGCAGCGTCATAATTTAAAAATACAAGCCGTCTTCCTGCTCGAGTTTTGAATGGACCTGAGGTTATAGTAGGAAGACTCTTTTCCTCTGATGTATGGTGTGGCCAGACTTCCCCCCGTTTCAACAGTCCCTCCCACCTTATGGTTTATCCTCACATTTCGTTTTAAATTCTACCAGCAATTTGTCAAATTAGGAAGCCGGGCACCATCGCAATGCTTTTCTTTTTCTGGTGACTGAAGGTAACTGCGGGTAACTGTGACAAACATCGTACTCCTTTCAACGTTGCGGTCTGTTGTCTGCATAGGCATAAAGTCACATGACATTATAGATTGATTTTCCTGTTTTTTGTTTGTGTGCGGCTACGTTTAAAAGGGGAATCAGTTCCAAAATACCAAAGGTTCATGTAAACAGCACAAACCAGATCTTAAACTGAGCGTGGACAGTAACCAGGTTACACTATGCATATAAATGTAGACAATGACTCAGTTTTAAAATAACAAATCCATAAAGAGTGTCATTAAAATCAATAACTGGTACTGAGAATGTTCTAAGAGTTGGCAGATGTGGCCTCGGTGCAATTAAATTGGAAATAGCTCCTCGTGACTTACACACACATCTGTTGTCATCTAACAGCACACGTTCTCCACGACAAGTGCAATTGATCTTTCCATACGGGGTCAGGAGACAAAGGTCGCCGCAGCCTCCGTTCATGTGTCGACAAGGGGACAGCTCACCTTCAATAACAATCAAACACAACTGATTAAACGGTCAGAAGCAGTCAAATCTCCCGGGACTTTTAGATGTCATCATGTCTCAGATGTTCAGTGCATGAATGCTGCATATTTTTGTCTTTCCTTTGCCTGGGATGCTGTATGAAAAAAACTGTTTGTAGCTCTGTAGGGAATCATGTAATGCACTAAGACGCATGACCTAACAACAGACATAGCCCATGCAAAAAACCAGTAGGTGATAGTATAGACCTTAAAAAAAAAATACAGAAGAAAAGATTAGCGAGATCAGACATATTATCAAGTGCAAGTGTTCAGAGACAAGTGTGTCCATTGGAAACGGATGGTTATTACTTGTCCTCCAGCCATAGGGTATTTTATTCATGAGAGAAGAAATTGTTCCTCTCTTCTGCAGGTCAGGTAAACCATTTGTATGAGAGGTTAACAACGTAATGACTGAACAGGATAAAGTGATTATGAAATCCACCAACGGTCAACGCACATCACGCTGTAGATTTGCAGCTGCGTCCTGCCCAGATCACGGGATGTGATTATTTCCCGCGACGAGATAAACGAGGAGCAGCGTGCTTCTCAGTATCCGAGTACGACCGGTGGGACACGTTTAAGCCCACTTCCCTTTGTCCTACTTGGAAATTAAACTTTATGCAGCACTTTAGAGACTCCCTCAACAGCATATGCTTCTTTTTTTTTATTAATTACCTCTGAAACTTAAGTGTCTAACCATTTCCAAATAAGAACACTTTCATTTATCATTCCCGTTGTTTTTTTGACATCGAAATGAGGAGCTCTTTTAATTTTTTTGCTATTCGTTAGTAAAGTCCGGCCAATATATCAGTGGGCCGATTTTACAGCCAATATCGGCTAACAACGGATACATCTGTCAACAATAGTTTGTTTCATGTATTCATTCCTAGCTGTTTTAAATCATTACATTTAGCTTATATAACATTTACTGTGTAAAATGTATTATTTTTTTTATTATTCTGTCATCTTTGATCATACAGCTTTTTGTTCACCTATATATATATATATATATATATATATATATATATATATATATATTTCCTAACTAACCTAATATTATAAACAGAATATCATATGATATATTGCTATCAGATTTTGTAATAAGAAATACTGATATTAGCCTCAACTATCCAGGATCAGTCAGCTCTTTTTATGCAATCAAGTGTTATAGCAGTGAAAAAAAACAAAAAAAACCAGCCGGAGTAGGATGAAAGTTTATCCTCACAGAACAAATGAAAACAGACACATGCAAACTGTATAAGTGACACAGATAATTTTCATTTTGCTACAGTATAATATGCATATAACATAATAAATATACACATGTACAAACACAAGTATATAATAAAAAATAATACACAAATATTTGCAGACACAACACTGCTCATTAACTTGAACTCATCTCCAGATGTTTAAATACTCACAGTTGTTTGTGTCCCTGGCCACAGCTATAATTCCCATTGGTTGATGGGGTATGTCTGCTCGAAGTACCTTGGTGTCACCGCCTGTGTACTTGTTTGATCGCAGCACAGACCTGTGAGCCCAATCTGACCAGTAGATGAAATCTGCATAGATGGCGAGCCCATAGAAGTTCCCGGGGCCTGATTTGACAACGACCTTAAAAAAACACAAGACGTATTCATACATTTGGTGCTGTCAGTATTTGCAAACCTATCACAAATGGCTACTCGAGATCTGGCTGGAGAAAGCGTCACCAGAATTTTGAGTACAACCATAGGAACAAATGTGGAGAATAACGTTTCGACTCATTAATCAACACATCACCCCTGCTGCCCACATGACTGCTTAACCCAGATGTTGGGGGAGTCATTGGCAGGGAGGCAGGGATCCATCAGATCCCTGCTTGTGGGACTCTCTGGGCTTGTGTGTGGGTGGGGTGGGGGGTGGGGGGTGGGGGGTTGGGATCGGGGCCTCCAGCAGCTCTGTAGTCTCAGCCATTAGTGGGACAGGCTTGTAAACTGCATCACATTAGCCCTGTGCCATTCTGGGATTAATAGGACAGGTGTTGATTAAAGGAGCCCAGCGTGTGGAACCAACAACTGGCCATCAGATGAGTGAGAGTCGGAGACAGAGAGAGAGAAAGAGGGAAGATAGAACACCAGATGGGGTAACATATTGATAGGAAATTAGATTTGGGAGACATTTGGGAGACGTCAACATATCACTTGTGGGTTAAAGTAGTGTTTTGGGTACATGCGAGCGCAATACATACATTATCACTCTTTAACGTCCAGTATTTCTATCTCTTATTATTCAACAATATTCAGATATGTTACTACAATTGCCATTGTGGACAAACTCTTACCTGATTACTTCAGTCTTACCATAAACATGTGAAGTGAGCACACTGTTGACATTGAACTCAAGTGACACTCAATTTATATTTTCTTCTCTTCATAGTAAAAAGGACATTCTTTCACCTACTAAGCATGCTCACATCTGCCTTTTTCATGCACTCCACTGCCTTCAATAATGACATCGGTCTCTATTCTCTACAATTTGTGCTGATTTAAATACATCAGATCAGATCCGAATAAAATAGAAGAATCAGACTCAGAACACAAGTGACGAGGAGCCTTAAACCTTTCACATCCACAGCCAGCTCTTTCTATCTGATGGATGGAGTTGTCTTTCCCCTTTTTTCACACTTTTGTTAAGTACGGAGGTTGACAATCAGCTACCGCTGTTTAATTTACACATTTTAATTGGAATGGAGACTATGCACCCAGAGTGCTCTCATTGAAAAGCCTTCATTAGCAGGACAAGGCTGCAGAACGGGCAAGTGGGGATCCGAAGGTGAAGACTTTGTGAGCCCGGTGACCCGGCTCCGCAAACATATGGGTAGCTAATTGAGATGGGCCAAGGTGCTGAACTCCAGAGGTCGTGTCAAGCAAAACATTGCATCTTGCACTGTAATCCTTTACACACCAGGGACACCAGAAGGCATAAAGCCAGTTAGAATATTCTACATAACAGTATGCATGTAACTTTTCATGCACAAAATGATAACTCGACCCACTGAGCTTCTTTATTTTAGCATTGAAGGAATGTTTTTTTATGATTAATCAAACCATCTACACTATAAAAGATTAAATATCAGAAAAAGTGTTTTTTTATATCCATTCATTACAGGGCAAGAGCAGATAAATGTGAGATTTGTTCCCTGAATATGTGCCTTCATTCTCAGATGTTTTATGATAAAAACATCCACACAATTGAGAGAGATGAGGAAATTACATCCTGATAGGGAGCCATTGGGTCTCTTTCATAAAAAAAAACCAAAACATTTTTTTTTTTGATTCATAGGAATTTCAAAGGTTGCAATACAAAAATGTGCAGCTTTAGTTAAAATACTGTCCAGTGATTGCAGTTATGATAAGATTATTAAAAGTAAAAAAAAAAAAAGAAAAATGTTTTACAATTACAGGAAGAAATGTATTTTTAAAACCAATGGGCTGAAAAAAAGAAAAAAAAAGAAATTAGTGCCAAAATGTTCATACTCACATATCTGCTGGAACCATCGTAATCACATCTCTCAATCTTCCCAAGGCTTCCATCTGAGAAGTAGAGCTTCTCTGCTTTGTGATCAATGGTCAGTCCATTGGGTGTCAGGATGTCAGAGCTGATGATAATCCTCATGGTCTTGCCCGCTAAGGTGGATCTCATGATGCTGGGCCTCTGCTCGTTCCAGTTGGTCCAAAACATCAGGCTAAAAAAAAAAAAAAATGTATGAGGAAAGCCAAAGAAAGAAAAGAGGTTTTTTTTTTTTTTTTTTAACTGCAGTCGATTTAGCACTTCCAAGTGGCTTCATCTTAATGTGCAGATGTCATCAGAGACTTCTTCGCTCTCTCCAAATGAAGTACTACAGTACTTCACTTCAGTGCTCCTACAGATTCATATCACCTCAGCAAGAACCACAGTTAGTCTGAAATTGGACCAATGAGCAGCAATGATGGCCTTTTTATAAGAGCTCTAATAACATCTCACCCAGGGGGAAACAAACACTAATGAATAGGAGCGTTTTCTTCAACGAATTACATTGCTAGAGGTTCATGTAGTCGTGTCAGTCAGTTATCAACGTGACCCACAGCTCCATGGTCATCTGCTTCTCTTTTATGCCCTGAAGGAGGTCGTCAGTAATAAAGTGTAGCTCAGCTTCAATTTGATAAAAATGAATCAGCATCACATGTTGTGAGATAGGCGGACATTTATATAATATAAGAAACGTAGATTATTAGCAGAAGAGTAAATAAATGAACGATTTATATCTTAGATTTTATGGGTTTTGCAAGGTGGGCAATGTATGTTTTGAATGTAGATAAACCACAAAAAAACAAGGTTTGTATAAACAAACTTTTTTTTTTTTAGCTCCGGGACTCTTACTTCATACTATAATGAAGTCAAGGAAGTCCACTCCAGTTAGATAATAAGGATTATGGTCAAAAGTCACAACCAGGGACAGCTAATTAATCACTTGAGTGTGAATTTTAATTATCAGACAAAAGGTCTGGAGTGGGACGGATATGGTACCAAAGTACCAAGCCAGGACATAGACGGAGGTCAAGAAATTAATTTAGTTAGTACAACAGGAGAAGAAAGATAGTCACTCTTCATAGTACTGTATTCATATGAAGATTGCATTCATGAATATGCAAGTATTGAATCTAACAGGAAGCTTCTTTTCCCCCAAAACATAAAAACAACAAAAATGATACATAGTGTAAATTAAATTGTCAAAACCTAAATGTAGACTTGAAAGCAGTCCAGTCGCAAACGTGTCAAAACGAAGGACATTGTAGATTTCTGCAAACCGTGTTGATAATCTATGTTTCAATACGTTGAATATCTATGTATCATATCAACATTTCTGCAATACGTATCAGAGGGAAAGTAGTTAAGATAACATCTACATGAGCTGACTTTCTTATGTAGAGGAGGTGAGTTAGGAGGTAGTTAGTTAGATGTCTGAAATGTTTATGTCAGAAAGAGGACTGTTCAAGACCACTTGAACCAACAAAACCGGGTATTTTTAGCGAGACGTTGGCATATTTTTGCACTCATTTTTCAAGACATCAGCACATTTGTACTCCCAAACTTTCAACCCACACCATGATCTTTTTCTGACCCTAACCAGGTGGTTTTTGTGCTTAACAAAACCAGATGTTAACACCTTAACCACAGCATTGTCATAACATAAAAAATAATTACTCAGCTGAAAATGGACTTTTATATGAAGGTCTACAGTATGTAGTCAAAAAAGAGGAATTAAATAAAAACAAGCCATTTTTATTTATGTCCTTTTTGAATTTAAAATATTGTCTAATTATGATTAGAAGGTTTTAGTTGTAAAAACATGGTCATGAATATTACTATCAACTTGGTTAAAAGAAGGATAAAAGGCAGCGTATCAGTGATATTGTTGGAGGCAAGTCCACGATAAGATGTCCATAATTTACACATAAGTGATCTTAAAAATCTGGCCTAATAATTGGATGCCGGAGGGCAGATTTTAGACTTTTTTCTTTTTCTTTTTTCCCAGTGAAAACTCTGGCAGTGATATTCTGTATCAGGTTTAATTTATGTGTGGACTCTCAAGGGATAATGAGCACTAGTGGAAATAAAACTGAGAGTAGCTGAACCTGATAAAACTATAAATAAACACTTTCTGAGTGATGATATCGAAGACTTAATTTACACTACACTGGTCAGATCCAGACATTTTTGACGAGTGATTTAGTAATTTGGAAACGGTGAGAGAGTCCAATTAAAATTACATTTACTCCCCTTTTTGCAGTTAAAAATAATGCCAACATGCACATTTATCTCAACAGGAGAGAGAGACTTTTGCAGGAAGGTGGATCTGATTGTTCAAAGTCCTGTCTTGTGTTAGTCAGTGTCACCTTCTGCCTCTTTCATTGGCTGTATGAAAACAAGTTTCCCATCTACGTAGGTGGAAAACTAATGATATATTCATGCAAATATAGAGGATGAGGAACGTAAACACAGGGCATGTGATTCACAGAGTAGATACTGTATATATGCTGTATGTTGAAGACATAAAAAAAAACCCCAAAACATTTCATTTCAGCTGGACTTTAGAGACAAAGAAGAGTTACTGACTTTTGACACTCATCCAGGGCCAAGGCATGTGGGTGGTCTTCCTCTGAAAGGGTGACCACAGCCTGCCGGTTATGGGCACCCGCTCGTTTCTGGTCCACAGTTTGTCTGGTGATGGTGGAGGTAGTGGAGCTGGTCCAGTACAAAGTGTCCCAGGCCCGGTGGTACGCCAGGCCCTCCACTGAACCCACATCTAAAGGAATACAGAAAATAAGACCACTTCTTAAACTAAAGTAAAAGTAACTCAGACACTTTTTTCTTTTATAAATTTAAGATTTGCAGTTTATGTGCCACTGCCTGAGGTCACTAAACTGCATAGTTGCCTACAGTAGTGTGGATTTAGCAAAAAATATATAAATTTTTTTTGCTTGTAACAGATGGCAGGCTCCAATTGGGATTATGTTTTCTTGGTGATTGACGGGAAAATAACTTCATGCCTCACTATGCTGGGCAGACAGCGACTTGTTGATGTGACAGTCACTCAGCAATTGAATGTTTTATTGGGAACCAATTTCCTAAACACAAAATATGAAGAGGTTTTTGCAGCCTCCAGGTTGGTGCAATAATAGGATTTACAGGTCGGGACTCTCCACAGATAAAAAAAATCTGGCCATATTCATTACACTGTAGGATATGTGTGTAAACTTATGATTGAAGGATTGTTTCCCTTATGTTCAAGGGGAGGGAAATGAAGATAATAAAAAAAAAATAAAATAAGTATAATTTAAATTAATACATGTAATTAATATAATGTAAACCACCACTATGAATAGTTCTTTTGGAGGGAAATAGACAGACTAAAGTTTGGTTTCTTTGTCTATTCCATTTATTAAGATTCAATAAAGACAGAGTCTACAAATCCACTGGATCTGAAGCAGGTCAGATATCACCAGACAGAATATTGGTTCTGTCAGGGCTTTGAACACATCACCTGCATGAACACACCGTCCTGTGCCAGAAAATGTCCCTGCATCCCCATTATCTAAAAAAAAATCAAAACTGTACTCTAAAATGCTTAAGGCACCTGAGTCAGCCTATTAATAATTAATAGTTTGCAATAAAAGCTGTCTGGCAGCTTGGAGTTTCTCACAAATTGTTGGCGGGGAGCGGGAGTAATTAATGAGGGACATAGAGTTTAATTAGGGAAATATGGATGATTAACATCTTCACCTTTCCTCAATGACGGGATGCAGAAACTTTGAGAGGAAAAAAAAGAGAATGTTGCTTTGGATGCTGCCTAAAGACGACGATTACAGGAGTATGGATGCCTTAAGAATTACACAGGCATATATTACCGATTTGGAAATTTTAAATTGTGATCAGATTAACTACTTGCACTATTTTGATTCTGCATTACGGCCATGCTAAGGTATGAAGGACACTTAGAAATCCTGACAGATGGTTTATATTAACGCTTGTTCATCTCCAGAAGATAATAAATAAGCAGAAAGCTCCTGCAGCAGGAGTGTGCAAGATGGGTCGGGGGGAATGGGTGGGAGTGAATCAGTAACACTCTGTCAGTTTAGTTAGTGTGTGTGTGTGTGTGTGTGTGTGTGTGGTGGGGGGTTGCTGAGCTCTGCTCCCAGTGGAAACTTCACAGAATGGCAGATGATGCTAGCCGAGCAGAACAGAGGCTTTTGCTGTTCATCTGACTCTAGTCATGCTTATCAAGACAGGATTGACTGAGCTTTAGTGAAGGAATAGAGAGGGATTGGTCTCATCATTCAATCTGTGACAGTCAGCAAGCAGAAAGCATTCGAACACCGGTATAATACCGTAGTGATTTAATATTAAATAGCCTTTTATAGGGTCGTAAGAGTAGAAACAAAATGACTGGAGGAAGAGGAAGCGTACATGTGCTAAGTGCTAATGATCAGTGAATGTTATGTTCTTAACAAGGTTGTTCCATATGATTAAATCTGCAATAAAAATAACACCTTATCAGCCACAGTACCACTGTACTCGCATCCCAATACACAATCAATGTAGTTACACATACGTCTGCAAGTAAAACGAGGTGTTACATGGCCGTGTAGGCAGCCACAAACAGACGCAAATGTTACTAATCTACTAATCTTACACCACACTGGGACCAACATGGGTGAAGTACTGTAGCGAATGTGTAGCTTCTAAAATGGGCATTAGAAGTGAACATGTGTGTAGTAGCACTATGTGTGTAAACAGAGAGAAGGTGAAACACACTTACTTTCTGCAATAACAGATCTGCCTGTCCAGTCATCATTAATCATCTGGATATTTCCAAAATGGACGTCACTGAAGAAGATGCGGTTTGTCCCCGATGTCTTCAGACTGTAGTCAAAGGCCAGGGCTATGACATTCTTGAAAAGAGCAGGATTTTCAAAAGGCTGCACAGGCGAGTTGAGGTCATTCTCATCTGAAAGGTGGATGCTTTTCAGTATAGTCCTCTCGGAGTAGAGGAGATAACCTTCATAACGCTCACAGGCGAAACCATCGTCTGCTAAGCGGCCGTGGGCGCAGGAGCAGGTCCGGCGACCGCTGCCCAGGTGGAAGCACAGCTGCTGGCAGCCGCCATTACTCCTGGAGCAGGGGTTGGTGCCTGTGGTATCAAATATTCAAAAACCCAACACATGCTAAATTAGCTAAAGTTTGCACTCGGTTTCTTCTTCCACTGTGCAATCATGCTTTAAATTGTACATGACTGTACATTGCAGATGAAAATCAAATAGGGGAAATGTAGAAGCGGCATATCACATCACAGTGGTTATTATAAAGAAATGTTCCAAATAAAGTGTAGGCACGTAAAAAGTGAAAAGTAATTCTGTGATTCAGTAAAAACCTCAACCTTTCTCTCTGCCTCTATTGAAGACTGTCACGTCTTTCAAATTGACCCCCAGGCCACTCCTCATGGTTACAGCCTCACTGGTGTCAGTCTTGAAGCCACGTCGGATGGACCCGTTGGAGTAGGCCCTGAAGCACACCAGGACGGGTGGTTTAATTTCAGAGAAGAAAGGACACTGTAGTCTGAGTTTTCACATACGCACGGTAGTTATTAAGTTAGATAGATATAGAGATACACCTTATTTGACAATAATAAAGGGGAAATCACCAAGCTTTGACATATGAAAAACCCAACTGTACTATTTTATTTTCATTTGTGGTCCTCGTTCTGCTGTTTCAGAGACCCTGCGACACTGCAGCAGTGTGTGTGTGACTTCATGAAAAGAAATAAGGGGTCATCAAATTCATCTGTGTCCCTATTTTACAACAAAAAAAAAAAAGGTCGTGAAAGGATCTGATCTCGCTGATGCCGTGAAATACTGCTTAGAGTATTTACAAAAAAATAGGTGGTGACCCTCGCTATGTGGAAGTGATGTTCCCAATATTTTCACAAGACCTCTGAAGGGAAGGGTTAATGTCAGGTTAATATTGCAGGGCTTTGCAGGCCAAATGCATGCGTGTGCATTTTAAGAAACTAATAAATTACCTGTCAGACCAGTAGATGTAGGGCCCAAACACAGCCACTGAGAACAGGTCTACGTTCGCCACTGACAGTACAATCTCCCGGCTCTCACCTGTCTCAAGGTTGATCCTCTCGATCTTATCTGTGCGGGCGTCACACCAGTATAATGTATTTTCCTGGAAGGCAATTTTAAAATGCATATTACACACGAAACCCTCAGTCGTATCTATGTCAGAAGAAGAAGAGTAAGATGAGGTGGGAGGCAAAGTATGTCGGTGTGTAGCGGGAAAAAAGGAAGATGAGATTGATGACAATTTGTGTCAGAAAAAATGAACTGTACCTCGTAGTCTATGGAGATGCCGTTGGGCCACATAATGCCTGAATTGACCAGGGTGACCTGGTCCGAACCATCCAGACGGGAGCGGCCGATACAGGGATTCTGGCCCCACTCGGTCCAGAAGAGATACCTGGACGACATAGTAACAGAAAACAAACACACTGATTTTTGCACTATTTTTGCCATAATCAGTGACAATTAAAAATGTCAAAACCTTGAACCTTTCAACCAAAGTGTAAGCAGTCAATTATCAAATAATTGACTTTCACTGCAAAGTGTTTTGTTTAAATGCTCTGAACAATGTTGGGTACTTAGGTGTACAGTATATGTATGCAATATACCAACATATATCAACATTAAAAAGTAAAAAAAAAAGCAGGGGAGAAAATTTAATAACCTTTCATATTTTAGTAGAGATCTGTGTTTTTTTGGGAAAACTTGAAACAGCTTAAAAAATAAACTTTCTATCACAGATGACAGTGCGTATAAATATTAAAACAGTTCACAGTGTACTTTATGAACATTAAAACATTAGTAATTATAAGTAAATAATAAACACAAAACATCAACATATCTTTAACTTGAATTAAGAAAAATAAGGACTAAACACATTAACACATTAAGCTTTTCTGTTTGCATTGCGTTACATTATATATTAGTTATATGGGTTTCTGTAGGAGGAATGTATTAAACATGACATCTGGCCAATCTGACTACAATATTAATGTTTTAAGGTTTTTTTTTTAACTGTTGCACCGCTGGATAGAAATGCTACTGATACCATCCAATAGTGCTCTGATATAGGGAAAACACATATATCAAAACACAAAACATGACATGTCCTACCCCTTCTGTGGGTGTACAGCAATGCCTCTGGGTTGATCAAGTCCTTCAGATATGACCACTGAGCGGTAGGCACCATTCAAGCGGGAGATTTCTATTAGATTGAAACCATGGTCTGTCCAATAAAGGTTCCCTGTGGAGAAATAACACAATAAATCAATAGTAAGGTGTGTAAATACAGAAGTATATTGATGCTCAAGGGGACAAGACACATATAAAAGGCTCCAAGAATAAAAAAAAAAAAAATACTCTCGCAAAGGAGTCACGATACTAACCAGCAATCCAGTCAACTGCGATGCCTTCAACTCGGCTGATGCCAGTAGTAATGATGTCCTCCCTCCAGGTCTGATCACGTTTTGCCCGCGATATTCTGTTAAGGCCCATGTCCGTCCAGTACACAGTGTCGTTTCCTGCAAAATACAGTTAATGACGAGACAAAATGGGACAATAAATGCGGCTGCCACGAAAAGCGTTTATGCTCTAAAAACAAAGCAGCTCATGAAATGCGCGTTTTACTGCGGCACGGCCCATTTCACCAAATGTTGTGTGGGACAATAAAGTATGATGGTGAAAATGCCCACACGGTCCACATCCGCGTCCTCTTTGTTGACATACAGTGCTTGAGCAGACAGTATATGCAGGGCAGTATATTGTTTCATGCAAAACACGTCGTTGGTAAAACTATTATGAACCCTTTCTGATTTTACAGCCCTTTTATATAAGCATATGAAATAGTTGGTTCATTTATATCCGGTGGAGTCCTTAAAGTGCATTCCTGTTAATTTGGCTCCAGTACAGGTTGTTAGGATGTTAGAGGGCGTTATATGTTTATTTGCACTTTCTTGTTCCTGCTACCTTCACAGTCTGTTAACACGCAGCTCATATATGACAGAATCCAGCTGCGGGGCTTTCATCTGTTCTGCTCTGGCAGCCTTGCTTCTGTAATGACATGTAAATAATATGCGTAAGTTATCAGCTGCTGCGTTTGGGAGGGCTTAGAAATATCGTTTGCGTGTTCACCTGCTGAAAGTCATAAAAGGGAGGACAATAGTCAATTTACTATGTCCACTTCTGTCTTGGACACTGTTTATATTTCCTTGTTTCCAAAAGTTGTGGTCACACGTCAAAATTGACGGTGAACTTCGGATTCACTCATATTCAAAATTATATTTTTTACTTTTCTTTTGTCCTCCTGAGAGTTTATGTGTTATTATGTATGTAATTACATGCATGCACACCCGGAGTTGAGGAAAGTTGAATACCAATAAGAGCAAAGTGCAGCGGCTGCTTGGCAGCTCTTGGTAGTTTCTGTAACAGAAGTGAGTAAATAAAATCCTGGACAAACTGGAAAGTCGACCTGATGGATGCCCCAGATGAAAGGTTATGGGATTAAAAAAAAAGTGATTAAAATTCATCCTGAGGCACACATGAATATTTAAACTAAATCGCATGACAATTCATAGCAGTTTGAGATATTTCAGTCTGGATCAAAGCGGTGGACTGAGCGAATAACCATGGCTAGAAAGAAAACACATTAGACCCCTGACCTCTATCGGCTGTGCAGATAACATAGTTTCGGTTTTATTTTGCATAGACTCCAACAATATCCAGCAAGTCCTCCAAATTAATCAACCGATTACATACACAAGTTCATTTCCCACTCTTAAATTCCTTAAAGAACATCTAATCTAAGTCTCATCATGCACTCCAGAATGACAGATAAAATCGTTTTCTAATGTGGCGCCAGGCAGTAATCTTCAAGACAGTATCCGTGCTTTCCAAACCATTACAAATCACTGTTGTCTTGATAAATAATAAATAATAATAATGACAATAATAATAAAAAATCAACAATATCTCAATATAATTCCTAGTCTTTGATGATAGTTGGTAGGTAACAGCACCTTTCTAGTGACAAATGTTGACAGAGAAAGTCTAATATCTGCTTCACTGTCGAGAACACTAAAACAGTTTAGTGACATTTTGTAAAAATATACATTTCCTACTCTCATTTTTTTTTTTTTTTTTTTTTTGCAAAGCTACATTGGAAAGTTATATTATACAAATGGAATTACCCAAACATGCAATCTGTATCTGGTGCTGCTTTTATGCTTTTCTAAAAAAAAAAAAAGAAAAAAAGTAAATCTTTAGTATGTCAACCCTTTTTGTGTGAATGTAGTTTGTTTCCGTTTTCACTTGTGCATATTCAATTTCCTTTACACAGCTTTTGTTATCATGCATCAGTGGCAACCTATTACACATATGGAGCACTACCAGCCTATAGTATATTCATAGCATTTGGCGATGTAATAAATCTATCATTTTTATCATATATTATGAAGGAGAGCAGGGATGTAACAAATGACAGCGCAAGTTATTGGGTTCATGCTTTGCAATGCACGTTTCGGTACCTTCATTTGATACAATATCTTGGAAATTGCTTCGTATTAGAATTGCTTCTGTGGCTTGTAAGGAAATAGTTTCATGTTATTTATACTGAGGTTCGCCCTGTAATGTGAACTTATTACTCTTTCATCTATGCTGCACTCCACGAGCCCACAAACCATTACTCAAAAGCACAGAGCCTAGTATAACAAAGACCTTTCCTTCACCCTCGTTCTGAGGCTGAAATGTCTGTATTGTCGGGAATGAAGACAAGGAAGAGAAGTGTGTGTAATATAATGTAATTTAGCAACAGCTGTGACAGTTAACTAGTTACTAGTTAAGCGTGCTTTATTAAGAGTGATGCACGTTCAAGTTAGCTACCAAATGAAATAAAACAAATGATTTGCAACAGATCCTGATCTCAACAGATCTGGAAATATTGTTCAAAGGATCATTAGTGTATTCTGTTGGGTGATTCTTAAGTAAATGCATAGAGTTTTTATTTTGATTTTGATTTTATTTTCTTATAATTCCCTGGCAGTAGTAACAAAACAAACAAAAAAATAAAACTGTGATGTGTCTGACAAACCTCCCCTCTAGGCAATTTGTAGTTTGCAGAAGGAGAATGAAAGAAGCAAAATGCTTTTTTAGACATGGAGGTAAGACTGTGAATGTGTATTGTCCAGCTGAACTCCGGTGTGACTGCACAAAAACAGTCCCTCTGTTGCATGATATGTCATACCTGCGTGGAAGTCAACTCCCACAGCAAACAGCGTTCCTGTGATGGGCATGAGAGCTTCACTGTTGTCGTTTGGATCCAGTGAGATTCCCCGGATTCCCTCATGGATGGAATACATCAGAAATGAGTCGACGCCTGAAGAACAACAGAAGAACAACAACAGCACATACATTGAAACATGATATGCAAAGATGTCGTAGTCGCAGTAAAATGTTGCATGTTGACAGCTATAGAGTACGTATTTGGGAAAACCTACCCTCGCAAGACATGCGGTCACTACGCAAGTTATAGCCAACAGTGCAGGAGCAGCTACGGCTGTTCTCAGAAGTGGGGAAGCAGAGCTGTGAACATCCTCCGTTGTTTATCTGGCACGGGTTTCTTCCTGAATGTTAAGCACCACAAGCAAAAGTCAGAAAATAAGGTATTATAATAATAAATGCATGTGGGTAGTGTGTGCATGCCTGTGCTTTTACCTACACACGTGTGTGTTTGTGTTGTGTCGATACGTTTGAGCGCGCTTACCTTTCTGACCCTCCCTGTCATACACCTTCATGTGAACCACCCCGCTAGTCTTGTTTCTCAGGATCACATGGCTCCGTCCGTCCCTCTTGGTCACTGTTCCCAGCTGTGCCGATTCCTCGTCTGCCCACCAGAGTTTGCTGCCTGTAAAGCATCAATGTCATTTTCTTAAAAAAATATAGCCACAGATACGGATTCAGTAAAATCACACTACTGTTTTTTTTTTTTTTTTGCTCCAAAATCATACTGCGGCATTTTTTGTCTTGTTGATGAAATGTATTCAAATCAAAAAAGCCTTAAAAAACACTACATTACAGTCAAATAGTCCCATTCATCAGGAACTCAAAGTGTAAACGGCGTCTGGCTAATCCACCAAGGCTGGCACTCTCATGCTGTAAAGCCCCTTAATAATTGATGCATTGTCTGAGCTGATTTGAGGTTAAGGAGTTGCTCTATCCACTTGCTGTTGATGATGCCTGCATCTTGCAGCCATGAACCACTGTTTTTGCACCAACAAAGGGTTGTTCCATACACTTGTAATTTCCAATGCCACGTCCACAGACAGCTAAAGAAAGACAATCACATGAATTTATATATTTACAATTATGAGCATGTAGAACGATATCATGATATTCATCAGTTTCATACTCATTGTGCTTGTGGTTGTATAACATGGAAAAACCTTTTAGTGATCCAGATGCAGCTTCTCTAAATCTCTGATGTTTTACTTTATAAGGCCATCCTTCATGGGTTAAAATTCTCTATTAACAGCCAGTCCAAAGCACTGGTGCTGGGGCAACTGATAACATGTACTGTAGTTGTTGTCTGTCTACTCCCTGACAAAGTGGCTGGCCTGTCTGGCTCTATGTGACAGCGAACCTCCAGGTTTTAGTGCCGCTGTCTGTGAGCATAAATGATGAGTGTGTCTTTGTAAAGAGGCACATGCACACAATAGGCTCCTGACCCCAACACAAACCAGCCACCACTACCACACTATCCTGCGGCCCTATCTCTGCCCTCTGCAGAAATCAGTGATGCACAGTCCAGGCACTTTGCCACAGACCCTACAGACGTGACAGGAACTCTCAATTTTAAAATCCCAGTGCAATGTGAACAAAAAGTCAGACGGCCCCTCTCCCTTCAGAACAGACATTGTAAATGGCGCGGAGACAGACGTGATTTTAGTCCTTTTGTTGAAAGAGTCAAAATGGACCAAAGTGGACCATTACACTGGGGAGGCATGGTTTAAAATAGGAAACATAATGGAATGATGCATTAATATTTATACAGAAGTAACAGCATATAAAGAATCATCTTACTCAACTTTTTAATCAAAGCAACAGAGGATTTTCATCAACAACCACTTATTAAATGATGGTGATTGAATGATTCATACCACGTCATTTACAGGTAAATACATTGCCTTTATTTAATATATGTATAGTAGTGTTGTGCACAAAGTGTTACCGTGGTACTACCTTCTTGATCTGCATTAGCAACATGAGACGAAACCATAATGTTGCAATCAAAACAATATGCTGTAAATAAACAATATTATTTTTGTTTTTACAGAACAACAATCGAAACCTAAAGTCCTTTAGGTTAACACTATCAATCTGTTGAAGATTTTTTTATCTCTTACTCTTTTCGGATTTGAAACAAAACGAACAAACAAACAAACAAACAACACAAGAAAGAAACAATTCCCACCTGCACGAATAGCTTCAAGGTTCAATGTCATTCTTTAAGAAATCAAATAAAAATTCCACGAGTGAGGATGACAGCCTACACGCCGTTTATGAAACGCTTGACCCTGGAGGGCATGCTAACCTAGATTAGCTTTGCACCCTGTGTTAATTTGATGCCGTGGGGACCACCGGCTAGCTGGGATTGCTCGCTCGTGGCACATCATATTCAATTTCCACCTCAAACTGCTAGTTTGATTCCAGGCAAGTCAAGGCTGATGGATCACCCACCTTCTAAAAAGAAGCCCTCACTTTCCCCTCAAGCCAGTCCAATTATTACAGAGCCGTAGGACCTGAGTGGATCGACCTTGTGTCACCAACGCTGCCTTTATTATACCTTTTCACAAGCATCTAACGCAATCACACAAGTCAAGCACGCAAAATGAGTAAACCAAAAGGAAACACAGGCGCCTTTAAGAAAATGTTTTATTTTAACATCAAGTGAATTGCAGTTGTATCAATCAATTTCGATTATTGTCATTATGATCTCTGAAGCTGAGGATGTATCATCACAAAACTTTTACGGAAAAAGGTCAATAATCCATTTAGTCTAGACGGCACTCGTCAATATCACTGCTGCAGAGTCACCTTTTCAGCGGTTGTGTGTCTGTCGCTGCCTCCTGCTGTTAAGGGTAGGACTCGAGCTTTCTTTGTTTACAGATGCTGCTGCTGTGGAACAAACCTCAACCACTTCAAACACAAACCAACTAATCGATGATGCTATCGCAGACCATAACAGAGGAGGAGGACCGCTGTTGGAATAATACATTTTTTACGCTGACTTATTGATCTTTAATTGGTTTAATCTTCACTTTAGTTTGAAATACATGTAGATATGAGCATATTGTGACGGGTGCTGTTGAAACACAAGAATATGAGACGCGTTATAAGACACCGAATTCAACATTAACAGCTTATATATCTTTACAATATATATAATATACCTTGCCTAACCTTGGTGAAGCTGATAACCTCATGTCTAGGCAATAGCTATCTTTTATATATATGTATAGTATTAAGTGAGACAATGTACTGTTGAGCCACTGTGAAATTTCTCTATTTAACAAAGCATAATACTAATTTAGTATAGCGCCGTTTTCAACCGTTCAAAACAATTTCCTCAACATAAACGAAACGTCATTAATTGTGACTGATGGAGACTCAGAGACATCATTTCCCTGTTTTTGCTGTACCTGCTACTGTGCAGGAAGCAAGCCATTACTCTACGTCACCTTACATTCTGTCTCCCATTTATGAAATGCAATAATGAAGTCTCCATTGTCCATAAAAGAAACATCCTTCCATAGTCAAAAGTCTTTTTAATACTGAAAGAAAATGCCTACAAAAATGAACCAACGAGGAACGTGGCTTACAGCTGAAGAATGCTAACGACTGGCAGAAGAGCGGGATGCCATTCTGTCACTGCTGTGTTATTCTGTAACAGTGGAATTAATGCGCTCGGCACATGCTGACAGATACCCGCTACACAAGAAACCGAGGCCTGTCATTATTAATAACATGCTTCACGAACACAAAGTATCACCCTGATCTTTTTTTTTCTCTTTAAAAAAAATATCAAAATTACACTTTGATCGAAAAACACACACACACACACAAACAACAAAAACTCTGTTAGGTATGTTTGCTCCGTTCTCATTACCAATCTTGGCAAGCAAAATGCATTAACTCAGCTCGAAAGATTCCCAGTTGTCAAGACTGCAGCAGTGTGGAAGTGAGACAATTTGAAATTACATATCTGGTTTGTGGTTAAAAAGAAGAAAAAAAAGAAAAAAGAGATGATTTCTATCTCTGTAGTTAAGTGTGACGGAGATATACTTAAGGAGGGAATTCGATTTCTATGGAAACAAAGGTGTGAAGTATTTGTGACAGTATGAGAGATGACAGCAAATTAGGGTATAGAGAGATAGAGAGTGTTTCACGACAAAGTTCCCCAGAGACACCGCAGATCACGGTTGGCATGTTAAACCTCTAGGCCAGGGTGGGGGGGGGGCCTTGCAGGTACCAGTATCAGTAATTTCACTTACGTTTAACATATACATTCCCTCCACAGGTATTAAATACAACACAAATACCTGCAGTAATAAATACAGTATCCCTTCTTGAATGTTGTATTTTAAAGCCGACGTCCGAGTACTGTTGTCACAGGGGTGCATATAGAGGAGTACAGGGTCAATGTTGGAAGCATGTACATACAAACACTATGAGTTAAAAGTTGAAAATGGGTTGAAAGGGCCAGACTTTGCCAAAAAAGCAACTGTTGCAAACATTTGTATCCAGACCATGTCGACTCGGATTCCAGCCGACAAGCTGATAGATGATGTGACACATTGGATTCAGCAATGATACCGAGAATCAACACATAATGAACATCCTCCTCCCGTTTCATTACGAAAAGGGCTGAGAAAAAAAAATCAATCATCAATCCCTGCTCGCAGTGTTTTAATTATCTAATGCCCCTGCTACTTCACACAAAGTGAAGCACAAACTGTTGTGTTGTGACGACTGGCTAAATGGCTTCATTCTACAGCCACTTAACTGGTTAAATACGTAATCCTTCCACACTCTCTGGCTAATCCCCAGTGGCAATCTGATGTACTCGTGACAAGCTCCACTCACCCATCACGGCCAGAGCTGTGCCTTTGGCTAACTCTCTCTTCAGAGTCTCCAGCACTTCCAGCCCACTGCCGTCCAGATTGCACCTGTTGATAGTGCCATTGGCTGAGCTTATCCAGTACAGCTTGTTGGCAGTGTAGTCTATTGAGAGACCTGAGAGGAAGACAAGTGAAGAGAGAGCAGCAGGTTAGCACTTACAGTGATGGCTCACTAGGACAGAGCTATCTTAACTTTGGAACTGCTCATATCACCAGAAAAAAAAAAAAAAAAAAACACGAATCAAAGACACATAAATGGATAACCAAAATCATAAAATAGTAAGACAACTGTACAACTTGTTCTCATTAATTTTGAGAGATAATAGTAAACAAAGGAAACTATTCCTGAAAAAGTGCGGCTGTCAGGAGAGATAAATAAGTTAAATTAACTAGTGAATAATATAAACATTCAGTTACAAATCCTGACTACAACACCGAGAAATTGCATAACACAAATATGAATACAATCTAAATAAAATAATAAAAATCATTTTGCTACTGCACTATTGCAGCAGTGCATGTCGTAAAGATGCAGAACAGTATAGCATTAATATACTGTACATTTTAGCTTACTTGTAGTCTGAATGCAGTTGGCTGGGAGACATGTATATGTGTATATGACAGCTGTTTGTGTGAGATCTCTTTATAAAAAAAAAATAATAATAATCCAGCTGGCATGAAAAATGAACAAGAGCAAGACTGACAGCTTTTAAACCCATTTCCTGGCTGACATGATGGTTTTTGATAGAAGACGACTATCAACAGTGGGAGCTGAAAGCAATTTCAATTGCGGACCTCCGGACAACTCACTCTCCCACCGTGTGTTGGATTTATGTCTGGCAGATTCACAGTCACAATGCGTCGTTAATTTACTCGTGTCCTCAGGTCTGTCCCATAATCATATATGAAGCCAGTGAAATACAGTGCACCCTGCTATCTGTATTGCTGACAGGTTAAGGAGAGTGAAGAAAGACGGCGAGAGAAGGTGGCGTTGTTTGTCGTGAGAATAGGGGGGGTTTGACCTTGAGCTGTGTGACATCAGCCACTGGAGATTTAAATATTAACCTCTTGAATATGTCGAAAATGTTCAAAAGCATCACATCATTTACATTTTCCCCGGATACTGTAATTCAGACCCCCAAAATTCAGTAAGATCACTCACTCGACACTCAGTGATTCTTCTCCAGTCCGACACTCGTGCACATTTCAGCCTGACAGTTTGATACCTATAGACTCATCCTACTCAACAGCTGCTTGAAGGATTTTAAACGACATCTTAATAAATATATTTGCTAGATTATGTTAACATATTTTGTTTCCTTAGCTTAGCATTTTCTCTCTCCTTAGCTCTATTATCAAATGCAACGCCCGACTGTTTCTAACACTGTCGATCTCAGACTCAGCCTATTGATTCAGGAGAATCACACAAAATATTAATTAGACATCTAGTCCAGAGAAAACTGGATTCTGCATCATTAGGTCTTCAAGCATCGCAGATCAGTCAATGCTGTGTGCTTGCAGTAGGTAGTCTGCACTAGTAACAGTATGCACTCAGGTCAGTGACCATAGGAAGTGAGCATTCCCTTGATATCTCCATATTTGTCACGCCACACTACATACACAGGAGCATAAACAACAGCACCTCCGTGTCTACGCTTGTTAACAGCTTGAAAGATCTTACAGACTGTAATAAAAAAAAAAAAAAGAAAAAGAGAGAGAACAGTTTGAGCATTGCTGTGGATGTTTACAGCATTTTATGTATGAATCCATAAAAATCAACATCAGTAAACATATTTGGGATACACATGTATGGAAAGTGTACGAGCATCCCTAGAAAATGAAGCATCTGTCCGTCAACCGTGGGCAGTTGTGTGATGAAAAAAGGGAAAAAAAAGGTTATCAGGTAAAATAAATCATCTGATTCAGTTTGTAAAAATAAATACATTGATGAACGGAGGTTATTACAACTTTCAAGTAAACACCTTTATCCGGTTATCTGCATTAAATAAGAGAATTATTTTTAAATGAAGTTGGACTGAAGTGAACACAAATGCAAAGTGGTGCATTCAGTGGCACAGCTGTTGATGCTGGGAATTTTAATTGAATTAAATTACCATAAATTTAAACTTAAAGCCAAACTGACAAATTCCCTAAATGTTCTTTTCAACACTGAGTTTATATAAACTGAGCTGACATGAAACTAAATGTCACTTTACATATATATGAAAACAAACAATCTGCTGGGTTTAGTTTGGTCTCATTGGAGGTACAGTAGGAGGTGTGACCCAGTACGCGACCCTCATACTGACCTACAGGTTCCCTCTGATTCTGGTGGAGGACCTTGCTGTTGCTGCCATCCATGTTTGCCATGTTAATAGTGTTGCCATCTGTCCAATAGATTTTCCTGTGTGAGAAGGTGCGAAATAAATAGTTAGCAATCCAATTAGGCACATGATATCATGCGGTTTATCACATAATTAGTGATTGTTATTTATTTATTTAATTATAAATGAGAACTGAATGCAAGCCAATAGATTGTGTTCTGCCTGACAACCTTGTAAAGATCTGAACTAACCTTTCAAGCTCAGAAAAAAAAAAAGTGTTGTCTTTACAACAACAGGGCTTTGATCCCTCCTTCCGGTCTGCAGACAGGTTTTGTAATGCCATGCATTGAACAGTGAGGTACTGATGAAGTGCACAGACTGCTCTAATCTACTTACCCCTTGGCAGGGTGGACTACAAGGCACCTTGGCTTATCAATGCCATGGATGATGGAGGTCTTCAGGGACCCATCAAAGCGAGCCACATTGATTTGCGACTCGTCATTTTCAGAGCTGAGCCAGTATAAATTCCTGGAAAGCCAGTCCAAAGCCAGGCCACGGCAATTCACTATGTCTGTCAGAAAACGCATGAAAAAAAAAACCTGTCACACCTGTGTGCTTCAGAGGTGAATCTGCCACACGTACCCTGAGACCAACAGGACTGACTGTTAATACAGTATGTTATTATAAATCATGCTATTATAATTAATATATAGCTCATTATTAATTGATTACTAACTCATTAAAATAACAATAATGACTTATACTTATTCATTTCTAAGTGCTACTCCCTACCAAAGAAAAAAAAAAAAGGCCTCCAGGGAATTAGCATTCAGTACTATATTCAGTTGTTACAACACTGAGAATCAAAAATGGCTTAATGGCTTACACACACACACACACACATACACACATTTTAGTGCATATACACAACTATGACTTTGTATTTTTTTTTTTTTAATGGATGTCTGGATTTCTCCCACCTGCAGAAATGATGGTCTCTAGCTGGGTGCCATTGATGAAGGCACGTTTGATGGTTTGGGTTTTGATGTCAGCCCAATAGATCCTCTCCTCCTGGGCGTCGTAGTCCACTACCGTGACATCATCAATGTCTGGCACGGTTAGCGCCGTCATGACGTTCATGTATGGGTTGTCGATGTCCACGCCACGGATTTCAGACCGCCGCACATACAGGAGGAACCTTTTCAACGCTGGTGAGATGATTAAGAAATTAAACATTTGAAAAAAAACCTTCGCTGACCTTTTATGTTTTTGTCAGGTGCAGCTGAGAGGATGATAGAGATGAGCAGCCTGATAATAACGCGGACGTCAATCAAAAGGGGAGAAATTCATATGTAAAACAAAATATCTCCCCTGCTGATACCATAGTATCCTATATTTTCACTCTGATAACATGAGGAGAAACTGACTCACCAAAGCAGGATTGTTTGTTGGGTGAAAGCTTCATAAGGTGCGGACAGGTGCAGGACGCGGTGCGGTTGTAATTGATGAGACACAGATGTGAACAGGGACCACGTCCATCATTCTCTTCACATGGGTTTGAGGCTGATGGAGAAAGAGAGGTGGGGGGGGAGGAAAGATAACAATAGAGGAAGAGAAAGACAGAGAGGACATTTCACAACATTCAGCACAAGAGGCACCAGGATAATTACTGAATATGAATTAGACTTTGCAACCTTTGTAGCATGACATTTGCAGGCCAGTCTGATTGTGCCACTCAAATAAATAAATACTTTTGAAAAAAAAAAAAAAAACACTGCTGACTATTATTGCAATATTGTTTTGTTGCGTAACAACAGATAAAGCATGAAAGCGCTGAAAGATGTGATATGAAAATGTACTAATTTATAACAAAAGATAACAAATGAGAGAATAAAAATACAAAAAAAAAATACAAAAAAATCTGCCAGCGGGTGTTTAGGCTGGATTCTCGTTGGATTGGTTTTAAAGAGATTTAGAGGATTAAGACTTTTACTCTTAGAGGATCATTTATATAATATCTAACTCCCTATTCAGAATAAATCACCTCGGTAAAACTAAAGAAACTCACCACACAGTTCAATTATTTCCCCTCACTGTGTAATCACATTTCATGAATCAAACACAAAAAGTTCATATATCCCGGGCTCACTCCGCAAACACATTAAAGAGTCCTATTGCATTACAAATGTGGCTTATTTTAAAGGCAGAAAAATGTAACGTTGTTTCCGTACTGGAAAACAGCACCCAGCTGAGTATGCTAATAGGTAGACATCTGGGTGGATATAGTGCTGCTTTCACCTGAATCACACTCTTGAGGGATGAAAGGCATCAACAACAGAGCCAAGATATTTGTTTGCTCTAAACTGTCAGATGTCTTTGTTAGAATTTGTATTTAAAAAAATGAGCCCACCACTGTGCTAAGGCTGTGGAGAATGCAGTTCTGCTCATTTGCAATACTGTAGGTATTGAGGACACTGTCCCACCCTGAATAATTCAGTTCCATTCAGGAAAGGCCCAGTGTGGTGATGATAGCATTTAGTATGCGACCGTCTGAGCCATATTTGTTGTTCATATTTGTTTCAAAAGCTTGTTATATTTGTCACGATAACGCAACACAACACATTACAGTGTTAAAATTTGCACATACTGAGGAAAATTAGTTTGACTGCAAAGGCATCTAACTGAATAATCCTCAGCTACACCTCGGTTTCTCCTTGAGAACCTCAAGGTAATAGAACAAGGAGGGGATGTGTACTTCTATTATGACTACAAAATGTTCCTAAAAAAATAAATTAAAAAAAAAAAAGACTCCATAGAGCTAATTTGTGTTTCACACTGCTGAATAGATTTCACATGGAAACCAACCCTAACATCTGCAAAGAGAAATGTGTGGAGCCATTAATGACTATGGGGCTTGCATAATGGTTGAAATTAATATTACAACTGTGTTCCAAAAGGATGCATCCACACCAACATCATTATGTTTACTGCATTAATCAAACTATCAGAAAAGTCACTTTCTCTGCTTTGTCCTGTCTACTGTCTATAATTGTGCAGTGGGCGTGGGCGTCATTGTGATGCTCTGGCTATAATCAACCAATTATCTGTTGTAACTGCAAGGCCCTGGGAGTGCCAATCTGCTTTCTAATTTTCAAATGCATTTTCCCCACTCTTATGTAAAACACCACTTTGCCTTTCAAATGATATATTGTGTATTTACAGGCTGTTTATCCAGTGAAACTCCACTTTGGCACCTACTGAATAGCTCCTGTGACCAGCTGCATGTTGGTGTTCAGTTCTCCCTTTTTTCATCACATCCTCTCTTTCTTTTTCTCTTGCCCAGATGTTCAGGGTCTAGTGGAGCATCACATCTCCAGCCCTTGGTTCTGGCTGGAGTGGATAATAGCCCCCGACCCCACACACACTCACATACACACACTGAGCTCTTTAAAATAGGATTAGGCACGCTTACTGTCTTCTTTGTAAAAGCAGTCCCATTTGCTCACACTTATCACTATGGTGAATCGTCATGAGTATGCAGATACAGGAAGGAAACAAGCAAATTAACTTGTGACACACTGGAAAAGCAGAGGAATCACTGAATAGATGTAAACCCGATTAACCCACCATAATAATGCCCATATAAGGATGGCGCATGGCTTACATATGAATGGAGCCGAGAGGGATGAATTTGAAACTTGGCAATGGTGAAAAAGCCAATTGTGATAAAGACTGATCCATCAGTCAGGTGGTCCTGGCACAGATGGAAACAAATGTTCCATAATGCAGAGTGTTATTTTTAGAGATATGCTTAACAAATCAATCAAAAAATAAATAAATAAATAAAAAATCAATTTCAAATTATTTACACTGACTTGAAAACAGATTCCATGCTATTCATTTTGAACCTGGCAAAATATCATCCAAGCTGCACATCAAATATAAATTGGCTTACATATGTAGGATTTCTGTCAGACAACACATCAGCTGTGTATCTGTAGTGGTCAGAATCTTGGCTTACTTGCTTCTTCGTGAAATTGATTTACTTATTCCACTGGGATAGATACAAATTTAGATATTTTCAATGGAAGGCAATCGCTGGCAACATTAATGAAGTTTCAGAACTATTCCATATATTTTCATCGTCATCGCAAAACACTATTCACATAAGTAATTGATTTGATAAGTGGATGTTTTGCAATTATCGAATGGCATGCACGTGGTTCCCGTTCTGCCACTTCATTCACATTCAATTAAAAACAAAACTTGTGGTGGTATGAGCCAATTAGAATAGTTTGGATAGCAAAGAAAAAACTCAGAGGAACCATTAACTCAAGCTAGTCGATTCTCTGTATTCAGACACACACCCATTGACTGACAGGCCAAATGTATGCAGAGGCAGAAGCTGAAATTAATTACATTATGCTGTTTTTATTTTTCCTTTTTGCAACATGAAAATTAATTCTGTTTTAAAAGATAATGTACCCTCTGATAATATCCAGGTGGTGCTGGAGGATTTTTTTGTTTACCTAAAAAGTGTGATGAGATCAGATGTGATGAGTTTGCGTTTTAAATGCCGGGGAAGCAAAACTGACAAATTATACATGAATGAATTGAATGAATTGAATTGTCCCTTTTCTGTGAGTGCATCTCGTCTCCAACTTTAGGGCCAGTGAAACTGTTCTCACCTTGTGGCTGTCTGCTGGGATGAAAGATCTGCAAGTCAAAAGGCTGAGCGCTCGTCTTCTGGATCACTGTGACGTTTTGACCTGTCCACTTATTGGCTCTCGCTAAAGTGTTAGTCCTCCAGTCCGTCCAGTAGACGTTGCCTCCAAAGAGAGATACGGCGAAAGGATGGGACAGGTATTCATGGCCCCTGAGGATCTCAATGACCCCACTGCCATCATAGAGTGCAGAGAAAACGGCGTCGGAGCTGTTTAAGAGAGAAATAAAAAAAAAAAGAAAAAAAAAGGGCCCTATCAAAGTTTAAACTGAAAAGGTGAACAGTGAATGAATTAAGATTGTAACTCCCCAAGTCTTATAGTCCATTGAACTATTAAATTGTCTAAACCAAATATGACCATTGTACTAAAATCTCTAAATGCTAAATTCATACTTAATGCCTGCCAGGTAAATGGAAATTCAAGCGTGATTCAAGTGAATCTTTCGCACTATATAATGCCATATGTGTATGTAAATCTATAAAAATGTACTGTAATGGTATACCGCGCATCTGTCCAAACAATCCTCTTTTCCAGATGATCCAGTGTCAGTCCATTAGGCCAGGCTCCAATCTCCATATCCTTAAACACAATGTGTCGACCTCCTCCGCTCATCGATGCAGCCTCGATTCGTGGGAAAGTAGCATCCCAGTCGGTCCAAAACAGGATGCTTAAAGTAGAAAAACCAAAGGCGGAGGTTAAATATCGCATTGCGACCCGTTTGCTTTTAAAAAGAATAAGGAATGGGTGCAAAAAATACAGATGAACAAAGGACAAAATAATATCAGTGCGACTATTAAATATAATAGTTGGACAATCATCACACATATAAGCCAATAATATCATTTGCAAAACACAAGGGCTATTAGATATACCTCTTGACCGTCTCAAAGACGTTCCTCAGCCATTTGTACTTGTTTATTTGCACACTCGTGTTGTTACTGAATCCATTAACATACAGTGTTACAGCGACGGTTAGAGAACAGCACCACTGATCCAGTACAACCCTCAACATCTGTGACAGGCCTTGAAATGGGAAGCCATCTGTTTTATTACGACTTTTCACAGCTCAGTGAGGCCTGAAAAAAGGAACGCCGTCATCAATGTGACCACCGACAACATCCTGAGTCCTATCCTCGGCCCACAATGTCAGCTAGAACCAAAGAGAGCTTAAATCACATACTGACGACAACGAAACCGTGTTGGGAAGAAATATCCTTGTCCAGATCAATAGCCTTATTCACTTGATAAGGCCTCCCTGATCAATGACCCACTACTTTGAGTGGATTCAAGTAATTAGATTAGAATTATTGCCCTGGAATGGAAATGCGCCTTTAGGCACCAAAAGCACCCATTAATCCTACTCTGTACAGCCATGAAATGTAGTCATCCTCCTAAATGTAAAAGAGTACTATAAGAGAGAGAGTGCATGAGCAGATTACTCATTTCTTAAGAGTGTTAAATTGATTTTTAGAAATGTCTGGGTTGTGCTTTAATCTGAAATATAATGGCCACCGCATACAACCACTGGCTAGTTCTCACATGCGTTTATCCAAAGTAAGCACCTGATATGGAAAAATATGGTTTGTTGTGTCTGATGGAGCGTCAAGAAGGAACTTGAACCTGGGTCTCCACTTGCCAGCCGTGGGTTAAAGTGCTTTTTATGTTCTCTGCATAGACACCCTTAAAATTAGATTGACTTCAATGAGAATTTTCAATATTTGTCATCACCATCAAAATGGTAAGATAAAAAAAAAAAAGGAAAAATGTAATATAGAATTACATTTTGCACATAAGAGCCGACTTTGTGGTGGTTTATGATGTCAAATATCCACCATGTCCGTCTCATCTGTCTGCTCCAAAACTCTCTAGTCATGGCTTTTGCTGCAGCATTTGCTGCATCTCGGAGGGTATTCTGTCTGCTCTTTGCCCATCCAGTTGAGACAAAATCTAAACCAGGATTTACAAGAATAGAAATGAGAGGCAGAGTGCTGATCCATGTACATGTGATCTATATTTGTATAAACTCTGTCTAAATGCCCCGGAGGATGTACTTGACACAGAGTCTTACTTTCACAACCGTACACCACGTCCTGTTGTTCTGTGGTTATTTTCGGTGCCTTTGGACTGTTTGTATTTATTCTCTTCTTTGCCATGCTTTGCTATGGCCACTTAACTGTTCTCTAAGCTCCATGTCCCTTAATTACCACTGATTTGCCTGTCAAGCTTTCAATTTAGAAAGCACACATGCGATTCACAGTGATAAAGGTGGCAGATTTACCAGTAGAAATTTGTATTTTTTTTTGCAACAATGGGTCCCTGATTTCACACAGTTAGAAGAAAAAAAAAAAAAAGCAGGCTTTTCGTTTCTAGCTGGTGACCATCAGTTCCACCAACTTAAATGACAACTGGCAGCTTTTACACCAGATAAACATTATTTAATGCATTTTTTTTGGTTTTGGACACAACCTGTGACCTCTTTAAATGCAGCTCAGTGCACATCACTTCAGTATGTGGGAAAATCCAAAGCTTGACAGGCCTGCCATGCCTACTTAGGGTTGCAAAGATGTAATTAGACTTTTCATGGGAGGGTTTCAGCAAAAGGTCATTTATGTTTTCTAATGTTTAGCAGCTTCCCTACACTTGGAGTTTAGGTGAGGCAGTCATGTCAGGATGCTGAGGTGGTAACTTTTTTTCCTAAGATAATTCATTCAAATAATTTTAGTCAGATGATTTCCTCCACTTTCAGCACCTCCTTTCCTGCACCTACGATCCTAACCCTGGATTACAGTGTACTTTCAGTGCTAGGTTGATCTGGAATCAGGAAAACCTTAATAGGTCTAAGCGGCCTCTAAAATCCAACATAAAATTGTATCGCCATTGAACAAACCATGAAATCTTGCACAACTGAAAGGCTATTAGCAACACTGACATCAAAATGCTAAACAGTCGTGATACATTGTAATGTGCTTCCCATGAGGCTCCATAAAAACATTCACTGCTCAGTAAATCTCAGTACAACAAACATCAATATTAAAATACACATAACGCTGTGTATAGATTAGCTTGTCCCAAACAAACACTCAATATGCACAATGTTGAATATCAATCTTTCCCAGGTGTGTTGCATCAGTGGATAATAATAAGACCTGTTATCCCCAGTGCTGACCATCCACTAGCTTCTTATCGCGCAGCCTATATTTAGCAAAAAAAAAACAAAAAACTTACAATAACACCACTGTTATTCAAAAAATCCTGATATGATGAAAAAAATATCTGTTTGTTTTTGTCAGCGTCATCAATACACTGCGATAGATGCCTTGTTTTCTGTAAAGACTTGCTTGTTGACTGTGGGGCAAACAAATGGTTGCCACAGCAGAGCCACATATCAGACTACAAACACTCTCCCCATGCATCTCAGCAGGATAAACAACCGTGATTTTTAAAAATTGAGCCCCGAGGGGAATCATGCACAGATAAGAACAAAGCATATTTTGAGCTTTTTTTTTTTTATTCGAAGTTCTCGCATGAGAAACATTTCTGGGAACAAGAGAGAAAGGGTATTAAAGCGTATAAAGCAGCAGCAGCAGCAATAGTTGGGGAAGTATTAGCTACATTAGTTGTCATTACTGGAATGGAGTGCACAACACTGTTATTGATGTATTCTATATCTGCTGCCTTAATGGACCTTAACACAACTGACATCTTCATACATCAAGGCAGATACGAAAGTGAGAAATACAAGGCGGTTGTAATTTTACTTTATTCCAATAATCTCACTGTCTGATGGATAGCACACTTGTGGGAGTTAGTGCATAACGTACCCTTGCCCTGGGTCGAGAGCGATGGCCCGTGGATGCTCCATGCCTCCAGCGATCAGTGTGGTGCGCATATCTCCGTTAAGCTTGGCTACCTCAATCTGGTCCAGATTGCTGTCAATCCAGTAGAGTTTCCCTGTAATCCAGTCCACAGCCAGACCCTCTGGTGTGGCCAAGCCATGCTGCACGACCACCTCGATTCCTGTCACCCCTAAAAACAACAATATCAACAACACTATTGTTGACTATGTAGCACTGACAAACATTGTAGTCAAGGGGGTAGCGTTGGTGTTGTAGTGCCTCTCTACACTGCTCAGAAAAAAAAAAATCAGCCTAAAAGGTAAAATAGGAAAGTCAAAAAAAAAAACCCAAAGCACTTTAACATAAAGAAGATTGCTTTTTACAGGGTTCCATCAGGCATGGTAAAAAAAAAGGTTTCTCCACATTATTTCTAATCTGGCTGTTTTATTATTGTCAGATGCTGGGGCCTTTATGTGTGTCCCACAAAAGAGGGAAATAGGTTCAGCTAAGAAGGTGATTTCTAGGGCTCCAACAAGGAAAATGAAAGAAAGAGAATCCAGTGAATATATTGCCACCCACAAAAAATAAAGAACAAACGACAGGGAGGCAATTAAAAGAAAGGGAGGGAAGTTATGATTTATCACTTTATGTGGGGAAGATACTATATTCTACAACATCTATTTTTTTTTTTTTTTTTTTATGGTCAACCTGAGATAAATTTCGTGAGAGAGACAATATCACTCGATTGTGTCAGACCTGAATATGTGCAAAGACAGAAGAATAAAACGGTGTTATCACCAGCAGGCTCTTGGACGTCCATTACAGCTGCTGGAGTACAGATGAGTACGACATGACTCTCTTTAGCCTATACATCACAGCAAGTCTTGAGATTTATAGCAAATGTTTGTGTACATAGGCGGGTGTACTTGTGTGCGCGTGTGTGTGTGAGTGTGTACCGCCAGACTCGGAAAGCCGTCCTCTGTAGATCTTATCCTCCACCACATCTGTCCAGTAAAGGAGGCTGCGGTTAAAGTGGAAGTCTAGTGCGATGGTGTTCCTCAGCCCCGGCACCAGCAGGCTGTAGTCCCGCTTGTGAAGGTCTATTCGTCTTATCTCGTGCCGAATTGAGAAAATGATGAAAGCCTCAAATGGATCTGAGCGGAAAGGAGTGTGACAGGAGAAAAAAAGCACCTTATTTATTTAGTAGTGTTACCTGGGGTTGGGGTGATGTTTTGTAACATCATGTATTGGTCATTGTGAGAAAATGTTTCACACCGGCTGGCAAGCTGTGACCTTCTTTTAACAGGAGTGCTGTGTCTCAGTGCACTACACAATAATCTCCAGCACATATTTTATATTTTGAGGAATATTATTCTCAAAATGTTACACTTTATGAATAAAAAAAATATATATATATATACCATTAATTTCCCCAAGGATAAAATGTAGTATGCTTATGGATCATGTTATTGTTAAACAAACACACAAAGCCAGTATGTGTCCATTGAAGGGGGTTATATCTAGATGTATGCAACATCTACATGAATTGAGTTTAATTGTGATATAATGTAATTAGTCAGCATTGATCTCTGTCTTCTGCTTCAAAGAGTACAGACTCATTTTTTAGATAAATAAAGACATTTATGTATAAAGCTAAATGCCTGAGGTATATATGATGAATAAAATAATCAACAAATGAATAAGGGTGGAGTCAAATGGGGAGATAAGTGGTCCCTGAGTTGGCAATAGTGTTGGAAGTATGTAACTTGTAAAGTTAGAAAAGAACGGTGGGCTACTAGGGGCAATTACTTCTCTAAGGAAATTATTTTATCTCTTTTGACATCAACTCATCATCACATGAAAGTCTTCAGCTGGCCCTGAAGTGCCGAATCAGCTGAGCTGCATCAGTGACTGCGGGGATGCAGCTTGGTCACCGGGCAGATGAGAGACTGAGAGTGGGGGGTTTGGCACCGGGGTAGATGGGGCTACTTCCGTGGTTAGACTCAAGTAATTACAAAACTTCACAAAACATTTCATCGATCGGTACTGAGGTACTGAGGCTTGTTTTAGAAAACGTTCAATTGTGCACGTACTTTAAGTGAAAGGAATAAGACAAGAACAAAGAAGGTAGTTGGGATAAAGTTTCTGAACTCAGATGGGGAGCAGCCCTGAAGCTTTTGGGTGTGTGATATAGATAAGAGCCACTAAATGTTTAATGAATATTAATTGTCTTTGCTCTTCAAGGAAATGCAGTGCAAACATAAGATGGAGCATCATGTCTTCTCTGACCATATAACGCTAAATATTGTGCAATTACAAAATATATAGTGTATATGCACAAAGATTAGACCAGCAATTAGCACACGATATATAAAATACAACCTTTATTTAGTTAAATATCATTTTACTCCGCTTTGTCTCTCCACCGAGTGGAGGACATGCTTTCAAACATATCTCACTGGTTCACCAGCACGTAGCACACATTTATATGCATCAGTTGCAGCCAAAACCTATTTGGTACCAAATACTTAAGGGATTCAACACATTACATTTTTTTTTTTTTTTTTTTCATTTTCTGAAAAAAAGCAGATACATTTGTAAGTAGTGTCTTTGGAGAAATACATTTTGTAGGGTCTTAAGAAGTCTCTAAATCTAGCGTTGAGTCCTAAAAACTGGCAACACTGTTTGCATACATTTCTCTGGTCTTGTCCGTTGAGGTTTAGCTCAATCAGTCAGATTATTTCTGCTTCCTGAACAGCTCAGCCTCTGAGAAATGTTTGTACAGCTAAAATTAAAAAAAATATGCCACACATGGACACTGCTGTGCATTCAAATTAATCCATCCACACTCAGAGCCCTACATCTCCTTCATGTACACACAGTCTTTTGAAAGTGGACTCTTTTTCTTATCTTGACAGAACTCCAGAGTAAATCACGCTTTAGGGAAAACAAATGTTTTGCCCACAAATACAATTATGGTGTCACTTGCTTCGATGACACATTTTAACGTAGTTACCAAACTACTTACAATGCAACCAGAGAGAATATATCTATACTAGCAGGTTTTCCTTTTATTACTGGGATGTGCATAGGGAAAGGGGAAGGAAGGTTTTTTTGTGCTTGGGGCTTCACAAAGAATCGAGTAAGACGTTTTTTCTCGAGATTAAATTGGAATGTTTTTGTTTTCTATGCAAAATTTGATTTATGATGAAGCTGGAAAATTTCAGCTTTCAGAGGAAATCGTGCAGCCTATTCTTTTCTTGCGTTAATGCACAATTGGAGCTGCGACTGCCATCAATCTCGGAGTGAAATAGAGAAGCAAATAATCAAAACAAGGGTCCATAAATCTGAACGTGTCAAGCCGACAGCACGTGTATATACCTATTGTGATTTTTTTAGCAGTTACAGAGCGATCTAATGGATTATTCAATAAGAACATGAGAATAGTGGAAACTTAAAATGCATGATGTGATACTTGGCCCGAGGTGAACTTTTTGCACATCTGAATGTACTAATAAGGCTCTGGTTGTTTGGGAACAGAGAACACACTTCCTTCACTCAGCATCAGTACAGATAGAAACAGACAGCACTCGTCGCCCAGATGCCTCTTCAGATTTAAAACTGATTGAATTTGACCTCAAAGTACCCTAAACCACCTTCTATTACTATTCCTCAGACTAACTCTCCACTTTTTCAGCACTCAAAGACACTGCCACATTTGACTTTTATTATTTTGCTTTTCAGTTTCCTTTTTTTTTTTTCCTACGGTGTAAATCTTGAATTAATAAATGATGCATAAGGCGTATATATTTTAACACTGCAGTCTGTGACAACACTGCAAGAGCAATGAATCCAATTTACAATCAAAATTATAGCAGTACTGGTATGCCTGAGGATAAAATTAAATATTACTGCAGACAGCCACACATCACGATGACAGCTAACAGCAACCCCTAAAACACGTTACCTGTGCTGTGACAGCTGTCTCCGTCTGGGTCGAGCATCCATCCTGGATAACAGGAGCACTTCACTGTGGTCTTGTACTGTTCACACACCTGGCTGCACTTCAGGTGGCGGCTGCAGTAGTCTACCACCTCGCATGTCTTGTTGCTAGAGTCCAGGTGAAGCCCAGGGGGACAAGAACATACCACCCCTTTCCCGGGTGCCACGGTACACTGGTGGCTGCAGCCCCCTCTGGCTACTAGACACAGATCTGGTGTAAAGAAAGGCCAACAACTCTTTTAGAAATTGTACAGACGCTGGAAGAGCGAGTGAGATTTAAAAGAGCATTTTTAACGTAGATGTGTGGTTGCTGTGCTCCTATTGTCAACTGCATAAATCTAAAAGCTTTTATGTATGGACATAATGTCAAAAGGATTTTCCATTCAGAGCCACAAGTCAAGTTCACAATCTAATGAAGACAACTGTTATGTAATGAGAAAACATTCATACATACATACATACATACTGGTGGTGGATGTCTTTTACTTCCATCAAAGATTCCAATATATAAACAGTAAAGTGAAAATTATGCACTGTTCCTTTCAGAGATATTATAATGGCACATCTTCACTTTTTATGCTCTTTCATCTTTTCATCACACCTGGTTCTTGAACTGCCGGGTCCAGATTGGAAAAGTATATTGGTGAAAATAAACTAGTCTCACTTCTCTTTTCCTGCCGTGACTAAGACAGTTTTTTTTTTTTTCAAGGTGGGCCAGAACCGCATTGCATTCTCTCAACAGGGACACGGGAAAAAGGGGGATGGAGTATGTAGTCGCAGTAGTTCATGGTGGGTGTGAGTCCTGCTGAGCTGGTGAAAATCAACCAGACCCTCAAGGTCCCTCTGAACAAAACACAATCGCCTGTGAGGAGGCAGAAGCCCTCTCTTCAGCGACGATAACACAGACACTCAAGGGTCCTATAGGGCCCCCGTGAGGCTCGGTTAGTGTCGTTCTAGAAAATGAGTCTCCGTGTTTACACTGCTCATTTTGGAGAGATTATATGGCTAGGGCTAGTCACACGAGATCCCCCGTCTTCCGTCCATCCGAAGGCTGTTGGACAAACACGTCCATGTTTGCCATTGCCGTTAACCCAGTGTATTTCTTCATGCTTTGTCCCTTTGGTCTCGGAGACAACACATAGTGGTTCCTCATCAACTACTCAATGTGAAGGAGAGAATCTAGCAGGACTCCACTGGGAGATGTTCTTCAACATCCCATGATACGATATAAGATGAACAATTAAAGTGAGTGTTTGCACTCATGCTGTGAGGTGCATCTGCAGGCAACATGTCCTGAATATCTACAACAAAACTGGGGGATTAGACAGTGCTTCAACTGCTTTTTTTTTCCTTCTTTTGCAACTCTAAGCTAATAAAAGGTAAATTACAAGGAATAAAGAGCTTTATTTAAATATAGAGTCGTACTGCAATTTTTTTTATTTGCAATGCAAATGCATTTTATTGATTCCTCACCGTTTTCTTTGTTTTAGCTTCTTTTAAATCAATGCCACCAAGCAAACCTCAGTGTTTCTATTGTCAGAGAAACGAAGACAACAGTCTCTGGTAGTCATTATTTTTGACAGTTTTTGTTGGTCTTTTCAATTAAAAGTGATCCTTCATCCAAAATACATCTTTTGAGTATCAAACACCCATCCCCTGTACGCTTGAAAGGTGGTTATAAAAAGTTTCTCATGAAGAATGTTTACAGCTTGAAGTATCAAAACAAAACAAAACAAAAAAACTCAAACTCCTCAACTCCTCCAAACTTCTCAAAATGACATTCAGGCACTAGTTGTATTTTTAACCGTATTAAGGCAAAAACATTGACATACACAGACAAAGCAAACATTACCACAGATGGGTCCTTCGTCCGAGCGGTCAGCGCAGTCCACTTTGCCGTTGCAGATCTTATCGGGTGTGAGGCAGACATTGGTGTCATTGGCGCAAGGGTACTTGGGTGGCTTGCAGACAGCAGACTCACAGGACTCCTCGTCTGAGCGGTCCTCACAGTCAATGTCCCCATCACACACCCAGCTCTTTGTGATACACTTCCCTGTAGAGTATGAGATGCATGTTCCAAGTTATAGTATCCAACACATTTATTTACCCACTTTGTACTGGACTTGTATCTTTCAAGTAAATCATATATATCAGAAATGGCAATGTTTTTTTGTTTTTTTTGGGCTAAATCAACAACAAATACTTTTTGAATTCTGTGCCAAATGTGGATTGTTGGTTTATTCCAATGATCTGCAGGTGGATGTAATCCCCCAAGAAATGCAGCAAAGTGCCAGCAAAAGCAGGGAAGAGGAAAAAACTACAAGCAAGTAAATACATTATGTATTAAAGACGTTTGTTAGATCTCAAGGATACACACAGTGTGTTTTGGTGAGTTACACTAGCTATTACCATAACTTATTCGGGCCACTTTAATGAAAAAAAAAATCCACACAAGATCAATATTCCTACCACTGATTCCTGCACTGGAGTGGGATTTGTAATTCCCTCAAGTTAATACAAGTTAGAAAAAGGTAGGTGGAGGCAATGACGAGGGGGGGAGGAGGAAGAAAACAACACAGATACCAGGATGTGTCATCGTTTTTGCACTCTGCCAGGTGAAGCTTGGAGCATATTCCAATTTACAGTTTTTCCATCAAAGTCACATCATAGAGTTTTGAGACCCCACTTTACGCTTGGCGCCGCATCAGTGCAAAAATCGACGTGGGAGGCTCAAACAGCTGCTGAGGATGCTCGTCTCTTGTGTGTGTGTGTTCAGGTGTGTCTGTGTGTATGTTTGGCTCAATTTACCCCGAAGCGTTCCAGTTGTCCCTACTACAAATATACATCGATATGGCTTTTGATTGAACCCTTTGTATGCTTAGTGCCTGGCGTTGATGCCAGTACAGTTACAAGTATGAAAATCCAATGTTACTGATCGGCCTTGATAGCTGATAGCTTTTCCAATACGTGAAATATGGGCGATGTAATAATGTTCCACTTTAAGTGTAATCAGAATGTATGTAGATGTGTTTGTGGTGATGTACATGGACAAGGAGGTTAAAGGAGTGTTTGTATCTGTTAAAAAGGAGAAATTGAATAAAAAATGTGAGGGAAAAAAAAAACATGAAAAAAACATGATGCCTCAGGGAGTGGGAGGCACAAATGGGAAGGAGCACTTCTGAGTGGGTTTATGAAACATAACCGTTGCTTATTATCGTGACTAGAAAATATTTAATAGGAATATTTTTACATTCTGTCCAAATATAGAAATGCTAATACATCTAAGAATTTCATCTTTAATTCATCAAAAATGCAACATATTCACATCTGGATTTCCTACATAGCTGCTAACCTTTTTTTTTTTTTTCATTTATGTTGGTCCCTCCTCTACATACGACTGATTTATGGAAGATTTATTTGTAAATAATACATGAGTAAATACATAGATTTTCATTTTAATCATCATCATTTGCCGCGTTGATCCATTCACATTTGTGTTTTTGTTTTGTGTGCATTACACCGTAATATAGTACCTAGTGAAGGTTAACACTTCACTTTTGATTCTTTTGAAGAACTGCACATGAATTCATGTGAATTTCAATCACAGAATAATAAAGAATTGCAGAATCCACATGAAGACATTTATCTAAAGCACCCTGCATAAAATAAGACTTGTGCAACCTTCACATGACTTGTATTTTGAATGCTCCATCAATAAATCCTTGACAGTTGTGTAAAAATGGTGCACTCTTCACTGTAGAGCACTCTGTAGTTTGCATGTATGTGTTTTGCTAATCAGTAAAATCATCTGTGTTGTATTCAAAAGGATGAAGGCACTCACTTGGGTCTTATGTGAGAACCCTTAACCTGCTACCAATTAGGAAAGGCGCTATCCCAGTATAACAGCCAGTAGTTGCCAACTCAAGTATTGTCAAAGAAGTAAACTGCACGTCTTCAAAATCTATAGTTATCCGCAGACACTGCAGAATTAAAGTGGATAATAATTGCAGGGTCTAACCAACCCTGTCTTCACCACAAAGCTTTGACTCTGTTCTTGATTATACTGTCGAGGGATGTACAAGACAGAAAGCAACCGAATCTTTCTCAGACTTGCTAGTTTTGGCTGCTGAAAGGAAGTGGATGCTGGGTTTGGGTACACAGGTCATTTAAGCGGTTTGTCCTAATTGGTCAAAACGTTACTGTGCTGCTTCACAATGGAGAATAGTTAAGCCTCAAGAGCCTGTTAAGACAGTGAAGCCTTTGCAAAAGGGAAGGAAGCCATTCGGCAGCTTGATTTATAAGTGGTACGCACAAAAAACATGTTCATAAAACCACTCCTCTCTAAAGAACAAAAGAGTAGATAGAAAATTATCTTTTATTCAGTTTCTTAAAAAGTTATGGGAAGTCTATTGCAGCTTCCAATGTGAACTACTGTGAAAGTCCAATCAGATAAACTGCATTTTGTGTGTGTATATATATATATATACCTATACACCTCTTTCAGCCAACAATGAAGACTGCTAATTTGGCTTTCTGTCATTTTCCTTCTGTTGCTGAGTGTCACACTCCTTTATGACCACCTTGAAGCCAAGCTGTCATGGTGCTAAAATATGTCAACAGTCTTAATGATGCGAGTGATGCAAGATTTATTTATTTATTGTTTTCATGCCTCAGGATCTGAAAAGGTAAGTAAGAAAAAACAATCCTGGTGATCCATTTTCTAAGTCTGATCTAAATTGTTTTCTGTGTTTATGACCTAAGAATAAGTAAAAAAAAAAAAAAAATTTTTTCCTTATCTGTGTTTATGAAGAACATATAATCTTTCTAAATTCCTTCATTGTTTTCATCTGTAAAACAGGTGGGTGAAAAAAAGTTCTGCCAGGATGGTTTTTCTAAGTGTTTGTTCTTGTTTTTTCACCTGGCAAAGCTTTTTTTCACCTGTTTTCATGGATTAAAAAAAAAAAACAAGTTGAAAAATGATCCTGGCAGAACTTTTTTTTTTTTTTTCACCTGGCAAAACTTTTTTTTTTTGCCCCACCTGTTTTACAGATGAAAAACACCTATTCTTTATAAACACAGGTGAGTAGCTGATATGAAAGTACCATTCTTGTCTGAGCTCATTAGGATGTTTAGTGAGGCGCTGTCGTTTTCAATACCTGTATCCTTGCAAGTAAACTTGGCTTTGGGGTCGCACATTCGTTTGGTGCCCTCGCAGTCTTTCTCATCGCTGCCGTCCTCACAGTCCTTGTCTCCGTCACATCTCCAGCGTTCTGGGATGCAGGTTCCATCTGTGACGCAGTGAAATTCCTCCCCGCTGCACTCAATCACAGGCAGCACTGAAACAACAAGTCATTCGACAATTACCGCATCTTAAATATATATACAACACACTGTCATGGGCAAATGCACAACAGTATTGAACTATTATGTTACAAGACATCTTTTATTGTTTACACATATTTATCTTGGCGCTTGGCAGTAATTTTAGATCAGTTAGTTCCAAAGATGGAAAATATTTCACTTAAAGCGTTTCAGGTTTATGTCTCTAAGAAGCTTCCTGCCGGCTTTAATGGCTCCGTTCGCTCGATTTTTCACCAGTGGGCGTTCATTACAAATAAGAGAAACTAGAACCGCGACACCATTATGTTGGAGATGCATTGAAGTCACTGGATATATATGCTCTGTTGATGATGTATACATTAACTAAATGACTATGTGAAAAAAGTCACACATTTTCTGCAATGTGTTTATAATGGTTCGTCTAATAATTAAAAATCACACAGATCATACACAAACATAAAATAGATTGATAAATATATACTCGAGTATGCTTGTTCAGTTTCATGATGATACATTATAGATTTTTTTCCGTATATAACATAATAAACAGCTATATGAATTAATTTAAAACAAAGCCATGGCATCATGCATTCAGGATAGACGATAAATGTGATGACCGTATGGCTAATGCTTTAAATCTAAAGCCAAAAAGCATTTTCTTCAGCAGCCAAGGCAAAGCTAAGACTGATTCAATCCCTTGGGGTGGAAGGAAAAGCAGACACGGGGGAGTGGAGAAGCCTGCAGTTCCCATCAGGAAATGGTTTGATGAATAGTCTACACATTCTAGTGACAAGCAAGTGAGCTGTGAGTTTTCTAGGAGCTTGCATGAGGTTTCAGAGGTAATTAGATTAAATGATTTAGCTCCTGACAGTTAAGTTCCCCAGAACAGAGACTAGATAAGTTAAGTCACACGAGTGTGAAAACAAAGTTATTGAACTCAAGCTGATTAATTGCCGAACTTGTAATTAAAACACCTAAATGTATGTGATGATTTGAATTGCAAATAAAATCATTAGCACACTAAAGGGGATATAAGTTTAAAATAGTGAATCCCAGGGATATAAATTAATATAATAGGATCATTATAAATATCATTCCTTCATTCTGATAATATTTTAATGCAAGATCACCATATCCTGGAGGGGATATCTCAGTCCACCTGCTGTTTATCTGACTCAACACTTTGGGTATTTTTACCTGCTGATCCACCTCTGCAGGTTGTGTTCTCATCACTGAAGTCTCCACAGTCATTGTCACCATCGCAGGCCCAGTGGTCTGGAATACAACGGCCACTGGTGCACTGGAACTGGGAGTTGGAGCAGGACTGTATGCAGCCCACTTCATCACTGCCATCTCCACAGTCATCATCTACACACATTTACAAACATGCACGCAAGGTGTGACCGCACCAACAAACGAAAATAGCATGGCTGATAGATGTAACGGTAGAATCAACGCGCAGCACTAGATCATGAATGTCTTACAAAAGGTTGTGGTCCTCACCTGAATCGCAATGCCAGTTCACACTGATGCATCGTCCATTGGAACAGCTGAACTGGGTGAGAGGCTCACAGGTGGGAAAAGCTGAAACACACAGGTACACATCAAATACTGTACAATTCTATATATACCGTTCACTGCAGTAGAAGTAGAACTACAATAACCGTTTCTAAGGTTACGACTTCTTCAATTTAACTGACAGCCCTCCTGTTGGCTGCCACCAAGTACCGCGGCCCACCGCCTCGCCTGCTTGGAAGGACATCGGGACGGATTGCCGCATGCCAAATCACCCATGAATAAGTTCAATAAGAAGCTTGAGCTCTGGGCAGAAGTTAGTTGGCTAAAATGTGTTTTCTTAAGCTTAAATTGGTGTTTGTTGTGAGATTATGGACCACTGAGTCCTGTTCATTGCCACTACAACACTGTGGAGATATTGTGTTGCTGCTACTGTTTGTTTGCTGTGTTACTATAGCGAGTAATCTATGATTTTGTCCACCTTCAGTGGGCTATTCTGTGTTAGACTGCCATACCATGTGTGGAAAATGTGTTTTTTGTCTGTGCCTAAGGCGGGTGCTTGCAGTGCGCAGACCGCAGCTGACTATCACACCTCTGTGAAAAAGGTTCCCCAGCTTCCCTCCTGAAATTGTCCCTTTGTTAGAGGCACATGTTTGTGGCAGCTGCCATTAAACTCAGGTCCTCTGCCCCAAACCTCCAGCCACAACTGTGCTACCTCATTAACATAACCCTAAAACTGTTCATCTCAACCTACAGCTGTAATTGCACCAACTGCAATCTCTAGAAAAGGGGATGTCTCCGAGGTTGGGTCAAGAACTGTTGCTGATTGGGTCTGTATAGCCGAATGAGACAACATACATATGCATGTTTTTTTTCCCCCTCTACATTTATAACTTAACTTGACAATGCAAGCTTGTGAGAGCAAATTACCACCTCTGTAGTCAGCCAATATTGGATCCAACATCCATCACTGGCCTCATGAACTAAATTGGTCTAAGTTATATCATCAATATTCTCTAGCAGTGCCGCAGTAAGACGTAACACAGATGCTGCGTTTGCAGACTGATGACATTGTGAGGATTGACATTTGTATTCCCATCAGTTACCATTCTTGTTTCCGATTTTTGAGACACTATATAGTACTTTTCAAATATCTTACTGGATGCCTGAAGATTTATTGACTTCGGTATGAAATACAAGTCTATATTTGAATTGATTTGTTGGCATCTGCTGCTGCCGCTGCCCGGAATACCTTAGGCAGTGACATATGGTATCTTTATCAGAAAACTGTCTTCTACGTTTCCTTCAAATGTGTGAGGTCTCACTGACAAGCACATGACTGGTAGGAATTTAACAGTCATTAAAAATGAAGCACTAACTATCTATAAATAATGAAGGTTTCAAGTAAACAGTGAGCCTGGCTAAAAATGAAACAACCGGCATCCATAAATAATGGCGGCTGCAAGTGAACAGAGAGCTCAATATGACACACTGTGTGACAACTACTAAACTACTGACAAACAAAATCCAAATTAGCATCAATCTCTAAGGCGGCGGCCACCACTGAGCTTCAGGTGTTCCAAAAAAACCCACAGTAGCTTCACTGAAGCTAAGTGAGCTGCCAGAGCTGCACAGTGGAGTGCTTACAGAGAAGTAATGCCTGAGGAAGCTCAGACAACAGTATGGGAGAGAATATGTTTTGCTGCACAGCTTGATTATGATTGAATGAAGCCGAGCATGAACTTTAATTACTGCTTACACCCTGGCTGTTTGTGACTGCGTACTGAAGCAGCTTAGGACACACAAAGGGAAGCTGAGGCGATACGGCACAGTGCAGCATTTGGCAAACATCAATCACCGTAAAAGGGTCGATTTAATACAAATAGTGATTAAAGGGGGGGAATCTTAAAACCTTAACCCAAACCTTTTTAAATATATGCTGGTAATTCATCCAGTTCAATTACTCTGCTGAAAACATATTTTACAGCCTTGCATAAAAAAAAAAAGGTTAAATACATCTTCAAAGAACTCTCAAAACTTCAGGCCATCATGGCAACATGTATTTTTCTCATTTATGTACAGTATGTTTTCTAAGATAATCCAGAAAACAGCGGCTTTTACTAACTGAGGCTGGCAGATTGTATAATACTACTGAGACATGACTACTGTGCAAAAGTATGCTATCTGCACCAGCCCTCTAAGCTGATGCCATCCGTGAGTGTATGTTTATTTCTTGGTCCAAAGAACACTGTATCAATAATTCAACAAGTAATTCATGTGAATGAGTAAAATCTTTTCTAAAAAAAAAAAAAAAAAACTAAAAGTATTCAAATCATATTTTCTGGTGTTCCTCAATTAATATTTTTGTCAAACTATATTCACAGAAATGATGCCGGCTGGTTAAATGTTGGGTACAGCAGTGCTTTCAGGTAAATGCTAATGCTAGTGTGCTGACATGCTAACCATGGCGATGCTAACTTGCTGATGTTTAGCAGGTATATAGTGTTTAACATGTTCACCGCCTTAGTTTAGCAAGTTAGCATGCTAACATTTGGCAGGTATTTGGTCATAAACCAAAGTGATGTTGATAGCAGAAGGGCAAAGGTCAAGGGACCACCAAGTTTCATGGTGATCCATCTTATTGTTGCTAACCTCAAGGTAGCATTAGAGGACTAGAGTAGTGGACTGAGCAGCAGTCATTGCCATCCCATTGAGCCACACCGCTAGCTCGCTAAAAAAACCCAATTTCATCCCAATTGTTCGTGTATCAGGAAACACCATTGTGTGTTATGGCATTCATACAGTATGTCACTATAGGTGGAAAAAAATATTACACTTATCAAATTGAATCAAATCCTCCCGTTTAAGTGCTGCTCAGCACATATTTGGGTAAAACCTTATTACCCTAAGCCCAGTAAGTTGCTGCACAATGTTGATAAGTTTCTGGCACAGTCTACTACATAAATTATACATTTTTGTGACTTTCAAGTGCAGAATGGAAAAGGGAGAAGTTTTGAAATGTAATCACTGAGTCAGCAATGTCACTTCACAACACTTTCACCCCTCACAGATATTTATAGGGCAGTAAAAAAAACCATCTTACTCATTAAATATGTCCTGATTAGGCATGACATTATTATCTGTGAAGAGTAAACAACTAATGATTGCCCCAAATGCCCTTATTAGTATTTGATTTATTTAACAAGATGGCCTTTTTTTAAAAAAATCACAGTCAAACAAAACAGCAGTAGCAGAACACAGTAGGTGAACAGCTACGTGAGACTCACTGCATGATATTTCATCAGACATATCCCCACAGTCATCCTCCCGGTCGCAGCTCCAGGCTTGAGGTATACATCGTCCGGTCTGGCAGGAGAACTGGTCAGCCTGACAGGACTGAGCTGAAAGAGAATAAGGAACCCACTTAATTCAATCACACGTGCATAAGTCAATGCAGGATGTGCACAACAACTCTAATGATCACTATATCACCAGGATGTCAGTGTCTGCCCAGTGAAAACACTTTATCGCTCGATCACACAGTACAGCACCGAAGGTCTGAAGGCCATGGGGAAACGTGTTGCTGCTTGACAGGCTGTCAGTTATTTGCTCCGCGGCAACGGCGGACACACACACATATACACAGACAACACACAAAGTGATCTCTTGCTGATGTGGGATATACATGTCAATCGGATGATGAGGAAACATTCATCATCCTCTGGCTAATGATTATTGATTGATCCTCTAAGGATAAAAAAAAAAGAAAAAAAAAGAAGAAGATCCTGAGAGGCACCACTGAAGACATGGGATGCAAAGTGATATACTGTTTCTGACATATATTTGCTCCTCTTAGGTGCTACAACTCTTTGATACTCGAGAGTGCTCTCCCTCAGCAAGACTGCACTGTACCGAAGCTACTCAAGAGCGATAACTCTCGTGACAATACAGACAGGCATGACAATTCAAGACACTGATGTGAGGTGAAAGAATGTTAGAGAAAGATGTCATGTATGTATGTTATGTATGCTGCATTGTACTGTGCAGTACAATCTTTTAATTCTTAAGTTCTACAAATGCTTTATTGAAATGTAAACCTATCAACCTGCAGTCAAAGCCACACTGCATCTGAGACGGACTTAAAAGTGGACCCGTACATACCTGAGCATGTGGTGTTGGCCTCATCCTCATTGTTACCACAGTCATTTGTTCCGTCGCAAAGCCATCGTTTGGGTATGCAGCGATTGTTGTCGCATTTGAATTGATCAAATGGACAGGTGTGATTGTCTGCAAAAAGTTGAAACACGGGTCAGAAAGTGACTTTGCGGCTGCTAGAAGAAAATAATTAAAACATTTTATTTTAAAAAGATAGTTTAAAAAAAAAAATTCAAGCATATTATATAAAGCCTTAATCTTAACCTCAAACTCAGCTAATCTTGCACTGATACACCAACAAACCGCATTAGGAACCATAAAAGGGAATAATGTTCGGCTCATGTTTCTCCTTGGCGGCTTGTTCTTTAATTGAGAGTAATGGATTCTCTATAACAATTTTACAGTGGTCTCAAGTATATTTATTATGGTTTTAGTGCCTTGATTTTTCTTTCATGCAAAGCTACTTTCACATAATAACTAAAACATATTTCCTACTGGAAGAAGGAGCTTGGCTTCCAGTTTCCAGTTATTTTCTTTTCAATCATGTCATATAACTTTAATTACACGTTGACCATTCAAATACATAGAGCCTCACCACTCATAAATCATACTAAGTGAACGTAAGCAAACCTCTGTGTATTTCTGGGATATTGTCACACTATGTGCATGATAAATTACTGTCGATTTTGAAGCAATATAATTCCAAATACCTAGGAGACTGGTGGCTGTCTTTGTACACAGAAACCATTGTTATTGTAATCATCTTACTGTCTTATCACAATCAGCTTTTTTTCCATCATCCGAACAAAGTTTTGATTGTGTCAGTATAAAAGCACAATCACACAGACACACACACACACACACACACACACACACACACACACACTCACACACACACACACACACAAAAAACAAGTTGTGAAAACAATTTGATTGTCACAAGAAACTGAATAAATTGCCCTGAGAAAATTTCAAGAATGCCAAGAAAACAAACCAAGAGTACCAAGTACATGATATCCAACAGTGTAACATGGTGTTTATCTGACTGATTTGTTGAAGAGCAAAACTATTTCAACAAGAGAAGAATGTGGGAGAGCAGTGTGGTGGAGGAACATTTAGGGACATAGAAGTTGACTGCAAAAGAGAATCAGCCTTATAAAGCTTGTGCTTTTCTTGCTCTGTGCACGGTTGTGCATGCAAAAGTACCAAAATGAACAGTATCTGTATATGCAATGTATTTGTGTATTTGCAATGCAGTGTGTGGGCTGGCAGACACATTTTATTATCCTTACAGCAGCTGTGGTTCTCCTCATCACTGCCATCTAGACAGTCGTCATCTCCGTCACACTTCCACAAGGCCCGTATGCAGCGTTGATTATGGCACTGGAACTCATCACTTTTACATCGCGTTGGCTCTAAACCACTACTGGATACATCTGGGAGAAACAGTAGGGAAGTGAAAATCAGCCAGAGATTGTCTATGAAGTATGTGTTTAGGGGAAATCATTGGCACAGCAATAATAGCACACAAAACATGTTAATAATGTGCCATGACCCTATCCTTAACAACTGGGATTTGGCTTATATTTCAGGAAACCTAGTGGGAGGATCTGTATTTGTTTATCAACAGATTTGCATGTGAATACATAAGGTTATTATTTTATCTTTGTCCCATAGGATGAAATGAGGATTACAGTATACTGGGAAAAGATGATCTTAGGCCTCTTGCTTTGTCTGATTCATTACGTTCTCCTACCTGCACAGGTGACATTGTTCTTCTCCAGAACTTGGTTGTCAGCGCAGGCACACACTCTGCCTCCTGGGATAGCAAGGCAGAGGGTACTGCAGCCCCCATAATTCAAACTGCATGCGTTGTCACCTGGAGAAATAGATCCCAAATAAGGCGGCGTGCTCATTCAAAGCTACATTTTCTAAAAAGCTTTTTTTTTTTTTTTTTTTTTCTAAAGTGCCATGCGATTCTGTTATTGTTTTCCTCAGCACAATGAGCAGCAGAGGTTCGAGGGGTCACTCTGAATGCTGCAAAAATCTAAATCGTATTGATACAAAACTCATTTCCTGTCTCGGAGAGCCCTGCGATCTGTAACCACATGTCAAATGAATTATTGGGAACACTCTCGGTGAGAGACATTTGACATTTTTATCCTTTTTGGAGGAATAATTTGTCTTTCTGGACAAAGCAGACGTCCTCAGGGGGGAAAAAAAAACTGTCACATATAAAGTTAAGGCATAAGACACCTTTGTCACTTTCATTTAACACAGAGCCCAAAGGCAGTGCCTGAACCAATGAGATAAAGCTTTTGGTTTTGTAATAGCCAATCAGTATTACTCAAAGAACTGGACAGCCAATTAATCTATTCGGTGACATGAACAATGGAGAAATGTCCCGCAAATTTTCTCTGCACGGCGTGAACCATTCATCTGCATCATATACTGTACTTGCCATGGCACTTGCCTACTCATAATCCATGGCATTACAATTCTTGCATGAAAAACAGTGTCTTGAAAAATTAAATAAACTCCATAAGTATAAAACAAAGTCACAAGACTGTATAAAATTATCATTCTCTATATTTAAATCAGTAGCGTCAACCTACCCTGATTATGGAGTGGGTGCCTGAGCACTATACCGTATGCATGATAACAGCATAACAACTAAAACACCTGCTGGGTGGGCAAATGCAATACATTGCTGTCAACCATATCCATTACCGCTCCTATCTGTTGTTTTCAGCTTTCTAACAGTAGGAATCCATCATTTGCTGTAGAAGTGACTGGACCCCTACAAGCCTTGACTACCTTTATATAACTTCATAGAAGGGATTTCAAAGTCACTGTCACTGCTGTTCAGTGTGCTGGTTTATAACATGAAATCTGACACTGGTAGGCATATATATATACATACATAATAAAGTTATCTCCATTAAATACATGTGTACAGGGAATACAAATGTCTGGACACACAGCACAGTATGCTTCTGACAGCCACTCTCTCTTTTAGGGAAGCTATGGTTCAGTGGCACTGAATGAGGAGTAAATGAAAGGAAAACAGCCAACCTTGCTGAATCTGTGCATCGAAGACACGCAGGCCAAATAGTGGCGGTCTCTCACTCCGCAGCAGAGTGACATCACCGGTGGACAAGTCCAGCTGGAAGACCGAGGCATTCATGTACTCCGTCCAAAAGATGAAATTATGATAATGAGAGATACCAAATGGATGGTTCAGCTCTTTTCCACTGTACACCACCTGCAACGTGGAGCCAACATACAGTGTCATCACAACGTTCGGGGGAGAGCTATGAAAGATAATCACACCGATATGATAATCACACCAGAATACTGTGACAATATGTACTGATTTCTAGCTGTTTGAATATGTGCTTAGAAATGATTTGATCACAGTATATATTGAATGTGATTCAGTTTCTCGGTGAAAATTTATGCACACAGCACTGTCTGCTTATAATAATGTTTGCAAGAATTTTGGCAATGATTAAATAGCGTTCGCAAATAATTCATTATGGTAATATTCCTGTACAACCACAGTCGACACACGAGCAGTCGAGAGATGAAAGGATATTTTGTTGGCAGTTAGTTGTGAGAAGATCACATCATTTCACTGTTTTACAATAGAGAAATCAGATTCGGTACCATGAAATTATTATGGTGGTATTGATTTGACATCTCTACATATTGAAGCTCACCATTCTTCCGGTCCCATTGAGCTGAATCTTCTCTATGTGATCGTAGTAGGCGTCGCACCAGTACATGGTGCTGCTGCCATGGTCCAGTGTCAGGCCGTTGGGCCACAGCATGTTGGAGGTGACGAAAACGCGGCGATTGGAACCGTCCATCCAGGCTTTCTCTATCCGCCCAATGCTGTCATTGACTTCATCCTCTTCCCAGTCTGTCCAATACATCCAGCTATCATATACAGAACCACGTACACAAGCACACAAATACAGCAATTATTGCACCTTTGAAGCACTGCGTTAGTTCAGGCATGATACAAAGAAGAAACAGCAGCTGATGTAAAGCAGGTTGCTGTCTGCCCTCCATTCATCCCGATCTTTGCTTCTTGACACACTGATGTTAAGCGGTTGTGCTTGTTGCTTTGATTTCTTATCAATCGATATGTGTGACAGTATGTTTCTGCAGACTTCTCTTAAGATGATCTATTCCATATCATAAGATCTATGGGGTTCTGTTCTGCTCCCTGCTGAATTCCCACGCTGCTTTTCATACAGAAAACATTATGAAGAACACAACCTGTGATGTCAATGTATAACCGTTAGCTCAGAAAACTGGTTTTAACATCACAACGAAAACTGGAATCATGTCTTCCTGTTTGTAAAATCAAATATCAAATATCCATGGCTATAAAACTGGGCACATCACAGGCTGGGGAATTATTCAGGATTATCATGTTAAAGTGCTGCTTGACTACACATCAGTGCAAAGTTAGAAGTCTCATAGTCAGGCGACGTATTCCTCACCAAAAAAGGAGAAAAAAAAAAAAAGTTTTCAGTGTGTCTCTTGTATGCCAAGACAGCAACTCTCAGCGGGCCTGTGGTATTTCAAACGTGATTGGGTCAACGATTTGACGTGATCTGTTCTCTAGTAACCGTGCCCAGGGGATTTGCTCTGTTTGAGTGTTGCTGACTGAGCCATGTGGCCCCCTGTTTCTCATCAATGATAGAGGGCTGGCTAAGGGAAGATGAAACAGAATCGGATATGGACCTGAATGAGGACTACCTCTGTCTTGAAGTCATCTTTACGACCCCATCAATTATTTAGTGGTTCGCAACGCGCGCACACACATATATACTCATACCATATCAGATAAGTACAATATTGCTGCATTGTCAATAATCACATTTTCTTAATGCAATTAAATTCATCCCCACAGAGTAATGTGAAATGTGCTTTAAACTTAAAAGAGAAACTTAGAATACGGAAAGCTGCAGCTTTTTTTTAAAAAAAGTTGCCCATAGTTGTGAATATATACACACCAGACATCCAGAGTTGACAAAATCTGAGTAAAGCATTACTCAAGTCAAATGTCACTTGTGTGTGGCTCTTTTATGTAAGTACATGTATGAGATGAGACTGAGTTGGCACTAGTAGTCCTTATTATGTCAAGACAGACTGGAGCTGCAAAAACAGAGCAGAAAATAAGGTTGCAAGGATGCATTCATGAAACAGATAGAGATCAAAGGACTGTTAAGTTCAGACTGAATGCTCCCTCAGAAGCCAAAAAGTAGCTTTTCTCATAATTTGTTTCTGTCACTGGGAGGTCCAAGTTAAAGTTATTAATCCTTACATTAAACCCCGAGTGCCGCATACTGCAGCTGTCACAGCGAATCGTCTCAATAAGAGTCAGAACGAAAGCCAGCATTCTGTTTTCATATTAGTCTCAAAAGTTTCACCACAGTTGTTCATTCTTGTTTTTGTTCTTTTCACAAAGCATAGACATAAATTTGATGTTTTCAAATCTGTGTGCAAACAGCTGCTTAATGTCGTTTACCTTCGATATCCAGTCGGTACGACTGTGACGTGTGTGTGTGACTTGTATTTGAATGTTTAAATCAATGCCATTGCTATTATGAAGAGAAAGACACAAGTGGAAAGGAAAAAATACCAAATGCAATGCGGCTTGTTATAGTTTCAGTCCTACGATACATTTTCTGCACGGAACGCTACCATATTTTTAGAAAATGTGCTACATTGCTTAAATATTTAAATATATTAATATTTATAATTATAACATTTACTAAATTATTTTAAAAAAGGTAGATTTTTTAGCACAACAAATGGTATAAAAAAAAAGGCTGTATCAACATTTTCATAGTATTTTATTTTGTTAACCTGCGTCTTTTTGATATTGCTTCATGTCGGTGGTGAATATGAGGCCTGCGATGTTAATTGAAATCAGAAGAGCAGTTATACTCAATAAAAAAAAACAAAGTGTGAATACGTTTCGGTTTAGTTTTTGATTAGATTGTGTAGAAGTGAAACAGCTGTGTATGGCAAAAATGTTGAGAACAAGTCTCTCGAGGCTTTAAAACTAATCTGTGACTGCTGTGGATTTGGTGTGTGTTAATACGATTTAAGCCTTAAAGAGTTAATCCCCAAGATCCTGAAGACACTCATTGAAATTGAGTTTTGCTGCATCTTCTCTGTATGTTAATTATCATCTCTGCTGTTAGGGAATCTACCATACATAAATTCACGCAGGAAAGCAAAGGAAATGATATATGAGGGCTACGGAAGAACAGCGAACACGTGGCTAATGAGCTGCTAGTGGTGGTTCATGTTTAGGCAAGAAGACAAGCCACCGTTTTCTTATAAAACGCCTATAAAACAGCATATGTTCTATCAGTTTAATCATGTTGGTTTTCTTGAAGGTGACAGACAACTCCCCCCATACGTACATATGTTTTCCTCTGTACAAAAAAGATACTTGATGTGATCCTCAAAGCAGACGTCTGATGAAAACAGATCGTCAGGTTTATAACATCTGAAGCAAAGGAGTAGTGAAATCTACAAAAAGGCACAGCGATCTTTGCTAACTTGCAACACCAATTGATCTGTTGTATTTGCAACAGCAAGGAAAAGCTCAAAAGTAATTTTAGGGTTTGACTTTTGCTGGCTGTGAGATGCTGCTGATCAGAAAATCAGCACACCACGAATAATCCCATTGCATACCAAAAAAAAAAAAAAAAAGTATTCTCTGTTTAAATTACTTTTCTCCCACTTCATAGACATCAGCACATCAGTTGTGCTTGAAATCTGGCTGTAAAAATGTGATTAAATCCTCCATATTGGTGTCAGAGGCAACACCGGGAACTAGGTTTTTCAAAATAATCACCCAAAAACAAAAATGTCAACTGAAAAGGCATATGCTTTACAGCAGTTTGAGGAGCAGTTACAACTCACCTATTTAGTGGGTCAACCACAATGGCTCGGGGGTGTGACATGTTCCCTTCCAACAGAGTTTTCCTGGTCTGGGAGGCTCTCTCCAACCTGGCAACGCTGATTGTCTTCCTATAGCCGTCGTTGGTCCAATACAAGTTATTCCCAATCCAGTCCACTGAGATTCCTTCAACATTGTCAAGTTCTACAACAGAATCAGCAGTACAGAATTCAGCAGAATCACCAAATTTACTGATAATATTATAAATGTGTAAAAAAACAACAACAAACAAACCAGGGAGCAACTGAGAAAACAAATTATTATAAATGCAATAGGGAATTAATATGAGTAGAAATCTTCTAAATCTGCAAAATTTTGCTTTGCCGTTTTTATGTTTACTTACTCAAGCAATAAAGCATTGTTTGGTAAGTATTGTCATTCTGTGACATCAAGTTGATTTAATAAAATGCACAGTACTTAATTATTGGCAAAACCTTGTTTGTATGAAAATTAAACACTTGAAAACTGTCTACAGAGTATTCCTTTTCCAGACATGCGTTTCTTTTCTTCTTGAGATGAGGTACAATTAGTTTCTAGTGCATTTGAAGTGTACCTTATTAGTGTTTTGAGTAGAGTGAGAGTGTGTGAAATGGCTTTAACCTTTAACCATTAAAGGTTAAAGTCATTAATGTCAGGAAAGGAGTCGTGAATTTATTCTAGAGAAATAGTATTAAATAAAAAAAGCATGTTGACTCACCGTCTTTGAGTATCGTCTCTCGACTGTTCCCGTCTATTTTCTGCCGCCCTATGAGGAAACTGGTGGTGTCAGCAAAGTAGATGTGTCCTAACTCAGCGTGGTAGTCGATAGCTCGAGGGTTGACCAGGTCCTCGATTGGCACCATGTGCTCATCGCTGGACTTGATGTTCATGTCCAGGCCTCGGATGACCCCTGGACGCCCCTTACCGTAGAACAGGAACAGATCGTTTTTGGGCTCTACAAGGCAAAAAAAAAAAAAAAAAAAAAAAAAGGACGGACCATTTTACTGTTATTGTCAATTAATTGGCCTAATTCATCAATGCTGATCGCAGCATTAAACCCCTTTTACCGGCCACATTGTTCTTAGATGTGAGCCAGAGCCAGGGCCATCCATTCACCTTAATGGAGCCAGTAATCAGTGCCAATGACCATACTCTCCCCCCTCAATCACACTTGTGCTACAAAGCTGCCTTGACAGTAGGAGAAGGAAAATGCTTGAGCAAACAGACAATGGCAATACTTACCTTGGCTGTGAACACTTCCTTTGATCTAAAATAACATGGTGTCTGGGTAGAAAGGCAAACATAGAGGCCTAGAAAGCTGAGGCAGCTCCTTGGCGGCCCACCAGCCGCTTAGGGGGCTCTATGTTCTCGAACCCTCTGGGATCCTCCGGAGAGGCAAGAAGAGGACTAAAGGAGGGGTTTCCAGTGAGAGAAGCAGACCCCTCCTCACTCTCAGCCCCTACCCAAGAGACTGTGATGCTGGGGGTGAGGACCACACATGCCTCACTTCAATTTATCATTTTGTGAGGAAGAGACCAACTACCCAGGAGACAATTAAACATTGCAAGAGACCCAGATATCAAACTCCAGCGTGACTGCTGCTGTATGAAGAAGCACTACCATTTAGCACCGAATCTCATTATGTTTAGGGAGACGGAAAAACGCAAGAGAGAGAGAGATAGCTGGTGTCATCAGAACATCTATAAGGGGGGAATAAATCAAATCTGTCATGCCAAGCCTCCCAATGCTTCGTTAACCCGATCGAAATGTGGTGAGCCCATACGATTGTGTCATCAATTTGATCTTCTGCTTTTATTGTCAACCACACAATGTCCAGCAATTGATCAGACCAGCCAACAAATGCAGACAAACTTAAAACCTCATTATGACAATAATCAATCAGGCTTGCGACAGGTCAATAGCGGAATGTCACTTACAAATGAGTCTGTGTCCACCAGCACTTATCTTTATCACTGTCAGTCTATGGCTGATGCATGTGTGGCACACCCTAATATGACACACGACCTTTTACAGGAACAATTGTCAATATCAAAAAGAGCAGTGATGCAGAACATTCACAGCCTTATGTTGTCCTTTTCGTGCATATGTCAGGATTTTTAAGAATAGGAGAAACTGACTATGACAGCCCTATACAACAGGATTTAAATGGCAAAAAAATAAGACAGGTTTAAAGGATATGTTATAAAATATGCAAACTAACTTTTGCAGGTCTGTCCATCAGAGCCCAGGCTGTAGCCAGTACGACAACGGCAGGTTCTGGACTTGTAGCTGCCACTGAGAAGACACATATGGGTACAGCCACCCGATTTTCCATATGAATCCACCTCACATGCATGACTCCTGACTGTGGACAAAATCAGAAATGACAAATAAATCATTATAAGCCAATAAAGCAAAACACAGAATCTACCCTCTCGTGTCTTGTGACTCTCAAGCTGGAGTCACAAGACACGAGGGGGTAGATTTTGACTTGTACTTGCATATGTTAATCCAGAAAATGTCCTTTACCTTTTGGCTGAGTGAGTTTGTGGTAAACACAGAGTCTCCTTGTATTCCCCAGGTTGGCTAGTGTCCTGCTCTCTTCTGTGATGTTGAACCTATGGATCTGCAGCAGCTCCACAGTCGAACTCCCTTTGGAAGGGTCAGAGTGGGTAGCATAGAGGTAGTCCTCAAACACAGCTAATGCATAAATGTACGACACCTGGAAAACAAGAAGATCCATGGTTCTTTTTTTAAATCATCCCTGAAGCCAAAAATAAGTAAAACCACAAGAGACATGAAAAAAAGAAAACGATAATAACCTAAATTAATGAGAGGACTTTTATCTCAAAACATGCAGCAAGCATGAGGTGGGTTGGGAGAGAGGAGGCTGTGGGCTGTCTGAACATTTGGCAGCCCACAGAGGGTCAAAAGCTGGACTCCTAGGGGAGGCCACTGGCCCTGACAAACACAGCCTCCATGCTACATTTAGCAGGCTGACACCCACACAAAGCAACATGGCTGAATGAGCTGTGTTCATAGCAAGTATATCTAAGCTCACTGGGCCACACCTTAACATCAGGGGCACCAATAAACATGCGTCAGATTAAATAAATAAACAAACAAACCACTCAGCCATATCTTTTTATGGAATTGGCCTTGGCACTCTACTTGCACAGGAGAGCTGTCAAAGCACATATTCCATATACTGTACTTGCATCTTTAATCTACAGGACATGTAATTCATGCTATTTGGTATTTGCTGGAGGGAATATGATGACAGAATCAACAAGACAGGATCAACCTCAGATGGGGGGAAATAGAAGAGCAAGGTTGTAGAGATTAAGAGATGGAAAAAGGTTAAAGGAATTGAAATTGTATTATATTGTTGCTTTTCCACAACACAGTACTAAAGCTGCTGTAGTCAATATATAAAAGTAACATATTGTACTGCCGCTACATATATGGAGATGGATTTTAAGGGAATAGTTTGACATTTTGGGAAAAATGCTTGCTCACATTTTTGCTGAAGGTTAGATGAAAAAAATATGTAATGTTCTCACATCTATATGAAGTAGCCTGTTATCTTAGTTTGGGATGAAGATTAAAAACAGGGAAACATTTAGTGCGACTCGGTCCAAATGTAACAAAAATCTACCACAGCAAACAAAATCTTAAGTAGAAATACAACAGGCTATATATATATTATGGGTTTTTTGCTGAACCCTATTGCATGTTTCTTGATCAGGTTCTCCAGCTTCTCAAATATGAATATTTTCTTGTTTCTTTCGTCATCAGTGACAGTAAACAGAATATAACACATTTGAGGTTATCACCTTGGGTTGTGAGTAACAGTGATTGACATTTTTCGCCATTTGAGCGAGGAAATAATTGACAGATTAATCGATACTGGATATAATCTAGTCTTTATGATAATGTAAGATAATGTCTCCTGGCTATAGCTTCATATTTAATGGGCAGACATGAGATTCATACTGAACACTCGGTGGAGAACACATTTCCATAACTGTCGAAAATTCCTTTAAGCAAGACACAGCAGTTACAGGCACTACTATCATAGCCAATCAGCCATAGCCATTTTCCTCTAGACTGTAATAGTAAAAAGAAATGGAGGGTATTTTGAAAGGAAAAGTTTTTTTTTTTTTTTTTTACTATTAGTATATTTAGCCAAATTCGAGGGAACTGAAATGTATACATTGCAAATCTGCAAATTCAAAGCATAAAAAATAAAGATATATAAATAGATATAAAATGAACATATTAACTGTATTTGGAAAGTGACATTTAAAATGTATAGCAATGTGATGGTATTAAACTCTAAGCAAAGTAGCCACATCTGGCCACTGATACATTGGCTATGGAAAAGATGCAGATAAGGGGTGCGTGACATGTAGATGCTGTAAAGATCTTTTGCCTACCAAGACCACAAATTAATGAAGGAAGCAATATTATACAAAGAACACCTGCAAACACAATAAGGTGCTTGAAATAGACGCACCCCCCACCACCCCTCATAAATGATGAGCATGTAGTCCAAGTTGCTTGAAAAGGTCTTTTAATGAATAGTCATAACCTGTGATGAAAGGCCTCAAAAGTACTACAGGAGAGAGAGAGAGAGAGACTATTGACATGCTCATTTGGAAGACAGCCCCGCATGTGCCTCAATTCCTTCAATTTAATAAATCATCTATTCAAAAGACCTTTTTCTGTGAAAATGAGGAGTGAATTAGAGCACGAGTAGTGAATATACCACCTGTCTTGTAGTGATAAAGTACTGTGCTGTAAATCAGAAAATTAACCAAGAACCTCAGGAGTCTACTAGAAAAGTACAGCTAAGAAAACCCAATGGTCTGTTCACATTCCCACTGATGTTTATTCACAGTGGCTCCTTATGATGTGAAGCCAATGAGAGACAAAAAAGCTCACAGTGAAATGTGACACTCACCTGGCTCCCGTGGATAATAGTGTGCCTGTTTCTGCCTTGGTAATCCACGACATCGATGTAATCCAGGTAGGCATCTGCCCAGTACACCAGCTTCTTGACTATGTCTAATGCCACAGCGGTGGGCTGCTCAATTTTATAATCCACCAGACGGGTCCGGTTAGTGCCGTCCATGTTGCAGCGCTCTAGCTTGGCCATGTTTCCATAGTCCGTGAAGAACATCATCCTGCAAAGCGTGGGAGTATTTCGATGATTAAATGCTGGAAAGGCTGCTGTCTACATTATCGGGGTCAAGAGACCGACTCTTTAAGGACCTGTTCCTTCTACATGCAATGAACATAATCTGTACAGACATTTTTATATGTACATGTTTGTTAATTTTTCTAACTTGTCTGATGTGATAGTGCAGTTTGCCTGTAGCCATTTGATAAAACAGAATCACACTTTACTTATCACTAAACCATCATGACTCTTCTGGCAACTGCATGTAAAGCTTTGGACATCACATGGTGAAGCATGTTGTGTGCATGGGGGCTGTATACGTGATACGAACATATGGTTGATTAGCTTATAACCTACAGTTACTACTTTGCGTTATTTATGAAGACAGAAGTTAGCATATCATTAGCTAACTATATTATACTGTCCATGTCTAGCACATTCACTGTGTGGGAGCCAGCCTTGGAAGTTTCTATATCAGTATTAGTAATGTTTGTGGCTCAGCTCTGTCTTTCATTGCATTTGGGGAAATATATAAGTTACATCCAAACTCACTGTCCAGATATACCCAAGAGTGACATACTACTTTAAAGTACTAACAATTATAAGACTCATAAATGGAGTTTTTCCATTCATATTTATGTTTATGATGATGACCAGGAACTGCAATGTCCAGGAACCTTTGTTGCATCTCACACACACCCATTTCCAGTCATCTCTCTGTCTTTAACAAAGGTATAAAAATGCCAAAAAAAAAAACAACAAAAAAAAGAATGTTATAATGCCAAACAAAACAAACAATAATCAAAACAATACATAGAAATGTTAAGTTTAAAAGAATCAGAACATTTAAAATTCATTGTGAAAATTCACAGTGAGGCTGCTTTTCTGATACATAGGAGCTCTGTAACCTGCAGGCAAACACAATAAAAACAACATTTCCCATTTCCTTTGTGGTAATTTTGGGGACATTTAGAAGGCATGCTGCAGAGGACCTCGGGGTGAAGTGTATATGAATAGACATTAAATGAGACAACGTGTGATGCATAGAGAAGACAAACCATTTAGTACCTCAGATACCGTGAGGTGGTCTTGAAAATCAATTGTAAAAGTCACAGGGAGTCAGTGTAACTCGTCAAAAGGGATTACATATTCTAATCTGTTTCTTACAATAGGGACTTAAAACATCAGACAACAACTAAAATGTCTTTTAAAATAAGTAAAGATCCCATGGATTAACAGCAGTGTTTTACTCAGGTCTGCACACATACAGTAATTAACAAGGCAGGCTTGCTATGCTGTCCAGCCGTGGCTCTTGTGAAGACAGAACTCCAACAGCCTCCAATGATAATGAGGTAGAGCCAGAGAGCGACGGAGCGCCGACTTAATCTTCACAAGTCAAGTCAAGGGAGAGATGGGCTGCCCTTTGAACCCTGGACCAGGCTGTGCCGAAAAACTGTCGGCATCAGCAAAGAACCCAGCTCCCCAAACAGGTGCACCTCCACAGGCATACAAATGATAGCTTTCTGGGATTAGGATGGTGCTGATGCTGTACTTGTGCATTCTGCAGCTACAATGAGATTCGTGTTGGATTCTGGAAATGGACACCGGTCATATAAACTGCATGGGACCAGAGAAAGACGATATGTGAGACAGAAGACTGAATAGACAATCAGTAAAGATGACTATACTCCAAAGTTGTTTTTTTCTGTGCTTCGTTTGTTTAAGTAGTAGCTTTCTGTGGCAGAAAATCATTCATCAAGACTAATACTTAAGCTGCTTTGTTCATATTTGCATTTTTTAGATTGAAACGCATGTCATGTTACAATGACACCCCTATGATATAATCACAGACTTTGACATTGTAAATATCTATAAATATCTGCCGTTCAAAGCATTCCTTGTTTTTATTGTTAAGAAAAATTAAACCATTTTTGCTGATGATAGCCTTCTTTAGATTGCTGTGTTTCAATTCCAGTAGCCACAAATGGTTGTAATCTTTTCTTCAATATCAATTAAACAATATGTTTTATATTAACATATTATTAACATATTAAAATAACATATTCTGATACCGGCAGACTGACCAACACAGTAAAAGAAACTGCGTGTGAAATTGAATACATCATTTCTACCTACAGGCTCCTCTCAGCATCAGGTCAGTAGTATATCTGCAACCATTATGTTTCTTTAATAATATAATGTGCACACTGGGACAGAATGAAAGTGATCGAGTATCTAAAATTAATTTTAATAAGGACATATTATGCTTTGTCTGGTTTTCTGTTATGTTATGATGTCAGATAGTTAGCTCTGAATGTGACGATATTTTCTAGCTGATGTCCCTAAAAATAAAAAATAAACATCCAATATCGCTGATATACTGTTAATTCAAAGCGGCTAAAAGGTTTTTGTGTATGAACAAATCATACTTTCCTTCAGAGAAGAAAAGCTGGTCCATAAAATAGCTTTCTTATAGCAAAGTTTAAAAGCCTTTTCCAACAGTAAGTGAGGCAGGGAGACAGAAAGAATAAAAAAAAAAACAATAAAAATGGAGTGTTATACCAGAGCATATTCTATAAACACTGTTCCTCACAATGTGCTGCTGTCTAACACCTCCCTGATTTCTTGTGTTTTCACCCCATTGCTCCAGGCTGACAGACCTCTCTCAGGCTCGCATCTTCCGCAACTGCTATACCCATGTCTCCCCAATTAGAGGCAGGAAGAAGACTTGGAAAAACTTCAGTGTCTTATACAGTCGATCTAGCCAGCAGCCGCCATGTCCAGTCCCCTTGAGGGCCAGCACACTATATCCATATTATCATCCCTCTATATACACACACACACAACAGAATGGACATTTGTGTGTGGAAGTCGTGCACTATTATGACAAAAAACCCTGAATAACAAGCCTACAAGGTGCAGTATATTTACCATATTGCTTTCTCATGGCTGACAGACATTTAATGAGAACACAGAGACGCTGGCAACCAAATGAAAACTGTATGTATCATTAAGAGACCAGCAGCTAATTAGACTCAATAGTTGATAGCGGTAGCTAACCCGAGACGCTGTATTTCTATTAAGATGCAATGTCAAGATGTACAGTTTATCGTCTTGGCCCCTATGAGAGCCGGTCAAGATACAGATGCATCTAGATGCTTCCCTTTGTTACTGATGTTTAGAAGTGGTCATTACTTTGCCATGACCTACATCTACTAATGAGACACACACACTCTTCTTTTCAGGAAAGGTGTATCATTATTATTAGATGGATCGTGATTTCTGAAATCTGAATCTCAAACAGAAAAGAAAAAGGTGTATCATTAAAAACTTGCTCTAACTCTGAGTCTGCAGCCAGTGCCTGTGTCCTCGATATAATGGCCCCGCTCCACTCTTGCTCGCTGCATATTGGAGGGTAGAAGGGGTTTTGAGCTGCTGACAACTGGAATAATAATAGAGAAGCCGTCTCTATTCTCCAAGTTCACACTATAGTATAGCTGCTTGCAATTTATTCACATTACTGTATTTGGTTGGTTTGTGTGTTGTTGTTTTTTTTTGAATGATAACACAAGCTGTCACCGGAAACCTAATAAATAAGTTCTGTAACATTCTGATTCAGGTGATTGTCAACCACATGCTATATTTTATTTTATTTTTTTTTCTTCACTGTGAGTGATGTAGGAATACTTTTGACTCCACAGCTGCTCAGCTCTTATGTGATTTCTACAGAGACAAAAATTCCTGTTGGGTGAAATCTGTGAATACAAATGAATTGTAGACAGAAGAAAGCATCGCCGGCTATCCACCAAATTACACAGCTCAAAGAGAAAAGGACTGAGAGGAAAGACAGGGAATCATTTCATTGTAACCTGCTCACAATCTTCCAGACAAGTCAATTGTTATGCAGAGTGATTTTTTTTTTTTTTCCTTCTTCCATGATTTTTTTTTTGGTTAACAAAAGATGCATCATGATAAATGAGCCCTGCAAAGCTTTCAGAGATGCTGTATTATATAGGCTGTAGGAACACTCACCCCATGAGAGGATCCAGAGCTATTCCTTTAGGATTCAGCAGGTCTAGTTGTAGGATAGTAACACAAGTGTTCCCACTACGGTCGCAGACAAATATCTTGTCAGTGACCCGGTCAACGAAATAGAAGTTGCCTGTCAGCCAGTCAATGGCCATCTGCTCGACATCTGCAATCAGAAAACAGGGGTAAAACAGCTGAATAAAAAATAAACATTGGATCTATTCACACTAACATACTATCTTGATGCATAAAAATATAGAGTGATCCTTTAAATTATACCATGGCTGCTAGCTAGCAGATTTACAATGAATATTTGCAAGGATAATAATAATAAGTACATATTTATACACATTTTATTGTAAGAAATAGAAAAACGATAAATATAGTCATGCGTGAACCACACAGACTTATCGTCAAGCATGTTTGAAAATTTATGAGACCAGATCAGCGAAAAAGAAAACTCTTTTGAAATAGTAAAGATGGTGAAGCCTGTTGGTTTTGAAGGACAGCTGTAGGGGGAAAGGTGAGTTGCCAAAACCGCTGAGGATAACCTTCTTTCAACTGCACAGATAATGAATAGATGGAGAGCTTGCAGGTAAAAGTCTGAGAGAGGAAAAAGAGAGCGAAAGAAGGATGAGCCTGTGCGTGTGAGAGAGAGTGCTGGGAGATATCCAAGTGTATCTCAGAAAAGATGCACCGCTATCCTTTATTCTTATAGGTGAGTGTGGTCATGATTTAAGTGCAGATAGCCACTTTAATTTAACAGAAAAGTAAGGAAAAGAAAGAAGCTTGTGAGATAAGGCTATGAACGGCTGAAAGCATACTTAGCAAATGTTGTTGTGTTCTTATTTCCTGTTCCCGCGTGAATCCACGTAGATTCCTTGTTTCAGCACAGCGAAGTTGCCCAGAGGACTCTGTGGACAGAACCCAGCATACACTGGGGTCCTGGCTGTGCTGGAAATCCAATGACAATGTTCCATTCACACTCAGAGACCTCAGAGGCTGGAGGCCCGATCCATTTAGATGGGTGATGACAATCCGGTCTGAACCACCAATGAGAAGCATTGGACCTCTGTCACCAGGATCTGACGAGAAGAAGGAATTGGTTTTATTTTGGTAGAACATTTATTTTTTTTATTTTTTTATTGGTGAAACATCAAGAGACAAAATGAAATCCAACAAGAAAAAATCACCACTCAAAAAAAGGAATAAAGAAAAACAAAAATACATTCTAAATGAGGGTTTGAATAATGGAAATATGCAGTGAAAAAAAAAAAGACAAGCTTAATTCACACACAGACTCAAGAAAAGACAGAAGATCTAACAAATTAACTCAAGTAACGGACTTGACATTTTTCCACGCTCTTCTCTCCTGCTGGAAGTCATGGCAGGATGTAGCACCCACAGTGATAAAACTGGATAAGGTGCTTTATTGGTTGAACTGACTGTGCATTCTTTGACATCAGCTTCAACCCCAAAAAAGGGGCTTTTATCCCAAACTGCCAGGCAAGTTCAAGACAGATGCTGCCCTCCTAATACACTTCTCTTCCCACACTGAATCAAATGACCAGGCTCTCAATCAAGCATGGATTATGTTAGCTCAAGTAACAAGAATAGCAAAGCTTTTCTCGAAGAGTCATATTGCTCTGTGCCTTTGTCCATTGTCATCTATGAGTCACACCATTGCACTAGCTTCACATGTTGCTTCATTACAATGAATGCAGACACTGTAGTTTATTTTGGCACCGTCCTACTGTCCTGCTTTCAGAGACAAAAGATCAGGACCGCATTAGGCCCAGGCAGTGTGTCACGCTCCTGTCTGAGAGTCTGCGCTGACCAGCTGGTCCCCCCCATCTTCATATGGACCTTCTCCACCTGCTTCAAATGTCCCCAAGAAACCCTCCATCACTGGACTGAACGACTACAAGCCCATCGCCCTCACGTCTGTGGTCATGAAGTCCTTTGAGAGACTAGAAAGTACAATCTACCTCAGGAGCTGCTGATCCAGTTTTACACTGCTGTCATTGAGTATGTCCTCTGCTCATCTATCACTGTCTGGTTTAGATCAGCCACCAAACAGGACAGGAGCAGACTAAAATGGACAGTCAGGTCTGCAGAATAGATTATTGGTGCCAACCTGCCCACCCATCCAGGACTTATACTCTTCCAGAGTCAGGAAGCAGGCGGAGAAAGTCGCTGCAGACCCCTCACACCCTGCATTATTTACGAGTTGGATTTATGTTAGGGGCACAAATAGAATAAACCGTACACTTTTGTCTTTGCCAGAGGACGAGTGATTCAATCAAGATCAATTCTTAATAAAGACAATTTGTTTAGTTTTACCTTCAATCTTACACTGAAGCTGTTAATATGATTTTCATACCCCGCTGCTCCTCATCTTGTGGACTTAGAGAGCTCTACTGTATTTGAAATGTATATTCATGAGCTTTTACAACTAATGGTAACCTCATAGTTATCGCTGTATCACCATCACTCTCTGCTAAATTAATATTAATGCATGTGAGCATTGGGTTCAGTTAAGTTTATGGGTAATCATATTCAGTTTATTCCTGGTAGGACACCAGTCACATTGATTAAAAGCTACAACAGCGGTGTTCTCCCCAGCTAGGTGTGTTGTGCCGCCAGCTATTTGCAACCCATATATGCCATAGTGACAACATTTTAAAAAAAGAAAAAAAAATTCAATTTATGGTTCAACGCACAACAAAAAAAAAAAAAAATAATATATATATATATATAAAAAAACACCATGTGAAGCTTGTTTACTTGTTGATTGCAGACCACCAAAACACAGTACGTCTTTTGGTTGTCTTATTTCTAAGTAGGCTGTTTTACTCATTGGGACAGATTTGTTACTAGCAACGTGCATTAGCATAAATCAGGGTGACGCTGGGCATTGTCTCCGCACAAAATACTTCAGACTGCTCGCGCTTAAAATTTCATGCTCATTAATTTTATCATTATCCTGGCCTGACCACATCTACCCATTTCCATGTGGGTGATAGATGTGGTCACTACTAAACCACATTAATCTTGCCCCACCAACGCTGGGAAGTACCAAGGAGATGATAAGCTTGAATTTCCACTCCAGTTTGAACAAAAACCCTGTTTATTATTAGAAATGAAACATACATACTATGCAGATTACGTCGTTTCCTCGATGAAAGTATGCCGCTCACCTTGTTTGGCTTTGCAAGATATCTTGTCAGGCTGTAGGATGTATCCTTCTGTGCAGCTGCATCGGTATGACCCGTAGCTGTTCGTGCAGGTTTGGCTGCATGCACCATACATGGCACATTCATCATGATCTTATGGAAAAAAAAAAAAAAAAAAAGAAGAGAGTCATTTGTAACAAATTAGGTGTGCTCAAACATGACCCAAATACATAAAGTACACTTAATGTGGCCTCACTCTGGCACTTCAGGCATAATTACTTTTATAACCAAGGATCCTCTTTTGGAGCTGCAGTACCCTATAAACCACTCTTTCATATGTCTTTCCTAAACAGGATCAACTTCAGGAAGCACTTCAGCTTTGTTATACCTCTATTCCTCCAGCATAATTATGCTATTTTATGCAATTTTTTTGTGTGGTATAAAATATGCGCAGAGTCTTCCTTGTTGGCTGTCAGAAACCTGGTGTTCAACACTTACTGTATGAAGATAAAAAAAAGCAAGAGAAAGAGACACAGACAAATTGTGTATGTATATGTGTATGCATGTGTGTTGGGGTGTAATGTACTGCGCATGGGGACCTGCCTGCAGACAGATGGTTCTCATATACCCACCACCTCCTGTTTATTCATCTGAGGGAAGTCTTGCCGTGGGCACAAAGAGAGATTCATTTGGGAAAGAAGAAAAAGAGAAAGAAAAAGAGGCCTCCATCAGTGCTGCTGAAACCTACCTCTGCAGCTTGTCCCGTCTTCGCCGACCTCAAAGCCGTCAGCGCAGAAACAAAAGGTTCCATTTCTCGTCATGACGCAGCCGTAGCGACACCGGAGCTCATGGCAGGCTGACAGGAGCTCTGCAGGGGGAAAAAGAAAGAGAAGAAGAAGAACTGGATTAAAAAAAGGGTGTGTGAAAAAGGGAAATTACTCTCCGATTTGCAAAATTACTTTATCGCTTTCTTATTGTCATAGCTCTTTCAGTTACACCAGCTCATTTGTCAATTTGCAATTAAGGGACAAGTTTAAAACTCGTCTTAGACAAAAGTTTCTATGAATCACCAAATGGAAATTAACTGAAAGAGATCCTTACATATGTCACATACAAATAATCACTGCTTCTAGTGTAATGACTGCCCTGTCCTTGTACAGGCCATATGAATCATGACCCTGCAATCACAGACTGCTGATGAGTATTAGCGGCATTGCATTAAGTCGTTTGACACACTGATCGACTGTAAGCAGTGCTTAAGAAGTGCCATCACAGTAATTTTCCATGTATTTCTTTGAATGTTGTGATCTGTGAGTATGGTTTGTATAGCACCAATCTTTTCACAAAAAAAAAAAAAGAACAAAGAACAGCCGACTATGGCATGATGAATGTTTAGAGGAATAAATGGCACAAATGAAAGCGTGAACCTTTAATTGTGCAAAGATTGATAAGCCACTTGCTGAACATTAATTAATGTCAATTTACAGCCCAGACAATAAAGCTTGCATTGATCGTCCCTGGTCTTTCCTTTGCTAACCATTTCAAGAAATTATGAAATGACACAGCAACAAACCAAATTACTTCTTGACAGGATGTATTGATATTAAACAGCAAAGTGGGGACTGAACAACAATCAAATCTTCAGTTCTTTTTTCTTTTTTTATTGTTATTATATTGTGAATGAATACACACTCTTGACAGTCTTGGTATTATGTGATGTCAGTAGATCAGACACTTTTAAACACTTACTGGAGTTATCAGAAGTCACTTTTTCATTACAGTATCAAGCTTTCATGCTAGCTCACTGACACATTAAGATGAATGGTGCGGCTGTATGGTTTGGAGAGCAATGTATAAATCTCAGCGAGTGCTTTTGGGAGACCAATGTGTCAACTGATAATCATAAAAAAAACTGTAACAGTAAAATACAGTCAGTGTTGACTGACATGGTGGAGCTGAGAATAAGACATGCACACACTTTTCTTTGTTGCTTTTAGTCCTATTAAGAATTTAATTTGACATTTGATACTACATAAATACTCACAACTCTTTAAGTCTAAATATGACTGCAGTCTGTACAAACTACTGCTATTCATAATAAAAAAAAACAATGGCCCTGTTACCTTTAACAGCTTCAGAGAGGCTGAGATGGAATTACAGGGGTGAACTTTCTGTGTATTTAGTTTTCATATAGCCCTCAGATGACTTATGACTGACAGGAAGTTAAGTAGAAAATGCCTGAATTTTCATTTCAGGGCAAACTATTTTTTATTTTTTTTTTTTTTTTGAGGTGATAGAGAGGAAGCAAACACAGAAGTATTAAAATGGTAAATGCCCAGTAGCCTCTGTTCTGCAATGACTTCTCACTGATTCATAGTGGTGAAATGACTGATAGTGGTAGAAAACTGGAGCTCAATAAACTGTAAAAAGATGTAAAATATATATTTATATATATATTTCAGAGAGCCATGGTATTTCTTTTTTTGTGTGTTTTAAAGGATATGTTGTTGACATAAATCATCAGCATAAACCATAAAGTGTCACTGGCAGGCACACCGAAAGATTTCGCAACACTATAAATATGCAAACATTCATCCAAAATTACCAAGTGAAGTTCAAAACACACTAGGTGGCAGACAAAATAAGACGAGGCATGCCAGATAAAAAAGTCTAAGTATCAGAGCCAGTGAAATGGTGTTTTCATCATACCTAATAAAAAAAAATACATTCTTGTACAAACTAAATATAGAGATCTTTGAGAAATGAAACACATTTCTGAATATTATGTCCATATATGCACGTTTTTTTATATAAATAAGTTTATTCACATAATAATAATAATAATACTAAAGAAAGATTTTGAGTCAATTGATCATCAAGCAGATTCTGTAAACGTACAGCGATTTCACAGATGCATATTGCAGCCAATGCTCAGTGTGAAATACCACAGTTGTTTGTAACAGTGTCTGTCATGGGCTTGGTGACACAGTGTGTGTCCAAATTGTTCTCTAACTGCTGAAACTACCTCCAACTTCTAACTGCACAGAAAAAGACTCAAAATGCTGGAGATTATCTCAAACCAAGTCATTTTCCCCCCGAACTGAGACAGACAGGCGTGCCTTAAAATACCTCTTAGAGTCAAGCTAACATCACCTCCAGACAAGTCAGAAATGTTAGTAAGGGACTAACCCTTTGAAAACATTGATGTTAAGAAACTCTACTTACTAGTGTAAGTTTCTATTACTCGCTGCAGCTCACTGCCCTAAAGAGGAACTTGTCTCCGAACATCATGTACAACAAATTTGCATTTTCTAATCGTTTTTTGAAGAAAAAAAAAAAAAAAAAATATGCAGAGCTTGTTATTAAAGACACAATGTTCATGTGTCTCAGTTTTCTTTGATCAGACTCGCTGAAAATCTCAAAGGTGATTCTATTGATGTTCTTCAGTACAGTTTTACTGCTCCCATTATGTTTTATCAGCATACCAGCGGCATAAGTGCCACATTTTAACAGCACATTCCTTTACTACTCTCCTTCAATTTATAAAGAGATTTGTTTATGTGTGAAAGGAAATCCTTACACACATATACGGTACACATGCACTGTTAAAACATGCATTAATGTGGCCAGTCCTGACATAAAGAGACACTGATTATGACATAAGACAAAACTTTTGCATCTGACTTGTTTTTTTTCCCTTCAGATCAGGATACATGCTGCATTTCAACCTGTTCTAAAGGCAGCAACAGTCTGAAAGGATTTTCAACCTTGGCCATATTGAGGATTGAATGTATTTCAAAGTAAAAGTACCTTAATTCACTAACGAGCTTATTTGCAGCTTTAGTTAACAATGACAGTTGACGTTGACTCTTTCATTTATATTGTGAAGGCCAAACTGAAAGTGAATTAAAAAGTGATTAAAACACTTGCTTCCATATAGCATCAGTTAACAGTAAAATAAATAAATAAATAAATAAATACTGTGACATCAAAATGATGAGTTTTGGTTATTTTGGGTTCTGTGATTTCATAGTATGCTGGAGAGGAGTAGAAAGGAGAAGTCATGGCAAAGTGGAGCCACATGAAGCTCTACCATGAAATGACAAAACACTGAATACAATCAGTCATCATAGTTGGCAATGGCTGTTTGAAAATAACCAGAATTACATCCACCCACGAAGATACACAGTGAAATATGTCTGCTTGAACAGACGCATTGTCACTGGCTGCTATCTTTCTGAGGTATTAGCATTTGAATGGCTCAGTATAGACAGACTTTGGTTGCCCTTTCGAACCGCCTTACACTTTGCATATACTGTATGTCAATCAAATTTAAGCTCAACAATGGTTGTATAAGAAAAAAAAAAAAAAAAAAAAAAAAAAAGCTAGAAGAACGTAAAAATATAAAAATAATCTGACACTAATTTATTTAGTTATATTTCACTTCAGTTATCACAGCTCCCTTTCTTCCTCATAAGCAAACAGTTAGCCAGTTAGCTCCTGTAAGCTAGAGCAACAACAATGTCAAAGTCAAAGTATTTCTGAATCAACTATCCAACTGCTATTGTAAACACGGTACACGGACATAGAAACTAACATCTCTAAAGCTAACGTTAATTCTCTAAAGCTTAAAGCTAATTATCCAGGTGGGGATGAACTTGACAATGTTAGCCGCTAATCTTAGCTGGCTAATTATTGAGCTCAGCATCGTTTTGAATCTAAATTTCTTCAGAGCAAAGTCTGTGAAGATCAAAAAATAAATAAAAAAAAGCTAGAGGTCCAAAAATCACTCCTGAGTTATTATGTCGTGCACTATATTTACTCTCTGCCATTATATTTTAGTGTCTGAATTTATAGTAGGGCCTAAGAGTAATAATCCAAGCTCTCAAGCCAGCCAGGATAGTTAGCTGTCTTGGCTTGACAACACCACTGTCATGAAAAGTGACATAATGAATTAAAAGAAGAATTTTTTATAAAAGACCATTTTTGGATTAATAAAGTATAAAATTAAATAAATAAAAAATAGTTAACCTTTCTATTATTATAAAATATAATGATGAGATGACATTTTAATGACAGTCAGTTGAACGTTCATAATTTCTTCATTTATTTTACAAATAGGTGGCTCATTTTCTACAGAATATATTCATGCGGTTATATATTTCATGATGTCTAATTTATTTAATATCGATCTCCATAAACCACGCTTAACTCTGCTAACTTAATATATAAATAAATAAACGATTCTGCAAATCCCTATTCTGCATTTCTACATGAATAAACAGATAGTTAAAATAATATGCCACAAATAAAAAAAAAAAAAAAAGTATATTAAAATTCTGGCTATGGTTAGGCATTTTGAGGTAGCTACTTCAAAATAAAAGTGGGGTCAATAACTGATGCTGCCTCACTTCTGTTTGGCCCACCCTCAAGGTTGCATGTGGACCCCATGTGCATTGTTATTCATCCCATGGTGCGGTAACTAGCATGCCTCCCTGTTGTGAAGCTGTATGCAGAATGACTGCACGCCGAGGTGAAGATATTCAAAGCTAATCCTTATATCTGCTCAAAGACACCAGATGATCAGTTTTCCCTCTTGGCAAACACAGTGTGCTACAGGGTTTGTATATGTGGCACTGAGCCTAGATGATGATTTGCATAGAGCTTTGCATGCAGCACATAGTACATGAGTCAATAGTAAAGTACATGCAGTAGCCTTTATGCTATGGTCAGCAAATATGCTTTGGATTCGTTGTGATTTTATTTTTTTTCTGGTATCTATCCCCTATTTATCTCAATATTATTAATACTGGCATCATTGTAAAATACCTCTTAAAACATTCATTTTATCTTCTATCATTAGCACATAGCTCCCTACAAATGAGGAAAAACACAGTTGTGAAAAACACATTAGAAAGGAAAAAATACACTCAAATTAGGAGTTGAGTCACAAAGATGTGAGCAAACAGCATACTTACTGTAATTATTTCCATTGTGTTCTCCAAAAAATAAAACGATTTTTCAGAAGTTCAGAAAAAAAATCATAAGGTCATACACAAGTAGACATAAAACACTAACCTTTCACAATGGCAAAGATTTGTAAAGTGTTCGGATTACTGGATTATATGCAGTTGAATGTTATTCACTTTGAAACACATACAGACATATGTATTCATGACAGCAATCCCTGCCTCATTTGCAGTCAACTGCAGTCTAATTTGCTGTAATCAGATATATGAACAGAATGATTCTAGCAATCGCACAAAATTAATTCAATCTGCTTTCACATTATGTCTGGTAAGAAAGAAAAAAAAGAAAAAAAAAAAGGCTTTTGAGATATGTGAAACTCGAGGGATCCTCCCTTTTTAAGTTTATGATCTTCTCAAATTCTATCAGTGATCTGGAAATTGTAATGCCAATACATCTCCGGCAGAGCATATGGGCTTAACTGAACATTAACCGTGGGATTCAGTTTTTACATTTCAGCAGCATGTAGTGTATGGTAATTATCACAAGAAATAATATAATAATAAAAGAAGCCTTTTCCCTTCTTATGCTTAAAATATTCAGAACTGTAATGTGAAATAACAGTGGTTGCTGTGCACTGTTCTCTACTGATAAACAATTCCCAAACATTTATGATATGAATCATGTATATATATCCTTTTTTTTTTTTCTCGTTCTATTTACTATGAAAATCTATATCACTCCACAGTATCACTCAAACAAAAGGTCACACATCTATCTAGCAGGCCTTGAGCAGAAGTTCTTCGGACCTTCCACATTCAGCCACACAGATGGCAGAGTATGAATGGTGAGTGTTGCACTGTTCCTCTGCCAATATAAACAAGTAGCCTCACCATGGGCAAGAAAAAAAAGACTAACCCAAGGCTAACAGTCAGATTCCCCCGTCTAGCCTAATTACGGCTTCCCTTTAGGAATGGTCAAGGCCTTTGTCTCCGAATAACCAGCCTTTACCCAAAACTCCTGTTTGCAGTCAAGGCCTATAATTAATGTGGGAGCAAATTGTAATGCAAAGGCAACACATGGGGTATACTCGTGGCTGGCTCGAGGTCCTTTAATGAGTGGATTACCCACCCATAAATTAGGAGTTTAACCCATTCTGCAGGTCTGTAGCTGTGTGGTTGGTATCCTCTGGGTGGCAAGAATGACAAGATTGATGCCACAACGCTGAAACTGGGTCACAAATACTCTGGGGTTCAAACATTGAAGAATTTCCACAAGTATGTGCAAAAGGAATATTATTTGTATTTGTAAGATGTGCTATGCACTGGCACCATTTATTGACAAGGGCTTAGGAAGTTATCTGAGAAGCTTAAGTGTGTCAGCTTTGATGTGACACGGAGCTGTCCGGATGGTCCACAAGGTATAATTTTCCCAGAGAAATTGAGAGATACATCCACATATACATGGAAAAAAAAAAACTGTAATCCTGTAGCTCAAACTAGGGCTCGAATGTGACAGTAAATGTTGTTAATCCCTCAAAGCACAATTTGCTGAGGGATTTTGAGAGTTGGTGCACAGCCAGGTTTCTGACATGCCCTTAAATATTGGAGGGAACATGATGGGTGTGGGTGTTAAAAAATCTTCCGGCAAACAATGAAATTTTAATTCCAACCACTCTTGAGGAAGAAAATCCGCTGTAATAGGATTTGATGACACCAGATTGTTTCCTCATATTAGGGAGAGTAATGATATGAGTGACAATATCTTGCCAGTCTGTGGAACAACAAAGTAAGATGCATGAAATATTGATTGCAAAGTGTCTGCTCTTGTTTCTATAATGTGGAGGGGGGCCTGACAGTCAGTCCTAACCAGGGTTACCAGTATAACAAGAAACAGCCAAGCAAAATCTGACATGGAAGTCGAAAGGAGATAAATTTAATACACGTTATACTTTAACAAATTCCTTGAAAATGATTTTTAAATCATCAGATGCATCTGTGTAGGGAATAAAACACTATTAAAAAAATAACAAGCTCACCCTGTCTGGTGAGGTAAAATAACACACAGTGCATTGGTGGTGGCGGTGTACCACCGGAGAGAGGAGAGCGATCACTTTGACTTGCTTACTGTAAATGTTCCATCCATTAGAGGAGCAAAAATTTAATAAATATGCTAATATGTTACAGTCTACAAGGATGGTTAGCGGCACAATTTAAACCTGAGAAACGCTTAAAAAAAATAATAAAAAAATTTAAAAAAATGATTGAGCTGTATTCGTGGGTAGTCGTTTCCCGAACAAGAGCGTCACTTATCATAGGCTCCTTCACCCTGGAGAAAAAGTGTTTGTTTGTTTGAGTTGTTGTAATGAAAAGTTAATCAAGTGAGATAATTGAATGTTGTTCAGAGACAGAGGATGGGAGGGAATGTGCATGTTTGACATTGTTTGTTTTTCAGAGGATTTATTATGAAAAACATAAAGAGAAATATATACTATATATATATATATATATATATATATATATATATATATATATATAGGTTTTGGGGGTTTTTTTGGATAATTTTTTGTTTCAGGATGTTAGAGTCAGAGACTTAAAAAAACCAAAAAACTCTTTAAGGTATCTCTTTGACATTATTTCTCACCTCCATGTCAGTAATGAGATGTTTTCTGCTACTTTTCAGCAAATGTACTCAAAAAGACAACTATAATTCAAATCCCCCAAACAGCTTAAATCAGTGTGTTCTCCGTAGAGGGCGAACACGTTGCCTTTGATGAGTTGTGCTGTGACATGGAAATCATTACCGCATAAAAGTCCAGATTACCCCGACGTGGCAGAAAAAGATCCATACATTTTGACATCAAATACATTTAGAGAGCCTGGGCGAAGCATTGTGTAGGTAGAGGTAACAGCACCTCATCACATTCAATGACATTCAGAGGATTATTCCTACTGATGATCTTCTGCTGGTGTGAGCGGGGTTTGTCCAATCAAATGCAATCACAGTTAACTATGCTCCCCAGGAAGCAATCGGTGACACTGCTTTTGTTTCTGTGTCATTATCCTTGTTATTAATTCCATAAGTCATTTTTTTAGCCAAAATATACCCTACATAAAAGATGGTTAGATTTGATTGATGATTTAATGCTTTCAGTGTCAGTATGTACACAAACTGAAAGGATAGATTCACATTCTCCACATCTATCTTGTTAATATACTGACTTTGTTAATATACAAGTTTAACAAGCCAATCGCCAGAATATCACGATTTGGATTAAATAATAATAATAATAATAATAATGTGGTTTTAACAGCAGAAAATTAGGTGGAAAATGTGCAGTGGTGCTGCTAAAAATACTTGGTTTTGTCAGTAGAAATGGTCTTGCAATGGTCTCGAACTCTCTGCTGCTTTGGCAACTCTCTGCCATCTAACCTCCTGATATCTAACTGCCACTTTACCCGTGATACGTATTGTAAAATGCAGGTGAACAAACTGGAGCATTTAGCAGCTAAAGAGGTTCAAGGTATCAACTTAAAAGATGATGATATTCTGGTTCCAAGTTTCTGCTGCCCCCAAGTGGCCAACAAATCAGTCAATGCGGGTTTAAGTCCAAATCTTCATTATTATTGTAGACAAATGAAAAAGTGTTTATTAACAGCAAAAATGTGCTGTCGGTTCATGTCCAAGTCTCATTTGAACACATTTTGGGAACAAATAATAAACACTTGAAGATGGATAACTACATTCACACAACTCAAGTGAATACAATAGTAGAAAGGCTAAGGATCGTGTTGCATCGTGTCTAATTTTTTGCAGTGTTACTTGAACTAGGTCTGAATTAGCTTCAGACGTAATTCCTATTAAGCAGGAGGGTTAACAAAGAATGAACTGAATTTATTGTGTGTTGTACTTGATATTTAAACTGACCTGTTTTCTGTGTGAGAACGATTTTTTTTTTTTTTTTTTTTCCCTGCCGCACACTTTTTTCAAAAACAATTGGGCTGATTAAATGTCAGGTAATCATGAGCTATTATTAAACGAGGTTATTAATGATGAATGTAATGGTTTGGGTCGAGCTTAGTCAGGGATAAAAATACCAGAGTACTGAATGCGTTATCTAAATGTCAGTAAAAATGAAAGACGTGCGCTGGATGTTGCTTTCGTATTAACAGCCACTTTTTATGTTTCACTCAGAATGAATGTGGTTTAACCTAAGGCGGCTAAATACTACAAACTATGGCAGGAGAACACATCATAATAAAACGACCACATGGGGAACAGTAAACGCTGGTTATGTTTGTTTTTTTTAACACATCAGGTATCATGAAAAAACTCAGATGTGGCTCTGAAGAGTGTACCACCTGCTTTTTGTATGCATCTCACTTAATAGCATGTCCTTCTTCATTTGCATCATGCACTGGGTACAAAAATAACTTATAAGTGGCCAAAGCACTGCAGTGCAATACCAAGAAAATATGAATGTCTCATAGTCCTTTTTGAACCAATATTGATTACTATGACAACTGAGCCCAGGCTAATATGTTTTGTATTGGCTCATTAAACTTAATGCTGGTCATCTTTTTTGGGGAATACACACACAAAAATTCACTATTTGCAATGACACATTATGCACAAAAAAAGGTAAAATACGTAGATTTTTTTTTTTCTTTCATGTGAACGTAGCATATTATGAAGTTTGTCGGAAAATAAGACTTATCTGTGAAAATCAGTACAGTCTATCCACCATTATTACCACAATATTACTACTGGGAGACAAAGTAATATTAGGGGGAGGGAAATTCAATAAAGCTCAGAAGTTTTATACAGAAAAAAAAAAGACTAAGGAGCTAAATTTAATCAAATCCCATAACCGGTTGATATTTGAAGGCGATACTTATCTAAGGACCAAGATTATAACCACGCTTTTGTGGAAATTAATAGTAAATGAAGTTTAAAGCAAAAAAAACCAAAACAGTATCACTGGTTTTAATACGCAGCTGTGTAATTTCCTTCACTGTAGCCAAGGCTGCGTTACTGCCATTGACTTTGAAACAGCAATGTCACAGTGCTGTTGAGTTAGTGTCACGATTCCATCAATGTGTCAATAAAGCAGAATGCAGACTCTACATAATACCACTAACATTTCTATCTAAATTTAATCATTTAATTATGGTGTATTTACACACACAAATATATAATATATAATAATAATAATAACAACACAACAACTGTTGGCTGGCAGATCAGTCTGCTTGTACTGGGCAGCTTCCAGGTGTAAATGTGGTCAGAGCATTCCTGCAAAAGAAGGTAAATGGACTGCACTTACATAGTGCCTATCTACTTTAACGGACAAAGCACTTTAAAAGACAAGGCATCCTTTCAGTGAAACGTCCTTAAATAAATAAAGGTTAAAGAAAGTCTCTAAATTCAGTTTCTAAGCTGCTAATGGCATTTGTATTTTTCACTGTCTTGTGGATGTGGAAGAAATATGTTTATGTCCACTTTCTGGGACTGCCTAATGATAACAAAGAAGTCTGAAGCTGAATCGTGTTTGTTTAAGTCTGACATTTGTCTTGCTCAATACAAGCAGCGGAGACTTCACAGATCCCACGACACAGCCGTGTGCATGCGATTAGGAACCCGGCAAGTTTTCTGAAGGTGAACGCAAAGAGTTTGGTGGTTTTCCATCTGGGCACCTATCCTATCAAGGCCTCCCGGGATGTTCAGCATGTATATTCATAAGAAGTGGACAGAAAAAGGGAGAGGAAAAAAAAAAAAAAAAAAGTTTTGTTAGAGACCCAGCTGGTTGCCTAAAACTTCTCTTTGGTGACCTCAATTTCTGCTGCTTCCCAATCAGTTTGGTCTGTCCATGCGGGACTAAGCATGAAATGTAGTATGTGTCCCGGAGTGAACTTAAGTAAAAGGTTGACGAAAGACCATAATGTGTCTGGGAATAAAAAAAAAATGTGTAAAAAAAGAAAACAAATTTGTGTTTTCTACAAAGCAAATGTATCCATTACAAAGGGATAAAACCTTTCTACCACTTTGAGCAAGGAAGTCGACTGCAGCGTTGCATTAAGAGGTGGATTATTAGCATTCAGATCACACATTTGCACAAATCAGACTGTGCCTTTTAAAAAAAAAAATTTAAAATTAAATACAGAGGTGTCATGTTACTCCTTTATGGACAAGAAATGTGTAAAACTTTCACCAGAGAGGCAAGAAAAGTGGATTTATACAGTTCACGAGGTTAAGACAGTGTTGAAGCCACAGCAGTAATAGTAGTAAAAAGCCATATTATGGACCCGGCTTAATAGTGATTTTTGTGTCATTTTTTTTACAGTGAATATCAGGGTGCAACAAAAAGCTGTCCTTACTGATGAAGTTATGACTGACAGTTAATTTAACAAGCTGAAATAAATAATGTTGTTAACTGGAGGCCTTGAAATTCAGGTTCATAAAAAATGAAAAGAGAAACCGATTTTTTCACGTTATACCAAAGAATAGGGAGGATAGAACAAAAAAAGCTCTTTTCCCATTTAAAAATAAATACATATAACTTTACAAAAGTGTGCAAAACTGAACAACAACTAAGTCCTAATTATTTGTACTGATGAATAGTAAATGTATAATATTGCATACTCATTAGTTTATCAGCATAAGATGATATATTTTAAAAGAGCTGAATATCAACCCTATTACGTGAAGCTCAGGAACAATTCAGCAGATCTGTGCTATCAGATCTGTACTATTGCAGTTTCACCAAGGTGACTCTAAACCCCCAGGGATCCACGCAGCCTCAAAAAAAGGTTTTGTAAACATCTAATTTATTCTAGGTGTATTAATTTAATTATCACACTTAAATGGCTATACATGGCATATTGCATACTGTTGCAATCTTCCCACTTTAATCAATATTGATTCAATTCCTTTATCTTGTCCCAGGTAATCTATCAAGTAAAACTCCATCAATGCAAGCATTAGCGCGGGGGGAGTGGAGTTTTCTGCCGACAAGCAGAGTTTTGAATTCTTCCCAGTCGTGAACCCAAAGGCTACCGTTTCCCTGCACCTAGCGCTCACACAGAGACAAAGCCCAGCATGACTTTAACTGACTTGCAGGTCAAAAAAGGGCACTGTTTCTGCCAAACCGGGGCTACTGTTGTGCCAAGACTGCAGCAATCATTAGGCAGACAATGCCTTATCACAGAGGCCAGGTGTCCATAGCAGCTTGGTATGGTTGCTAAGAATGCGAGCAACAGCAAAAAACGTGTGTACAACACAAAACCTGGCGCTACTGTCCCGCTGTGTCTGTTGTCTGCTCTCACAAGAAGGATGATGAGAAGTCACCTTGGTAACAGTTTCAACACAAAAGTTCAACAGTTCCAGCTCAAGGTGCCATATCACGAATTTGCATTTACATTATAAGCTATCACGCATTGAAGGCGTGACAAAAAGTAAAAAAAAAAAGCAAACAGAAAAACAGTGCTCATCAATGTGGATGTGAAAATGATCCTTAAACCCGTATAATCAAGAAAAAGCTGATTTATGTGACGGAATTTAGTTAATAATGAATCTCTAATGGGAAACACATCAACAAGGAATAAAATTATGCATTTTCCACAGCTATATGATTTACAAATTCAATATAGACTTAATGAGTAAATTGCATTTCACAATCTTAATAATCCAAATAAAACAGGCATGATCCGATTAATTAACATAGTAATGAGACAATTAAAATACTTAATTTATGTATTTTCCGAACCCAATGCAAAAAGACTCGGGATGTGAAAAGGTGCATCGTTAACTCTTACCTCGACAGTGAACGCCTTCATCATAACCATCCTCACAGTCTCGGGCCCCGTTGCAGAGTTTGTTAAAATGAATACATTTTTGTGTCCCGATACACTGTATGTGGTTGAGGGGACATCTGATCACCACCTCCTGTGCACCTGAAGCAGAGAGACAACAAAGCGTTAAAATACGTTAAAAAACAATGATCATGTAATAGTTTCCTGCAAAGATAAACGCGTTTTAACAATGATTGTTTCAGTATGTGCAGCAGCACGTACAGTAGGACACCGAAGACTTGGAAAAAATGGCATATTTCATTGTCATTACCATTTGTAATTTTTTTTGCAGGTAAATACATTTTTTTCCCCCTAGTATTTTCTTGAGTTCCTTCTCAAAGGAACTCAAGAAGATGCATATGCAAGGTAGAAGAACCTATGCATATGCAAATGTATTTATACTTCACAGAATTGTTCTTTACACACAACAGATGTTCACCACGCTGCACACTGGTGAAGTCCTGTAATAAACTGCCCGACTCCCGCTGCCAGCCAGGCAAACAGCGGCGAGCAGCTGTTTAAGGATTCATGAGGCACATAGGTGACCCTCGTTCACGTGGCAGCCACAGGAGCACATAAAACACAGCTGACCAGTGCACCAGCACTGTAAATGTGTCACATCTCCACCTTAACTACATTGATATCAATTACCAATGCGCCATTGCAGCCACTTAATGGGAAGATTTATCACCCACGTGATGGGATCTGTAACAATTCCTGGAGTTCTCCCAAACCCTAAGAACTCACATCCAAGCACACTTGGACCATCTCGACTGGACTTATTACGTATTCACAGCATCCGTTTCTACTTTGTACGGTACGAAATGCAGCAGTTAATGTTGCCATTACAAAGAGGGCTGTCATCGCCTGCTGATTTACAGAAAGTGATATGCGGACAATTACCGTAGCTATGCTTCTCTATTGACACAATAATGACTCATGCTAGCTTCGCTCTCGCATTTTTATTGCTTCAAAAGTGTAGCGGCAGATTTCCTTATTTAATGAATATTTCTCGGCTATAGCTCTTTAAGCCCCACCGATTCACAGTATTTTTCGTACTATATTTAGGTAAGTCAAATATAGGTGACCTTGTCTCCCAGAGGCCATGTTTCCTACATGAGCAAACAGGAAGCTTCATCTGATGGGCTCTGAGATGTTTTAATTTCTCTTCCAGCTCATTTCAGGAGTGACTTTGAGATGCTTTTGTTCTTTTGCACATGCTGCATAAAACCTAAACTAATCTGTGATATCATACATACATATTTCATATCACACAAGTATAGCTATGGAGAATTAAATTGCTTTCTCAGTGATCATGACTCTACAGTCAGTAAATAAATGCACACTGCATCTTTAACCACTCGACTACATGCATCTCATACATTTAGAATCTAATTCATATATGTGGTCAATAGCATTTACCAGTCACACATTTCAAAACACAGTGGACATTTTTCACTGGCTACAGCAAAAAAAAGGGACACACTGTCACAGAGCATTCAACCCGGTGTCACAGCGTAGCGCATGTCCATTTGTTGCAAATGTGCTATTTAACACACAGCTGTAAGGGTCCCTGACAATATAACCGTGTTGTCAGCCTTTCCCCTTGCTTCTCACCACATGGGTTCTAATCTAATGTGATAAGGGGAGGGATGGCGCATGAATATTCAGTGGCTCTGATCTGTCATGCAGGGGTACACAGATGGTCTCTGAACGGCTGGGGTGCTCAGAATCCCTCTGTCACTTCCCAAACTACTGTACTTTGTTGGATGATTGCTCAAAGTTGAATATACAGCATAGTACACAGTGTAATTTAACACATATCTTATGACAAACTAAACTGGAGCTTTTTACTCCGCCAACTATGCTTTTTATGTTCCGAAGAGCTGAATGCATGTTGCTTTAAACTCAATACCCTGCATATGGACAACAGGTCCTCTACAGTGCACTGAGTTACATTTTGAACAATTCTGCAACCACTTGCACGAGAAAAATGTTTTGTTTTTTTTTACCGTGCACAAAATGAGGCAAGTAGTTTCTAGTATGGCATCATGTATACAATCGACTGGCACACGTTACATGTTGCTTCCAGTCATCTCAGTGGTTGTATGGAAGAAGGCGGGGCGTATCAGTATTCGTTGCTGTCTGACACAGTGATTCATGCTGTTTCGTGCATGATATACAAGTCAGAATCTTGCAGTTACAATAACTCTAATATATGAAACATGAGAGCGGCATATGTGTGACAGGACTTTTTCCTACAGTGTATACGTATCGATAAGTATCAGGGTTCTGCTGTAAATGGAAGAGAGGTGTATTTGCACTCTCTAGGGAGTTGCTATTGTAGCAGCTGGATGGGGTCTCTGTGTGCAGCGAGTTGTCCCAGGTGTTTTCCCCCAAAAAAACAAAGTATTAGCTTGCAGCATGGAGGAGGCGATGAATGAATCATCTGGTCTGTAAACTACAATTAGTGCTAAACCAATACATGCTTTTAATCCAGTGAGTTTTAAAAATACTAATACTTGAATATTAAAAACTCTAAAGCATGACACTTGTTTTCAAGTTTGGACAGATGTACTGTAGAATCTAACAAACATCTAGATCTGTCGCATAAAAATTAATCAGCCTTGGATTTTAATAACCTGAATGTTTTTTTGTGCTAAAGAGAGAGAGAGTAAAATGACCTTGTTTAATGAAAGGCAGCTCAGTCTCTCAAGTCTCTAGTAAATAAATCTGGTGTTTACACGTTGTTGAATTTGATGTGTTGTTTCCCTCATGAGTGGTAAATTGGATGATTTTATTGATAGTCCTGCATTGACACACGGCAGAGGGGATGTATGGTCATATCAGCAACACCGATCATGTGAATATAGAGAGCAGAAATTGGTTTCGCAAGAAAATCACTTCAAATGAACATTGTGCATTTTGGATAAGGGTGCAACAGGTGAAGTAACACACAACATTTTAATGAACTAATCATAAGTGTGTGTGTGTGTGTGTGCCTGAATTCTGCCCACTAAAGTAGTTAAAATAAAACAGAAATAGCATATTCAATGAATACTAAATGCTTTTAAGCTGTAATTTAAAACAAAAAACTAAAATGAAAGAGAGAAGAGAGAAGAGTAAGCCAAACATTGATCCTGAAACCAAAGCAGGTAGATAGAATTAACCCATGTTCTTATTTACACCTGTGCTTTTCAGACTTTTCTTAAGAAATGCACTTATCAGGTGCTGCAAAATGCAACTAGTCCTGAGAAGATCATTCAGGCAGAATAGGTGAACGTGTAGGAGTGTCATGAGTGTGTAGGGGCTTTAACATACTGTAGACAGATGGATAGATGCAAAAAAAACATGCAAGTCCCTGTTGTATTAGATCATTCCTGAGGTACAAATCTTTAATTACTTAAATTGCATATACCCAGTAAGGTTTTGATGAATGCAAAAATGTCCAGCGATGAAATGGGTAAGCACACTTGTCCGCTTGGTACAGTAAGTATGCTTATTCAGGCAAAGTGGGTAACATTTAAGTTCTGCATCAATATTTATTATTGCCGTACTTTACAATAACACAACAATAAATTAAAATGAAACATACCTATCTGGTCTAAATACTGCACATATATTACTGGTACTGCTGCAGGAAATGCCACATTTGTGTTGTTATTGGACTGAATACGTGCTTCATACAGAAGATAAATACCCTGAAACGTAATTTGCAGAATTACAAGAAATGGCTGATACGGACTGACATTTTGCTTTTAAATTTTGAATCCTACCAGTGACAATGTTTAGCAGAGTAGCAAATAGTTGTTCATTATGTTCATTGTTGATTTAATGCAAACCTGTAGGTGCCGCCAGCAAGGCTTTGGCTTTGGATTTGGAGATGTGATGGTAAAAATTCCTGGTGCTAGTTGCCCTTGTTGAGGAGTGAATGAGAATAAAAACTAATGTTCATTATGATAATCACGTTGAGCCATTGCCAGTTTCGTGTGGTATAATGGATTCCTAACAGAAAATAACTGAAAACCTAACAGCAGGGGAAGCTCATTGAACGTTTGTGTTCAGGGATTCATCATATCCCTCAGAAATCATCTGCAAAAGGGTTTTACTTTCATTATTCTTAATTTATGGTTGAAGTTGCTGATCAAAGTGCCTTCTTGATGGCTGATCTTAAGCGATACCAAAGTAGACCATAATGGCTCTATAACTGTATCTCTTTCATAGCAAATCCCCACAATTAGTTAATGTGTGCGTTGCATTTTTTACAACACTAACCTCATTATTATTCTTATTCTATCTAATCATGAGTGAAATAATATGCTACGGTGGCAATTTAAGCCTCAGAGTACAGTAAATACTGATTATACCTTGTCACACACACACATACAATATGCATGTGTTTTTATTTGTGTGCAGGTAGTAGAGAACACAATACAAACTGTTTACCATACTTTCACAACATTGTAGAGAAAAAAAATCTATATATCTATATGTCACTTACACAATTAAAGATACGTTTTGCTTTGAGTTGAGAGTTGCATATAAATTAATTAATTAAACAATTTGTTACACTTCTGTAAACAACGTGAGACAAACAAGCAGCTACAGTAATGTTTACATTTACCAAATTCATGGATAAGCATTTAAAAACAACAAACCGTTGCAGAGATGATGCTGCCAAAAGTGGTGCATTGATGTTAATATTATCATTTCTGGGCTCATAACCTGCTGTGGAAGAATAAATATAACGGGAATATTTCACTTATTCTGCTTGTGTGTCTGTGTATGTGTGTATTTGTTTGTGTGTATGAGTGAGGTTAAGCATCAAGCGTCATATCCTTACTTAAAAATAGTGGATCTGTGTTAATTGTAGATCTGATCAACAAAAGCAACCATAAAAAAACTTTTTGTTTCAATGATGATGAAAATTCTGTTATCTTCCCCTTTAAACTCCATCATGAATAATATGAGAGCCAATGAGAGAAAGAAATGCAAGAAACGCATTTAATTGTTTGATTATTGTAATTTCTCTTTAGTCACCCGTAATACTGAAAATCACTGCGTATCAGCAAACTATAGATGCATGCAAACTATAGACGATGTGAGATGTACTACATCATTTCCACTAACAAGTCATTTCTACATTTCCAATAAATGCAGACGCAAATTATTTAATATGCTGCCAGGAGAAATAGTTCATGTTCAAACAGTCCATTTTTAAAAACATTATTGTATTTATACTGTGATTATAGTAGAAATACAGAATTGCCGTTTTTTTAATAAATGTGCAGATGTCAAAGTGGAAGGAAAGGAAACATGCAGAGAAAAACAGTACCGCTGTGCCGGTAGCACCGCTGTGCCGGTAGCACTGCTGTGCCGTTATTATTGTTTGACTAGTGTCATATGTAAATAGATGGATGCGATTGGTGAATGATAGCATATAACTCTTCTCTCCTTCATCAACATCAGCAGGATAACAAGCAATCATTTGACTCCCAACAAATCGCATGGAGGTACTGAGTAGCAGCCAATGGCACAGTATGAACTGGAAAACTCCCTAGTGGGAAAATGTGTATGCCTTTGCATGTTTGCGGATGCACATGCCCAGCGCTCAGTGATGCTCTGCCAGACCTGCACTGCAGCCATCCTCAGTTCTTGCTTCTTTTTTTTTTTTTGGTTGGCTTTACGCTTTCAGTCTGGTCTTGAGCACATGAAACACATGCTGATTTGGACTGAGGCCAGACTGACTTGGCCAATCAAATGAAAAGAAAAAAATATATATCCTTGGTTGCCTTGACTGTATGTTAAAGGATAAATGTTGATGCATTAGATACTTGTCCTAAAATGTACACAATTACCCATTATTAATGACTTAAGTGAAACGTGACTTATATTATTTAACTAATTACTGAACAGCAGTAGATAATACTTGTTGCATTACTTTTTGTTAGTTAGCTGGGCTCCATCAAAAGGTACATTTCAACAACTTAACAACACATTTGCCTATCACAAGCTCTCAAGCTAACGCGTGCCGGATCAGACAAAATCAATCTGTATCCTCTCATTCAAAATCTACCGGCAAACCCCCAAAATGATGAAATAATAGAGTTTTAGTGGGATTACAAACTGTAATGTGATTACTAAATTGACGTTTACAGTATCCTAATATATATATATAAACATTCTACATTACCCGTGTTGCATTAACTATTTAAAATGAGTGATTTGCTCTTGAATAATACATGATCATTCAAAATCGACCACCTCAGAAATGCAAATCAGTATAATTTGCAACATGTTATATGCATTGAGCGAATGCTTAAGTAAATATAAAAGTAATGTGTACAGAGCTTATTGGACCCCCGACACCTCATTTTTTTTATGTGTGCAATAGCTTAGTATTCGCTGTAAATTATGCAGAGTATTCAATCAAATCTATTTGAGAGGCGGGGTAACCGTCGCCAATGTGCAGTGGAATGAAGCCAGGTGTTGGCATTCATTCATCCATGACATTCCTTCTCCACCGTATAATAAAGCATCAATACATCACCCCATAGAGAAATACGAGCAGCCTCGGGACAATGTACTGTAGTAAAGCTGTACTAGAGAGTAGTAGTAGAAACACCATACACAACCCTCAAAAAAAAAAAAAAAAAGGTAAAAGGGCCAATTTATCATTATTTGGAAAACAACAACATAATTAGTCAACAGAGATACATTTGTGACCAACCATTATGCAAATGTTCCAATCTAATTGTTCTGGGGCCAGCTTCAAATGAATAATACATACAGTATATTGTAGTCAGAAAGGCTAAAACCAATATTCACTGAGAGGAATGATCCTATTATGGGTATAATATACAGTTTTGCATTTAATGTTGGCATCCGTTCACCATAGACTTGAATGAATACACACTTGTCGTCTTACCTAGTATCATTAGTGCAATGAGACGCTGATGTAAAGGTTAGCCAGAACTAAACACATTTTCATCATGGTATCATGTTGAATTCAGTCATTTCATTGCCAATCTGCAAGCCACGTACCATATTTGGTGATATGAGCTGATGGCTAAGTAATAGAAGTAATACAACTCATGACTTTTGGTTGTATGGTTTGTTACCAACAACAAAATACTAGAACTCTGTCCTTGTATCTTTCTCCAGAAAACTCTCTTATTGAAGGTAGCTGAAGCACATTGGTGTAAAAAATTAAATTTCACATTAAATGTATCCATTGATCTAGATCTTTTATTCTTGTTTTATATACAGTAGCTTTTCTATATATTTGGGTGACATTGTCATTTTTGAAAGAACATCATTGGGTCATTTTCTGAGGCAATAACAAATAAGCTGGCTGATTCAGTAATTATTTGTATAACTTTTATAGTGCATATGGATGTATAACAGTGAGAACTATATTTACATTTTGCTAATAGTATACATACTATAATTTTTTTTTTTGATGAATCCAAGAGATAATATATGAGATCATCATCTTTTTTAGGGCCACATCTTTGCTCAAGGCATAAAAAAGGAGCAACTGAGAATGTGCTTTGAGTTGTGAGGACACTGTAACCTAACCATATGTCTTTCAAATAAAACCCGAGGAGCTCTTATATATATATGCCTCGGTCTTGGATTCCTCCATTAAATTATAATAGTTTTAATGAACTTTGACTATTTATATTTCGCACTATGTAATCAGTTTTCAGGCCCTAAATTGGTGTGCTGGCCTATTGAGTAAATCAATTGATCATAAGTGAGTAAATAAGTCATTTTTTTTGGCTGGAAGGCATCTTTAATGAGGACTATGGTTGGAGTATAATACACACAGTGAGTGGGAGGACATGCATTTTTTTCTCTAAATATCCTCTGGCACTAACCCAGCTCCCTTGAAATAATCATTGGACTATGACCACTGTTTACAGAGTGGCTATAAGAGAAGGCATTAGCTCATTCCTTTCACTATCTATTAGACTGGCCATTATTCATGATTAATAAATAAATAAAAGGCCAATGTCACTGATTCACGCTCATTGAGAGTCAAGTCCGAGCGGTGGGATGAACAGCACTCATCGCAGTGATCATGCGGGTTATTATTCTCGTTGGGTGTCGTCGTTTTTGTGTCGCTGTGTTTGCTCTAAGCTAAAGTTCATAACGATGTGATGCTTTGTTTTCTGCTGCAGCAAGCGGGGAGATAATGTAGACTTCAGTACTTCAGTGTCACACTGCTTCCATGACGGCAAGACGTGTTGTTTATAAAATATGCTCTTTTCATTGGTTCTTCAGGTGACAAGCTGAGACGCTGTCCTTTACGATACTTGTACTAGGAGGGAATACAAATAAAAGGGAAGTGTGCCAGTGTAGCTTAAATGTTGAGATGGGGGCTCTGTGAGAAAAAGACAAAGTGGTAATGTGCTCCTCCCGGTGCATCGCTACTGTCATTGTGCAAAATTGTCACCAGGCAACGGAATTCATTCTCACACTAATGGCTTCTCCTAGAGTTACACAAATGCTCAAACATATGAAAACGTGTTAAACTGCAGAAACAGGGGCAATGCAGTAAGCGGGGGGCTGAAAATGAGCAAATGATGTTTTAAGGGCAAACAGACGACTTTTCTTTGATAAAACTATCACGTTTTTGACAAAAGAGTCTGTTTTTTAAAATCACACGGACTTAAAAGCACACAATGCCTTCACAGGAATGAATGTTTCCACACCAACACACACACACACACACACACACACACACAATATTTGTTGTGTCTGTTCCCCGCCTACTGACGCTACTGGTAACACAGATGGCATAAGCCAGAGGAAGTGTACATAAGTTCTGTTCCAAATGTAGGCAGGGAGAGGAACATAGGAAATTAAAAAAGTCTCAGTTCAAAGCCTGCCGCTGCTGCAAAATAAAAGCAGATTACGATGCCTAAGATACATGTAGCAGGTTAAATGCATTGATAGCAAAGGACAATGTGCCGCTTTTGATCTCAAATCAAATGAAGGTGTCAGACATGACATCCAACTTAATGAAAGACGGCAATATGAAAGCAAAATCAGGCAGATTTAATAGGTTCATATAGACATTCAAAGAGCTTGTATCATTCTCACAATATGCACAGGTGATGCGCACACATGGAAACCTGCTGCATTTATAGTAATGACATGTTTGTGGTTTTTTTTGATGATTCAACAGAAGGGTTATACCTCAGCAGGAGGGAGAGGAAGGAAAATAAACGTTACATAATTCAAAAGGCCCTGTCCTTCAGCTCAATAACAAGGTGCTACGCTACATTACTCCCTAAACCTCCATCCTACTGGCGCCAATTCTCATGGGAACGAGACGCATTTGTGATGCATTTATTTCAATATGGGACTTGCCAGATAAAATACCCTGCAGGATGTTGATCGGCAGCTTGAAATACGCAGCATTTTTTACCGGGGTTTTGCCAGCTATTTTCAGATTTTTTAAGTAGCAATGCAAGTTTAACATTAAAAAAAAGTTTAGTGGTCAAATATGGTCAAATGAATCCATCTTATTGTCAGACGATTTGACTACCACCACATCACATGATCTGTCGTGATCTGTACATATCTATCAAACCACCGCATTCCTGTGTTGGACCATGGAAGAGTTTTCCTTTTTCTTTTATTATTGTTTTTTTTTCTTTTCATACTGCTTGTTTTTCGTCTGCAGGATACCAATAAGTCCAGTAAAAAAAAAAAAAAAAGAATCATTGGATTTTAGAGAAAGGCATAGGGAGACATGCCCTCCCCTGTTGACAAAGGGGAGTAAGAGGAAGAACCCCAGAGAGAGTTGTCTTTGAACACTTCTGCTCCCCTGTGCCTCGAGGACACCGACATCAACATTAGTGTTGATTCGGCCGAGCCAAGCCGCAGCCATGAAACGCAGCTTCTGTGACCGAGTTTTTTTGAAGTCAGCCGCTGACCCCTTTTATTGTCTTTTCCTCTGGGAGTGACAATTCAATCAGAGGATTCAGTGGTCTACATGTCCACCAGAATCACAAAGCTCCTCATGGCAGCACTACTGAGACGAGCCAGAAGTCCATGAAATCCTTTCCTAAAGGATTTATGAAGGATTTAAGTTCTAAGACTTCTGTTTTTGAGTGTGTAGCATAAATACAGAGAGCTGACAGCCATTACCGCTGACATTTTTAATAAAAATTAAAATAGTAAAAAATATATTTACAGAAAGTATACATGCAACTTTAATTCAAATGCTCAGCAAAACGACAGATCCATATGGGACACCATAGCTTTGTACGCGTGATGCAATTAAAATGTGATTATTCTACTTTAGGCATTCTTTCCTCTTTTACTGTCACCACACACAATGGTGTGTTGACCTCCTTAACACAGCAAAGGTTTGACTCTTCATTGCACAGAAAAGCGCTTGCTTGAACTATTACACAATTGGAGAATTGCCATTTCGCTGGGTTTTCTTCAGCTATTTTCTGAAGGCAGGCTGTTTTTCCGACTCCCTGAATAACTGTCGTCAGCTGTCCAGTCCCAAGAGGCCAGTGGCTGAGCGGATAAACCGTTGCCTCTTTCCAGTCTCTAAGTATTACAATCCAAGGCCACTTTCCCCTTTCCCCTCCTCCCCACAGGCCCTGAAGATGCAGTGATTACATCTTCCTGACGGAGGCAGAGCCAGGAGAAGAGAGGCCATCAGTGGCACTAACATTTTTATATTTCTAGGAGTCAGGAGTGTAATGTATCACCTCACCTTTTTTCTTAAGATAATAAATTCCTCTGTATGATAGTTGTACCAAAATCCTCACAGATAAATCAAAGTAATCAAATCCTTTATGGCTTTGCTTTTTTTCCCCCCCACAGGTTATGGCAGCCCTTGATGTCATTAAAGCAATCCCGTCTTCTGTTTGCAGGGAAAAGCTGATCTAATTCCCTTTTCTATCAATACGTAATCCATGATAATGAGCTGTGCCACATTCCTTAGATGAATATGCGAGGATTTCTTACTCCAGGCATTGTAAATAAAATGGAGCCGACATTAATCGAAGTGATAATTAATCGCCTTCTGGAGATTATACGTCTTGGCCCACAGCAACCATGTAGAAGTTATATCTATTATATTAAACCATCTCTCACAAAGGGAGAGTTGAAGATTAGGTGACAGGGAAACCAGAGATCAGAGGAGATATCAAAAATCTAACAGAGATTGGAACAGCTAATAGGATAGACTTTTCTTTATTATTTTGTTTCATTTTATATGAATATAGTCCTGTTTTGTGAAGTCATGCATGACAATAAATACAACAAGATCATCATAGCTGGGCTGATACTGTAGCAATGAGCAAACCATACAGCGACTTCCTTGAACATTCAGCAAAACTTTCAAGGCAACATACCAGGGATGGTAAGATTCACCAAGTTCACAGTGTGATTGTCCCGATTTAAAAAAAGTGTGCACTCAAATACAATTGAATGATTTCTTTATATCATTAGCAGAGGTCCTATGCCATTATTATTTAGAAATGTGAATTCCGAAACTGTTTATCAAGCGGATTATTAAGTGAGTGGATTATTACACTATTTTGACAGTAGCCGTTTGGGTCATGGAGCATATGCATGTCAACTGGAGACAGAACAGTACACTACATAGGATTTGTGAAAAGGTCCGTATGTGAAAGGTCAAAGCGTTTTGTTTTGTTGTTTTTTTCGGAGGCAAAAAGAAACGGCATAAATGAGATACTTACTGAGTTGCAGCACTAGAGAAGCAAATATGTTATTAAGTTATTTGCTGTATGCTTAAGAAATAAAAAAAATCAAACTCTATCAACCATAGTCATTCTTTTGCATCACATTGTATCACGCTGAATCGCACCGCATTGAAATTGGGGAATTCACATATCACGTTGGTAGATGCTACATATGTATATTAATGTGTCAGATCATTGGCAATGTGTATTGTGTCAGCCTCAGTGATGGAGATGCCTAGATATTACATTATAGGACAATATCTACTTTTTTTTTCCTAGACTATCCATCCTTCCATCTATTTTCAAAGCCTCCTGACTCCAGTCGAGGGTCATAGGGTTCAAGGTTCAAGCCTAAAGCCACCCGTCTATTGCATTAGAGAACATGAAAGCAATTGAGAACAGCTGGCGACTGTAATTATATAATTTTGACATAAGCAGTGAGACCTCTTTCTGCAACAAGCATTCCCAACCACAGCCTACTTGATATATGACCTCCTGCCCACTAGGGTATTAATAATTATTGCACACTGTGGTCAATTTATGCACAGATGTCACTGCCAAAACTATAAAGCCCTAATTATACCCAATAACTCATACTGATGAGAAGCCTGTACTTTAGTTTACTTTTAATAATTTGGTTTTGTAATATATATATTTTTTTTTTTCAGGCTGTAATAGATTATGTGACAGTCTTCTCATGATTTACAAAGCATAATTCAACTCATAATAATAACACAGAATTGCTGCCCGTTTTATCCATTACCAAGGAAATCCATATCACAGTATAATAATACCACAACCAATTCTGATGTGAAGGACGAATGAAGGTTTGCATGACTACAGCTGGGTCTATCCTGGGTCCTGGGAGTAAGCACAGTATCAGGTTGTTGGATAAATAACTGAATAACAGCAGCTCGATCTGACAAACTTGAAAGTATCAGTGTTCATACCACTCCTGCAGCATAGTCCTCTTCTCCGCTGCTAAGTATGTCACGACACTCATAATTTCACTAGGATATAGTTAAATATTCTGCTTCTAAGGCAATGACCACACCGTTTAAGCCTACGGGAGAAGTGTTTAATGCATGTTAACACTTGGCCTATAAAAAGGTGCTGCGATACGTCATTTATTTATACATTAGTGAGGAATGGATAGAATGAGTGACTTACATGTTTTGTCAGTTTCGTCAGAGGAATCGGGGCAGTCGGGCTCGCCATCGCAGAGCCAGGCTTCGGGGACACAGGTTTCCTGGTCATGACAGTGAAACTCCCCTACGTCACACAAGATGGCTTCTGGATGTTAACGAGGAAAAGGTGGGGGGTTGGGGGGGTGGGGGAGGAAAGAGACAGAAGAGATGCAGCATGAGGCGATGGAAGTGAACAAGTGGATCACATGTTTCACCAGAAAACATGAGCTCATGAGTATGAGTGTGAAGTGGAGAGGAAGCGGCTTCCACTTGGAGTTTGTTTAGAGGCAGCGATGGAAGCAAATTGATATTATAAGCCAAGTTTTTTGGTTTTTTTTCAAAAAGCATGCAGGTCCATACTGTATATGCTAATGTTTAAAAAATATGCAATATATCCTTTTGTCAGTGGTACATCTTTTGCAAACCACTTTTTTTTTCTTTTTTTTTTTTCTTGAAGGCCACACATTTTTCTCTCGCCAAGATTAAAACATTTCTAAAAGAAGCCGACGCGGACGTTGCGCCCACTGTGATTCTGACAGCTACTCTCCTCTAACAAAGACATAATGTCACTCGCGCCTTGACAAACTATTGCAGAGCAATTTGGCAAGTTTGTTCTTATCTTTTTCACCTTCCTTGGTGTTGTGCTTTCATTTGATGGTGGGATGGGGGGCGGGGGGGGGTGTTCAGTGAAAGCCCAGTCAACTAAAAAGTCATCATAGCCTTTCAATATAGCAAGCACTTGTCAAAGTGTTGACATATTTCCTGCCGGTAGCTGTCGGAGACTCAACTCGATCACACTGCAGAATGACACAAGCTTTTGCTAAAGATTTGACGCCACAATGTGACCTACCCCGCTACTTCTTTTCAGCGCCGAGCAAAAGCGGGAATTTGTTTCTAAGCTTAACCCACAGTCAATCAGACAGACTCTAACTCCCCCTCCCACTCTCTTTCTATCTCCACTTTTTTTTCTCCCAGTGTGTTCCTTACCCATTAGTGGTGGGAGGGGTGCAAGTAGGAGATCAGGTCTGCAGCGTTTGAACAGTGGGAGTGATAATTCAACGCACTGCTGCTTCCTGCTCAGGCACCCTCCAGCATATTCACTACCTGGGGACAAATCTGAAAAGGTCAAACATCTCATCCATTCTACCCCCTTCCATTCCCACTGATGCAATATACCTGAAATCGTACCATTTAAATCAAGGTCTCTTTTGAAATATTCAAAGCCTTTTGTTCATGTTTTAAGCGTGCACTATGTAAGATTTATGACATCTATGTAATGCGTTGAGATATCTACTGGAGTTAGCATGCTAACCAGCGCGCCCCTGCCTATCATATCTTGTAATTTGTACGGCGAGAGGTGATAGTGAGTCACTGTAGCGTCCAACATGAGAGGATGAAGAAGTAGTGCTTCGTCTTCTAAGTTCGATTTATTCAAGTAAACGTTAGCACTGAATAAATATGGCTATCATACTTACTCAATGTCCTTGTTACCGTATTTTTCGGGCCATAAAGCGCACTGTTGATTTTTGAGAAAATCTAATGATTTTAGATGCGCCTTATAGTCTGAAAAATACGGTACTTATTTTGCTGGCTAACAGAGCATTGATAATGCACTATTGATTCGGTGCGAACTCGTGTAATCTATAAATTTCAGACTGAAGCCATCAAACCTTAAAAGGAAAGAATAATATTTTTTATCTTGCTGAGCAGAAAAGGGTATCACAAGATAACTTATTGCATGAGTTTCATGTCATGATCATTATTTTTGCCTCAGTTGAACAGCAATGACATAAAAAAAAAATAAAAATCATCTCTTCATATATTTCTGAAAACAAATACTTCATAATAACACCATAAATAACACATTTGTGTGCTAAGCCGAGCTACTTGGCTGCAGTCAAACGTGATTCTTTTAACCAAAATCACCGCGCATCACATGATTGTGATATTCAGCAAACATGATGTCATTCCTGATGAATATTGATTACTACTGCAATAAATATTAAACAGCAAGGTCCTTTAATAATATGATATAACTGTTTAGTGGTAAAATATACTCGGGGTCACAAAATATTGTGACGTTAATAACAGCCCAGAACTAATTATTTTGCATTTCATTTTTATGTCAGAAACACTAAAAACTGGCACTTTTTAAAGACCCATATGTACTACTCAAAACGAATGAATGAATTGTGTATGAGCTAAGTATGCTGACTACATTATTCACATTTTCAGAAAAGCATGAGTAAACGTATGCCGGGCTTGAGATTGGAATAGACATGCTCAGTTTACTGAAGTCTCTGAAGGGATGTTTTCCTTTTCCTTTAAAACTGAACTGATTACCATTGAAAAACAGGGTCAGTTTCCTCAGCTAGCGATGGAAGCCATGAAAGGAACTGCCGCTGGACCTCCGAGCAGCCCAGTTATCTATTGATGTTCTATTTCCTTTCATGCCACTTCACCTTGAAAGCTGAGGAGTCAAATGTGAGTCCACTAAATGACCTCTTATGTCAATTCATCTTTCCTTCCTCCACACAGTCTCACCTCGACACCGCCCTCATCTTCTATATATCCCGCCGCATTTGCGTGAGAAAGATACATAAAAAGGTGCGGTGTTACACGGTATTATGCGGTTTCGTAATATTATATGATCAACAAACAAGAGACGGCGGCAAGAATAGCAAAGAAACTAAAGGCGGCAGCCACCTTGAGTGAGTGAAAAAAAAAACCTAAACTGGTTCCATTACCATAACAGTGGGAAACACACAGTGGCACTCAGCTGGGCACATTACCATAAGCTTCATTCCTGTCACCCAACAGCCACCACCGGCACAACATTGTGGCTCATTAAAGCCATTGAGCCTTTGAAATGTGCCAGACTTTTTCAGGGGAACAAAGACTTATTTGGAAGCATGCAGACAGTGAAGACGGTTAGCAAACCCTCTGAAGGAAAGACCAGCCAGCACACCCTGCAGCACATATGTCGATTAAGTTCTGTTGTGTTGAGATGAGGTATGAATTTTGTGTTGAGTGTTGCCCAATTACTCAACAAAAAAAATAAAATAAATCTAGTATACTGCAACATAAAACACACAGATCTCTTGCATTCACCCTGCGTTTTGCAATAGCATCCATTCTCCTACAGTATGTGTTTAGTCTTATTAAACTCATGCATTACACATGTAAGCGTAGGTCTTCATTTATCTTGCTAAACAATATGGTCCAATGAGGTAAGCTTCAAACCACTAAGGCATTACAATCCCCTGAATTGCAGCAGACACACAGTTCACAATATGGTACACCGGATAAGTCGTAAGCCACTGGCCCATTCAAACACAGCCTGTGTTATAAAAGAAGCAGCGCTGCACACAGCTGAAAGTGGTGAATTAAAACGTCAGCTATGTTGCACAGCAGATTGGAGAATATTCCTCAGTCAGGTCTATCTACAGTTGCAGGTTGAGAAGAACTGCTTCTTACAAAAAGCTATTTGCAGTTCACCCGTTGTTGCTCGGTTCTACACTGAAAGCCTGTGTGTGATGTTGACAGGGCAGTGATAGTCCATTAGGTACAATATATAGTGCATTCAGGGCACAAGGTCACTGACAATGTGCAGGCATACACATATATATTCACTTACTTACGCCTACACACAGTTAGTTATCCTCTTTTTTTACAGTCAAAATACTGAAATATATATTTAAAAAAACTTGTACTGGATCTAACAGGACTTCAAGAAAGATTTTTTCAAGATTTTTTTTTGTTTGGTTATGCCTACCCTCAACCCCTGACTGCATCCCAACGACCTGCGTTTGGTTAAGATGTCCCTTCACCTTCTTAGGTGTTTGAAATATGTGTGAAATGATGTAGACAGGAAGGGTGGAAAGAAAGTGGGTCCTCCAAAATACTAAATCAAAACACTTCATAAACATAATAACTCCTGGAAAGCACTGATGTCAGACTGATGATATATAACAGTCTGAGTATATGATAGTATATTCAGCTCAAAAGGTACATTTTACATAAATCAAACTTACAGGTTACAAGTTATTGAGGACAAGTGCGCAGTGGTAAACAAACCCACCTCACCCTTGTCCGTGCACATTTTTTTTTTTCTCCTCTCACACTTTGAGAGCAGACTTAGCATCCTGGCCAGCTGCAGGTCATATGCATTATGGATGAGCATAGGGCTATGAGCCAAACTAAGCAGGTTATTAAGTATAACAACAGTATAATGCGGCCTCTCCCTTAATCTTCATATCTTTAATCTGCCAAAAGATGCAATGTAGTGCGATGCATCTCAATGATGCCTCACACCTGCATAATGAATCTTTATTACAAGCATAGCTCTAGAAGTGACATACGCCATGTGGTATTTAGACTTAAATGCCATCCACGTCAAGTCTGATCAGAATATGAAGACTGGAGAGAGTACCGTGACTCTGCTCGCTGATGAACGATTTGAGAATGTCACGGCAACCACTGGACGCATGCCCACAGTTATATATGTGTACGTCAGCTCTGCGGCACCTCTTATTATTACATTCTGCAAAACACTTTTTAGGAAATTGTTAGAAGTCACTGAGCTAACTGGAGATAGAGAGCTACGTTACAGAAAGGGAGAAAGAAAATAATGATATATGTAAGAGAGAGAGAAGTAATTGTGTTTACAGAATTTGGGTAAAACTTGGCTCCAGGAAAAGCAGCTCGTACCTGCGGCCATTCCTCATAGCAACGCTGAACAACTCTGCATTCAAGCCATGAAATGGGTAAGAAATCAATGCTGTATAGGACTGTGGGGCCTTCATTAGATACTGCCTGACCTTCACAACAGAGAGAGGTCACTTTTATTTTTCTTTACAACAGCAGGGGCATGTCAACGTATTATTAGAAGGGAGCACCATATGAAAAGGTTTCTGAAGACAATGCACCTTGGTATAAAAACCCCCTGTGCCAGTAAGCAATGAATATGATATACAATGATAATGATCTTCAGGTGTGCGCTGTTTACTGCCCTTTTGCTATACTATATATAATATATAAACTATATTACAAGGAATATTTGAAGGTTTTATTATTAATGATTTTTATGTATCAATTTTTTTTTTTTTTGCATTATCATAGAATTAATTACTGAACTATATTTATCAAGTTACAAACACATTACAGCTACAATAGTTTTTTTAAATACTGTTTTTTCGAGTTGAAATGTTATAAAATATGAGATATGGAGTCTTATCACAGGAAGAAAAGGGTTTTAAAGGTCTTCTTACACAGTGGTATTAAGCATATTTAAGAAATCATTTCCACGTGGAGTTATGGTATTTGCCATCGTAATAATATTTTACTTACATAACTTTCTCCCTCTGTGTCTTTCCAATAAACACATACATTGGCAGCTTCAGTGTATGTGACGAGATGCTGTGCAGATCCGAGCACATCTCTCGATTACAGAAACACTTGCACATCAGTAACACATATTCAAACAGCAACATTTCAGTTATGAGTGTTCTTGATAATTCTTTCACATTGCTTAAAAAAAAATCACCTTGTTTATCCTCCTGGCTGATATTCACCCTGTTGGTACAAAATGCCTAAATCCAAACTCATACAATATATATATACTGTGTCTATAAATATAAAATCAACCATAAAACAACAACAACAGGAGACAGAGTTTTAGTATCTTGGGCTATCAATATCAAGATTGTGTATTATGTTTACGGCTTATGTTGACACACCTCCGCAATTTATGATGCCAGCCGAGATATCAGAGCCTAAGAGCATCCATGTATCTTCCTGAAAATCCTACTAGGTGATTGACACTTTTCCCCCCCCCCTCTGGTTGGAAATGTGTTTACAGTAAGTCCAATAAACATATCCTCAGACCATTTTAATAGACATCACCTACAAGTCAACATTACTTACAATATATTTAACTAAAATATGCTTCTGGTTTTGCCTTAATTGGATAGTGGGCAGCCGAAGAGCCAGACAGAAAACAGTGGGAGGGAGTGTTTACATGGCATGTGTAGGAAACCATTTGGCTATTGAACATGCTGCCCTGTTAATAAGATTTGAAGACTTGTAGTAGCTCTCATATGTGCTGTGTGGGCGTTGATTGATGCGTGACAGCGCCTCACGTCTTTCCGGAGGGTGAAAGGTGATACCCTGCATGTAGAAAGTCCAACGTAAAAGACGGTGCCGACAATAAGGTTTCAAACCAGCTCCGACACAAACCAACGATCGTCATCACATCATGCTATATATCTACATTTACAATGAAAATGTGTTTCAAATAACCATAAGGTGGTTATGGTGGTTTAGTCTTTGGTAATACAATGTGCTTAATAGATTAAGATCTAACCTTATAAAAAGAAAAAAAATGGGTCAAAATGTCAAAATGAGAATCTTCATAGTATTAAGATTCAAAATGTCATCTTTTTCCTCATGTGTGGGTTATACTGCACCTAATGAAGATGCAACATTTAGACATTAGTAGCAGTGAGCAGTCCCTCTTTTGTTTTTGATTCAGCAATATTGCCCATATAATTCAGCTTAATTTGAGAAAATGGGATTAACATGCAACATCTCTATCTGTGCAAATAAAAATGCTCGTCTTTGCTAAAGCCCCAACCTCGTGACTGAAGTAGCATATTCCTCTAAGAAATCACCGAACACATTTTTTAAGGGCTCTGAACTGTTCCCCTGGTTTGAATGTAGCCTACGTACAGTGTGAATTTCATTTGCATAAGAATGTGTCATTATGCTGCCAATAATAGAAAAGTGCACCCCCTCCTCAGCCTCCCCCTGCGTGCCCCCTTTACATGCTCCATCCAAGGTCACCTAATAACCGTGTTCCTTCAAAGACCTCTATCTTAACCAGCAGCAGTCTGAGGGATTTATACCGCACTCCATGTCATGATTACCAATCAGGTGGAGTAATAGCTGCTTAAGCAGACAGGGTTTCTGCCATCACTGTGGGGTGAAGTGCCAGTCAAGGTTTCCACTGAGTTTGTCCAACGTGTGATGATACTCTGTGGGGCATGTCAGTGCCTTGGGTGTCGCCTCCAGATTAAACTGCATTATTGGAGCGGAGTGAGTGAGGGATGACTTCCCTCATGGTCCTCGATGTACCTCTGCAGACAGCAGAGCACAGCTGTTCGTTATCCAACAACTCCATATCCACCTCGAAACCTCTAAACTGATTACCTCATTAAAAAAAAAAAAAAAAAAAGGACAAATTGGTTTAAATATAAAGTCCTGAAGACAAAGTTGTAACAATACCTTAAAATTAAGAGTATTACAAAAGCTAAGAAGATACTTATGTCTACTTATTAAATTACAACACCAACAAAGATAATTTTAATTGGAATATTGAAAAATAAGAACACGGTGGTACATAGGGGAATTCAGTTTAGTGGCTGTTATAATATCATCTGTCTATTAGTGGAAACAAAATAGAAATGAAAAAAAAAAAGGAATATGCAGTACACACGCACACACACACACACACGCACGCACGCACGCACTACAAAGGCGAGATTTTGTCCCTCGATCAGGAATACTGAATTCATCATGCTGCTTGTTTACATCTTCATGAAGCTCTTTAAAAGATAATGGACATTAACTAGCCAAAATGCAATAAAGGAAGTATCTATTGGTACATATTCCTCTGTGTCAACAGTCCATTTACTGTTGTTATGGTATTATTGTGCATCGGTATTGATGTTCCAACTGTTTCAAAACAGAGGAACATAATTTATTTCTTACTGATATTTTAAAATATTATTTGTTTTCAGGCTGTTTCTGTATGTCTACTCTACTCCTTGTGTTATGCGTGATGAATCTATAAATAGCTGCATCTGTCTGGATGTCTGACAGAGCTAAGGCCATTGCATGAGTGGTCAGCACAGTTAACTGTGGACTCGGAGATGGAGGTTTGGGTCCTGATATGGGAACTCTCATTTGCTCCAGTGGTTTATTGGCAGACTGTCGCTTTTTCCTGGTAGCAAGACTGAATCTTTTAGTGGTACAGACTACTGGACAATACCGGTCTACTTTCACCCCTGATTTTATGCTGTAACAACGTTATCGTTAAGGTATGGTTATGTTTAGGGTTAGGAAAAGATCGTGGTTAGGGGTAAAATGTGGTAAAATTCAAAAATTCTCTAACAGTAGCCGGTGCCTTTAATAAAAGGCCAAAATCAGCAAACAAGCAAAAGGGTTTAACTGTCTATATGGTGTAATAAACCACTTCGCATTGCTAATGTGACATTTCTGTCTCACCGCCTGCCACCAAGACCATAGAAGCATGTGATTAAGATGGACTTGCCCTTTTATTTAAGTTTTTCCACTTTACACCTCAGTGAATTCTACAAACGTGCACAGCTGGGAGTCAGTTTACACGGATCAGATTAGCTTCGTCCCATTAAAAATGGGGGAAAACATGTCTCTTCCAATGTCTCTCATAATACAAAAACGGCCTTATTAACCAGTGGTAGGACTGTGACTGTGTTAAACTGTGAAATGAACCCAAAATGATCCAGTCATTTTCATTAGAGTCCCTGTAACGCTGTGATCTCGACCGTCGTTCTGGTCGGAAAGCTCTGCAGAGACATGACTACGCAAAACTGCTGGTATGTATTTGCACCATCAGCAAAAAAGCAATGATTAGGAAAAAAATACAATTAAAATTACAATTAATGAAACAGAGTAGCAGGTCACTGAAGTCACACTAGTATTGACTGATTGGCATCAGCTAAACAGTCAGTTAAACAGAACAGTCATCGGCTTATTCAGCTGGTCTCGTACCATCCAATCATATTTATGTAGGTGTACGTTGCCGTTTGCTTTTACAGTTGCTTCCACCAACCTCCTCCATATATTTATTATTTATTTATTTATTTTTTTTAATTACGGGTTAGTTCTCGCAGAATCCTCTTCACTGGTCAGATTCTTTGAGATTCTCCTTCAGAGATCAAGACCTTTTTCCATTAAATCTAACTGTATTATATAAAATATATTTAATAAAATTAAGTCCTTGACACAAATGTCTCTGACTAAAGTGTGTGGGGAAATAAGATATTTATTTGATTAATTGCCAGATATCTTCTACAGTAAGGTACATTTTTCAGCAGAGCAGTATTTTTTCTTCTTCTTGTAACCGTGTTTTGGATGGTGTTAAAAATGAAGAGCCCAAAAAAGTATTTTGTAGCTAAACCTCAACAGACCACACGAGTTGCACCGAGTGTAATATTGCTGCGGATGGCAAAATACACAAAGGTGATTTCACTCGTTTTCCAATATTTAAATCTCTTAAACAGGTGTCACACAGTCGTCTTTATTTTGTCATCATGTTATTCGTAGGAAATGTTGACGGGTGCACTCGAAAACGCTGCTTTGATATTATATCACCAATGAATGTCATTTCCATTAAACTTAAATACTGTCTGTTTTACTTTTTAGGGATCAGCACATTTAGTAATATCTTGCAGTGGCTTCACATTAAGTACATCAGTTATATATAGTTGTATATAGTTGTATATAGTTCAGGGAGCATAATATCAGAACTAAGATGAGAGTGTAAACATAGTAGAGATAATGGATTGAACGTCTTGTTTAATACATGTTGAAATCTCAGCTGCCACTGAGGTTACAGTGGTGGGACTGGTATTGATCTGCAACATACTGTACATCAGTGTGGCAGGATGTGGAAAGATGAGATCTGGACCACAGTTAAAGTAAGAGCTATTAATAAGCTGCAGCCACAAATGTTTCGACATTAAGCATTTCTACATACCAGAGTTTAAAAATAAACTATAATTCATGGTTTTGCCAAAATATATGCAGTAACTCATCTGTCATCAATCACATAATTCTCTATATTAATATAAGCAGTAAACAAATAGGGCAACAAGGCTTTATATTATATACAGCATATAATCTGCACATCCCTAAATGTGACTTATGATTACAAATCAAATAATACATACATTAAAAGTTCAAAAGAAAAATAAATATCTGTTACTGGAAAAAAAAACTGAATACAATGCTTGCATTAAAGTGACTCATTAGGATATTATATATTTAGGATATTTTGTGGACCAATTCATATCTACTACAGTATGTATTTTGCTTGTGGGTACATGTGTTTAGGGTCTGCCGCAGGTCCCGCTGTTAATGAAAGTAAGGAAATGATAAGCAGCACATGTTAGATGTTAAACAAAGCTGAGAACAGAGTGTTTTTTTCCCACATCATGGCCTGAAGTAAAGACCAATGTGGCTCCATTATAATACTTCCTGAAAGTTAAAATATCTAAATTCTTCTCAGGAAGTACCAATCTTTTTGCCCTGCAGATATATGACAAGACTCATCCTGAGGACAGCGGCTTTATTCCAAATGATTTGACTGGATAAACTAGGAATCTCTGTCTCATGTGTAAAAGAAGCACGGAAAGTCATTTGCCATTGTGATCCCGGCTGATCCCGTCGCCGGCACGGGATAATTAGTCATTTCTACCAACTAAAGCAAACTGTGACTTTCACATTCACCGTTATGTTTATGAACCAATCTCAGAGCTGGAATGTGGAGGGAAAAAAAAGGCCGATATTCAGACACGCTGTATGGAGGAAGCGTAGTTAACCTGCGGTATACAGCTACTGTATACATGTTTATTATTAAATATATTACCTTTGCGGCTTCCTTTTTTTAGATATTAAATTGTTTAAATATCAGCACACAAATTTACCTTTTATTCTCTCTGTGGCATCTCCTGGGATCCATAGACAACCATTCACAACTGGAAAACTTCTAATAGTGACTGACAATAGTCAATAAACGTTAACATAACTAGTCCTTAGTCAGTTTTATCATATAATGTCTGAAAATTATAGTCCTAACTGGAGATTTAGTTCATCAAATGACAATTCAATAGAGTCAGAGTCCTAGATTTGCACTATTCTTTAATAATATAGTTAACACCAATGTTAACAGTATCTTTTTGTATTTAGAGCCGGTGGGCATCACTGTATAAATAAAAATGTCTGCAAGCAAGGAAGGGCAGAAATGTTGCAAAACTATTCCTGATTATTTCTCTGTATGTTCAGTGCTAATATAATGTATGTATGTTTCCAAGCTTATTTCAGAAATAATCATCAGAAAAAAAGGCTTTCTATTAATATATCTGCACATCTGTTTTCTTCAATTCAGCAGACAGGAATTAAAGGATCAAGTAATAAATAAACTATTGAAACCTCACAGCAAAAACCAATATAGCATCAGTCTTTTCTGCATGCAACTATAATATGAAAGAGATTGTCTGTGAGTAAAATCCATTAAAAAAGTCGATCAGGTTGGCCCCTCCAGGGCATGAAAGTGAGTCAACAGAGGGACGATCAGATCTACTTTATTGCCTGATTAAAATCAATTTGGTGTGCCTGATGCTAAAGGTGGAGAGACGAAATGAGAAATGGGGGATTTGTTAAGCATCTCCTCCTCTCTCACAACTGAGAGTGAGTGATGTAAAGAGTGTATGAGAAGAAAAGCTGCGACAGCTGATTTATGACATGTGGCACTGAAAAAAAATAAAAAATAAAATAAAAAGGAAAGGAAAGGTCATCAGATGTGCCCTGTCATGCAAAACAGACAGATATGATTAAAAGATTACGAGACAACTGTTTTAACATGGCGTGGTGATGATCACTCCCGTATGAGAATGAATTACCATGTACTGTACGCCGCATGTTACATCAAATTCACATAATCCAATTTTATGGTTCTACTCATATTAAAACGGCACCATAATGCCATTATATGCAATGGAGCTTTCAGGTCTATTCATCTCTTTGTTAAAATGATAAAATAGAAATTAACCGGACTAAAAATAATGTTAATGTAGGGGGTTAATCTACTTTATATTGAAATATTTTTCCTCGTTTTTGATAGGGCACCACTCTTATTATTCAATGGTCAGTGAGGAACCATTGGGTTATGTATGATTTATCAGCCTTGATCTGGAAGCCTAAGCTCTCAAAACAGTGAGCGCATCTCTTCTGCACCCACAGAGCAAAGCGGACAACTCCTTTAGAAGAATATAGATATTTATTAATGATTAAATACTGGCAGAATATATGACAACACAATAATAAAACAAATTAAATAGTGATATGATCCTTAACTCCGGCTATACTGCATTGATCGTTACTCTTCTGTAAAGTTTAAAAGATTTAAAAGCTGTCGGTTAGGCTCCCGGCCGGCATTGTGAAGGATTGAAGGAAGAACTTTCCTGACTATGCTCAGTCTTCATTTGGTTCAAGCAAAGCTTTGTGTCCGTTGGCAAGAAGGTTAAAGTTAAAGAACTTTAAGGAAATTTAAACTTTAAAGTAAGTACAAGTTGGATGAATACTTCCAGTCGTAAAACAAAAGAAAGAGACGTCTGAAGAAAGCTTTAAGATGAATCAAAGGTACGGTTTCAATATTTCTGGAGGCCAGCTCGACATGAATTCAGTCAAAAAATTCATAATTTCATTCACAGCTGTCGTTAATATGCAATTCTCTTTTGTTGTCTGGGGACCTTAAGGTGTGGCTGGCAAACCTTTGATTTGAGGTGGCAGCCTGTAATTTGGAAACTAGTGACTTCATTTAAGTTTTGCGTGCATAATTTCACATCACCATGTCCAAATATTTCATGTAAAGGTAAACAAGTTTAAACTATTAGGTGATTTTAAGAATAACACTAACTATTATTTCAGAAATCCTATATCTCAATATTCCTTTGACTTCTTTGACATGAGCCTATCAATATATGATTATCTATCAGGTTAGCAAAAGTTAAATACTGAGTACCATCACATAGTAACTATATAACCACTTACACATTAGCTTGTACATCATAATATATAAAATTTAAATGCCATTGTTAAAAGATATAATAATATTATATGCCTTTACTATAACTGGATATAATAAATCAATTTAATACAAATACAAATTTCACACATTTTTTATGGTAAAATAACATGATATGCTTTACATAATAGTGGGACATTTAATTCAAATGAAATCAGAGTTGGCGAGAAATACTGAATGCCCTCAGAAATGTGTTAAGATTTATGACTCTGGTTTGTGTAGATGGGGTAGTCTTTGTGCCCATTTAGGGAGGCGAGTTCAGTCTTGTGTTTTATCTCAATCATTTCCTCAGTATTACAGTCAGAACTGGTTAAGCTCCATGCTGTCATTGGCTACTCCCCCTCGGGTAGGGCTCAGTTCACGTCGGTCCCTGAGGTAGAGACACCTACGCCATGGAAATTACAGGACGCTTGCTTCCTAAATAAGTCTGTCTGCCTTTCACAGGCTCATAAAACATTCATTTAGCTGAATTTAAAAAAAAAAAAAATCAACAGATGTCCTCATACAGTACTACCGATAATTAAGAGCTGAACATTTTCAAGTGAAAGCTGTTATTTTTCCATTCTCTCCCCGGTATAATCAAATGCGGAAAATAACAGTCCGGCATTGCTGCACCAAATTACCAGGAATAATGTGTAGTCGCAGTGTAAATTTGTAACTTCATTACTTGCTGTGACCTTTGTGCAGCTAATTAACAAGGTTGTCAACAATTTTCTGGATTAAGGTTAAGATGCATAGCACTGTATATTTTCTCTTTTATATAAAGCATAAAGAGAAATCTGATGTGACCTTTAAAAGAGCCTTGTTAAGTTTTATTATCAGCTATGATCAATGTAGCCGAGCACTGTGCATCAACACAGGGCTTTACAATCTCTGTTTTTCCTTAGAAAACCCAACAACTAAAGCACTCGTACAGTGAGCTCTCTAGCTTTGCCATATGGAGACCCAAGGTACTTGTTAGCAGTTAGCAGGGTGAGAAAATAAGTGTTCGTATTCATGTTGATGGCACACTGAGCAGATTTAAAGACACTTCCCTCCTTGGTGTTTGTGTTGGAATGAAATAGACCGATAATATTAATGGATTAGATCATTTTAACTCAGAAATTACAAATAAACAACCCCCAGTAGTAAACATTTTTTTTTTTTTTTCATCTCTTCTAACAGCGCATGTGGGGGAACCGTGGGGGTTTTTGTTCACACAGCAATAATAAGTTGTCATGGCAACCGCGAGCAAAGCTTTGTGAGAGCAGCAGTGTGTTAAATCTGACGTGTTATGACCAAAAGAAAGAAGGATAATCTATCAACGCTGGGATCTTAGATACAGCTGTGAAATACTTGCCAGGGATGGATGCAGAAATTCTTAGTGGCAGTGGATCAATTATTTTAAAAAAAAAAATAAAATAAAAAAAAAAAATCAACCCTTAAAAATCACACGCACACACACACGTCCTCTAATAATATAAATTATCTGCGAAACAGAATATATATGATGTTTATAGATGAGCATTGTCCAGATTACAAAAAGGCTACATTGTCGACAATATTAAACAAATACTTAATTGTACAGTCCATAAAGTTTGCATATATCCAATTTAAGATTCAGATTCATAATCCTAGAATAATATTTATAATTAATTTTAGCTATCCACAGTAGAGCCCTGCACAAGACTGTTTTCTTAATCCTGTTTCTGCCCACTCCCACTGGGTTTACCGCCCGCCCCGCCCCGCCCCGCTTGCACCACCCGCGAGACCCCAATCCCAATATAATCCTCATAGACTATAACAGCGTTAACCAACTACGTGCTCCAATATATCCAATGCAACATGATGAATCGACAGTTTACACACTTCTGAAAACATTATATAAGCATTTAAATGTTTTTTCTTAAGTCCTAACACACATTACAAAACAATGGAAAAAAAGTTCACTTTGACTAAAAATAAGTGCCAATTAGAAGTATAAAAAATAATGAGCTGCTTGGGCTTCAATTTAAGGCATCTGGTCACAGTACCTTGTTATTTTAGAAGAGTAAAGTGTGAGTTGATAGTACAAAACAAATCATACTGCGCCTGCACAGTTAAAGGACACATTCATAATTGTTCACACACTGAAACTGTAATATTTTCTCGCTGTAATCAGCCCTCCTGTATATTCTGACCATAACAAAATCCTTCCCGTGCTTACAATGTAAGTGATGGTGGGTTCATTTATGATTTATTTGATATACTTAATATAAACTTAAAAAAAAACAGTACCCTACAAATTCAGATTTTCACTTGAAGCGTATTAAATGTATTATTTATTTATTTTTTCCAGAATTACTACATTGACATAGTTTGACATTTCAGGCTGTGCTATATATCTACAATCATATATGATTTAGAAAATGTCTTGTAGGGTTTAATTTTTAACATCACAAAATGATATCATATTTCTTATGTTGTAGCTGCGTATAAGGGGGAAAAAATGCACTGTGGGAGATATTATTATCCAGAGAGTGAAAACTGTAGACTGTAGACAGTTATATAATATATATATATATATATATATATATATATGAATGATAAAACATCAGCATAAAGAATGCACTTTAGAAACAGGTTTATTACTGCTTTTGTATGTAAGTGGATGAAAGATGATTATGATTGTGTCTTGCTCAGTGTGAGTATTTGTATTTGTTGACTTGTGCACGTCAGAAGATGTATGAAACATTTTTTTTGTTTCGCAGACAAGGTGTCTTTGGTTGAGTCGTCGATCCTCTCTGAGCCTCGTGAAAAAGTCGAGTTCACCCGCTGGATTTTAAAAAGTATCCAATTAAGAATGAAACAATAATAATAATATGTTATACTGTGAGCTTAGCCTCGCACGCGAACCTTGTGACAAAACAAAGTTACGCCGTCATCATCGAGAAATAAATATTCAGCCTGTTTAGAAAGTGGAAGCGTTTGCCGTACTTGAAAAGCGATAGATTATTTATTATCTCCTTCAGTCCATCTAACTGACATATTTCTGTTTTCTGTACACTTCACTGACATTTTCTTCCATTCTGTCAAACACTTTTCAGCGTCGTCTCGCTCATTGTTCGATGAATTATGGCAACTCTTCCTTGGGAAAAAGAAGCTGAAAGCCTTTGAGCTTTGCAAGACAAATGACAGCAATTTCCATTCTTGAAGAGATGAGAAGGGCTTTTAAGCATTCAAACATGGCAGGTAAAGAAAGGATTTTGTACTTTGTATGGATACTCAACTTATTCACTGAGTGACACCCTGAAAAATACCATAATGGCACTTTGATGTAAAGTTTGGAGGACGGCGTTATAGGTCTATTCTATTATTTTCTATTAGTTTCAAGCACAAAACCACAACAACAAACTGTGTCTTTGTCTCGACATTAACTGTTAAATAAAAATGTGAATTTTTAAAATGTACTGTGTATTCTTCTTCTCATACAAAGTGTCTCTTGCTTGGTTGTCAGAAATGTCACAATATAAACCGTGGATTGTTTCACAGGTGCTCTTTATAAGTACAAGTTAGCTGGTGGCTGGTTTTGTGACGCTCGAATAAGAGCTGGAATAATTTTTGCATTTTCCTCCAAAAAGTGAACTGTTGGAGGGAGACGTGGAAAACTTAAGTTGTTTAACGTGAATACGGAGTATAATAATAGCATAATAATAGTAAAAATATGTCAATGTTGTGTTTATTCACACTGTGGTCATCCATGTGAGGTGGCCCAAATAAGTACATTTACGTCACCACGTTGTTGAAGTAGTGAATAGTGATGCATTTAGCGTGTGTGTAAGATTCAACAGTTGAAGGATGTGGACATGTTAGCATGTGGTCTGTTTTAAAGTATGGCTTTTTTTTTGTTGTTGTTGTTGTTACTCGGGTGATATAAAAACATTGCAAGGGTGAAATGTTTTTCCTGTCTCTTTGTGGTACCCGAGCGGTTAGATTTTTTCACAGTGACCCTACAACTGCACCGCACACATCCACGGACAGATGACATGTTTAGCAGGGCAAGGCAGAAAATAGGGCTCCCTGAAGCCGCTATGCAATTCGAACCCTGCTTAAATCCTGTTAAAAAAAAAAAAAGTCCCACAGGTATTTGTATTTATACATTACATAATGTATACTCGCGGGCCAAGTGCAGGGCAGTGCATGAGTCATTTACACCAAATGTCTGCTTGTTTGTCTGCACAGGAAACAGGTGTGTTGCCACCAGACTCAACATATGACTACAACTGGACTTTCTGATCTATGAACCCATGTAGCTGTGAAGTGAAGTGAAGTGAAGACTTTTTGGTCTGGACAATTTTAGATTAAATAAACAAGAATACTATAAAAAGGTAGAAATGATTAGTGAGCCGTTTTTAACATTGTGTGTTTATGTGATACATATTTGTTTAATTTGAATTGAGTTAAAGGATTCTCAACAGTTTTAATTAGCCAAGTATGAAGAATGAAATGTAATTATGAGAGCAACGGCGAGAATCAAAATGAGTCTCAGTCCTCGTCCTTGACTACCGAAGTTTGTTAGGCATTTAAACTAAAAGAAACCATTCTAGGATGCAGGTTTTTGTGGAAATTCATCACGGTTCAAAGGCGAAGTGAAACAAAATAAGTGCAAACGAAGAGAGCAGAAAGTTTTGAAATATGGCTAAGCTGTGTAAACAAAACGTCTTCCAAACTGCCCAAATGTTTAGATCACGTATGCACCAATTTTAGTACGGTATGAAAGAAAATGCATCATTTAAACTATGCCATAAATGGTTCCTCTATGATTCATTTCATTACATGGTCAGGCAGATGGTGATGAGTTCTGAGGCTGCAATTAAATAAATGCTAGCTGCGCTTTTCTTAGAATTGCAGCTATTTTTGTGGTTTTGTGCATCTTCTGAAATGCACCGTGATCGTAACACGCAAGCAGCAAGACAGACAGGCGGATCCACCACATTTGTACTTAAAAACATCATGCTGTCATTGTAGCCGAGTCTGTCTATCACACATCAGTGACTGGCCACAGTGATCTTTACTGACCCGGTCAATAACGTGTGTTCACTTTTCTGTTATTCGTTTGTTTGTGTTCATTTGTTTGACTCTGTAAAAAGATGTACAATTAAAGTTTAATCAATTCTAAGGAAACGTAGCTTCCTTAGGCATATAATCACTGCTCAATCACTGGCGTGCTTCAAATGCTAATTTGTTGTCAGGGATGAAGTCAACAATCATACCCATTATCATGATTTCCTGGAGGAAATAATACGGGGAAATGTGGGTTCGCCATGTCGATTAAAAATGATTCCAGGCAGGCTGGATTATATCTATTTTACTGCTGCTTATAAAGGCAAGGAGAAAAAAAAAGGCTTGTGTAGTGCTGTTTTTGGTGTGCTGTAGGGGTCCTAGAGTGCATGCAAAATGTGCAAACTGGAGAAAAGCAGACACATTCATGATTTGCATTGTTGTTGTTTTTTTATTTCAGTGTTTTATCCTCAAAACTGCATTTGCAAATTGTGCCATGAAACTCCACACATGTCAACTACATGTTGCAGTGACTGTGGATATGTCTATAGGGTAGATGTAATGATATACGTAAGTAACTTAACCTACTTTACTAAACAAGTAAATCTGATGGGTTAAAATGTGATGCTCGGAAAGCGAAAGAAGAGCAGGTGTACAAATATAATCTGTGCAGTATGTATGAGTAATTATATCTTATCTATGATATATTTTTACAGGAACTACTTGCACAGATATACAAAAATAAGGGTGTAGGATTACATTGTGCACAAGAAAATTATGTCAGACAGCACTTTGTAGCATAACATTAACTTGGTTAATATCCATTTTGGGACTAGTAATGATGTAATGTTTCAATTACCAACGAGCATTAGGTAAATAATGCAATGACAGCAATTAGATTTTAGTTTGTTCATCATTACAAGTGAAGTAACGCTGTTAGTGTAAGAAAAAAGTTCTAACTAAAATATAATTATTTGAAATTAATATCAAATTTTAATACGTTTTTTTTTTATGTTTTACAGTGTTAGTTAGCAATTAAAAAATCCTGTAAATACTTGACCCAGTTTAAACAGATTCATTCTTGGCAACATGTCACAATGTTTGACATTAAAGCCTCGTATGTTTGAGTTCACATATAGTAAACTTGTGCCGTCCTTGACCCTAACTTTAAAATATTCTCAAAAAAACCCAAAACTCTTCTATTCCTTATTTTGTATTCATTTTTCAAGAGTGGATTTTTAAGTATAATGTATAAGTGTAAATTCTTATTGTGGTTCAGGCCCTGCATGTTCTAATTATTGTTATAGTTTGCATCAAAAATGCACAAAGACAAAAAAAAAGGACACAGAAAAAAAACAAAAAAAAACAAAAACAAATACCTGATTGGATTTGTCAGCCATGCCCGTGACCACAGGCAGAAACATGCTGTAGTAATTTCACACCAAAGCGTGGCTGATGTTGTGGCATTTTGTCATTTGGTGTGGGTAGGGGAGATTTCCAGTTCAGCAAGACCTTGCTCACTGTGACCAAATCTGCCCTATTTTCTCTTGCCTGGTTGCACTGACCTCACATGATGAATGCTCTTCTCAAGAGACAGAGAAACAGGGCCTGTTGTTATTGATGCACTCAATTAATAACCCTGCAAACACCACTAAGGATTCAAACATTCAGCACACTGCACCATTGAAGCAAACAGCTCTCAAGGCATTGTGTGGGATCTCCCTCAAACACCAACTTTAACAGTTATTTGAATGCGAAGCAAAATATGTGGGTTTTTTTATGCTCAAATAGCTTATGTGTGCTCAGGGAATACATTGTAATTACTGGTCAAGGCAAGTTGATTTTATTTATACAGTATAATGAAAAAGCAGTGTCATCGCTGCACATTGGAGATGATGATTCCTACTCAGATCATCATCTGCTACTGCAATAAACTGAGAATTAATAAATCAGGAAAGAAATATTTTCTGGCCCCCTCTCGGCTATAAGGAGTCAAAATGTCTCAAACACTTAGCTGTAATTAAAAAATACTTTGGTGAATGTCCTCGATTCAAGGTAAATATTCTGCTTAGACATCCACCTTCATTAAAGGCTGATTTTTCCAAAAAAAGACGTCCCTCTTGGCAGGTTGTTCGTGCCACCTGCTCTGTGTATGAGGCGAGTCTGTGAGCACCAGCAGTCAAAGTGTCTCTCCACCAATGGGCAAACGGCCATCTGAAGGTGATAGACGCCAGTAGCCTTGGGCCAGCATGAGTCACTGACTCCATGTCCTCAGCACCGACGCAGAGTTACTCCAGAAACTGCATAAGTTTGCCCCTCAGGCAAGGTGACTCTAGTTCCTGCTCTCCATGCCTGAAATGTTTTCCCACCTGGCATCTCTCAACATCCAGCAGTCCCCATCGCTACAGTCTGAGAAGCAGAGGCCCGAAATGCCACTTGTCACAGTTTTTTTTTAGTGAACCTGAATAATACCAGCACTTAAAAGAACGCTCCACTGCTTTTGTTTTGAACATATCTATAGAGGTAGAAACAATTCAGATACACCCATTAGTGACTAAGAAAAAGCTTTTTTTTTTTTTTCTGCTTCCATCAGAGCATGAAAAACAAGTTATATGATATTATTACATAAGCCTCCATTTGTTTTAACTATTCCAAAACTATGTTCAAACAATATTGGCTAACATTTTTAATTTAAGTGACAAATGTTAAAAAACACAATATTGCAGTACATGATATATTTGTATTATATGTGTATTTATTGTAGAAGTTGAACCAAGTCAACAAAGCTCTCTCTCTACCAGCTCATAACTGTCAACTCATCGATTTTCACCCATGTCTACCATATTTGAATATTTGAAGTCTGCTTCGTTTGCCAGACACGTTTAGCCAGATTAGATTGTTTACTGATGTTAAATCACTCTTGCATGGTAATAACTGGTGACGAACAGCAAGGGGAGGGTAATGTGTCCCCCACTTTTACATTTTTCAGGTTGATTTACATGATAAAATCATTCCCAACACTGCACTCTTACTGCCCAGCCATCAAAATCCAGGTGAGAAAAAGCTGTGAGATGATAAAACATGCTCTAGGCTTCCTTCAGTTATTTCTAGGTGATCACAGCAGCATGTTTTACGAGTATCAGGCAACGCTTTATAGACTTCATTTCCCTGTATTTTTGGCTTTCAGGCTACATACAATACAGACAGCTGTGATCCTCTGATTGGTGGAGCTTCATTCTGCCAGATAGATCTGCAGATACTGCTCGGAGCTGGAAACAAACTACTGTGACCTCCTCGGCTTTTTACTGTTACTGGAGATAAATTTGAATAATACAGTCGTAGTATATATACATATATAAACACATACTATTGGCTGAGATTTATGCATAGCTATTGCTGTAGCTCTGTTTCCCACAATTTTTTTTTTTTTTTTTGCAGATTTTGTCTAAATTTACAGTTCCACCAATGTGTTTCTTCAGCATCACTTATGTGCGAATGTGTGAATAACCTTCTAACAAGTGGAGAGCAAAAGATAGCCCTTCATTTCTGGGTGCACAGTTCTTAGAGTGACCTTTGTAGCGACATTTGCTGCAAAATGACAAGCAGAATATTGTGGATGTTGCTCTACCTGATGGCATGTTAACATAGCAACCAAGCCGTAGGACACAAAATAATGCCCCCCCTCTCTTAATCATATGACTGCATTTCCAATTTTATCTCTATGCAAAGCACCGTTTGGCTGTTCACTGCACATACAGTGCATCAGATGTACTCCAAATGTGCAGTACGGGGAAATGCTGAGATGAAAGGAAAAGCCCTCCAGTCTTAACAAGGAAAATGTCGCTTCAAGGGCAAATTAGCTACGAGCATCCTCCGAGGGATGGATGGAAATGGAATGATAGAGGTCTAGAATTAACATATTCTGCATGTTTTAGTTAATCTCTCACTGTGCGTCCTGTGAGGAAAAACTCTGTGAAACTAAAAGTGACAATGTGAGTGTAATTGTTTTGGTTGCCTAACAAGGAATTCGTTTTGCACAGCATGAGTGATCGGGTTGGTACAGCAGGTCTGTCTAACGTGAGCTTTGTAATCATCCTCATCTGCTCCACATAGACTTGATGAATGATCCTAATCAAGTGATGTCCCACCACTGAAATGGCCCCACGATGACCTCAAACCTAATAACACACTGACAACAAACCGCTCTAAATGGGATATTTATATACTCGCCATTCCTGCTCTCTCTCCTGTTTGGTTGACAGCCAGTGGATTTTAGTTTAAGACACCCACATTCATTTAAAACATATAGATTTTATGTGTTACCATTTTACAGACATTATCACATATGCATCACCATCAACTAGCGATGGATCCATTTATGCATTAAGACAGGACAGGAAATGACATGCAACTATATAAGAGTATGGCTTCTAGACAATGTGATGTAAGATAGCTCCGTTTACTTCAATGCCATTTTTGTGAGCATGTCAACTCTTAGTTTGTTTTTGTTGTTGTTGTTTTTTTCTTACATAAGGAATACATATCACCTCCCATATGGGAAACAAGTCAGCCCATCTGTTGCCAAACATCTGGAGCATCTGTGTAAGTTCATTCACTGCTATTGCCTGATTTATCCAGGGTCTTTTTAAGTTATTGGTTTTAAAGAAGAAAAGAAAAGAAAAAAAAAACCTGACTAAACATAAAAATAAAACATCTGTACAGTAACGATTTTGTCCGTTCTTTGGTTCAACCGCTACTAGTAGATTCGCTCCAACGATTATAAACACTCCTTTCCCTTGTGACGTACAGTATACCCTCCTCTCCACTAGCATCCACCATCTGGTAACGCTTTTCCATCTGGACCGCTTGCAAAAGTTGTGCTGTCCCCTCCAATGCTGAAGCAAATCAGTAAGTGGAGTTTTAATATGAGTCGTTAACGTAACATAACAGATTGTTATCCGTTGCCCCACCTTTGAAGTGCATGTGCAAAATGTTGAGCTTTGATATCTAAAAAAACCACATAGTGTCAGTAGGTGTGGGCGATATGGCTATTTCACAGTTCATTTAACAGTCGCATCTATGAATGTAACTTATTTAATAATAGTTTTTTTTTTATTGGACTGCGCCTATAACTTTCATATGGTCATATTTGGTAACCCTTTTATAAAAAGCAATAGCTCGCTCCGGGCCGTGATACGTTGTGATTATATCACAGTTAACGGGGTTGTTGGCACTCTGTGAACGGCTAGAATCACAACATAACATGGCCTTGGTCGCGAGCTGTTGCTCAGCTAGCCCGCTGTCTGTAGAAATCAAGCTGGTATCAAACATCTACCAGTCAGGATCAGATGGACAGTACCAGTCAAAGGTTTGGTCACACACCAGATACAACTAAATAAATATAAAACACACGTGACCAAGTTGTTCATCCCTTTGTGTCAGTAAACTCTACAGCATGCTTTTTTTTTTGTCTACATGATACAAAAACGGTTAAGTGTTTGTTAGTCCACTTTTCTTTGTATATATTCCTCAAATGCTTAAACATGACAGTTTATAAAAACCTTTTTCTGATTTGCTTTTGAAGTCACAATGAAAATAACATTTCAACGCTTCCCTGCAGGCGTCTTCAGTTCAACAACTGTGCATGTGTTCAAATGCAGATGAGCTGAACAGGAAAACCGCAGTATACTTAATGTTGATGAAGCAATCCACTGAAATGTTTGTTGTGTTACTTATGTATTTGTTCACAAATACCAAATGACTGAAAATGACGGCGTTCCAGCAAAACAACAGTATCTTAGAAACTGACACAGGATAAACTATACTATACTATACTATACTATACTATACTATACTATACAGCCAATGAGCAGCAACATTGCTAAAGAGGAACAGACGTTTGGTTCTACGGGGAAAAAAACACACAAGTGTGGATTAATGTAACCGTCAATTGACATTTAAATATTTAGCATCTTGTGAACATAGCCAAAGTAGAAAACAGCCACAAATATCAAGCTGAATATATAATCTGAAACTCAGTTTTTATTTCAGTACCTCCAAACCTTTCAGAATCTTAGTACATAAAACTGAAATTATCTGCATGGCTTAACCCCATTTTGTGCCTCTTACATTAGAGGCACAGAACTAAGTATGATAAAAATATTTTTTTATATATTTTTTTGTTTTTTATTGGGCAGCAGTATTTTTCCCTCTATGTGGTTAAAAGGGTCTGAGGATTCTGGGAATACTTTCAAAAAAAATTATTTTATTTTATTTTTTTGGTTTGTTTTGTTTTTAAACATATTTAAAGATTACAAGGTGAGAAAAATGAGATGCGTGTATTACATGAGGGTCACAAACGGCTGCTAGTTATCACTATGGGTTAAGTGAAGAAATGAATTAACCCTTTGATGGGAACAATTAAACATTATTTAATTACATAATTAAACAAATAAAAGAAATACATCCAGTTTGATTTGAATTTGTATTATCAGTTTGACTCAAGTTAAGTTTGAAATATCCCTTTAGAGAATTATCAATGCTGCGAGTGTCCTTTCTAGTGTCAACAGCCCAAATATCAAACTTTAATTATTGTTATCTAAGTCATTACAGCTCCTCACTTGTGTGTGATGTTTGGATTGCAGTATGAAAAAAACCCAAAAAAAAACACATTTAATCAGGTAGACCAGTAATTAGCTACAAATGATTAGTATTACCTGAAGGTCATTTCATCCTAAACAGACTTGAGAATAATGAGAACATTATTTGTAAACACACGGTTCCTCTTTGTCTTCTGTGTACCTGGAAAACTGTGTGTTTCGTCCTCAGTGAGTAGCGTTATCTTTGATATGTCGCAGATCATCTTCATTTTATGGGGTTGTGTTGATAAGCAGTACTTCAATGCACCGCCATCCACGACTTGAAGATACAGCTGATATTGGAATGCATTTTTCTGATAGCAACAGGAGGCCTTGTTATTCACGTGATTTTTATTTTGTCCCGATTATCCACACATCTATGGACAGCCAACGGTGGTGCATGACAGCGCTCACCAAGCCATTGCAAAATAAATGTGATGTGCCAAACGAAACAACCAGGTTCCCTACTAGGAGATCAACCTATATGTAGGAAAGACCCATCTGATGTGGGCAGAATGCAGGTCAGATCTCAGTGTGTTAGCTCAAGCAGCAAAAATCAACCACCCCCACCGGTGTGGAGATTTAGACAAGTTGTGTTTCCTCACACACTGCTGGACGTTGCTTATAAAAATGATCTTCCTCAGAAATCGAGCGCAGCACACTGGTTTCAACAGCCTTTAATGAAACTCAATGTCACCCCTTTTTGAGCCGATGTAATTGTAACTCATTACAGTAAGTCCCTTTGTCACTTTTATTTCCACTATGTTAATTGGTCCTTTGACACTAAAACAGCCTTCAACAGATAAATTGGCCTCGTTTGCAAGTTATTATGTGGAATCTTAAGTGTGACTCAAGACCTCTGTATGTCATCATCTCTCTTCTTTTTTCCACTTCTTGCCAAGCTAAAACATTACAACAATAGTCTTTTAAAAGTAGCGTGCGCTGTTTGCATCCATCAGGCAACATTTGCCATTTAAAGGATTTAGCCCATGAGCCATATAACTAATGTCGAGAACTGCACCCAAAAGCCTCAAGAAGGCAGGTGGTGGTTTTTTATTTCTTTTTTTCCTACTACCAAAGTAATATGCCAGAATTTTAGTTCATGGTAATTCTGCCTTAGGTCTGGGTTGACACATTAAAAATGCTCCCCACGTCAAAAGGCATTTGCACAGCCCAGTGGGTCCATACGAATCAGTAGAGCAGCAATCAATCCTTGCCACAGGCTTCTGTTGTGAAGATGACAAAAAAAACATTACCCTCTAGTGTTTTGGACCAAGACAGTCAGTGTGTTTTTAGACAAAGCGCTTACTATACAATTACCTTTTTTTTGTGTTTCTTATGAAGTCGTTTGAGAACTAGGCTCTTCCACATGAATAACACATAAAAAAAAAAAATGTGGATGTGAGACTAAAAACAATACGATTATGAGCGAGGATGAGGGTCAAGGGGGTTAATCATCACGCATTTTGGTTAATTATACGCAGTTGACAGAAATTGAGCCAAAAAAATAAAAAATTACAAATGAATTGCGGTTCATGATCTCAGTGGCTCTGATGTCATTTCACATCAATATTTTAATGTTAGGGATTACGTAGTTATGTCATAACATATTTCCTATTGCATCGTCTAGGTTTTGGCATATGGTGTGATTAATGTGCAGATAGATTACTGGATTGGATCATTTCGGGTTTTTTTTTATTGAGGACCAACAGTTGTATTCAAAGTCACATTTCAGCAGCACCTAAAAGGGAATAAAGTTGTCACACCCCTTAGCGAGTCCCCCGGGTGTACTGAAAGAAGTGCACTGGTGCCTCGCGGGTGTGGCTGCAGGCTAGCTGGGTCTCAGAGGCTGCTTTGGGCATGAATGTTTCATTCTGGCTTCCCTCTGTGCATCAGCACTAATCACTGCTTCACATCGATACAAACAAGCACCCACACTCTCAGCTCCCCAACAATCTGACATCACTTTGTTTCCAGGATTTGCTACAGTGTAATCTTGATGTTCACTGCATTAGGAATTTTAATCTTATTTTGATCTTGAAGTGATAGCAACAAAGAACTTTTTTTTCAGTTCATCCATAAAAATCCCTCAATACTATTCTCCATATTAGAAAATATAAAGTATCTGATATTGTCGCCGTCTCAGTAAAAGTAGGGTTGAATCAGTTTTATAGTCATCAGTCCGGTGTACAAGCTGAGATGTTCTGCCAAACTAAAAGCATCTACATCAGCAACCTGTAAAACGGCACTAAATCAAACTTGTCAAGCGTAGTGACAAGGAGATCAAATTTCCCCAAGACCAATCGAAGTCACGGCAGTTAGTGTCGAAAGAAAATGGAAATTGCGTCAATATGGCAACATTTCGGATTTAAAGCCGAAATGAAAGAGGTGAGCTGAATAAAAAGACGAGGTAACATTACAAAAGATGCAGATCTCATTCATGGGCTCTCATTATCTACCACTAGGGAGTGGCTTAATTATACACAACACCTAGTGGTAAAATGTGGTATAACTGGTCCGTTCTGGTATGAAAATGTTTATATTGACCCACTCGGGTAAAAGGTGTGATAAATGCTTTTAAATTAATAAAAGCTACGGAGACTACGATTTTTAGAAGAGTGATGGACAAACGGCATTATCACTCCATATTACAGTAGAGAGACAAAGTGAACTCTTGAAGGGCCACTCAAACTAACAGCATTAATGTGGTGTTTCCATATATCCTACAATGGAGGAGATTTCATTACATCAGAACAGCACTTCTCTCTGACTCTCTTTTTTTGTGTGTTTATACATTCAGAGTGTGTCTCACAAATGCGTGCCATGGAAACTCTTTCCAAAATGATCTGATGCTCTTCCCATCATGCATGCACGCTTCAAAAAGAGAGAGAGTGGAACCTGTATCGCTAAGCCGACGGGAAGGTAGCAACAGTTGCACCTTGGCAATAACATCCTCATCGTCATGTCCACCGTTTACGCAGCAGTTGGCAAGGTGGGCAGGCCATGTGGTGGCTTTTAAGAAACTTAGTGAAGATCAGTAGAGTTAAGTTTCAAATCTGATTCTTAAAAAAAAATAATAATAATAATACATACAGTCAAACTGAGGCAGAGACCGAAAAAAAAAGGTACACTGCTTCACAGGCGGACCAACCAGACTGCAGATAGACCAACCACAGGGTGAAAACATTTCACTAACTGCCCTGCTTGTAATTTGAATACAGGGCAGGAAAGTTGCCACTGTCAGGTTTGTAATAATCATAATACTGCAATATGAAACAGCCATTACAGAGACAAAAGAAACGTGCAAAAAAACCCAAAAAAAACAAAAACCAAAGTTTAAATTTGGACTTTGTCAGAATGTTTTGATCATCCCTTTTAAACCTGACGCCGGCTACGTCTACATGCACACAGAAGAAAATCCAATCATAACGTGATTAGAGCAGTAATGTGAGTAAGATGGAATCCATGTAAACATCAGACTCTGATTATGTTAATGTAATTATACTCCTGGCTGGATTAAGCTTCAAGATATGTGTAGGCCCATTATAGTCCCATTACTGATGGGCATTTAGCCATGTAAATAATCCAAGCATGACTCTTTATCAAAGTTTTCACTACGTTTTGTGACAAGCGTGCACACACACACACACACAATCCTCACTTTACTGTGTTTTGGGTTTTGTTTTTTTCATGAACAATAAATTTTTTTTTTTTTTATTTGTGCATTTTGCAACTAACAACTGATTGCCATCTATGTGAAAGCATGCACTATATGTAATATTTTAGAACTACTGTTAAAATATATAAGGAGGATTGTGTTTGAGGTTGACAACTGGACTGTAACTGATGTAAACTAATGCAGAGGAGGCTTTTTTTTTTCGTCCATTTATCTGCAGCACAGACGCAGAACTATTAAGTGCTGACCTTCTCAATTAGATACCTGCTAATGGTGGAATTCAGATTATTACACTAAGTGCACGCAAATGTAGGCAGTGAGACTGTTGTCCAAAAAAGAAGTTGAGGACTACATTAGCATTTCAGAATTTATTTTTTTTTTTTCTGTAAAAGCACTTTGCCTCTTAACAATTTGATTGCATCGACAGCCCGGTTGAGTGACTCTACGGATGCTTGAGGCTCTGATCGTGTACGTAGATGTTGCAACTTCTGTTCCTTAAATATCTCACTTTCAAAGACGTCTATGGATTTCTCTCAAAACTTCAGGCAGCTTGTATTTCTAATCACATACACTCTCATGATCAAGGCAATGTGTTTGGATTTCTTTTCTTTTTTTATTTATTTGATAGTTGTCTTCTCATAAGGTAACATCTAAACAGATTTAATTAATTTTAGTAGTTTCATTACCATCTTGAGGAGTAAATAAGTCCAGAATTGATTTGATGTATTTCTTGTCCAACCTACAAAAGGTTATTTGATGTGTGTTTGATGTGCACCTTCTATTGTAAGTCCCCCATGTTTCCATTGCATTACAAACAGCCCTGTGATATTCTTATTGTTTGTTGATCCATGTGAGCATTAATTTAGTTTAACAATTTGCAGGCAGAATCCATAAAAAGATGATGTGAAAAGAAAGTGAAAGTTCATCTCATTGAAACACCTGTATGAACCAACAACTATATACAACTTGTTCAAAAAGAATAGACAAATTATATATATATATGACGGCCAGGGTCAGGTCCTGTATGCTATTATTATTATTATTAGCTCTCATACTGTACAAGAGATTGATCTTAAAGACCTCTTACTGGAAATGTTGCATTCTATAAATTGTTTTAGATGTATTATATAAGTTTAACAAAACACTTTCACTTAGCTAATCAAAAAATCCATTTTCAAGTTACATACATCCACAGTCCCTTTCCTACTGCGATGAGCAAGTATTCACCGAAATGACTTCCTGGACCAAAGTTACACGTTAACATGTTGATAGCATTTTATTGCAGCGGATATTAGCACATTCTTTTACACATTAAAGAGCTTTTGGAACAGTTTGTAATGGCCCATTACACCGATGTACCGTAGCTAAGTCATCATGATGTCTGGCTCTTAAAAGGTGGCCCAGCAGGCGCGCCGTCACAGCCCGATGTCAGCTACACTTTACACAAGGTGAAGACGCTTTGTTTGCTCAGTTGACAGATAAGTTTTAGCCAAAGGTTGTTGTATAATATAAAAAAAGCTTTTTTTTAACGCAAACCCTTCAGCAGTACAAAAGCAGTTTGTATTTTAAGGTCCGATGACATGAGAAATGCCCAATTTGTGGCAAATACTCAAATATTTCATGACCGTAGAATTATAAGGTTATATATAATGAAAACAGATTAGTCTTTGGTGGTTAGTGGTTTCAGCAGGGTGCAGTAATAAAGTAGTGGCAATGCATAGCCGTTACTGACGAGTCATAGTTGTCATGCGTTACTTTACAGTGACTGTGCTAAATCAGCAGAAATGCAGCAAGAGGTAGAGAGAAACATGGCTTCACGACTACAGTCAATAGTGTGGAAATACTTCACGAGAGCAAATAAAACCGTCTATGTTATGCCATGTTGAATAAACATAATTTAAAGACAAGCTAACGCAGTTCCCTGGGGTCTTAATAAAATGTATTCGACATGCTCACCACAGCAGCCTTCCCATCCTGTCCAAATAGCCCTGTTCAGAAAGGCCAGTATGTGTGCTTGTCCCACCCAGAGAACTGACAACTGGTTACTGCATTGGAGACGGGCCTCATTCCATGCTATGAAAGTTGCTCAGTCTCGCATGAAGCCCCATTCCCACTGTAGAAAGAAATGGATGAAAACATACTGTGCATGGTCTATGGGCCTCATGAGCTTATAGAAGTTTGCCCTCCAGCTAACTTGATCGAGGATCAATTCAATCCTGCACTTCTTCCAGACTTTGTGAAATGTTATTGGACAGAATAGATCAAATTCTGATGGTAAAAAACAAGTCTGTTGAGTGAATAACTAATTTTTGCCAAAATGTAAGATAAAACCTTAAAATTATAAAAGGTATGATTTCATGTGCATTTGCATTTTTTTATTTTTTTTTTAATAAAATGCCAAAAATCTTTCACAGACACCACAGTTGAAGACATGAATCATTTTTTAAAGCGTTCCAGCAATCGAATGCGTTTATTCGCGTGCCAGTGTCACATCTCTCATGCTATAATGGATCGTCATGTCTTTGCTCTGCCTGCTTTTGAACTCTGAAATCAACTCCCTCTTGACATTAATTACTGTTGCAACTACCCCGTTTCATGTGCAAATGCATCAGACTGTTGAGGACAATTACAATATCTGTTTTTGCTATTTGATTCGACTTAAAAAAAAAAAAAAAAGAACCTACATAAAAGGAAGTAACTAACAAATCTCTCTCACTTGGATAGAGATTTCTTCAATTTCATGGGCTATAAAGACACCAGCATTTAGTCAAAGGTAACATGGCCTCTAACTTTTAAAGTATTTGTAGGATAAGCGATTAAGGTCAAAACCATGTCCTTTCTCTTATACCTTCATTGTAAGGAGGGCAACTATATTAAGGCTATTTATACAGAAAGTGAAGCAGAGCTGCATGAACATGTGGTAAATGTCCCGCTTATTGGCCTAAGGGTAAACCGGCTGCTATCAAGAGACAGCGTAGGGTGATGGGGTGGCAGCGGAAGAGGTGTGGAGGAGGAGAGGCAGCACGGCAGGTAGCAAGCTCCCATATTGCTCAGCCGTGTGACCTCTGGAAATCATCCAGCCCTTCCGCTGCAAGACACAACATGACCTCACCTTTTCACGTCACGCATGCCTCAAAAGAAATCCCACAACCACCGTCCACCAGCCAATTAAAAAGTTATGCATAATTTACCATGTCATTTGGCAGTGCAATCAAATTGAATATGATTTGCAGTTAATTCGTGGGAAGTTTTGTCGCTCGCGAGCAAGACGGGAGGGAGAGAAGAATAAGTCTGTAACCTGATTCTATCATGGACCGCCTCAACGCTAAATTTTATTCTTCATTTTTTCACCGAGAAGAAATAAAAAAAAATTAAAAAAAGCGGAGACATGGCTAGACACAACCTCTTTTACTGACCGATGATGAAGACAAAACCCCCCCAAGAAATATGATAGAAAGTTTTAAATACAGGAACGTTAATGACAAAGCTGCAAAATCTCACACCTCCATTGTGCAAGGTCAGCACAAAAAAAAAAATATAGAAAGCATCATGCCTGTAAAATAAAAGTAACCTCAATCGGAAAATCTATCCCTGACTATTAAAAAGTTGTGGCCTAAGGCAGTTAAAGCACATCTCCTTCATCCTCGGTGTAGAATGACTCCACCGTTCTTCCAATTAAAAGATATCAGTAAAAATACAGCAGACATGGAGCTGCGATAGCATAATTACCCGCTACAGTCAGCATAGGTGCAAGGCGAGCTTGTCCATTTAAGCCTGAAGGGGCCATAGCAGACAGGGACATTAGCGGACATCTCTCATGATCCAAATCCTGTCTTTTGCTTAACAGCCACAGTTTAATTGTTACTAGTTCTGCCAATCATTCAGTGCTTTCAATGCTCTTAGTCCTCTTTGTCCTTGCAGCTGAGATAAATCTATGGAAAGGAAGCAAGACATCTCAATGACTAATGCACCTGTGGCTATGCACTACTTACTATTTTTCTTTCACAGAAACACACACACACACACACACACAAAAAAAAGAAATCCATTTGAAATTTATATGAATGTGAATGTCAAGGTCCCATGGACATATGAGCCATGTTGATGGGACATTCTGTGTTTTTAGCAAATGTCAAAAAAAAAAAAAAAAAAGTATTTATAGTGCTGAATGAACAAAATAATTATTCTGTATCGGCCATTTTATTCATGTTTATCTTTTTCGATAAAGATAAATCAGTGTGTTTGCAAAATTGGAAAATTGGGGCCAATTTGCTACAGGGACGGTCAGTGGTAAGTGTGTCTATTATGTGTATTCTTGGATATCCAATGTTCATGTGCAATTTTCTGTAGTGGTCCGAGTACTATTTGTCCTGAAGTACCATATCACACGACACACACGGTAAAATTGCAGGGATATGTACAACAACTGTATACAGAACATGGGGTCCTCTATATTTAAAATATATAAACTCAACAATATCTCACTGGAAAACTAATCTAAAAAGTCAAAGAGTAAATTTATCTTTTCACTTTCAAAACTCAGTAGAGGCTCTCAGCATAGTTTTCTGCTGTTCAGTCGGCTAAAGCGCCATTGAAAAATGCTTAGATACTGCACCTACATCTTGGTAGGGAAACCCTGTACGCACAACGGCCATTACAGAAACTCCAACACTCAGCTGCCCGACCAATGGCGCGACTTCTGAGTCAGTCAGTCTCGTACCCCTGTGTAGGGCTGGCCCCCACTGTTGCAGCCCAGCCAAAAAAGAGCTGATTGTGAGAGTTAGATTAATGAGATTCTTTCAGTAGAGATACTGTCAGTTTTCAGTATTGCTAGTTAATCTTCACTCTCACCTTCTGTGTCTTGTGCATGGAAAAGTAATAAGGAAGAAGCAGAGTTTTGTAGAGATAATGAGCATGTGTTTTTTTCCCCCCACACTGCTACAGTATATTGAGAGAGACACCCAGCCAAAGAATAATTGAGCTGGCCAATTGGCTAATGTTTTTTTTCTCAAGCAGTACACACACACACACACACACACACACACACACACCTCCAGTATAAAGATACCATCAGCATATCCGGACTACATTACATTTGAGAATTAAGAGGGGCCCTGTAGTCTAATTAAGATATTCAGCACAAAAATACATAACCACACAAAAACAAAATAAAAAACACACAAAAAAAAACCATTAGCACTGAATGTCAGACACAAGGTTAAACTGGGTCTATATATAAATAATGATAAACGTATTCACCGGCTGGCATATAGCATGTTGTTACAGCTTTTCACCAGCTCCCAACAACAGTAATGTCAAGATACAACCGAAGCAAGAGTCATACAAGACGATATATATAAGATCAACCGTCAAAAAAAAATTTTTAATTTCCCCTTTTTTTGCCCACATGTTCCCTGCATGGATGTATGCATTGCTACATCTAACCCATTTATATGCCAGACACAAAGCTGGTTTTAATCTTTAGATTGCCGTGTCACACTTTCCCCTCCATACATTTGTGGTGCCCTTAAGCAAGACCCTTATTGAATCCATGACTGGTCCAGAGGAGCTCCTCGGTGGCCAAAAGTACAAGATGTACAATGGGTTTTTTTTTTTTTTGGACAGTGAGTGGATGGATTTAGTTTAAAATGAGGAAAAAGGGGAACTAAATCCCCATAGCATGTCCATGGTTTTAATCCAATTCAAAGCTGCCATAGTACAGAAGTATAATATGAGTACAATCACTGAAAGAGAAAGCATGTATTGTCCTCTTTAAAGCCAGCACTACAGTCCATTTTTGATGCCAGTACAGTAAATCAAGGCCAGCTTGATGACTGGATATAGTCATGATTTTAGCTGGAGAACAGTTAGCATGGCTTTAAGAAAAAAAAGAAAAAAAAATGTCAGGGTGGGGTTGGGATATTGTTTAGTAGTACAAATTAGTTATGACATTTTCACCTGTTGGTCACAGGAAAATGTCAAGTTTCACCAGAAAAAAACCAACAAAAAAACCAACAATTTCTAAGGTTAAAAGAACCTTTCGGCTATGCTGAAGGACATAACGTTTTGCTGGAAATTCTTCTTTTTCTCACAGGTAATCACAAAAGGGCGTTTTTTTGTCTGCTGTAATAACATTTTTAAAATAAAACAGATGCATAGGAAATGCATCAAATAGCTGTGAGATACATTGGGGGGGGATTATGCATAGTGGATTATATTCTGTTCCAGGATATCCTATTATTCATCAAAGACAGAATTACTGGTCTAGTGCAGTAAAAAAAAAATGGAAAATGCTCAGTTTGTGTTTACTGTTTATTCCTCTGCAGGAATGCACGAGTTGGTTCCAACAAAACAGATGGAAAATTGGCACTGGGATGTTAATGTTCAGGCCTACCTGATTTTCTTTCTCATCAGGGCCACAATCTATCACACCACTAGGCTTGCTAATGATCTCTGACAGATTGACAAGGCTTCTCTTCTGAGAATTCTCATAAAAACAAGCCCGTGTATCGATCAGCCAGGCTCCAAATAGCAACCAGCTGATGCATATTTTATTAGTTTGCACAAAAACAGACACAGACACAGAACAATCTTATTTCCGAGTGCTTACACACATAGAAATTGAAATGTTTCTGATCAGAGATCACAGTAGGTCAATAAATTAAATAAAAACGTATGTGACAGACATGCTGCACAGTCTGAGAAGTCGTATTTTCTTAAACGCTTTGCTATAAAAGTGGAAAAATCCAAAGAGGACACTTGCAGTTTGGACATATGTTTAATTACCCTGGAAAATTGCTCCTATGCTTTCAGCAACAAAGCCTCGTGAATTCAAATCTGAGGTCCAATACAACAGGGACAAAGCTCATTTTAGCATAGTAATCGGATACAGATATTCCCAACTCTAGCAGTAAATATGTAGGATTTCCCTTCATACTTGGCACTTCAGCACCTGAGCAAAGTCACTTCAAGGTGATACCTGGGAGAATAGGATCCCGAGACCTATTGACTTTGTTCATTATTAATTCAGTTTCAAGATTACAGCAGCAGCAGCATCATTTCAGAGGCAGAGATGAGAAATTGGAACAGCTGGAGGTGTAATACTGTGGCTTTTCCTCCCCTCCCTCCCAATGTCAATACCACACCAAAAAAAAAAAAAGATGGAGGTTGGAGCCCACATGTAGGGTCAAAAACAGAATACCGCTGGAATCCAATTTTTTTTTTCTTTTCTATGTCCATGACAATAAACTACAAAAGTAGTTTGTGAAAGTTGAAAGTGGAAAGTTGTCGCTCAAATAAACAGTGTCTCCCTGTAATACATTATTTACTATTTCTCACAGACCAGATCGAAGAGATTTTCGTCTCCTGCCAAAACCGTTTGGTGCCAAGCCTTTATTAAAGACTGTAATACAGATGCCACCACAAAAAACCCACATATTCCATACATAAGTCACACTAAAAATTTTGGAAGATAAGTCTTACACTGGCGGCGCTGAGAAAACGTATCAAAGACACTGGGTCAGTGCAACCTGTGGCCAAAAATGCCTACTGAACAGAAAGCAAACATTCATGCAATTTTCAGCCTGCTGTGATAAGAGAGGAGCAGTGTGTCATGTCAGCATTGGACAACCCATGAATAGATCTATAAAATGTTATTACTGGTCCAGATAAAGCAATGTCAATAGAAGCGGGACTGATTTGTGCTGTTATAGTGACATGCCTAACCTTTCTCTGCAACACACCTGACAACCTGAACCTACTTTCTCTGCTTACCCTGTTGTTTCTTTTCACCTGCACGCGACAGTAAATCACTGCCAAGCTCAGCCCGCAGGAGAATTGATTACAAATGTGAATGATATATATATATATGCTTTGAGCTTGTTATACAACTATAGTCTGGTCAGTAGCAAGGAAAGTAGCACAACTGTCAGGATGATTATTCAATGCTCCGTTATGATGTTCAGCCGGAGAGGCATTCTGTTTCCGTAGTCATCGGTGATGTGAAGATTAAAAGTCTCCCCGTTCGAGTATGACATTTTTGACAACTCTGAAGTGACGCTTTTGTCAAAACACACCTCATAAATATTCAAAATTGTCATCGCAATTACATATAAAAGAAATGGTCTGATGAAAAAGAAGAAAAAAAAAAGTGTTTTTGATAATATGTTGAAAATGTCAACATATTTTTCTGGTACAAACCACTTTTGAAAAAGGAGTCAATTATTAACATATATATTAAAAGAAATTATTGATGCTATTTCTGTGTAGAAAGTTAGTTTTTTTTTTAATCACATTGCCATTTTTTTTGTTTATACTGCACTTATTCATCTGAAACGTAAAACCAAAATGTTCAACACAGTATTAATTTTGTCATATCTCATTATAAAAACAAGACCAAAACTAAACAAAAAGAAACCCATAGGGGAAAAAAAAGAAGATAAAACTAAATTATAATGTGAAAGACGGACAAATAGAGGAATGAACTAATAAATGAAATAAACTATATCAATGATTAATGCAGTCTTATTCAAAAAGAACCTGCAGCTGTGAAATTATACATTTTATGATACTGATTGAAAGGAGGAACGTTATGCTCTGCTTCCCCAAAACATCAGCAGTCGATGAGACGGTAACGGTGAGTCTTTCCCATTAATGTTAGCTAATATTACAGTAGTTGGAAAGAAAAATGTAAAAGATTTATGAAATATTGTAAACATGTCCACAATCCTCAATCTGAAAATTAGACAAGAACAAACTACAAAAACAGGCAGGCCAGCATACAAATGTAAGTTAATGTAACATCATCAGGAGCTGTGGACGTGGATTTGACATTCACTGTTGCTTTCTGTTGGTTATCTTTTGTCCTTATAGGCAATAAAGGAGTAGGAATGATTAATGCAAGATTAATGATGGCTGTCAACCGTTTAAATCTTCCGACAAGCTGTCCAACAGACAGTCTGACAACGCAGACAGAAATGACAAGTGTATAAGGAGAGGGAGTGAGTTATGTAATTAAAAGCAGAGTGACATGGGCCCTGTGATAATTGCCGCTTTGTACAGTAACCCTGCGATGGGGAAGGTGAACAAATGTAACCATGGTAACGGTAAACAACAAAAAAGGATGACAGCTATAGACTCAGAAAGCTTAGGAGACATACAAGTTAAAAAAGTGCACGACAAGTGGGACTTACATGTAGCTGACGAAAACCAGACTAAAATGACAATAATCAAATGACTAAAATTGTCATCAACAAACCATATCAAAATACGGGGACACATTTAACATTGGTTCAACATTCAGTTTAGCCTCTTTATATCATGAAAAATGTCAATAACCCAGCGGCAGCCTCCAATTGGCACTGATTAAATCAAAGCTAAATTTCACTCACTAGCGTCAACACCAAAGGGTTGCACGACCTCTGTGCCATCTAGAAAATGGTGCGACATGAGAACAATGTAACCCAAGAGAGGCACTCCATCACTATACGTCTGCAGATTAATGGCTGAAAATGTCACTGGGAATAAGGTCACGCACCAAGAGACCTGGCTATGAAGAGACAGGACAGCACTTCCATGTCTGAGTTGCAGTTCTATGGTCTGCTGAGGAGCCAAATGTGCTGCTGTCAAGCCCTGCCTTTGCAAACATGCACACACACACACACTTAACATAGTGTGGCCTCTATGATGAGGGAGGACAGAGGCAAGGTAGACTCTTATATGGAACATTAGACATGATTAGAAGCCATTTACTGAAATGCCTCTGTCACTGCGACGGCACAGCTTTACAGTCAAAGCACAGGAGATATTGAGTGCATTATTCACTACAACACACAGCATGACCTGAAAACTTGGTGCTGAAGACACCATGGGCCAATGTCAAACCGACTTGGTTTTCAGTGTTAATCTAAGGATTTGTGAAATTGCAACTAATTTGGAGCCAATCACGGGCCAGTATTCAACTCGCATGATGTGATCTGCAGTGAAACAGTTAAACCAGCAGTCAAACTTTTAAAATGAACAATATTTATATAATCATAGATTTTGAATTGTCTAATGAGGGACAAGGAGTTGATGCGCTACCTACCTACGTTTACTAAATATAATGAGAATCACCATATTTTCATTTTTTTTTATTTATATATTCCTCTTTGGGTAAGTGTCTGCTATTTCTCACATGGTCATAATACTAAACCAAATATCCTTGCACCGGTCAAATAATAAAGCAAGTGTGAGCTTTCATACAAGGCAATACAGTATTTGTAAATTTGCTGGGAAACTGTATGAATAACCTCTTACACATGTATAATATCATACAGGTTGTTTACCCTCTTCTTTAGCAATGCCATTTAAGGAAAAAAAGAGACTTTTGTGTGTTAGTGTGCGTCTACAAAATGAAACCAATATAAACTGACAAGCTAATGAGAAAATGTGGACCGATAGCAGCAATATGATGCGTTTTATTTGCCACGACATAAAGGCCAAGTTACCAAGGCCAGGTCCTGAAAGGAGAGGGAACAATGTCAGTCTGGTGTAAAAGTGTGAAAGTCAGGTTGAACTCATTAACTCGTTAACGCACACAGTCGAAGTCAAAGACTTTCCTCCACCTGCCCGCGGGGCCTTATGACTTGCCACTTGGGACCTCTAACAACTGTCAGCTGCTATCATCTTCCCTCTGACAAGCACATGATAATGATGGACTCGTATAATGAGTTGTTTAGAGCTGAGGAATATTCAGTCAATATCAGCAGTTTTTTTTTTTTTTTTTCTGTCTACTATGATGAGTTTAATGTCACACATCTCATTTCACTGCCGACACATTACACGTTTGTTAGAATCAAGTTTCATTTGCAGATAAACTAAAATAAACATTATTTATATTGATGCATTTCATTACTATAATCACATTATATAATTCAGCCCAGTGCTTGGAGGGAGAGGGGGAGGTAAAGTGATGAAGTGGACATACTGGGGCAGGGTGACCGGGAGGAAAGTCTTTTTGATTTCCCCAACGAAAAATAGACACTCAAAAGGTATTTGATTTATACTAATTATGTTGATGTTGTATTTCACGTACATACGTTGGTTGAATCGTTTGTGAATGGTTGTTGAAGTGCAATTTATTTTCCTAGAGCCACAGCTATAGCTTTATCAATAGTCCCCTCTTTGATTGAATTCCAGCCTCTCCAACAACCTGCAGCAAATCAGCATTTGCAGACATCCACTAAGCAACACCATAATCATGTTTGGACTGAGAAAATCAAATTCTCAGTCAATTATCTTGGCCTCAATGGAACTGATAATGGTTGCTCTTAAGCAGTTGAATTGGCACAGTTTAAATGTAAACAGCATGTTTCACACTGAATGTGTTGGCTCAGTGTATCAGGTTTCCAGTTTCTGGTCTAGGGCCACTTTTTTCATTGGTGGGCACTGGTGGGGGGGAGGGGAGACAGGACGTGGGTGTTCAGAGAGGGGGGGGGGGGGGGGGGGGGTTCTTGGACTCCATTAACATTATCAGTAAATCCCATCACAGTCACAGAGCAGTAAGGCAGATGCTGTGGCAAGGTCCCAGCCAGGCTCTCTCTCCGCTGGCATTTCCCGGTGCCAGAACTGGTGTGATGAAACGACAAAGGCTGTGTCACAGCACAACTGAAGCAGTTATATGTTGTCTTCCAGTCAGTCAAGGTGACAATAGCATATACCATGACATGTATACCCGTCTTAAAGTACTGTGCCCTCGCAAACAAAAAAAAACATTTTTCAGAAAAGCTCCTTTGGTTCTTAAATGCTATTCTTCTATATACACAACATAAACATAAATTAAGTTTAAGTTAAATATCGGGATATGTTACAACAATAATAATATTACACTGTGATTGCAATTTTATGATACAGTTTTTAAATATATAGTTCAATGTATTTTTTTTTAATTATTGTTCTATAAAATACAAATAGCCCAAAGCTATAACAACCCTGTTACGAATTCTTGTCAGGTTTCACTAGAAATAATGAAGCGTATGTCAGCCAGGAAAGATGTGCCATTTGACTCATCTGTCAATATTAAAGCCCGGGGATCATTCAGATCAGATCAGTTCCTTTCTCGCCATGCTACTCTGGATAAAATGACCTGCAGCTTCAAAAATCAATCATCTGACTGAATTCAATGAAGGAATATATACACCCAAAACATGAAGACAATAAAATATCTAACAATGCAAATGAACACAAAAGCACTTCCAGCGGCTGGGGTTCATGATCCAGTCCGCAGCATGGACTAGTGTTTCATGCTATTCATGGAAATGAAAATAAGTATCGCCCATGTTGCAAGCACAAAACACTATCCGTATTCAAAGAAATGTGAAAAGTTCAGGCTGTTCATGTCAGCAGCAGGGTTTTGCATGAGGTTGTTTGTTGTTATCGCCGCTGCCCCATATTTCACTGATCTATGACCATGTTTGAAAGTGGAAGTTGCAAGTCTCCTGCTGCTTTGGGATGATTGAAACGGTGAACAACGTTTCAATGTTCTGTCTTCCGAGAGATTTTTCACCCACCACTTCCTCATTTTACAGCTCGATTCCAGCTGTTCTAATGCTTCTCGCTTAGTCCTCCGAGTCATTTGCTGAGATTAACAGTTGCCTGCACATCCTCTAGAAACAATAATACCATAGATGGAGGGCAGGACTTATACCGAGCCTATACTACACAAACGGTGCGCATGCAAACACACGTAACAACCACACAAATAAATGTACAGAAAACACAATTTGAAGGCTGTTATGGAATAATGAGGAAAAAAAAACAGATGCACCAAAAAAAAAAAGAACATATCATGTCATGTAGCAGACATTTTGACAGGTGAAGTAAAAATTCAATTTTCTTCCTAAATGACTGCTGTGTATGATCAGTCCCAGTCAGAGGTGCCAAGTGAAAGTCCTTTGCAAAAAAAATCCAGGCAGCTATTAAAATGAAACATGAAATGGTGTAGTTCCCCACGGGGCAAGGTACCTTACATTCATTCACTCACGTTCTCCTTTAATTAAAAGTGCAAAAGGGACAAAGACTACAGCTGAGTCTCCTTTCACCAAAATAAAAAAACTGCTTCACGCGTGTCACAAAATAAAAGTGGCGAGATATATCCACGCCCCTGACCTTGTATAGACCCTAAGTAGAATTAAAACACACACACACACACACACACACACACACACACACACACACACACAGCTAACATATACAGTGAAGTCCACGAGTCTGAGACCATTTTACACACTTTTTTGATCCAATTCATGCAACAGATTTTGTGCATCCAGTGTTCTGGGATTAAAAATACTCAAAAGAAGATTAATGATACAACAGTGACAGTGAAGAAAGGCTGAAATATTTGAATGCAGTGACATGGTTTATATTGTATGATCTTATATTCTGTATGCTTATGAAGACTCTGCAGACCCACACAGGCTTTTTTCACATACTCTACATTGGCTCCTCGTACAAGCTGAAAAGAGCTACATGGGAATAGTGAATCTGAAGATCTGAAGTTGATGTCATAGCATGTTGAGTTTTGGGTAACTGACATAATCATTTTGTTTATGCGCCGTGTTTAGAGGATACTGCTGCATGAATAAAAGATGAGTAACAGCAGGGATCCTGAATACAAACCTAAAGCATGCATTCATATGCACACATTGTACGACTAACCTGTAAAACCACATCTCCAGCCATTACTACTCAACATAACCAAACACAGTATATGCTCACTGCAAGGTTTTCCAACAAGGTGGTCCAAGTTTATAGCGAATATTTGTCGTTAATAATATGACACATCAAGTCCCCTGTCTATGATGACTCAATAAAATCACAGAGGTGATTGTACCATGTACTCCAGAATGACCCACAGACCCGTTTTCTAACGTACCACTTCCCAAAACTGTTAACGCTTGCCCCGCTATTGACGAGATGTTCCGTCGCAATCAGTATTTTCACTGTTATACTATAGGGGGCGCTGTTATGGATCAACTAACAAGTAATAGGTCCCCACGAAGAAGAACAGGACCACCGAAATGTAGCTCAGACTCCAAAAATTCATTTTATAAAAGCAAATTTCGATGAATGTAGAACAGTCATTAATCAGAAGACCGGTGGTTCGATTCTCAGCTTCTCTAATCCGCATGTCGAAGTGTCCCCGGGCTAGCGCTGTGTGAATGATTAGACCCCCCCCCGATGTGCAGCAGGCACCTTGCATAGCAGCCTCTGCCATCAGTGCATGAATGTGTGTGTGAATGGGTGAATGCTGACATATATTGTAAAGCATTTTGAGTGGTTGAAAAGACCAAAAAAAAAGCGCTATATAAATGAAGTCTGATTACCATTTACACCATGCTGCACACTTTGGAGCTGAAATACAACCTTCCTTCCACACACTAAACTAAAGCCTTGGAGTCGTTGAAGAAGGGAGGAAAGCGGCATCCATCGCTGCAGAATCTGATGTCACTTCATCAGCGACTGAGCCGTTACAGAATTTACTACTGATAGTTCACTACCAAATATTTGGTTTTAGTGACTGATGACGACTCCAAAATGTTCATTGCTGCTCAACTGGGTAAATGTGAGACGTTATGCCTACACGCTAAATCTGGCCTCTCAGCGAGTGCTCAGGTTGCCCACCGTAGCAAGGAGGGTCGGACGTATTGCTGTGTTTTTCCCCCACGTAGCACCGACAAAAACACCAGCTTGAAGAGAAGTAAAGGCTCACAAGAAGAAGGAGGAACAACCTGCTTTTTCCTTTCATCATGTGAGAAGAGGAAAGGCTGACCTCTGCACTCTCAGCGAGACAGATGTCTGAAATACAGAGGATGTTATTAAGGCCCTAAAGCCAACGAGAGATGCCATTACTCTCATGTCAGAGGAAAGCATCCCCACAGTGTTTTTGATATTTGATTGCTCTGAGGAATGCTCAACTCATCCAGGACACAAAGGAGAGTATTGGAGAGTCATCAATGATCCAGGACATAAAGTAGGCCATCGATAGAGACCTCAGCAAGGGGTGCACAAGTGAGCATGAGAGACACACTCTTGACTCGCATCCCCTTCCTTTTTTTTATTAGGAGGAGAGAGTGGAGATGTATGAAAGAGTGCTTGCTGAGGCTACATCATTAGAGATAATTCTGCAATTTTATTTTATGCAAAGTACAACACAGTGAGGGAAGAGCACACCCCTCATCCTGAAACCACTGAGGAGCAACACCAAAGCCCTTTTCTGCTCCCAAATGAAAGGCTTCATCTTTTTCCTGCAAGAGAATCTGCTGGGGCAAGACCTTCACTGATGCCACAGTATATCATCCCGTGTGAGCCTAAGCCAGAACTGAGGAAGAAGTCACCAAGTTTCGTAGCGCTTCGCCACTCTCTCTTTCTGAAGGGGCCCTCTCAGCTGGTGGAGGAAGAATGAGGTGATGTTTCCCCTGATTTCCAGATTGGCCAAGAGATACTTGTGCATTCCAGGCACCAGAGTGTCTCTGCAGAGAGAGTCTTCTATACTGCAGAGGATAAAGTCACTGCACCGCGCACTTGCACCAGGACATGTGGACGAGCTCCCGTTCTTACACATTCCAGCATTCACCAACTATTCACATTTGCCATGTTGCACTTTCATGTATTGTGATGATTTCATTGTGGCCTATTATTTATATTTTCTGCATCATTATTTATATGGGAGAGATTATATGGTGACCACGTCTGATGCCACCTTTCCCATTTCTGTTCAGCATTTCATCTGTTGATAATCTGCAATTGCCGGTCCGCACACAGCGCCTTATGATGTACATTAGTGAAGATGTAAATCAGACATATCTCATTACACAGTCACGATGACGGAAATTGCAGACATTGCTTTAGGGATTGTTTTTTAAGGAGATGCATTTTTAGAGATAGTGGAGTTCACTAGCTTCATTGTGCTAACTACCTGATGTCATCACTGATTGGTGGAAAACAAATAAGAATATAGAAAAAAAAAAAAGATTAGGAGTTCAGCATTGGATCAGTTAATTTAGTCACCCTCACATTAATGTGTCCATCACAATGACCATTTGTGTATTATATTCATTCTATCGATATGTGTTACCTGCTTTAAGAACATAGCATGGAAGAAAAATACATGTACTTTAGTCTAGATAGAGCTTACAGTATCATAAACCATGTCAATCTGAACTAGTTTGTTAATTTTCATTTATAATGAATGAGAAGGAATAAATGAACGAGTGAGATTAGATCCATTGTCTAAACAACAACAACAATAACAACATCCGATGGGTAAATATCTGTTCAATTCTACATATAATAAGACTTCTATTCAACATTTAAATGAGGTAACAACAGGGTGAGAAATACACGTTGGTCTAAAATGCATGTTGCCTCTTCAATGTTAATCACACAATCACTGAAAAGACACTTGTCGTCTTTCTTTTGTCTAGTTCAACTGTAGTTGCCTACTTCATGGGTGTGAACACACATCAATATTTAAACGCCACAAAAGGGGCGATCCCATTTTCTTGTCCCACCGATTGATTTAAAGATGCTATTCCAGAAGAAGACACAGAAAGAGCAAAATAGGGATGAGCTTTAAACTGCTGCTCCGCTCTCCAGAAAGTCATTAGGTCAGAGAAGTGTGGAAGATGGTCGGCAAAGGGCCTTTAATAATGAAGAGCCTGTGTGCCACGGGGAAACAACACTCGCAGCAGACATTCACACTGAGGCAGCTATGGAAATGAAAAATTTTGAGGTGCAGGAAGGTCTCGCCACACCTCTGAAAGAAAACTGGTTGGCTCACACTTGTTAAGATGATACTTGTTCGATTTGGCTGAGAGCATTTTAATCTCCGAGAGATCACACCCTAAATTGTATTTCTCATTCCTCACTGTCTGAAAATCCATGACCATGTTAAACCAATATGCTAAATATTGTATATTGATTCATCAAAATGTTGATCTGACAAACAACACTAAAGGCTTTTTACAAAAAAATATCCTATTTGTAATTATGGTGACAATTGTCTTAAATGTTTGCATATATATTACCAGTCAAATATCTAACAATTGAATAATGATAATGAAACACGTTGCATGCACCAAAGGAAGCCACAAAACAGAAATCCAACATGCAGAGGAAGATAGTTCCTGTATTGGCAGAAAACAAAACAGTGAGGAATTGGGAACATGGAAAACACTGGGCAGAAGCAAATCCCCCTCCTGAGACTCCCCGACTTTGAATGAACATCCAAATTTAGGTCCCAGTATCAATTTAGACGAGAAGACGAGCGTTGCACATGTGGCACGTCGTCTATTCTCAAAAACAGCTCTCACAGTTTGATCAACTCTCAGCAAGAAAGCAAGAAACCATATTCGCCCAAAATGCCAAACTATTCCTTTAACGTGGCTCGATCCACTCACCCAATCTGTTTTTATAAGGTCAGTTTCAATGCAAATACTGGTTCATGATATTGAAATCAGTGAATCCCTATGTTCCTATAATAAATATAGCCATTGTCTAAATAATATCTGGCAATTTTAATTCAGGCAAAGGCATCACCGTGACATCTCCTTTGGTGTTACTGTAACCACAGAGGTAAGACGTGTCATGTGTGAGGAGTGTCTAGACAGATGCTAGAGCCTGACCTCTGATAACTGTGTCAGGGAGCTCGGTGTGATGGCAGAGACATCAAAAAAAAAAACAACTGGTGCACTCAGACAACACAGGCTGCCTAGACACGTCTCCACAGACTTCATTTCTTGATTGTAGCAACTGCATCAAAGACTTCAGGGGTTGGGGGGGTGATATGCATTGTCTTGACCGACTGTTATGTATGATAAATCAGAGCACCGAGGTAAATTTGAGTCAGACATGAAATTGTTGGTTTAGGTGAACGAGGCTCAGGTATCTAAAAAATGAGAACTGTCATGTCATACTTGCTGATGATGACAACCCTTTTTTTTTTTTTGTTGTTTATTTTTAGAATACATTTTGTTGTCACTTTTTAAAAAGGACTTTTTTTTTTTTTCTTTTTTTTTCCACAGAAAAAAAACGTTGACACACCTGACAATAAGACGACGTACTTGTCAACACAGTTAATAGTCTGGTTTTCATGAGCTGTATCTCAGGAGAGGTCGCTCAGTTACAGAAGCCACTTGTCAGGTAATTTCTACCTCCGCATAAGAGATTAGGGGGAAGAGTCACACAGCCAATTACTGTCATTACATTGTCTCACGACATTAATACACACACACACACACACACGAGACGGATCCAGCTCGAACGTCGTACAATCTCAGAGGTTAACGGCGGAGGGGAAAATATAATTGCTGCACATTTTGATTGAGCCGAACCCGTGAGCCACGATATGAAGCACGTAAAGAACAATCAACACTCCGCGTTATATTAGTGCACGTCATCACTAGACGTGATGTTTGGATTTGTGACTCAGAATAAACAGAAAGATGGAAAGAAAACATGCATAAATATGGAAAGATATTTATTCAATATGGAGCGCTATTACTGTGTATGTAATTAGGTTTCTTTATCAATATCTTGTAGTAACTCGAGCTGTTGGATGAGAGAAGTCGTTTTTCTAGAAATATCAAGCTTTTTTTTTTTTTTTTTTTCAAAATTCAATACTGTCAGTGACTGAGGGCAGGGCAGAATATTTTATGAGCCATATTCACATGAAAGGATGTTGCATGCAAGCTGACAAGCGCACACATTTTTGGTTTTATTACCAGGAACAAGCAACTCAATCCGTCTATGGTGAGTCCATCTCATTTGCAGAGACGTAGTATTCTGCCTTTCTGATAGTGCTGCCGTACTAAAGTATGCAGACATGATAGCCGACTGTTATTGATGTTTTTGGAGTAGTTATTTAGGAGGTGCACTTTCCGTGGAGAGTTGGAAAGTGTCAGGGTGGCAGATGGGCATGTAGTGTGTGTAGTGCATCCAACTTTCATAATGAGGACTGAAAATTGCATCTCTTCACAGTCCTACAATTTGGTTGGCTTTTTCCTAATCATAATCTTTCCGTAACCTTAAATTCATCTTCTGTTCAAAAAAAAAATGTGTTTTGCATATTATTACTTCACTGTTTGAGCTTCACTGCGCAGAATGATGTATGTACAGAGTTTGACATTATTTGCTGAAAGGGGAAAAGTTTCTCTGTGCTCACTGAAAATGAGAATAAGGCGTGAATGTACGATTATGATTTGTGACATAACTCGCTACTATTATGGAGCCAAATGTGGTTCAGTATAAAACGTAAATAAGTGTGATGTGGAAACTCGAAACACACTGAGAACTGACTTTTTGGTATCCGACATTTAAACTTCTGAAAAGAAAAATATTCTATATTACATTTATATGTTTGGGCTTTTTCAATGAAAGAGGTGATTGTACATGTAAAAGGATTTTCAACAAGGTAGTATAAAAATAAAATAAAATTTAAAAAAAAGCATTTTGAACAGAGTATTTTTATGGTTTTAAAACTCTGGAGTCGATCTTTAAACTCATGATGAATTATATTGCAGAAAATAAAATTATCAAATAAACACATTTGCACTGAACATTTAAAAACATGCAGAATAATTTCATAAATGTTCTAATTGGTGATATAAGTAGAAGCCAAGTGGCAGTTACAATGGCTCGAGACTGACGCCAACGCACACACATTATAGTGCAATGCCATCAATGGCCTCTCTAATGAGTGTGCGTCGGTGGTCATTTTGGAAATGATTGTTCTGTGAATAAGATTTGAGGACTTGATTAACAGCTGCTTTAAAGTTACTAATGTTAGCCCACGTAAGCTAGCGTTGGCTTCGGTCGGACGCAGCAGGGTGGTACGATTTCAGAACGGAAATGATTCATCACCATAAGATTCAACTCTGGGCTTCAAACCAGTTCCAGTGCAAACCAATGGGGGATGTTGCATCTTGCTAAGTACATCTTCATACTCTATGGTAGTCTATAGAGTCAGGCACTGCTTACGGTGCATTTGGTGCAGTTTAGTGTCATCGCATGCAAAAAAATGTTTTTAAGTTTGAAAATAATCTGCTGTACCCTGCTTGTTGTTCATTACACGTGTGCTTTATTGTTGTTGAACTGCATTTGTGTGAGACGGTGTCTATTAAGGCCTCACATCCACCATTTTTCGCTCAGTCTAAGGTAACCTATACCTTAACTTTGGTTGTTGATCAAGCTATTTCACTTTGCTCTATGATTGTTTGCTACATCCATTTATTTATTTATTGTTCTGTTTCTGTGTCTCCCTGTTGTAATGATACAGAGCATTATGAATAAATTATCTTTAATACAATAAACAAAAACCACTGAAAATCATCAAATTTCAAAAGCGACAAAGGGAAAACTGACAAAGTCAAGGTGGGGTGCGTCTAATTGTCATGATTATCCTTCTACTTGTTTTTTGTTTTTCCGCTCGTTTCTCCGCTGGCATTTCCTGGCTAATGAGGATAAAGTGACTCTTTATTGATGGGAGCAGATGTGGTTTCTCTGCTGGGACGTTGACGCCACAGCTTTATTATGAAAAACCGTCAGTCGGAGTCAACAATAATTCATCAAACATCAAACTTTAACACAGTAGAGCTCAGACTGCTGTTTGCACATCGATATGGGCCATTTCAACCTGTTACTTTCGAACGCAAGCAAACAAACATGCAACGACACCCATTACAACAGCGACGGCACCTATGTCGCCAAACAACTCTCTTGCAATCTGTTGTGTCGAACAAGTGGGCTTGCATAATGCACGTCAACATAAATGTCACCTCGGCATGGAGAAATGAATTATGAAAAGCTTCCATCACTTGAAAGTAATTCATCATTTCTGAGAGGATGCACTTTTTAATTGCATTCTTATATCCGTTAAAATACCTTTAATAGTATCGCCCGTGCTGCCTTTTGTTCAGATGTACGATTCAGTTTACTAGAATTACGCCTCTGATGTTCATTCACCGAGAGCTATTAATTCCTGGAACAAGGGATGGAAAAAAAAAAACACAACACGAGAGAGGAAAAAGACAAATAAGAGCATATGAAAAAAAATAACAGAACCCACATTATACTGTTGGACAACCTCAGCGGTGTGCTGGCTAAACACAAAACAGCCTACAGTATATGATCCATACAGGTATAAAATGGTTTTTGTGTGTTTGTGTGTTGTGTTCATGGACTCTTTTTCTGGGTTGTTCTGTTGGGTTTCCTGCCTCACTTTTTCCTCCACACCTGCCATACATCACCTTCCTCAGTCCTGCCCTGATCCTTGTTTTTCTCCCCCCGCCCCAACCAACCAATCGGCTCCCTGTCTGTTCTCTCCACACATTTCCTCACACCTGCTCTGCGTCAGCCTGTCCTCTGCTCCCTGTGTTTTCCCTAGCCTATCAGCTAATTAGTTCTGTTTGTATTACAGTCCAGGTTTTTTGTCGGATCCTCGGTTCAATTCAGTTTTCTGTTTTGTCTGATCTGGGTTGCCTGCACTCCTGAGTCTAATGTGTGAAAATAAACAGCTTCTTTAGTTAAAGCTGCCTCTGCTCTCTGCATGTGGGTCCTACTCTGCCGATACCTGTAACAAATGTAGATTCAAATTATTTGTAAGTGTATGCTTACCTGAAGGAAAACAAACCTTGCCAGAACTGACGGGGTGAATAAAGTTCGCCGGATTACTCGTTTTCGCTGTGTGTCTTTCTATTCATAGACTACTGTCAGATTTTGAGGCATTGTGAAACTTACTGCCTTTTGATGAGATAACGACTCAGCCGACTCGTGTCTCCCTAGTGCAACCACGACCGCCTTCACATTAACAAAGCAAGGATGTATTTAAATGGTGTGACTTTAAAAGTCAGAAGTTTTAGCCATCATCTCATGAGTTAATGTATTCCCAATGATTGAACACTATTCTGGTGTGACCTTTACTTGATCATTTTCTAACTACTGATTGACCACCAAGTTCAATTTACACCTAAGGGATTTTTTTCACACGAATATCCGCCCAAACCCATGCCTGCAAACACACACAGATGCATGTGCAAACGAGTTTACTTAACATCTTTCAAAATCTGTTTTCCACATTCAATTTTCTGTTGACCTAGGTCAAGGCTTTAAAAAAAAAAAAAAAATTTCACACAGATTTTTAAAGTTTCATCTGGCTTTCATGGCTGAGTGGCAAACAAGGTCAACATGCAGGAAAAGAGGGCTCTGGTCCTTTTTTTTTTTTGAGTGCATTTTATATTTTTGAGTGGTTTAGGTTTCATACAATGTCCAAATACAGTCTACATGTACGTTTAGTGGAGACCTTAAATTGCCTCTCTGTGTGAATGAGAGCATGCATGTGACTGTCGATGTGTTGCTGTGATAGTGAAAACAATTAAATGACTATGATGAATGATGATGTATAAATGCTTACAGCAATTAACCGGCTGATAAGCTTTTGTCTTTTATTTTATTTATTTATTTTTTTTTTAATGACAGTCCCTTCGTTCCTACACACAAAGGAACGTTATAAATACAACAAGACGCCGACCAAGGATCAACTGACTTTCTTTCTCTTCTGAAGCTGGAAAACGTCTTAACTGGAATTGAACAGGAATGAATCGCGGATGGCACAACTTATTTAAGTGCAAGTCATTTGTGGTGTATGCAAATAAAAGCATCAATAAAAGAGTCAACATTACTAAGAAAGATATTAAGAAATATAAAAAAATTAGGGAGAAAAAAAATTGAATAATTCTTCAACTGTCAACGTGTCTGTAACCAAAAAGTAAGCAATCCTGTACTCTCAAATCCAGAGAGGTTTTTATTTCTCTCAGGGTTTCCACTTGGCAAGAGCTGTTTCTGGAACAAGTGGCCCTTATCAGGCACTGAGCAGTGAGAGATACCTGTGACAGCAGACATGTTTGAGGCCCAAGTGCTTAATCTCTGGTCTCTCTCTGCTATGAGCAGTGAGCCACATCACGCATCACTCTGTACACATTTCAAACCAGCCGAAACAAGAATGGAGCGGCAGAAAAGGCAACGCGGCATGAGTGCGAGAGCGCGCCGCTCTAACGCTGTCAAAGACTTCTACAAACAAACATGGGGCGAACTGTGATTGATGGGAACACAGTTAATAGGACTCCCAATCTAACACTGCACGAGGAAAGGGAGGACGGCGGGAAGCAGAGATCAATAGCAGCTCGGAAGCATGTTAGGGAATCATACTGAATCAGATTGATGACAGCTGTTGGTGATGTATTTGGCAATCTGATTTTAACACAAAGTAACTCGGTGATAGCGCTGCCACATGACTGAACTCAATCCTCACGGGCCAACAGTATCACAGCTGTTGAGAGTAAATTGTGTACTTGCTGCAGGTGTAGGTAGGGCAGCAGAGCAGTTTTTTTATCTTTGATTTTCAATTCATGTGCTGTGCCATGAAAGTGCATTAAATTATTCATCCTTACTGGCAGTCTCACAAATATTTTAGGTCCAAAAAACCTCTTAAAGTGCAGCGTCGGGCTCGGACACTTCTGAAATTCATACTGAAAGAATCAGGTAGATATTCTTAGCTCGGCCTCGAAGATTCATAGCAGTTGACAATAAACCGCCTGCACATTTGATGGTGCCGCTCGTCGCTTTGCACACTGGAGTCAAAATGATGCCAATAATTTCCCTTTGCATCCTCCATCCGACTCCACTGGATTGCAATGATCTCTGCCAGAAAGGGCAGACACCACACAGGCAGGACACAATCATTTCAGAAAATCTGAATCTGTGTATGTGCGTGTTTGTCTGTCTGCTCACATGCTTATGTGCATACTATATAATATATATACTACCTGTGTGAGTAACCACTGATACTGAATAACTTACGTAAATACACCAAACACATTTTTATGAAAGATGACTTAATTGTGTGGTTTTTTTTTATCTTCTGGTTAAGAGCTGAAGTATACTACAGCTCTTTATAGACAATGGCTTGTAAATCACTGAAAAGGAAATGAGGCAAAAATTGAAATATCTTCAGTCGTGTTTAGCTGTTACTGCACTAAGCATTTTATGTTTGAATCCATGAAGAAAAAGCATAAGTTATCACAGATTTACATAAAAATAAAAACACCTCAATGGCTCAATATTTCTTAATAGCTCCATGTGCCAATTTCTCTTAAGAAGGACACAGCGCAGCATCACCAACTGGCTTTAGGTTTATCTGCTGAATGAAGCTTGTTGGGGGAAGGATGAATCCCTCCCCTGTTCTGGTTTTCTGGGCCAAGACTGCATGATGGGGTGCTGAGCCCCTGGCTTGTGCCAGGTGGCAGCTGGGAGAGAGAGTCCCCAGCCAGGCTTCGGCAGCCCTCACTCTGGTCCTCTGGCCACCACCGTTGCCACTTGGGGTTCGACACCCTCACTTCTGACCCGCAGATTGGTCACAGTCCGCATGGGACAGCCTGAGTGTCTGAGCTTCTGCCTTTTAACCTTAACCCATTTCAGGTATGTGCCATTATTCAACAAATCATGATTTAAACAAACTATACATATATATATACGTACATGATATATGTACAGTGTGTGTGTGTGTGTGTGTATGTGTGTGTGTGTCTCTACATGCGTGCAAACATTCCCCGAGTCGATCATCTTAAAATCACAAAGTAGTGCTGCAACAGAGCAAGGCATCCATCTCCACTGTATTAACTTAATATAAATTCAGCTTTGTTTAATATGGACACCGGCAGGAAATGTTGTCTGCCCACACAAAGTGACAAATCAAATCTTAAGTTAATCAGTGAAAGGCTTGATGTGAATGCTGCAGGCGCAGAGCATACAAGCTCGTATATTAACTAAGGAGAGCTCCATATTACCAGTTTAATATTCGGAGGGACGTATAACGGCTTCTTCAAACAACAGTGAACAAACAGTTCATCAAATACGACTACCTCATCATCACACAAACTTTTTTATTTTTTATTTTTTATTAAAAGTATTTGATATGTTACCTTTTTGACATCTCACGGCAATAACACATAATTTTCAGTGTCAAGCTGTCAGTCTTGAGACGTCAATGAAGTAGAGAACAATGGTCAAACACCTCCCACCTAATTGATTTAGGTCAGCCAACAGCATGCCAACCAGTCAGCTAATCAATCAAATGAGCTCAGACTGTTTTTGGGGGTTTTTTTGCATTGAAATATCAGACATTGGAAAGACTAAGCGGTCAAGTGTAAGGTTACACTAATAAAAAGTGAAGGTAATGCTCCATCTAGTGCTATATACCACCTATTCCCATGGCAACACAAAACCACTGCAGGGGAAGGTCCCTTCTATTTTAGTGTTTTGGTCAACGTTTGAGGTGGATGACATTGTGAATAAATCAACTGGTCAAAAGCTAAATACACAAACAGAGGGATAACAGTTGTATTTCCTGTTAGCCAGTCTAGACAGGATGGAGAAACCAGGATCCACTGCTGCTGTGGTGAACGTCAGTGCATGCTGAGCACACGCTATGCAGGGTGCATGTCCTCAGAGTGCAGTCTCTATCCAGCTAGCTGTTCCCCCTTTCACACTGACAGGCAGACTTTTAAACTGAAATGGAGACAGTTTCCCCCCCTGCCTCGGAGACACTTCCAAGTAAGATCTCACTTTTCACATCCAGCCACATACTAACTTTAACCTTTACTATCATGCCGGCACATGCTAATGCTCACTACACCCCTGTACCATAGAAGATACACAAAGGTGTGTTTGTTTTTGTTTTTTTGCTTCATCTGTGTTTGAAAAGGTTTTCTCCTTTCACAGGACCCATTACATCACCCTTACATTTACTTTTATGATGCATTCTTTCTTATCCATCACTCACTAATGGTCTCATATTCAACTGGACTCGTGAGACTGCCACAACCTTTACAAGCCCTATTTTTTATCCACATATTTGGTAATAAAACAGTTGTGCTTTACTCCATTAATAATTTATCAGCACCCACCCCCCCCCCAGCAACCATTTCAGCATATGGGCTGAGCATAGCTCTTGGATTCAACTCCAGCAAGACAGGGCTCCTCTGAAGAAAGTCTTATTGATTCATTATTCAGGTTTCCAATTATGTAGCATTTGGAAAAAAAAAAAAAAATCTAATATGAGACCCACTCCCACTCACATAATTAAGTCTGCCGAGAACATAAACACAAAAAGATTATGTGGGTTGAAAATGCAGCTCCTCCTCCGATTGGTAATCAATGCAAAATGTCAATTTACAGCCAATGGCTTTCACAACATGAGCCAATCCATCCGCTGATTCAATTGTAACCAATTAAGACCGAGAGAGGTGATATTAAAAGGTGACACTATCAAAAACCAATGACTTCATTTAATAACTTTGTTCCATCATCACACAATGCAGTGAGAGGTGGTGGTGTAGAGGGCTGGTTCACCGCTTCCTGCTGTAGCTCGAGGCCGTACTTCACCTCTGCCCTGAGATAGATGTAAGACCCCAATGACAGCGATACTTAGCTCACATCACCGCTTTGATGCGTCAGCTGTTTTAATGTCTTTTCATAGCTTGCAAAAGACTTGAACGCAATCCTGCAAAAAATGCTGTCTTAGCACTTTGCCTCAGAAAAACCAATGATGACTAACATGAGGTTTGAAGTACTTCTGGGGGAAACTATTGAGGTTTGATAGAGGTGCGTGTGTACAAACTGAAGCTGACCTTCTCCGCGTGTTACCGGCTGTAACAGTTTTCTGACGACTCGTCTGGTTTTCCAGCCAAGACAAGCGTGTGGAGCAGCAGTCAATAAAGAGCACCTGAAGTGCAGTTGGTGGGACACGGATGCCAATAACAACACAGGCTTTCCTCTTCTGACTTCATCATGCATGCAAGTTCAAAACACACTGCTGACTACAGTATTCATGTCACCTCCTTTTCAGACCACCGCCCGTTTTATCCGCTTTCACTTTATTTACTCTTCCAAAACCAGCAATAACCGGACTCTACTATGTGGTTTCTCCCATCACTTAAGTGATGGTGGTGAGTGTGGGCCACCTCCTCGTCCTGAGGATCACCTATTGCTGAGGTGGACGCTTTTTTTTTGTTTTTTGTGCTGTTTCAGAACAGGATGCGGACAGGAAAAAAAAAAAAAAAAAAAAAATCGAGCTACAGAACAGACCTCGCAGCTGGTGGGCTCGTTTTGTGTCAGTGCTTTCCATAAAAAATAAAAAAAAAAAAGACGTGAAACAGCTATAAAAACAGAAGTCAGTCCAACCTTTGAAGGTCAACAGTTAGTCATTACCCAGCAGTTCTCCGGTAAAAACAACAACATAATCTTATAACGCCACCGCGGCGTAGGGTGAATACCACGGACAGGCCTCTGGAGCATCGAAGTCAGTATGACCGTTTGGCTCAGTGTTGCTAAATGCGTAGTGATTTACATAACCTTCATTCGGTTGCGATTTATCATGTCCAACTGCAATTTAGTGACCAATTTCCTGCGTTCAAGCCATCTATTACACAAGTAAGGATACAATGGTGACATTAAGTAGAGCGAACATTCATTTAACTCAGCAGCACTAAGGAAGCAGTGTTATAGATAGTCATTGTGCAGACGTCAAAGATTATTAATGCCCAAATCCCTGAATTGTAGCGTGCTCCACCCCATGCTGTAACACCAACAGCCTGGCTTTGTTTGCACAGTAATTTAACAGAATTGGAACCATTTTAACTGTAAAAGTTAACAACTGAATGAAAAAAAAAATCCTTTGTGCCTAAGAAATGTTTTTCATTTGGTATTATTGTTGGTATATTAGTTTTTATTTTGGTATAGGCATCCATCCCTCATGGATTACAAAACATTGTTGTATATATCAAAAATCTGAAAATATACGACATCTTGTAATACATATAGTACACATCTGGAATAACGTACGCACTTTTATTTTTATTTTTTCTCATCTCTCGGTCTTTCTACAAGTAACTAGCTAACTTAAATGAGTATTCCACTTATTTAGCTTTGTACTTTCATAAAGTTAGGAGACTCACAAGAGACAGACCAAAAGATTAGTCAAAATTGAAGCAGCATTAGACTTTGATTTGTGCCACTTCCTCCAAACCCTTCAACTCCAGTTCATTACAGCTTCGCATTTTAAGGCTCAAGCTGTCCCAAGCAGAGATAACATTTTCTTTTAGACTTTAGAAAGTTCTTCCAGATCCACAGAAGACATTATAAAAAAAAACAAACAGTTATTTACAGGTTGAGTAATACTTCTGGTGAAGAGTCAACCGAACCACGTGTCACATACCCGAGATCAACTGGGCACATTAAGATCAATACTGTTTGAATAACTTACACACAACATATTTCTCTGTACCATATTCATATTTTCTGATCCTCATAGGACACAGTTTTGGGAAGCATTATCTGAAACTGGTGGTGACTTTTTGCAAAGTACGGTAAGTCGAAGAGAATGTAGGCGATTTAAAATTAGGAAAACCTATAGATTACATATCTATCTATCTCGCACATAAACACTGAATGACTTTTCTATCATCTTGATGTGCTGGCCTTTGTAGCATGCACACAGACACGAGAACACACACACACACACACACACACACACACAGGCACTCACGCACACGTTTGCGATATTATCTATATCACTTAATTAGCTCCTAAAGGCTGTTTTCCCTCCATTAGTGCATGGGACTATCTATGTCTTCCACTATGCCATCATCTTTAAATGGGGGTATACATATCAAACAACCTTGAGCTGTTTGTGTTAGATGATGCTTATCTAGTGCAGAGGTCACTGCCTGAGGTCAAGGGTATGATTTTTTTTAATTTTTTAAAGAAATTATACTAAACAGGCAGCATTGTGGTGTGTCTCCACTTCTCAAGCCTGTCGTTTTGTCAGATCAGCATTGTGCTGCTACACCAACCTGGCCAGGTCAGCCACACTCAATGTTAGACGGACACAAGTGATAAGGAGAGAAAAATGCAACTCTATGAATGATCTCTCCGGAAAATGCTTGAAATGCGTGTAGAGGCAAAACCACGAGCTCGCCACTTGGCATTCAATGTAACGACACCGCTGCCACAAAGCAAATTAATTTTAAACTAATTAGGCTAACAACCAGCTTTGGTGTTGAGAGATATAAGAAATGCTATTATCATTAGCGTCCATTTAGACACAGCTCTCATTTATCCTCTGTGCATTTGCAGATGAGCATCGGCACTTCATCTGTTCAGGTAAGCAGACGAAGATGCAGGAGCCAACTATACTTAAGATCTGTGTGTGTGTGTGTGTGTGTCTGTGTGTGTGAGAGAGAGAGAAAGAGAGAGAATATATGAATATATCTCAGTTTAACTGTTCTCAATTTAATTCTCATGTGATTATTCAGTACACCAACGCTGACAAACAAAAACTTCAACAGTCCTTTAAAATTTTCAAAAGGTGTTTTTTTCCCCCCTCACATTCTCGAATAGGGCCATCCTTGGGGAGTTGGAGATACAAATTCATCTTTTCATTTCATGCACAGAGAGAGGTAAATAGTGTTTTTTTCTTGCCTACTGTGATTGCCAGGCAAAACTCTTAAGTCTCTGTTTACCACGCTGTTGTGGGTGATCTCACAGCCGAGCCGTCTTGACACTTATCGCAATGTTAGTGAATGGAAAAAGTGGAGGAACGGTGACCTGCAGGACAGCTTATCAACGGATATGCATACATTATGCTTCACAATATCATTATTTTTAAAATGCTTTACTGTAACTTACTATGAAACTATAAACATATACCTATTATAATTCAGCTTTTCATTTCACATAGGGGCCCTAAATTAAAAAGGTATATGAAATGAGTTCAAGTATAAGCAAAAGTGAATATATTTAAGCAGAAATTACCATTTCCTGGATCTTTGCATTTCTAATTTCCATAGACAGCCTTCTATGAATTTAGCTGTTGAAGATACATAACTACATACAGCATGAACTCTATTCTGCGAGTGCAATTCTGGGTAAGTTGGGTTGACTTTACCCTCTGTGATATACAGTATGCTACCTAAAGAGAGACTGATGATTGTGACATGTCTCTGCACTCATCGTGGATACACTAGATATCTTCTAGGTGAAGTATGTGACAGAAATCAAATTCTGACATCCATTAGTCAGTATGCAGCTATTAAAAAAAAAATATGCATTCTCCCACATCACTATTAGAGCAACTACTAGAGGTTGCACACACTAGAGTGAACCGAGCACACCTTAATACAATATCAACGGCGTGATGCGAGCTGCAGCTCGGGCAGAGACAGACACTTTGGCAGGGTTATTTTCACCTGCTGCACTGTAGGATAACGCTGCTACGCGCCTGCAGCCAGACCCGCTGGATCTAATCTGGCTCCTAACAGCCTCAAGAATGTTCCTGAAAATGCAAAAAAATTAATAAATAATAATAAATAAATAAATGCGCAGAGCAAGTTCAATGTGTGCATTATACGGGTGACATTATTGTTTCTGGTTCAATCAGCTGGGACGCATTATGATGCACAATGTCAAGATACTGGATGATATGCTTAACAAAAGAGAAAGATGCAGACTTGTCTCCGTACTGTGGCATCCCACAGTGGACAGAGAAGAACAGCGACCAGTGTTAGATGACCAACTCTTTATCGTTCATTCATGATGCCTTTTAAAAGCGTCACAGAGGTTCGTATTAACTACCACTGACCAAAAACCACCGTGCACTATAAAACGGGCCGTGGTGCCAAGTTTCAGCGGACTGCGCATCCCCGGCGGCCCGGTTCTTCCTTACCTTTCTCCTCGTCCGATACAGTCGAGGGCTCGGTGCACGGAAATAATCCCGAGAAAAGGGCTAGAAAGGCGAGCAGAAAAAACTCAGACATGTTTTTTTGGAGAGCGGGCTACAAAGAGCCACGGTGCTTCCCCTGGTCCTGGTCCTCGCTCCTGGTCCGGGTCCAGTCTCCCCCCTCCACCACCACCCGGTTGACGAGCGCCGTTATTCGGTGATGTCCAGCGGAACCAGTGCGCAGTACAGTGCAGCGCTCCCCCCGCTCCCCGACGCATGCACACCGCCGCTCTGAGCAGCGAACAGACGCACCGGAGGAGAAGGCAGGAGAGATGAGAGGCACGGGGGACGGAGGGGAGGCGGGGTGGGAGAGTAGGAGGATAAAGAATGAGTAAGTTTCCTGTCTTTTCTTAATGATTAAATGTCGTCGAGGTGGCGCAGCTCGCCTGGAATTAATCACGTTGGTTAGCTGTACAGTCAGAGCAGTGGGTCTGAGGTCTGTGGGTGCATTAGCGGGGTCCTCAAAAAGAGATGAAAAAAAGTCAGAGAATGGATGAGGAAGGAATGAGTAATTCCTGCTCTCACCAGTTCTTCTGCACCGTCAAGTACAGCGTATAGTACAGAGTTCATAGTACACAGTCTATACTTCAACAAACCAACATGAGCTTGTGGTCTATACATCTTAGAAAATAGCAAAGTGTGCAAATGTGACACAAGACACTGTTTACAGACAAGTCAAGGACACCCAGAGCTGTCACCCACCCAGAGCTGTCACCCACCCAGAGCTGTCACCCACTGGGCCACACAGGGAGGACACTGCAGTCAGGTATTATTTAGCATATAGATATAACATAATATCTGACAATATGCTGCAATTTAAGACGTCACTCCTGAATGGCACCTGTCTAATAGGTGTTCAAGTTCAACAGTTCAGTGGGAATTTCTGGTGCTTTTGTCACCATATTTTTATTTTTTACATTTTTGCATGAATAAGCGGTTCAGGAAGTGTTCGTCCAGGCAATATGTAATCTAGATGCCTCATGTTGCTATAAAAAAAAGGAAAAAACCTCATCAAATTAGGTGACTGTCAGACCTAATAGCTGGCATGTTAATAAACTTTAATGGTGTTTTCAGGAAGTAACCCAAACTAGGAAAAACAGTTTAAATCACTCATCAGAGTCTGAAACACTATAACAACACACACGCCATAAACAGGAACAAACATCGACACTCACCAATGTTGACTGACAACTCAGTATTACCATAGTTAGTTTTTTTTTCCAGTGATATGCTACTAGATAGTACTTTAGTGAGTCTTAGACTTGACTAAGCTACTCCTGTGGGATTTTATGTCTTTCCTTCGGTGGAGACAGTGACGAGCTCAACCTTTTAATTAGTTTAGTTGCTATAACGCAGTCTTATTATTTGGTGATCTCATCTTTCCAACTAAGTATTCATGAAGAGAAATGGCTTTGTGTGCTCAGGCATCAGTCACTTAATGGTGCAAAAAGTTAAGGTGTAGTTCTACTACTTATAGTACAGTAATAGACATCGACAGAACATTAATCTCAGAACGTTTGCTCTGTTAAAGTTGTTTTTTTTTACAATAATAAAACAACAATAATTGCAGTGCTCGGGTTCCACTCGGTACGTTTTGGCAGTGCACCACTTAGCTGTAAGCTTGCTGATAGCGGTATGCTCGCCCGTTTAGCCAAGTAACCCTGTTTACCCACGTTCATGTAGTTGCAGCTCTAGTCATGACAATGTACAGTATATTAGATTTCATTGGCACGGCAAATTAGCAATCGTTAGACATTAGTTATTGCAAGATTTAATTCAACCACATCTAACAACAATGAGCTTTTTAATAATGATTTTTATGCATCAAGCATGTAACGTTCTTGTAATAATGTTGTGATAAATGCTAGTGAGAATTGTGCGGTTCTGTATTGCACAGGGACCTTTCATTCTGTCAACTACTGAGTCATTCTTTTCAAGTCTAAGGTCACCTGTGTCTCACATGTCTTTTGTGACGTAGATTATTCTTCAACGCTGTAACCATTGCGCTACCTACAGCGCCGTTTGCCTTTTTTGCCTTTCTGCCTTTTGTACTGGCTGACATAAGTAGAAACGGTTGCAAAATGTTTTGTGTTCGGTAAGAATGCTGCATCTCAACTGAGCGTGGGAGCACTTCAGAGGAGCAGGGCGCCCCGGCACCGTGCAGAAGTGGTGGGAGAAGAAAAGCCAGAGCGCTCGCAGAGTGTAAATAGGTAAAATATGTAAACATCGGCGAGGATTCTCCAAGACAAAACTGAAGTCTAACTCAGAGGTGGCATTGTTTTTACTGGAGGAGAGCGTCAGTGACAGACACAGTGCAAGCTTACTTGGATGTAATTTTTTATACTGTAGTTATATATTTTATATCCAATATAAATGTAGAAATGGTACCAAAGAATGACTATATCTAAAATACACAATGTGCAGAACACACACACACACACACACACACTCATATATATATTTCATGTCCAGGTGCTAAATTAAAAAAAAGATAATATAGAAATGCAATTTCACAATACTGTGAAATGCTCCCTATGAGGAATATATATATTTACACAGTACAGTGTTCAGTGCTCAAATCCTCCAGGAAAAGAGACATCAAAACTCTGACTCAGATATATCTCAAGTACACAAACAAACGCATGTACAGAATGTATTAAGTTGTGCTTTTTTTCAAGTTTCCTGCTTGAAAGTTTCATGCTTGTCTGTTGAATAGATGTTCTGGAGCTTTTTATCATATCGTGAACAACTAAACTGGCTTTTAGGTGACACTGTTCTCAAGTGTTTAAGCCAACATGGTCGGAAAAAAAGTGTCGTCTTCTGATGAAGATCATATGATATATGATATACAGCTCCAGAACTGCTACTAAAGGGACCTTACGGTAATATAATTCTGCTCAGTGCTTTTAAAATGTTTTATTGATTTACTGTTTATGACAACTTCAGAACACATACTCTGTGTTTTGATGAGAATGTCATGAACGCTATCGAGGATATTATCCATCAGTAAATAAGACCTGTATGGTTGGACAGTCTCTGAACCTTCAGGTTTGTTATCTTCATGATTATTATTACTTCATGTAGTGTCGTGTTTTTATAGATGCGTGCAACAGACCTGATACTAATAGGTGAAGACAAGTGCTAACGATGTAAGCGTAGTCTTTGTTAACCATCTCTTGATCCGATGCCAGGCATTCAGGTAGGGCATTGAAATCAGCGTAAACAAAAAGGTCTATTCTGACGTCATACCCTCTTTAAATGCGTACTACTAAATACATATGATATATGACGACAACGTGTTCATCGTCCACAGATGAACCAAGCTGTTAGCGCAAACTCAAATATAAAGCAGCCGTGTCCTGTCACGCCATTATGAATTCATTAAGCGAAACATTGGTAAAAGGTGGCAAAAGAAATGTATCTTGGATGAGATGGCAACATGCCTAACTTTCATGCAGAACAATCTGTCATGTTTCATTAGTGAGATGTCACGAAAAAAAAAAAAAGAAAAGAAAAGAGGAAGTCCAAATCTTCAAGGGCACATCACACTGAATCTCTGCTATTTTCGTGCTGCCAGAAGCACACTGAGAAAAAAAAAAAAAAGGCAAGAAATGAATAATTTCGGAAGTGTTTCTTTTTTTCCCCCCTTTCTTTTCCTTTGAATGCTGAGAGCTGACTGAATTTTTCCTTCACAATCATAGAGCTTACATTTTCATCAAACTGCTTCAACGTTTCTGACCATCGTTAAGTGTTTTACTTATCTTCTGAATGATCCACTATATGCAAGTTTTACCTATGATATTCTCTTCTTTCTATTGTTAGCAAACCATCCATCTACACACACAAATCGCATCATCTTAAATCCAACACCCCTTTTTTAGTAAATTCGAACGTCACTGTGCATAAACAGAGCATGCACCTATTAGTAGGAGTGATACTCTGTGTGGTCTGCACACCTTGACCTAAGCACAGGTGTGTCAGAGGGAATCAAGAGCTAGTGACGGGCATGGTAGTGAATGGCAGAGGCTGGGGCAGCCTAACAGGCCGCTAATGCATCGCGTGTCACTCACTCACACTACAGGTCCTGACATACAGGATCGAATAGAGCCTGTATGTCTGTCATGAGTACACATTCACATGCAGCTACACAGTCGTACAGCTCACACCCCACATGACCTCCGGGGTGTACATCTGTGTGAAGTGACGCTCTGTGGGTCATTTTTATAGCACCGTGCCCTTGGAGCTCCTCTCACTGACTGACATGAATGATGGCACCGCTGTTCACTACGCCGAGTTCTCGCACGTCTTCGGCTGTACTTAACTACAGTACTTTTGCAGATGCAGTCCTCCGAAATTAGCAGCAGCCACTGACCCTGCTTGACCTTGTCATAGCTGGAGGCTCATTATCGGGCTAATAATGCCTGCCGCTGTGGTTTTTGCCTCAGCTTATAGCCTCAGCGTTCTCCCCAGCTGGGTTACCACAAGATTCCCCTCAGAAGTCAAAAGCTATTTAAAAAAAAAAAAAGAAGAATGAGCAAAGATTTGGCCAGCAAATCCGGTCTGATGCGAGGTTTGTGTCTTTAGATGGAAATGGACTGAACGGAGGTTAGTTTTGTCTTGTGTGTGTGTGTGTGTGTGTGTTGGATGAGGATCCACGGGTGCTCCCCAGAGTCTCTGTTCTTGTTAATCAAGCAGTGGGATGATGGGCCATTTGCTGCGTGAATCACTGCACTCTCATCGTGCTGAAAATGACTTGTGGTTTTGTTTTGTTTTTTGAAAATGTTTATATGAACTGTTGCACTCTGCCAGTGTAATGCAAGGGGAGAGCTGCTTTGTGTGTGTCAGTTAGATGTACTGCCATCAGATTGAATTAGCAGTCTTTAGATAGTCGAGATAATAGATATAAAACAGATGACGAGAGCGTTTAAGGTGCCATAGGCTTATACAACAGACCTCTGTTCCTGGCAGTAGTAGGTTTCGGTTTCTTCGGCTAAATACCGTTTGTTTGTTTTACACACAACTCTATCAACCGCTCGTGCGTTGTTGTACACCAACTGATTGTTCTTCAATGCAATTTCATGCACGTTTCAGTGGAGATGAACATCGTGCATTTAATTCTCACAGATACAGAGAAACTGCGATGCCGTTTCCTGTTTGCTTGTAGTAAAGCTGTACGAGGCGCAATTTCAACAAACCAATTTCAAGTTAATTGCCTTTGTGTGGAAAAAAAAAAAAATAAATAAATAAATAAATAAATTTCACATCATATGTATTTGTTCACGAGTGAAGGAGACGCTATGGTCCTGTAAGTGAGGAACAGCATGACACTACGACTTATTTGAAAATAGCCTCTTTATCTTCTACTATTGATTGATTTTTTTAGTTAAATGTATTTTTTGAAATGATACCAACACACTTTATCTACCTCATGGGAAAACAAACAAGCAAACACATGATTACACTCTTTCAAAGACATATTCTTCTGATGTCTAACTTACTACTGCCATCTAGGGACACATAAGCATTGTGGTTAAGGGCCGTACAATGTGTTCATCATATTCATATCAGGAGCACCAAGTAGTCTAGATATTATAATAACTTCAAATTTTGAAGATTTCATGAATTTGACAAACTGACTGGGAACCAGAGAACCCGTCCTCACTATTATGTGTTTTAAAAGATGAAAAAAAAAAAGACCAAATGCTGTCTGTCTATGTGTGTGTGTGTCTGTGTGACAGTTTAAGTCGTTCTCCTTTGCAATATGTTGTGCTAGCTCCCAGTGGACAGCAGGGTTGGAGGAGCCATAACACAGACAGAGTAGCTCGCCATCTCTCTCGTCTCACAGCTGGAACCCACTCCTACTGAATAATGAACTCAATCTCAGCTCTGCCTCAGGGGGGGACCTTGGAGCCGCCCTTAGCTTAGTGCAAAGCTTTGTTGCCCCTATGCGCATGCACGCACTCGTGCACTCGCACGATCTGTGAGAAATGCTCCACTGATTGGCAGTAAAGGAGGAAAAATGTGGAGGGGAACAGAGCCGGGAGACACTGAAGGATCGTCAATGTGAAGGAGAGAGAGAGATGGGGGGAGAGGTGGGGGAGGTTGGAGAGTGAGCTGTGGGGTTCAGTAGCCAGTTTCCCTGCAGTTCGACCTGTTATACCTCCAGGGTTCAACGGAAAGTGTTTACCCTGAGAAAGGGGAGGAAGGATCTGGAAAAAAAAAAAAAAGGGAGGCAGCAGCTGCGTGACGGTGGGCTTAAGAGGTGTGAGATGTAGGAGACAGCTGCTGGATACCGAGCTAATGAATGACTACGCTTCCCATCCCTGATTGAGATTTAAGAGGTGTGAGTAGGTAGATCTGAAGGGGGTCAGCAGCAGTGGTGAGTCAGGTGACCTTTCAGAAAGCCCTTCACCTCACCAGCATCCATGCAAAGCCCATTAAGTGCTGAAATATGATTAGAGTCACGGTAGTTACCTTGGACTGTAATGAAATGTGTGGGCTGCTGTGTGTTGAGTCTCAAAAAAACAGCAAAAAAAACGAAAACACACACACACACAGACACACACACACACACACACACAATGAGTGTGAATCTGTTCGTAGAGCATGAATATACACACAGTTACTGTTAGTCTGTCAGTTTAGTGTCCTATGCTTTTTTTTTTTCTTGGTGGGCAGCCATCCTGTGTCTCTAACTCATACTGACAGATCCACTTCATGGTGCCTCTTTTCACAAGCTGTGGCAACAGGCCAACACACACACACACACACACACACACACACAAACACACATACACACACGCACACACATCTCTTCAGCAACTTCTAAATAGGTAATTATCTGACTTGTAAGAGTGGGTAGGTGGCAGTCAGTATGCTACACGTGATCAGCCTAAAACCAAAGCCTCTACTCAGCAAAGGAATATTAATTGCCTTTTCCAAGTGGACGAGTGTTAAGGGATCGAAAGAGAGAAAGAGAGAGAGAGAGAGTTGCCTATCAACAAGCAATGGCTACCAAATTCCCCGCTAGGTTACTGAATAGCGCCATTGTTGTCGTCCTTGTTGGAGCGAAGACACATCAATAATGTTGAGGTCATGTCTTTAAACGCTTTCAACTTTTTTTTTCCTTTTCGGTCATACCTGTAAAGCAGAGAAAGAAAGAGAAGATGTGCAGGCTCTTGGTGGGGAAGTGGCAGGAAGAGGAAATAATTCAATATACAGCAAGTTTGTTTATTATATGAAGGGTCAGAAAATTGGTTTCCTGGGATCAGTGAGGGAAATCAAACACAATAGTGATCTGTGAATTATGCCACAGAGCTCCCTGGTACATAAAAACAGCCTTGAAATGAAGAATATTAGAAAAATGGGCTGCAGGAACAGATTTTTACCTCTTTTTCTTCCCCCTCCCTCTTTGCCTCATTGATATGCACTGTGGTTCCACACTGATAATTGCCTGCTGAGCTCCAGATCAATTCTGTAATTTGCTATCAAAACTCCATGATGTCTTGTGTGTGCAGACTTATCAGCCCTATAAGCAATAAGAAAGAAAGAAAAAAATACAAAAGACAGGAGGACAGGGGGGAAAGTGAGAAGCAAGGAGAAAACAGCTGTGGGAATAGAGTAAAACGGGGAAGTGAACCTCTCTTTCATCTGGTACATTACTTTAAAATGTGGGTTTGGTTATTTTTTTGAATGTGATTAATTTAAACATTGCTCTTTCTTGTCCCCTTAATGTAAATCATTGATTATAAAATGGATAATTGGTTATGGTTACGGTTAGGATAAATCTACAGGAAATGAATGCAAGTCAATATAATGTCCTGAAGAGATAGAAACTCAATGTATGTGTGTGTCTGTGTGTCTGTGTGTATCCTCGGTGTTGCAAGTAAAAAAAAAAAAAAATGCCCAGTATGCTGATGCTCACTAATACTCATGTGGCTGAATGGGATCAAATCCCTGCAAGCAGGTTCCAAAATGTTGTGCAAAGCCTCAGCAGAGGAGTGGACACCTGTTGTAGCAGCGGATGAACTCCCGTAGTTATGAATACTTAATCGTTCATTTAGTAGGTGATCGTACGGGCGTAATGTCTGGGTGTCTATTTACTGATTCAACTTAAGGATTCATGCTGTTTTCTCCATCTACATCAGATAATTTACTTTTCTATTCTCCACCCACACGTTTTCTCAGACTGAAGTTGGGCGGAGCTCTGCTGGGAGTTTATTAAGGTTAATAAACTCCATGAACCAAACAAAGAATGATAAAGGTTAAAGTCAGGTGCAAGAAAACTATCGTGAGGGCAAGAGAAAGAGAGAGAGATTGTACACACCCAAACAATTCCTAATAAAGTGCTTGAGCGTATGTCACCTGTGAGATTGTGTAGCTTTTAAGATGCTGTTGCTTTAAGTAATGTTGTTTAAATGAGCTGTCCAGGGTAAGATAATTTCACCTCATCTCACTTGAGTTTGCTTGAGAGGTCATGTAGTAGATGTGGAGCTTTAAAAGACTCTATGAGCTTTAACTCAAACACTGAAAATGTTTCCAGGTGCAGCGTGTAGCAAATATTACCAAGGAAGCAAAATCGGCTTGGTTGTCTGTTAATGCACACGGCACTGTTTCGCTCGTTAATCCAGGTTAAAAACAGAAGGATTACAAATTAAGACATGTAGACGGGAATAATTTAGTTTTCTTTATCATCTTATTATTTACGAGGAGGCCAGGCTTTCTTTTGGCCTCTGAGAGAAACCGAGACTGATTGTTTCTACCTTCACAGCACTTCTGCCTCCTGGAAATGTTTGTATAAATAAAACTTGGATGGAGGATCTACAGACGGGTACCATCTGTTTCTAGAAATTCATGCAAAGTTTGAAAGGCAGTTAAAAAAAAAACAAAAAAACAACAACTTATTGAGATAAAGAACATGATATCTATGTTGCATCAGACTGGTATATACACAGCTGATCATTCATAGTGACTATATGACCAGTTGTAGTCTGTCACATCCAGCTTCGAACCCTCCCTAGCTGTCCTCTGTCTGTCTTCTCCCTCTCTGCTCATACTGTTGTTTATCTTGTATGAGTTATGTTGATAGTATTTATGGAAACTGTCAGTTTGTGGTTGTGGCTTGCCGCCTCGCCTAATAGGCTACTGTGATTGATGGATAGCTGGAGAAACAGTCAGCAATGTCTGGGGTTTCCTCTCCACACCCATCTATTTCTGCATTTTCAACCTGTATGCAGCATTAACTCGACTCTGAACAAGGTTGATGGATCGAAAAACAGTATTTGATGAATACTACAGTATATACACTCTGTTGAACTGTGCATATGGAATTTTTGGAGCCACGAGAGCAGGCATCAATGTTTCAGGTGGTGGGTTTTTTTTGTTTTTTTTTTACAGCACAGTGCTTTGTCATTATGCAGAGATCAGACAATCGAGTCATCATTGTGCAGACTAACTGTGGGTGAGGAAGATGACCTGAGGAAGAGAATGGCTGCTGTGGCCTGAAACAAACACCCCTCCCCTTGGCTTTATTCAAAAATCACATACTAATGTCCTGCCTACTATCTATATATTCAACCAGTATGTACTGCATACTGTCTACTAAATGAATGATTAAGTATGCCAATACGAGCAGACTGTTCACACTGAGGCAGCTCAAACAAGACAGCCAAGTATCCCAGAATTCATTTTGCACCAACCATGTAGCGCTTTTCAGTTCGACCACACAAGGCGCTCTACGCTAAATGTCAACCTATTCACACCCTGATGGCTACCATGCCATGACATGCAAACTGGAGAAGGCGGGAATCGAACCACCAATCTTCTGATTAATGGACGACCACATGACGACGTTCTGGCCACATGTTGTAATGTTTTTTACAACATGTTGTCATGACTGATAATCCACAAGAAAAAAAGATATTCGGTTTGCTATTATAGAGAACTTCAGAAAATTGGGGCATTTTGTTATTAAAATAATTAATCTATTATTATTCGTTATACTATTATTTTTCTGCTGATGGTCTGACGGCAGCTCTAGTTAGTATATATTCTGAACACAGCCTCCCCGTGTCATTTTCTCTCCATTTTCTCCCTTTTTTCTTCTTCCAAGACAGGTCAGACAAATCAGTCTCACCGAGCTCTTGAGAAAATGCTTGTCATGCTGTGGTGAAGCTGTGCATGCGAGACAACAGAGGAAATACAAAAAGGGAATACGAGAGATCATAAAGGACTTTTTTTTGCCAATTTGTACAGAGCACTTCAATACTAATATAATTACAAACCAATCATACAATTATTTCTTGCTCAATGGTCCAGAAACAAATGTCTATTGCGAAATTGAGGCAAATAGTGAGAAACTATTTTGTATGAGAATTATTTCTCTTAATTTGTTATTGCACATTTCAGAATTCATCATCATTGAAGCTCATTCGAGACAAAACACTGAATTTATTCTAAGCGCATCTCAGGGCGTTTTCAAACCCGGAGTTGTTGTGAGAGTAGACGTGCTTTCCATGTTTTCCCCTTCGGTCCAAGCAAACCAAAACGCATCACTACAGTTCACTGATTCACATGTGTCTAGAGCGGAGGCAATAATGCAAACACAAGAAGAAGGTCCTAAAGAAGCTCCTCTCTAACAAAAAAATTTAAATAATAAAAATAAAACGCCCCGTTAGCTGATGATTTTGCTCATCCAGTGACTCTTATCATATCACGATCTGTAAAACCTGTCACTGTTATCATTGTAGGCCTACTAAAGAGTGCAAGGGCTTAGCAAACAGTCAATAGAGAGCCAAAGTCACAGTGTGATGCCCAGGATAGCCTCTGTTCCACCACCTGCTGTGACTCAATGCAGTCTGTCATTTATGAGAAAATAAAGCAGATTTCTGGGGTTTATTTTCTATATATTTTAGGACAAACTTGAAACCTAAACATGGGTAAAGGGGTTCATTAAAGGCCACTAAAAACAGAAATACTGAACGAACAATATTAGATATACTTTTGAAAACAATTACTGAAATTATTATTGTTTTGTTTATTTACACGTTCCTGAGCTCTGTTACAGTCCGTTAGAAGATGCTGCTGCGTTTCATCATCATTGCAGTAAATCACTGGACATTCAGCTCTAACAGAAACTCTTCCTCCCAGCCAGTAGCTGATCCACGGGGTTGTTAGGTTAGACGCGTTCATTTCCCACCACTGGCCTCTCGGTTGCCAGCGCCGGCTTATCGCTACCCAGATCAGTAGCTGGCTTCAGGAAGGATACGGCCCCCCCGCCGACTTCTCCGTATTCTTAATTTTGTCCCTCACCCTGAGCGATAGATATCAGCCACTGAACATCCAGAATATTTTATCACTGCTGTGTCTTCATTACAAGTTATTCACTCATGTTTTGTAATTAGTATCTTTGTTTTCCCCATTTCTGTACCTCTTCATTTTTTTCAGTATTAAGTATTTATTTTTATTTTTTTTATTTCTTGTTTGGCTTAAATATTAATGTGCTCCATCCCTCGGTGTGGTCTATTGCCTCTTGATTGACTGGTAAGATATGATCGTGGCTCTCTGTCATTCTCCAGTGAAGCACTTGCCTAGATGTGGAAAAATCTGAGTCCAATGAATTTAAACTGTAACCTCAGTAATTGGAGTCTACTCGAGACTTAATCGCAATATCTCTCTTTTGTTGCACACAGCTTAATTCTAATTACAGAAAGTGCCATAACCAACATTCACCATTAAAGATCTGGTAATATGTCCTTAAAATGCATATCTATTTTAAACATTTGTTAAGATTTCTCTAAATCCATCTCTCCTTACAGCCCAGATTCCCCTCCGTCCTCCAGCGGGCGGATTCGGAAGCTATTTACATAAAGTTGGCATTATTAATGACCACCTGCTCCGACTGGCTGGAGGTGTGGCCCCCACCTTCATCCCCAGCCTAATCAATAATGCAAGTTGCTTTACATCGCAATCTTTACCTGGATTAATGGCTGCCGCTGGAGACTCAAGACAGTATGTAGCGTAGCGGCTTATGAACAGGTTAATGAATAAAAGGGGATAGTTGAAACTTCTAAAAAAAAAAAAGGATGTTACACAGCAGGATACTTCCAGTGTCTGTTTGCTCATAACCGACACCAACACCGCTCTTCAAGGTGAGGCAAACAAAACAGGTAAACAATGATAAGACAACCAAAGTTTGAGAATTTAATTAAATCAAATAATGAATTAATCATATGACCCACACAACACATGGGTGGAGTCAAAAAAGGAAGAACAAAGGGAGTGTTTGATTTGTCCTCCTCTGCCTGGGAAATTGGACCAGTGTCTCTTGGGGCTTTTGACACTGTGTGTAACCTGAGAGGCAAAACTCAGGGAAACAATGCTGTTGCAAAGACCGTTGCTCAATATATTTATCGCTTTGGGTACATGGCCAATAGCTGAAGGCAATTCAGACGAAACGTATCAATATTTTAGCATCTCAGATCTTCTCTTATATGCTGTAGACTACAGTGGACGGATAGTAAGAGAACAGTGTTCAGACTTTAAAAACACAACAAGGAGGACAAAAAAATAAAAAATAAATAAGATTTTAAAACGAGGGAGAAATTTCCACCACATCCCCAGTTGAAATGATGCCCTTGAGTGCATACAACTGCATTAGGAGATATCTTTATCTCTTAACTTTGGTTTGTCAATCATGACAAAGGCAGAAACCTTTACAATACCTTACTGGCATGTAGTTCAATTCATAAATGCTCTTGAAATTTTACATGTCAGCAAAGTGCTAATCGTTTTTTTTTCTTTCATTGTTGCTCAGGCAATTTTCTTAGGAATGTTTAGGGGGGTTTGATTGATTTTACACGTCTCATCTAGTGGCTATTAAAAATGAAGGTGAAGGCCTTGTATACATTAAATATGTATTAATCAGAATGGGGGGAAAAAAAGGCTTTCATAATGAATCAAACAATGTGTGCATTAAAATCCTAGTTTAGTCGTAGATTGGTGATGCACTTCTATGCATCCTTAAGGCAGCCATCCCATCAGTACAGGAAGTAGTACCAGAGTATTTGGACATCATAGTTTGTGAAGAAGGTGCTGTGACACGACACCAGGTCTAGACAGATGTTGAGGTTTGCACTGATTTCTAGACATTTGTAAACACCCCTCTCCCTGTTTCATTAAAGTTAAGTTGGCAGGCATGTTGTGGGGATATCGCAGCCATTCAACGGCAAAATACATTTTAAATTTCATCGCTTAGCCATCATATGAGAACCCTCAGACCCTAAAAGCTTAAAACCAACAAGTCATCCAACAACTATAACTATATATATATATATAACACTTTGCTGGTCCATTCACTCCAGAACACGCAAAAATCACGCATCAATCATCAATCTCTCTGACACATGATAAAGAGCCTTCCCCTGACTGTTGTGTACATGTGAAAAAGGAAGAAGGTTTAAACACGTCTTGCTCTCAGATGAATCACCTGAGCATTGTTTCATAATTAATGAGCCCATAAAGAGACTGAACAAAAGAAACAGAGAAAGCAGCATCTTGTGAATCCACCGAGGTAATTAACATCCCTCCTTTAACCTGTAACAATTGCAGCTTTCTCCAAATAATTGCCTCCCGCACCCACAGGGGCTTGATGGTCCTGTGTTTGCTTGTTTATACGCAGAAAGGTAAGGTTGGATAAGTTATATTTAGACTTGATTTCAAAGACTCTGCAAAGCTGTGTTTAACCATCTTGTGAAAAAAGAGTGAACTAAACTAAAGTGTGCGAATCTTCCGCTTGTGCGTATTATACATACGCTATTTCAAAAAAAAACTTTAAAAAGTACCATGGATGAAATATCACAGGGGCTTTTTTTTTTGTCCAGTATGTTCATGCATGCAACTATCCAGCCCATGAAACTTGTATTTGTCAGCAGCCCAGGGAGACTTGTCAGAATGAAATGGTTTAATGCAAAATAGATGCATCCCCCATGGTTTGTTTAAAATAGCAGCAACCATTACCACGTAGGATTCAGCTGTGGAGCTAAGCCAAGCAAAGATCAAGGGAGTTAGCAAGTTATCATCCTTATACCGCACTCTCCATTTGGATACACACAGGGCATCAAGCCACTGAAATATGGCATAACAAATCTGATCTAAAAATATGAACTCCAAAGGCAAATTTGATGTGGACAAATTAAATATTGATGGTTAATTGAAAGCCGGTCTTTCACATTTCTAATTTTAATGTCGCAGGGTGTGATTTTCTGTATGAAGGACACAAAAAGCAATGAATAATGGATTTATTTATTTTTTTATAGGGTGCCCTATGAATATTAAAGGATTCAAAAAAAAAAAACCCAAGTGTGCATCATTGAACTTTTACAACTTTGGAGTCATTTTATAGGCACTAATGTGTCTAAGAAAAGAACACTTAGTTAGACGCAGGAAGGCCATTAAAACAAAGCCTTGAAGAAATACGCTTATTCACGTTTTTGTTGAGAGTTAGATGAGAAGATAGATGTAAGATCTCATTATGATACACTAAATATGAAGCTGGAGACAGCAGTCTGTTAGCTTAGGTTACTGGACAGACTGGGGGAAGAAGTAGGAAAACAACTTAACCAGAAGCCAGCATCTCTAAAGCTCAATAATTAACACTTCAATTCAACAAAAATCTAAGTTTAAAAACATCAACTTCTCATCTGGGTGCAGTCGCAGTCGTGTTTTTGTGCTAAGCTAACAAACGTGGCGGTTGTAGCCTCATATTTACCGTGCAGACATGAGATTGCCGTCTTATCAAACTTGAGGCAAGAAAGTGAAAAATAAACATATTCCCCAAAATGTCCAACAATTCCTTTAATATTGCAAAAAAAAAAAAAGTTAAGAGTAATTGTGCTTCAGCTGGCTTTCTGTGCATTTGGGCTTCTACACATACTTAATATTTGGATCTATCTCAGTCAGACTTTTAATGGGAATTCACGTTTCTCGCCTCAATCCCTTGCCGCCTCTTTCCATACACAAGCGAGAGTGAACAGTCAAGGTCAACAGCTGATAACACTCTTAACCTGCGAGTGACCTCATGGCAGCTTGTTTCACTTGAGGGACCTTGCTGTGGTGGAGGCAATTTGTCATGTTCGCAATGTAACCGGCAATTACCCTGCATCCTTATAGGCATCATGTATCATTGACTCTCGGCAACTATCTGTGGACCCCACAAATCCCAGCTGATCCAAACAGTCCAAACATAGCCACCACATTAGAGTTTGACCTCAAATAAGGAGTTATTTCTCTGACTGGAAAAAAAAAAAATTAAGAACACACCAGACTGGAAAAAGTGTATCCAATAGCATACGATATCCTACGAGATTTTTTCTAATATTATAATATCTTTATTCGGACCCACAGGGCTCACTATATGGTCAATAATTTATCACTAAGTCATTACATTTTTAAATATTTTATTCCTTGCATTAAACCGCATCTCTCTTTCCAGATGTTCTATAATCACAAGAAGAAGAGTACCTGTCCGTTCAATGAGCTGCTGTTGATTAAGAAGAAAAGACGATGATGTGCCTGACATGATAATTATTCACTGGCAATAAAACTCCAGCAAATTAAACGTAGGAAGGAAATCCTGACAGTTTTCTTCTCTCTCTCTCACACACACACACACACACACACACACACACACACACACACATCTTCCTCCATACATCACCTTCACATATGGGTCTAAAGTGGGTCATCTTATGCTTCCCTTGCTCATTGGAAAAGAGCATCCGCATTCATCATTGTGATGTAATCTCTTTGTTTCTAGACACAATTATCCCTAAACAATGGCACTCAAACAAAGACTTCTTTGGTTTTGGAGTATTTACGATTTCCAGGATATATACAGTATACGTCTGGCGCCGAATGAACTACTTTTGACTTTTAACTTTTAAGTTTTCTGATTCTTTCCTACACCTCTGTATTTCACTGGTCCTGGTTGGGCTACTGAGATTGCCATGAGCGTCTTGCTATAATATAATGCAAATTTACATACCGTATGTTATAATAATAATAACTGTTATTTGGATACACTGACAACATATTGGGAATCTAAATGTTTTGTTTTTTTTTAGCTCAGATTAGGTGTATCTATCAAGCCAGAAGCCAATACATGTGTTCTCTTACGTGCCATTTAATGTGCGGTGGATGAATATGTCAAAAATAATCATTGCACTATTAAAATGTATGCAATTGTGTACTTAGGAACGGTTTAATAAGGAGCAATCGTAGAATGAAAAAAACAAGAACTTCAGTTTGGGACAATGGTTGTTATGTCTGGGACAGTTTAAAGTAGAATTCGGGACAGTTGTGGGACACCGAGGAAAATAGTTAAATTTTGAGACCCAGTAACACCAACACTATTTTTCATTACTGTTGCTGGCCTTCGCTTTAGCTACGACTGCAGCTCCACTAATTTCAGACCCTATAAGTCATTTTGTTCTAGAGCTGGACCTGAAAGAGCGGTGATGTAAGACTACGACACCAAACATGACAATTGTGACACTGAGGTAGGAACCACAAAACTGAACCAGCTGAAGTCGTCATATCAAGGCTCCAGCAGACTAATGGTCATCTTTTGATGCGTGTAAGGATGCGATTACACATCAAAGGTGCTGTTCATGAACAATGCTCTGTGCAGTTTTTTTTCTACTGAAATATTATTATTTAAACTGCTGAACTTTTTGATAAGAGTGAAACTTTGGTATTTGATCACTCTTGGTATAGATGTTCATGATACCATGTCATATAAGGTTCAACCAAGCCAGAGTTAACAGTTTCTTCTGAGATTTGTCATGACTCGCATCACCACCGTCTTCCAACAGTTGCACTGAAGTTACAGATTTAAATATGGAAACATAAAAAGGGGATGTCTATATCTACAGTGGATAATATAGTACATGTTTGATGCTCTGGGAAAGTACAACCAACAAGACAGACATGGCCAAACAAACTGAGCATTTAAAATCTTGACCTGGCCCAGATTTAGTCTGTGTCTGAAAGCGACAACTCCAGCCAAAAAAAAACAGAGATTAGAATATACATAATGAAAGAAAATGCACTTATCTGCCCGGTTTCATCAGAGCTGAGCCAGCAGGCTGTCTCTCTGAGCAGCTTGAGGGGGGGGTAGTGGTGGTGGGGAAAGGGATGGAGGTGAGGGGAGGTTGAGTCATCCCCATGCTGTACTCATGCCTGGCTGTGATAGAACATTTCCTGCCAGACAGAGATCCAATCTGAACCGCAGGGGGAGAGTTATCCTAAGGCTATAACACCACACTCAAGACACAAAATGCAGAATGTGCACCCGAGTGCAGAGACAATGTTCTCCTATCTTAAAAAAAAAAATAAAAAAATAAAACAAATGATACAAGTATGTCACAACCAGCAGACATTGTTCTGCTTCCAGCTCACACTTTGGCCGCTCTGGTGCTGCAGTTTTTCATTTCCTTTGTGGGTCCAGGTCCTGGCCAGGGACAAAGGGCTGAGGACTTTTTTTTTTTTTTTTTTTTCTTTTCAATTAAATTTCTGACATATACGCCGAGAGCGTTTTGAACATAAATGTGTGAAAACGAGGATATTGTCACAGCTCCCACTGGTGACCTTCATGTGGCACTTCTAATTAATGACAATGACTCAACTCGATGCATGACATAATTCCTATTATTTAATATTTTTTCCCCTGTTTGAAGATGACATCAGGCTTTGAACTCTTTCTGCTTTTACTTTCTTATTTTAGAGTCTGCTGAATCAATAATTATAATTGAAATAATTATACAATATAATTATAATGTTTCGTAACAATACTTCTATACTGTATATCTACTGTATTTAGATCATTTATCTCTTCAAGTTGCAATTTTTGGATGATAAAAACATTGTCAGGAGAAAAACAATCCTTGCTGTTTCCTTTTGCATGTGTTAAAGTTAAAATGTAAGCGGGGGACCCGTCGTGGTGAAGAGATGAATTTTAAACTTTTAAAAAAGATGCTAAAAAAGGTTGAATCTGAAGATAAATGTTTGTATTCTCAGGAATACAAGGGACAGGAATGTGGCCTGAGCAACATATTCAGAAGAACAAAAAGTTAAGAAGAAAACCTTTTTTCAAGGGGCCCTCTAGCGATTCTTCAATATTTGCACCAGGTTGCATCAGACCATGAGTGACACCTTAGACTCCTCATGCATTGTATTTATTAGTATCTCTCTAAAGTAGACAATGCAGAAAATATATAGTTATATATTCAGGTGTAGTTGGGTGAAATTGCAGTGATAGCTTAGTCAGTCTGCCAGGTGTCTAGTTTGAAAAAATAAAAAAATCAAAGCTTTATTAAAACTGAAAATTTCCAGATAAATTGTTAATAGAGCTACTTTACTGTGAATTATTCCAGTTCCTAAACAGCCCTGCACACCTAGAATTAAATTTATTCTAACAGTTTCATTCGGTGCACATCAATTTGATGCAACACTGCAGCAATCATCCCTCATTGACATTCAGACACTTCCACGTTTTCCCATCTCCGACCTCATTGGCTCTGACAGTTCAAGCCTATTTATGTAACAGATGACATCATGTGACACGGACGATTTACCTTTGCCGAACTAGGGAAGTTCAGTATGCTGCTGCTGGTGCTGATATTTACATTTTAATAATTTTATTATAAACATTAGCTTATTTCTGCCCAACCGTAAACACACCAATAGGTGAAAATATGCCTTAGTGGAGTTTTAATGGCATGTCAGTCTGAGCCTGAACATAGCAACAGCGTCTCGTGTGAACTAAATGTGTTCATCAGAATGATTTAAGTTATCGTCAGAGTTGCCGGCAGCAGACATGAATGCCTTTAAATGTAATTACAGATTTACTGACAGAGTGACACCTTGATATTTAACTAAAAATGTTCAGATAAGCTGCACATTAATTGCCATTTATGAAACTTCAGCATCGTTTTTTCACTTTTCAACGGTCTTTCTCCTAAATCCAGTCACATACTAATAAACAATCGATGATTTATGTTTAACCGTCTGACGTACTAAAAGTATTTGTGTATAAGTTTATGTTCTGAAGCCGGATAACATAACATAATAATGGTGTCTTGATAATACAATATATATGCATCAGTGTGCAGGTTTCAGCTTCAACTGTGTGTTTACTGACAGCAACGTGTATGCAAGGTTATGCAACAGGCCAATCTATCTATCATTCACACTCTCCCTTCTTCGTTGCTTTGGTAACCCTTAGTTTTTCCTGTTGTTGTCCATCTCACCTATATGTCCACATTCAGGCTTCTTCTATTTGTCCAGTTTATTGGTTTTGCTTCTCTATCATAGACTGTATAAAACGATCACCCATTGGTCTGTTAACTCCCATTTTGAAGCATTAAGTTTGCATTGCCATCCTAGATTTTTGGAGCCAGAAGTGACCATATTTGGACAAGGGTGTGGCCCTAGCTACTAGCTTGGTCAGCACTGTGCATTTACAGTCTATGGTCATCTGTGATAATGCTAATTTTGGCTAGTGAAAAAACAGGCTTAGAATAAAACGTACTTAGTGGAAAAACTGAAGCAACTGAATCCTTGGAGGGTTTTTTTTTTACAACTGAACAAAGAACAAGACTTTTTTTTAGGCGACCAAATGTTACAGTTAACTTTCATGAACTGAAAACATGCTGTAATAGTGTAAAACGGCTACAAAACTACACTCCTATTCTAATCCGGAGTTGTGATATATGTGAAGATATATGATCACGTCATTAATTATGCATAACTTTAAGACTAAATAGAAATGAACAGTTGTCATGAAATGGGAAATTAGGTTAGAAGACCCAAACCTTGGGCATTTTTACATTGGTGGTGCCGTTTCTGTGTTACACTTCTCAAACCTTTATCTTTTCTTTGCAAAGGAAAGTGAAATCAAAGTTCGGCATAAAGACCACAGACATACGTCAGTAATATATTATGACAAACATAATTAATTAAAAGTACAAGCATACGTTTGGTGCAAATCAAACAGAGGCAGAGATTTTCCTCTTTTCTCACGCCAGACATCTATGAACATCAAGAACTTTAGTCTTTTTACTCGTATATATATACGGCCTCAGTCCAACTCTGGAGATTATCTGGATAGCATATAGGGCTTTTATCCATGACAACGTGCAGAATATACTTATTCAAAAAGAGCACAGATACTCAGGAGGGTAAAAAAAAAAAAAAAAGTTGCATGAACAATCTCAGTATAATTATATGTATAGATGAGAGGGCTGTCTGTGACATTTAATGAAACGGGCGCTTACATTGTCAGATCTACCACATTATTAATCACTGAAACTCCATGCACAGCGGTCAATCTGGACAGCATTGTACTGTGGAAAGACTTTACAATCTCAGGCTCTGAATAAGAACTCAGACCTGTCATTGTGAGTGGGCCGCAGCACCCCCACCCCCAGCCTGAGGGCACCACAATGAAAGTGACAATTATCAAGAAGTCTTGTGCAGTTTTAAGCACGGCAGCCACTCCAATGAGCAAATATCCTGATGTTAAGGTCACCGTGTTCACCATCTTAGCTTAGCATGTAAGCAAATGAAGCTAACATTTGCTTATTAGCACTAAACACAAAAATACAGCCGAGGGCGATGGTTACATCATTAGTATGGCACTAGATCAGAAGTCAGGCAATCACCACCAAAGTTATTAAAATTCATCCTGAGGGGAATATGAATTTCTGTGCCAAATGTCATGGCAATCCACCCAGTAGTTGTTGGCAATCCATGCAATATATATATTTAACATATGGTATATCATTGTACCACTTTAACATCTGTATTCATCTCTTATTGATCATGCAAAGAAACCCTCAAAACGGTGTGTAATATACGAGGCAGGCATACTGAGCTAAAACAGTCCTCAGCAGAGACGAGGAAATGAATTAATATAACAGAGTATCAGTTTAAAATGAGGGCAGTGGGATTAATTCAGTTTTGATACAAATCAATTATGCTTTGTAAATGAATTCTGGTACCTGACATGACGGTTATGACCCAGAACTGAAAGATGAAGTTAGTCGCCATCTTAAACACCGTCAGATTCTGGGCTTTCATTGGTTTAGGTAAATCAAAGCATGCGTGTCCTCCATACACATAAACATACAACCACCCACAGACACTTTTAATATTCAATTATCACTCCAGACTATCTCCATATAAGAGCTTTTTCTTCTTCTTTTAAATCAAACAATAGCACACTGCACTCTGTAATTTCCTGTTGAAAATAACGTTCCATATCTCCATCCGTCTGATCTAACCTCCATCTACAGCTCATATACAAAAAAAAAATATAAAAAATAGTCACATCCTTTAGCAGTTTCAAAATGCTTGAATGGAGGAATAAGAGAATCAAGCAGCCCGACTGTGGCTTCAGACTCAGAGCAATCTCCCTTCACCAATTCCCTGCAGCACAATTCAATTCTGTATCACTCCAGGCCAGGGCACCCAGGACGTAATCTGACAGCTATGAAAGGTTGGCAGAGTGGCAAGCACCAAGAATACTCTTAAATCCACGGTATAAAAGACAGCACTCTGCACATAGATGGATAGTTTGTAATAAAAATCATGATAATAATAATAATTATGAGATTTCACTGTGAGCGCTAAAAAAAGAATGTATGATGATGATGATGATGTAGGATTAACAATGCTAATAATGAAAACGTGCTCAGTCACCTCTGGCGTTTCCTCTGGACTGGACTTGCCAGGAGCCACCTGGAGGACGTGAGCCTTTTAGCAAGCCCATTACGTAGCTGGGATTCACATGTACCGCCTTAAAAACATGCCACCTTAAAAAAAATCAAATGGAAAACACAAAGACATCCAGTGCCGGGGGGGGGGGCAATTGAGCTAAAAAAGGACATGAAACCAATGGACTTTTAGTACTCTGGGTTTCCTAAAACGCTAACTCACATACAGTATGCACAATGTTTTGATGCATAACAGCTCAAATTTAAAAAAATAAAAAAAATAAAAACTCTTGGTTGGAGTAATGGTTGGAGCTTGAGACCAGAGGAGCAAGAGTAGCTATAATCTTAACAAGAGGTGATAAAAGCACCGATAGCTCTTTCATTCTGCAAAGGATAAAAAAAAAAAAGAAAAAAAATTAATAAAACTAGTGAGAGCAGAATGATGAGCTGTTTGATTCAGATAATGACTTAAAAAGGTTGACTAGCAAAGTGAAAAAAAAGGTGACTGGTAACCATGAACAATGTCGCTACTAGAAATAAAAGCTAAAAAAAAAATGTCATTTTTCTCCATATTTATAACTTATCATCAGTTGAATAAAAACCATTTCATAGACTGTAGACTGATCTAGTGGATACCGACAACGCCGCGACGCCGAATTAACTTCAAACATTATAACACGAACACAAATCAATGTGTAATTATCGGCAGGGAAACACTATGAGGCAAAACAACCAGCGGATGCAAACAAAAAACCTCTTTTTTTTTTTATGTGGCGCGTTATTTCTGTTTACAGAGCTTCTGAGAATTATTATGATTTCATTTTAATTAGATTCATATTAAGTGGCTAAATTGTGTTATGCAGAGTTTACACTCAACTTAATCCCCAATCTCACAGAATAAATAAATATTGATTGTGCTCACAAGGCCAAAAAAATTGTATACATACACACATAGAGAGACTAATTAGTGATTAAATGTGGCTTTTTTTTGGGTGGGGGGGGGGGGGGGGTCTTTTCAACAGTCAACTGGGAGTTTCCAAATAATTACAATCAGACTAATAAATGAGGGTATGTAATGCCCCTAAATGAAACTGCTTTCTTTACAGTCTGCGTGCACAGCAGCTGTATCTGCACTCTGCAAAGGCTCAGATGTGTGGTGTGTACAGCACTTTATGTGTGGGGTTGAATGAATGAATGTGTATCTGGTACTTTCTCCTACTAGAGAAACTCCCCTTTGGAAACCTGCCCAAAGACTAATAAGATAGAAAAAAGTGAACAAGTTTGAGATTAAAGAATATTTAACATCTAAAGTGCCTTCAAACTTTAAATTCCTGCCTGACCTCACATTTTCTATTATGTTATGCATTTGGTGACAGACAGTTAACACAAGGTGAGTCCTAGATTAGCTCTCTTTTATTCCTTTTTAAAAAAAATGACCCTTCATCACTTTACATCACTTGCACTCCTCTCGCTTAATATAATTTAACTTCTATTTGCAGGACAGATAATTGGTTAAGATGCTTTGTTAAGATTTGGCAAACCATCCAATAACTGCAATAACGATGCTTCAGGTCTGACCTCAGAGTGAACTCACCTCGGACCAGGAGCCGCAGGTCAACCCGTCTGATCCGGATGAAGATTAGTTTGAAACCGGCAGAGTCTGCTGGTCTCCTCCAGCCACGACAGAGCAGTCAGACCGCAGCGTCCCGGTGAAACATACCGGCCTCACGGACACCTCCACTCAAACTCCCCCTAACCGGATCCCTCCGACAACCGTAGACGCTACAGGTATAACCACAGGAGCAGGCGGCTCCTCCGCGGCGGCGCACTCCTCTTCACATCCACAAACGGAGGCCGACATCCGGGACTGAACCGTCGCCCGCCTGCAACGGTTCCTGAGAGGAAAGACGCTCCCTTCAACGGCATCTCCGATAAAACCAGACCTCCATCTCTACTCAGCAACAACTATCTGAGTTTTCCCGCGCTTCCGACTTTCTCACCTGTTGCCAACGCCGGAGTCGTCAAGCGTGACGTCACAGAGGTACATCAACAGGTATATCCTCACGCGCATGCGCCCTCAGACTCTTTCCAGCTGGCAGCAGGTTGCCAGTCACACATCCAGCTTTGCCTGTCATTACATGTGTAGGGTTGCCAGTTACTAAAACTAATTTAACTTCACTTTAGTGATATCTACAGTTATCAGCAGTTACTAACACAACTAATATAACGTCACATCAGTAACATCCATCATGAGTTTCACCGAGTTGCAAGTTACAGATGCAACCAATCTAGTCTATCTAGACCCATTTTCATCCCACTTCACCAAAATAAAACAAATGGGACAGCCCATGGTTTTCCTCCTCTACCATCAAACCACATCTGACGGGCATCTGCATTAGGTAACTCATATCTTTTCCACTTTTTTCTGTAGTGTTTAATTACATATTTAAAAACTGAGTTTGATGAGTCTAACCTGGTGTTGGTAATTAAACTGAATGCAGCTGGGGCTCCACGCTGTAAGATTGCAAGTTAAATATCACTTCAGATTGGCTTTATGACCAGTGATGTGGTTGGTGGATACATATGTTTATTTTATGATGCATCTTCTAACATGAAAACCACAAAGTCCATAATTTCCTGTATTTTTCTACTGTCACTGGATGGTCTTAACTGTCATAAAACAGCAAATATTAAAAGCTTTCATGAATGAGTCATGGGTTTCAGGAAGAGTAGCAAAATGCAAATATATAATCGAATCGATTAACAGTTTCACAGATATTCTATTCATATTTGTTCAACTGGACGACTGCTCATACAAGCAAGATCCCCAAACTGTCAAAAGTTTCTTCTTTAACAGAAAGCTGATATCTCAAATCAGCACATTCCAATTTATATTTCTTCCCCATATACCCTGCTGTCACTCTGCTGTCCGTATTATAGTGCTTTTAAAGCGCTCATCCCTATCGTAATGACCTCCTCAGGGACCTGCAGACACCGTCTGCAATGCCCCAGCTGTTTGGTGAAGGACTTCACCACTTCATGTGAAACAATAAAGAGCGGTGACAGAGCGTGGTACTGACTGTCCCCTTGTTATAAGCTCCGATAGCGGAGTGCATATAGGACCTTCACAGGATGAAACGGACTTGCAGGGTGAAGCTCTCTCTCTCTCTCTGGGTGAACTGATGATGATGGGGTGGGATGGAGAGCAAAAAGTCTCTTTGATAGCAACTTTTTTTTTTTTTTTTTTTTTTTGACATCCACTCATGTTAGCCTGTAAAATATATATATATTTCCTCCTGAACTGAAATATGAACCACTGTAAAGTGGAAGAAACATGCTGTAGCATTCAAAGTGTCAATTAGGGTATGTTGTGAATATAGCTTATGACGCCATCACTGATTATATATCTGAAAATATGAAAAAACAATCAATTTCTTAATGCTTCCTAAGGCATGTCGGATGCTTTAAACAATGGAAGATAGAGACAGAGGGAAATGAATATGATTTCAGTGCATGTCCAGCTGCATGTGCATCAAGCTGTATTTCATATTACATCCGATTATGAATGCTTTATGAAATATAACGATGATTTAGAAGATATGAAAACACTTATAAACACTTGCAGGAAGGCTGTAGGTATCTGTCCTTCCGTCCAGCTTGAGCCCAGTTTTTTTTTTAAACTTTCAGTGCTGCTGCGGTATGAGTGGAACGCTAATACTGCAAAGACTGGTGTGTTGAAGCTTCCTTCAATTTATGATATGTAACCTCGACTCTGGTGCACTTAGATAACCACTTTGGAAGTGCAAATATTTCCCCAAGACTGAGTCTTTGTCCCACAGCAGCTCCCTGACTTTCCAACTAAGTGCCAACTACAGCAGGAAAAACACATTTGTTCCCTCTTCTCCCTCCACTTCTGTGGCGATTATAATCCAACAGAATCATTGAAATCAATTAGAATCACATCCAGGCTGTCGTCTTCCTGACATGTGGTAAACCCCCCTCTGGCTTCAGCTCCAGATCGACTGGTCTCTATTATGGTAATAAAACTGTCTATTTTGGGATAAGGTTGTGACAGTAGCTCCTGGTGCAAGTCTGCCATCAGTCTGCTAGTTTGGCATTAATCAGTCTGGAAAACAACAACGGTTGTTCAGGTGTTTGTTTGTTTGTTTGTTTGTTTTTTTATAAGGTATTGCTGGTGATAATGTGCTTGTGTGTGTTTGTTTTTTGAAATATTTCAGGGAGATTTTACAAAAATTAACTAAAAAAAAATATATATGAATAAATATGGTAAATTATTTCAAGTGTCCTTAAATTGTAGCTAATAATAATAATAATCATAATTACGCGTACTCTTTTCTAAGGCAACGTCCTGTGTACTGTGAACACTGTTTAAACAACAATTAGTGAATAAGTAGATGCACTACGCAGTGTATAATAATACTTAGGTCTCTATAGTATTTGTATGCTTTGCGTTTTGGTCAATTGCTAAAATTATTTCACATCATATTTCTATGCAGGGCACTGGTTTCTACAATCTTAAGAGTTGTGATCCGGATGTTCCTCTTTTGGTCCTTCCAACAAAACAGGAGTCATGAATATGCAGGTGGAGGTAGGAGGAGAGCAAGCCCTACAGGCCTCATAAAAAGCAGCATTAAGCTTCCTTAATTAAACTGAACTCTCCCCTTCTGAACAGTGAGCATGACTTTGGCAACATAATAGAGCCTCTTCAGGTCCTCTCTCAGCCTCGTACTGGTCCTCCTGCACCAGCTTCTCTCCTGGATCACTGCAGGCTGCAACAATCAATAAAGAAGCAACATCGTGAATGGAGAATATCTTCACATTTATTAACAGTTCTACTGGTCATAGTAGAACGACTTGATTTAAATGCATTGAATGCTGAATGACACCGCAGTTTACAGCATATATGGGTGATATGTAATCCTCTGTGATAGCCCGAGGAAAAGCAAGCATGCACTGATTAAATGAATTACACAAAGCTATCCCAGTGCATAAAATAAGAACCATTATTCAACTCAACTCTGGCAAAGTAAACATTTTTCAGTGTGGCATATTGCATTAATGTTTACTGTGTTCCCAAGAATGATGCTTGTTTTCCATTCACCTTGTGTGCCATTGTGCGTGTTATGCGTATTATTACTGTTGCTACAGTAACAACAGTTACAGTTGTATAAAAGTACTGCCGTGTTTCTGTTCCATTAAAACTTGTGCTGTGAATTCTCATGTAAAGCTGCAGCTAACTAGTGTGCACTTGAATACACTGAAACCTGGTGTTTAATTGGCAGTGATTTTTTTTTTTTTGTTGAATTGCACCATTAGACTCTCGGCTTGAAATAATGACTCCTCTAATAGATTATGGCGAGTTACTCAGTTATTGCCAAAATGTAGAAAAACATGGCTTATTATTGATACTTGTGTCAAAAATAATAAGCAACAAGCATAATACAGTCAGCTTTTTCCACACAATAGCCCAGTTTTTTTAAATTTTTATATAATTATATAACTATCTTTATAGAGATTAGTAGTGTACACACAGGATTTTTTAATAAGTTTGTTACGTCTGTGATGCTGCTCTCACTGTCCAGGAAGCAAACCTGACAGTTGGATGACAGTAAAGCGTCATCAGTTATCCAATAATCTGGTTCATCGGGGCCTGCCAGGCTCCAGCCGACATCCTCCCCGGTGTTGTACCTTTAATAATATTTGTTTTAATTAGTTTTAATACATTACAATATATTTTACATACCATTCTTGTGTAGACTCGATAGCGATAAAGTTGATGTGTTCATGTTTTTAAAACCAAGCAGACCAAATCGTGCTCCTGTCCAATCAGTGGCAGCTGGCTGGGCTATAAATCCACCTTGTCAACCTTTCTCTGTGTAGGACCCAAGTGGCATCTACCATGGCTTGAGGTTGAAGGCATTGTAGAAAAGATGGTGCATACGTCATATATTTCTGATTACCTATTGATCTTTCTTGTCACGTCACTTCTATGCGGAGCCTTTTGTGTTGTAACCTTACATGAAGAGTGCTGTAAATGTAGCTAGATCTGATTAATACAGCTGGTTGTCACTTTGGTTAACAGACTACAACATCTGACACAGTAGGGAAGAACATGAAGCATAAATATATATAATATCTGCATACCCTCCAGTGTGTACAGAAGCTGCACCTGCTGAGTTTTTATGTTTCCAAATCAGTTGCCATCACTGAATCAGAGCTTGACTCTAACGAACTATCAAACTTGAGTTTCGACTGCTCACAATGGTTTATCTGTCAGTGTAGAATAGTTTAAAGAAAACAAACTGTCTCTAAATATTACAAAAATCTAACTCTATGACAAAAATAAAACCCAAAACATTGTAAAAAAAAAAAAAAAAGCTCATCAAAGATCCTACTTGAGTATAATGATATGCTCCAAAATAACTTGAGCTCGAAGGAAAGATTGATTATGTCTATGATAGTCTGGGCAACTACATTTTTCCCAAACATTTTCACAAAATCTTTCTTCTACAAACTCTCGCCTCTATTACCTCCTCTATTTTTCAAAACTCAGCTTCTTTTATGATTTTCCAAATATGTACTTTTGTAAATAAGATGCAATTCAAGAAAGGGCAATCTTTTTCAGATCATTTCAGGTGTTATTTTGAACTGATCAGATTCAGTCTTACTCAACCACGCAGTCATTTAATTACAAGCAGAGGTCAGTTTCCAATGAGATAGAGGGAACTATTTACTATTACTACAATTATAGAGTCTCATTTGACTAAAATTGTCACCTTGGTTTGTAATCTGGGAAACTTCGACGTTGCATCGCTGTCATGCAGTCTTCTGGCTGCACATCAGTTGGATCACTTGAGTGTCCCTGTAGTAAAAATCCTGACTCCAAACCTTACTAAAAACAAAACAAAGTGTTGATGTACCATATAGGCAAAGATGCACAGGTGTATTAAAGAGGTCGGGTACATATGAAGGACATCTTAGAGAAGAGAAATGTTATTTATGGTTTGCATTCTGCAGTTAATGATGTAATTTAAATGCTTTCGAAGCATGACGCCGGTGCCTCTCACAACTTCAGCAACTATTGGACGTGCTGAATTATTTGCCATTTTGACCAGGCCCCTATATGTCACAAGTGGAAAATCTAATGATATTCACTATGAACCTTTACTAATTCAGGGTCTCAATGAGGTTCTGAATAAACTAACCAAACAGTGTGTTTCAGCAGATCTCTGAAAAACAAACGACTTGTGTCCCTCTCACACAGGAATGATGGGAAGGGTGCATCAGTCTATCACAATGTTTGTGAACCTTGCATCTTTAAAGCATGTGTCATTGATTAAGACGGTTGTGTGTTGACTCATCGCTGTACTGTTTTTTTTTTGAAGCTGTTGTCACGAATATTTAATATGTATGAAGAAGGTGGTTTTTTCAGAGAATGGAGACGAGATCACGAAGCGGGTTAGATTGGCAGACATTGACATTGACTTCAGCTGCAATAAATAAAGACAAAAACAGGAAATATCTGCTATCAGAATCCACCACTGTCTGTATTAGTGATATTAGATCACCAAAAAAGCAATGGCTTCTCTGTTAGGTCAGGTTTCTCCACCAGCACCTTACCTGCTATGTTACCTGGATCACCTTGGGCAGATAATGAAGACTGCAGTACAGGTCATTTATAAAACCTTGAATGTGATTACATTTCCCTATTGAAGGACTACATGAATCTTGTCCTTAAGCTTGAATATGCAGTTATGGCTGCCATTCTTCCACCTGAGACTCAAGGCTTTGTACTGACCGTCTCAGCTTGGAAAACTAGAGATGCGTGATATATATCGGTGACTCATATATTTGTGAATATTTTACTGCCGAAACAGAACATCTGAATGGGAATTGTCGCCTTTCTCTCCTCTTCTTGTCTTTATTATTAGTCGTAACATTTACAGAAGAACAGAATACAATGATGCAGCATCACAGTATTATTGTTTTCGAACGAGCCCTTCGCGTCGCGAGTCGTTCTGTACTTATCGATCACGTGCTACTTGGTTTTTTTTACATGCACCACAGGGAGCATTCGCTGCATTAACAATCAGCTCAGTGGGTCGAGGCTACAACTGTGTGCAACTAGGTAAGAGCCAAGTTCATCAGCAGTAGTTATCGTTCCCTCTTGCCGCGTATCACATGCCAACATCATTTCAGTCTGAAGACGATTTTTATACTACTCCCTTTTGCTAATTATCTTACTGGATGTTTATCTAGAAGTAAATTCTCTCAGAAGTGTGATCCATGAAATTATTAATACTCACCTAGAAACAATTCTATGTGTGTGTGTATAACCAGGTTCCCACCTAATTGGGGCAAAATAATTACTTTGAAAAGTTATTTAGGTGCTGACTCTTGATCTACCTCTTCATTAAGAGCCTCGTCTCTTTGTGTAAAAAGACAATTATAACACAGTGTAATCAAAACAAAGCAAGTCTTCGCTTACTGTCAAAACTTTTCGCCGTGGTGTGATGAGTCAGACAAAGGCAGTACTTTCTCTATAACACCAGGTTCATATATTCATCTATTCATCCCTTAATTTGAGGCAAGTTGATTTGCAAACAAAAGTATACGTAAATAATTCATTTACGGATATAAAAACTATATGAAAAGACAAATATGACAATGTTAAAAAAGAGTTTAAAGACGGTCTACACACAAGGTGAGCTCAGCATTTCTTGTACTGTGGCCGCTCACAAGTCTAATGATGTCTGGAATAAAACCATACTGCCACTACGACATTATTTTTCAAGCCTTTTTGTCATTTATATACTAAGCAGACTGCTGCATTTTATTCCAAGCGCATACCCGACGTTTCTGCCTCATCTACTTGTTGCTTTACATTGCAATGATGAACACGCACGTAATCACAATCCTGCACTGACTGATCAGCTGTGCAGCTGACACAATAAAGCCGCATTAATCAATATGTTTACATTAACACAGGATCAAATTACTTTGTATAATCTGAAAGAGGCCGCTCACAGTGGCGAACCGAGGTAAAAATGGTTTTGCTGCTGGGTCTACGGGATTTACTGAGCCTCACGTCCATACCTGATACCAACAGGCCATCACATACACTAAATGTTTGGTTACATAACGAAGGCATCATTAATACAGAAATGTTTTTCTTGTACTAAAATATCATCTTTACTGGATCTTTGATGTGGCCGAAATGTATCATGTGGACCTCTGCATAAGTGATTTTGCAGGTAGATGGTGGTGTGATTGTTTTTGTGTTTTCTTCTCTCTGTAGAGGTGCCACTGCCGTATTTGTGCCTTGACTTTGTTGTAATTGTAATTGGAGTAGTTTTCTTTTGTTTTCTATTTCTTTTCAGGTGTTATTATTATTATTTATTTTTTTATTTATTTATTTATTTATAGCTGTTTTCTTTTGTAAATTGGAACATAAATACAAAACCTAAAACTGGCAACAACATACCTCATGAATAGCTGAAAAGACTATAAAGGTCCCACAATTAGCATTTGAAGTTGCGTCTTCATAAACAGGCCGGTTTTGTCATCAGAAAAACAGCTGCGAAATGTGCTGGCGTCTCAACTTAAAAATACCGGGTTTGTCAGTTGAAGTAATCTCAGATAGTCCTCTCTGCTGCTTTTGCGACTTTCTGCCATCTAACTATCTAACCACGTCCTCCAAATAAGAGCATCTCATGTAGATGTCACTTTCCCTATGATACGGTTTTGTGCAAGCGCTGACATGATATGTTTTGAAAAACGCAGATATTCAGTGTGTATCCGGGGGTTTGCAGAAACTCAGCTGAAGTATTTTCCATTCTGTCTTTCATTGTCTCTAAAGGACAGAATGTGATGTGCAACAAAAGACGGAAGAGAAAAGTGCCTCCAGACGCTACCGCTGTATTATTTTATATATATATATATATATATATATATATATATATCCATCCGTCTGGTTCTAATTCTTTTCATGGATTCTTTCCACATGACACCTGGTCACTGACTTGCAAAGCTTAATGATATCAGTGATTTCTGTGCTCCTCGGTGTTCATGACATACAAAACTGTCACATGTCACAAAAGGAAAAGCGTGTAAATGATAATGATCCTGCCTCTGTGCATCACAGTCACATTGTCATAGCTTATATAACCTGAATGGGACACAGCCATTGTTAGAATAAAACATGTTTTGCATTTTTCAGAGCTAACCATCTCTTGTTGATACATTTTTTCTTCCCATCTTCCATTCAACCCACTGGTTCTACTGTTTTTACTGGCTGTACCTTGAAATGGACTTTTTATTGTTCAGGCTAAACAATCCTCAGCAGTACCATTTGCAAGCCTTGTGTTTAGCCCGTAGCTGCGCTCACACTTACAGAACCGGAGTTACATAAATAGGTAAACATTTTTTTTTTTTTTCCCATTCATTTTAAAGTAGTTTAAAATCAATTCCTCACATCCTCTAATGGCCTCTCCTCTCCTTACTATTCTCTTACCATTCAGGCGAGTGCATAATATTTTTTTTTTGCTTTGGCATTTTCTTCTGAAACTCTAACTGCTGTTTATGGGCTGTTATGTTCCTTCAAGTATATTTTTGCACAGTAATATGGAATGAAATGCAATCGATGATTATCTGGGATGTTAGAAAACTCGGTAATGCGTAGCACATCTGGCATGCTTTGAAATATGACTGTAGTTTATGGACTTAAATATACACAGTACAAACCATAGACTGTATAGAAACTGGACATAGCCACCATGATGTCACAGTTTTAAGTCAGGAGGATTTTGGCTGTCACCATTCTGGTTTTTTTTGGCATTAGCACTAACATATAACGCTAATGCTAAAAGAATGCAGGTTTAAGGCATCCAAGCCTCACTAAAGTAAATCTATGACTATATTTCGTCTTTTCTTTTTTTTTTAAGCTTTAAAATTAGCAGGCTATTATGTGACATGCATACGTCACTATGGCAACTGCATTATAATCTTGAAGCTTGCGAGAAATTCAGATGTTGAGTCAAAGGGTTGACGTCTTTTTTACCCTGGCACTACAGTACGCCTTCCACTTCACTGCTGTTGTGTTCGTTAAAGGGTATCCTCAGTGTATATGGTATATGCCAGCATAATGAAAAAAAAATCATTCTGTTATGTCCTAATGGTATTAATATCCACAGCCTCCTTTTTCCTTTCCCTGTCTTTCTTTTGCATAATGAAAGTGCACGCAAAAAAATGAATAATCATTTAATTCAGTAGCTGTACAGGTGTGTCACTCTTCCTCCAGCTGAAATAGCCAAAATAAAGTATCACATCGCCAGCCCGTGGAAAAGGTTGTTCTCATCTCCTCGTGATTTGACGACTGAACTAAAGGCCAAAGCCAGAATTTAATCATCTACTTCCATCTTATCCAATATAGAGCTGAATCTGACAGACCACTGAGTAGCTCCAAGACACGAGAACACATTACATCTATTCTTGTTTCTCCTCGCTGGAGTTTCAGTATGAATTGTGATGCTTCAGACAACCTTTAAGGTGGTTCATGGTCAGGTTTTCCAGCTAAGTATGTTAACCTCAAAACAAGATTCACGATGCAATCATGCAGGGACATTAATTACAGTTTTTACTACATATTGATTGTAATATATTTGAAATATACTGCATTAATATATATTGTGTTATGTGATTTGTAGATAATTACATTCATGAATACCTCCCCTACACACACACACACACACACTGAAATCAGATGGTAAATCCGCACTGCAACATAAACAATGCTTCTTTTCCCTATGTGATAATCAGAAAGGTGGGATTTTTTAGGTCTACTCTTTTATACAAGTTATAATAATAATAATAATAATAATAATAATATTATTCAGGACACTTTTTCAAGTTAAAAATACATGTTAGTCGCTGCACTAGGGGTACGCCTTTAATGTGGAAATATGAATCTAATCCTGCCGCTAATCCAATTTAATTCCACATTACCATCAATACTTTGCAATTGTTTTTTTTTCCTGCAAATTCTCTCCTATTTTATGATAATCTTTTAATACGGGTTTAGTATCTTGCTCTTTTCTTTTTTTCAATGCTGACAACATGAGTCATAAACTTTATATAAAAAAAACAAAAAAACACATTTCACATAGACATTTGAAGTATAAAGGATGAGTCTTGAGCTTATTATAACCACGTTCTCTAAAAATGAATACAGGATGCTTTCAATTTGAAAGCATAGAAATACAAGTTGAACAAGGTAGCTTAAAGTCTATTGTGATGGATTAACTAACACTGAGAATTAACTCGAGCAGTTCTCTTAAGACATGTCTCCCCCAGGGCTACGCAGAAACACGCAGGGCTCCACACTCCTCCTGCAAAGTGACACAGCATTACAGTACGGAAATCACACAGCTAATTCCCTCAACCTTTCAAAAGAAAAAAGAGAAAAAACGAGAATAAAAAAAAAAAAAAATAGATAAAATATATTTAATTTAATATATAAAAAAAATGTTTCATCTCCCTCTCCTTTCAGCATCCTTGCACTATTAGGGCATGTCGGATTACACCTTGATTATTCTAATAAGCCTTTTCCACAGGAGAGTTTTTTCAAATAATTTATGGAGGACATGATAGGAAATGAGGGGAGAGAAACACGGGGGAAATGTCTCAGGCCAGACGGGAACCACTTTGGAGTTCATGGCCTGCAACTTAACCAGCCAACAATAATAACAATCATGATAGCGGCATGATATTATATGATAATATCATGTTTCAAGGTCGATATCAGATCCACAAGACAAGTCAAAATGTCAAATGCATATTAATAGAACAAAGTCTGGTCATCTGTCAACACTTCAACCTGAGCAGAGGTCTAATCATCCAGAGTAAGTGAAAAAAAAAAAAAATAATAAAAACTGTGGGTGCAACTTTTCATATTAACATTAATATCCAAATGACCACAATCTTTTAGTTATTGTTACATCCGCTTGGTGGAACTAGAGGGAACAGAGACAGTAACACGACAACCAAAAAAAATGAAGATCGATGAATACTCAAAATGTGGGCAAGGACAGGACAGGAGTGGTTGTGCTAAAGTAACAGAAAATCAATAAATCAAAAACTAGGCCTACGTAATAACTGAGTAAAAATAATGTAGAAGTGACACCAACTTGGTTCAGTCTCACTGCTTTTATCAGTATCATTTCCAGACACGCTAGGCAACTGTTTAGTCAAGTAAAGTCAATTTATTTATAGAGCACTCTGTTTTTGTCAATGCGCCTTACAAAGACAGACATAGTTTACACTGTATGCTACCAAAACAGCAGATAGCAGACAGACAAAGAGTGTAGTGTCCACCTTTACATGCACTTTACATGCACAGAGTTGATGCATTTTACAGTCTGCATTGGTTTCCACAGTGAAAATCGCTTCATTCACTCATTCACTACCACACGCCGTACTTTTTCTGTGCAAATCTTTCACTTCACATCTTTTTTTATGCACTGAAATCCATTTATCAGAAAACAAGGGTGATATTAGAGTACAGCTCAAGAGTGAGCTGCATGCTAAAGGGGAGTCTACAGAGCGCCGTGACTCAGTTTGTTCCAGGTATCTTGTATCCCTGTGTTTATTCTGCCACTGCCCTCATCCTGGTCATTTGCATTCAGAGTGGAGCACGTTCCTTTTGCCAAGCAGCTCACACAACAAGGCCAAGGTCAGGTATTGTCTGTTCATACGCATCAGACTTCCCAGGTCACGCCTCAACTGCCCCCACAGCTAAATGTCTTTGAACCTTAGATACATTGGCCATGACAGATCAACAAGTCTCAGGTTGAACTCTCAAATCTTATCAGTGCAAGAGAAAAGAAGCCGCGAGTCAAGTCGCCGTGCAGAGGGCGAGGCAAATAAAAACTGCGGCACAACCTCCGTGCGGTGCCAACAAATAAAAGAGGAACAGCGGAAAAACACAAATGACTATACGCGCAGTCTTCAATGTTCGAGCAGCATAAGATAAGGAGCTTCACAAATTAAGCTATCAGTCGACAGTGCGCAGTAATCAGAAGCCGGCGTGTCTTTGCGAGTAGCTCATCAAATATTAAAATAGTGTTTTGCAAAAAAAAAAATGACACTGCAGCATGCTGAGGGTAATGTTTTTTTCTCTGATGTCTATTGTCAACACTTTAACAAAGTAATATCCCTAAAAGTTTCCGTGCGGTGTCGCACAGAAACTTCAGGATGACCTTTGCACAAAGCTTTGCGAGGCATATATTGTCAGGTAAGCTTTCCGTGGCATATAAATGACACATTTAGAGTGAATTAACGTCTTGAGCTGTTTTTAATGTCACATTTGCTTCGCCGTGACCTTGTATGAAACATTTCCTTTTCGTCTCACTTTGATGATAGACTGCTGCATTTTTGGTTTATGGGGATTTCATGCTCATGTCCTCCCTCGTATGTTATACCAGGTGGCAATCTGACAACTCAATGATTTTATCCCCATTTTTCAGACACGCCATCAGCACAGCTTTTCAGTGAATATTTGCCAACATCTTTTTCCTTCCCCCATAAAACGGAAATTGTTATACTTTTCCATTTCTCAGCCCTTCAACAATAACTTTGACCAGAGAATAAAAATCAGAGCTTACGATGCAGCACGGTGAAATGCATGAACGTGTCAGTGTTGCAGAGGTATTTTGCATATATAACAGCTTTTGGGGCGAGCATATGCCACCTATTTTAAATGAAACGAGCAAGTGATCCAGATGACTTACAAAGTAAAAAGGGAACAGAGGGATTGTCAAAGACTGGGATGCGTATAATTCTGAATGCAATATGCCTCTTGCTTGCCTGTTATGCCATCTGGAATTGTTTGGGGGGAAAGCTGCAAGCCACATATCTTCTAAGCAGTAAGTGAAAATGAAAATTCATTTTGTTTGTCCTTATCTTTTGCACCTGCACCGTGTGAGTGTATTTTCGTGGAGGGCGACATGCAACACACAACACTTCCACTTCATTTGGGGTTCTTTAATTTTTTTTTTTTGTGTGTCTATAAAAGTTCAATGTTGCAAAAAAATGCATCTTATAGACTTATGCACACTGGGCAATACATGTTTTGATGTTCATGAACTCAAGGTAAATCAGAAGTAAAAAAACAGAACAGTATAAAAATGTATTTGCTCTAAATCCACACTAATACACTCTTATATGTCTCTCGAATGCTTGACATTCAAGGCCAGTTTCATACTTTTGGCCATATATTGCAAACTACAGTTAAAAATGGTTTGTCTAATGTAATTATTTGGACCTTAGCCACAAATTATATTTAATCGCTGATTGGCCAGATGGTGGTCATTAAAAATGGTTATTAATTGTTTCTAGCCAACCATACCCCTTTTTTCCACAAGTTAACACAGTTCAGTATCGAGCACCACAGCAGCTTTCTTATCTGGTTTGAGTGGGTGTGCCGGTTACCGTGGCAACCGTTGGGCATAAATCACTGGCTGCCAGAGAAAACATAGCGCCGTTTATTTTAAAATTTAGTGGGGTGGAAAGATACTCAGTGGAGGGATGGTACAATTTCAATGAAGCCCCTTGTGATGTCAGAAGGGGCGTCAAATCTGAATAAGAGAGAGTACAGAGCGAGCCCACCACCACGCTGATTGGGTTGTCTTATTTCACCGTTTGTGTGTTAGTAGCCACATCAGAGATTCAAATACATTTATACAAGCACTAAAAAAAGTGAGGTTTTTTTTTTCAGAATAAGGCCCCTTTAACCCCAGATCTCAAGCAGTGTGTAAATTGTATTGAAATGAAAGACAAGTAGCCATAGCAACAATACATCTTTTGAGCACTGGGATTAATTCTTGACCTTGGGTTTACATAGTTTCAGAGCTTTCAATCATATCCCACATACAACCAGTTCATTTCACTACTGTCATGTTACTGAGGTTTCATACTCAAGTTTTGTGATGACAGCTGAGCAAGATCCATTCACTGAATAAAACTACTGGAATACAGAAAAAAAAAAAGATAGAATAAGGTAAAGACCTTGAGTTTTACAACAAGTTATACTTTTCATGGAATATTGTTAACTCACACAGGTGAAATGAATCTCATCGTAAGTCAAAGTGACTACAAATGCACACTGAGAAAAGAGGAACTGATCAGATTTGCAAATGTTGGTTTGAGTCTACATAGTTGGAAATGACTTGTGTTTTATGATGAGATGTCCTGGAGATTTTTCACTACCCTACACTATATATCTATATCTATATATATATATATTGCACCTGAGTATCTTACTGACTACATTTAGCTGCATTATTCAGGTGTGCCCTTGGTCTGCAGAGCCTTTGGAACAGCAGGGGTGCCGCAGTGTGAGAAGAATATTCATGTACACTTTGGAAATGCATATTCCATACATATACAGCATGTACAGGACATGGACATAATAATACACATTGTATAGTAGCACGCAAAAAAGACCTTGTGTGGACACAAACAAAATATTGCTCGGTTGACCTTTAATTTGTGCACAGTTGGAAAGTCCAATCAAAGACATCAGTGAATGACAGAGTTTCCTTGATTTTAGGAATATCAATTCTGCTACCTGTGCACTTCACGAAATGTAATTCCACGGGGACTCGACAACGTAATGTGCAGCTTGTTTTAATTAAAAGCTAATTCCTTTAAGAGCACTTGAGAAAAAATGATTGCATGATAAAAAATAAAAAAAAAGGTCAGCATGTCTGGGGCTTCTAAGTTTTGTTTGTATGTGGATTGAAGCCTTTATTAAAATTAGCAGTACACAGTCTCTGTGGGGCTTACTGGGATAAGCAGTTTCACAGGGCAAGTGTGTTAACAGAGCTCTTAATGAGAAACCATCCATTTCCCAACCTAAAAGTTGTGTGTGTTCCCACTCACATATGACGTTGGGCTGGAATAAGGTGTCTAAGCATGGCAGCCACTGACATCACTTTCACACATTCTGGTCATTTTTTTTTAATTTAAAGTGCTGAACTGAAATGTTTGTGATGCTGAGGAAATTGTCCTTGAAGTATTACCACAAAAAAAAAACAGAAAATCTGAAATATATATATAAAAAATCAAAACCTTGATTCCATTTTTAATTTCAGATTTTTGACGCTGATGTTCAATCTTCTTCCTTCAGATTGCTGTAGTTATTTCCTTCCCAGCACTGCGAAATATGCCTAATTTCCAATATCGTTCAACACACCGTATACCGTATATATTTAAACACATGACATGAAAAGAAAGATAAAAAAAATAAAAATGAATTCCAAACTAAGATGTGAGTCTCGAGTCAAACTCTCACAGCAGAACGGCGCCTTTTAAGATGCTGTCAGCACCGCAGAAGTCAGAGGTGCTCCGCTTTCATCTCCATCTAGTGCCACTAAATGAAACTGAACAACAATAACAACGATCGCGGCAGATCAAAAGCCGAGCTGTGCCCTGGAACGTTTCCTGCATATTTCCCCCGCTGCATCTCACCTTTACTGTAGCTCTCACAATGCAGCCAGAAGGGGAAAATCATCACTAATTAACATGTCAGAGCTGGCTGCTGCCATATGAGTGCCAAGACACTGATTGACTCGTGGCCTCAGGTCTCTAGCATGAACTATTCAAAATGCTCCTCAACACATCTTCAGGCAGAGACAACAACGGGGCTTATATACTATTTATAGTATTTATAACACTTATCCTGACTCTTTGTGTCATGGGTGAATGCGGACCAGACAAAAAAATAAAATAAAAAGGGAAACTTGAGGGGGCAAGGTGCTCCCAGTGGAAATGTGGCTCATGTGTATCCAATCCTTCACCTGCAGATATTTTCTTGCATTGCTCATCTACAGGTCATTTCCATTTAGATGGGCAGAGTTTTTTGGTCATAAACTTTCCAGGACAGAAGACATGAGTGGATTAGCTCCACACATGGTTTCCTTGCCCTCACTTAAGTATGGTAACATGAAGGACAGTCCTGACGAGGCTCATCAATCCTCAACATCTGCCTTTATTAACCCCATAAATGTAACAATTTGACACCATCACCGCTTGTGTATGCAACACGACGGTTGTGTTGATGATAGTCCTCACCGCTCCCCCTGAGAGCTATATGAGCAGCTGTTTGACTGGGTTATGATATGAAGAACAATGAAGCCATTGCATAACCCCCAAATGTAAAATATTTGAATGCTTAGTTGATTACAACATATGGAGAAACATGTAAAACCCCATGCGGGTTCGTCTACCCAAATGACTGCTGTTACTTCTCAACTCTGTACCGCTACTTCGTAATGAATGAAGGTGCACATAATGTGGCTATTATAAATGTCAGGCTAAGTAGGCCTGTTTCATGCTGAAAAAAAACAAACAAAAGCTGCCAGTGGATGCAGAAAATGTGCAGGCATGTGAGGAACAATGTGCGGTTTAGTTCTGTCAGACTCACAGCTGCTGAATAAGTGCTTCAATTTCTGCTCCAAACCCTTAACTCCTCTGTCCATAAATAGTCCATAAATTATTGTCATTTTTTTATTCCAAATAAGTCATAGACATCCTCTTGTGCATCAATTGTGTCCCAAAATCCTGCATGTCTATGCTTAAGAGCATTATCTATTCCAGTTCAAGCACACTCAAGACTTATTGTACTTTTCTTTGCGTGTTTCCCATGATTTCAATATTATAAGGAGACATTATGAGAGCAAGATAAGCACCAAATTACCCCCCCTGAAAGAGACAATAAGCTGAAAAACATTCTAGCCATTAAAAATGTTCCAATGCTTTTGACATCATTAGTATAAAAAGTATTGCATCCAGCCAAACAATCAACATTTAGCCCATCTGCTACATGGAAGTAATTTGCAATCAATAAGCATATGCATACACATAAATCCAGCACCATCATAACCAGCGGTACTAGACATTACAGTATGCAGGAAAAAAAAAACAATAAAACCAGGACAGTTCTTTCCTATAATAAATTGAATATCAAGCGATGCCAGCAGCAAGCGCAGCATAAAAGCTACGAGAAGAGAAAAAATAGCCAGCCGCAGCAGCTTCGTCGTTAGTTTACTGACATTAAACAAGCTGAAAACAGACTGAGCCAAGACATCACCAAAAGATGCATGAAAGAACAGCGTAATGTTAACGCTGTATGACCTAACAACTGTTCACAGTCCAGATGACTGCTGTTACTGCCATGTTATTATATCTCCCGGGTGTTGTTATTAGCCATTAAGACATATGTTATCTTAAACACATGAGTCATTTTATGTTTTTTTTTTAAGGATTTGTAATTGGGAATGGTAAATTTAACTGCACTTCAATAGCGCCTTTCTAGTCTCTTTGACCACTCATACATGTCTGATAGTGGAGGTGCCGCTGTGCATCAGGTGGATGGCACATTGGGAGCGAGGACACTTTGACGTGCACGCGGACTAGACGAGCCGTAGAAACCAAAACCACCAATCTTCCAATTAATGGACAACCGCTAGCGCAGAGCCACAGCCGCGCCTCTTTATGTCTGTGTTGCATTCTTACGAGAGATTACCCCAACAAATGTAGATACAGCGTATGTACAACGATAGCTTTATTGCACATTTTATTGCTTTGTTATGAGTTTACACACCACATGGTCCATGTTAGAGATGTGGGCTTCTCAAATCAAAGCCCAGCTGTATGTATATCATTTTAAATTGCATAGTATCATAAATATGATATATACATATATTTAGGCATTATTTATATTTCATAGCTAACCAGCCAAGGCCATTTTTTAATTCTTTTTTGGTAGTGCCTTGTCTAAATTTATGTCTTCAGGCTCTATTGTTCAGTATGTCTCTATCTTGACTGTCTGAACAAGAAGCAATTTTAAAAAATAATAAGTAGAGCTGAGATGATTTAATTCAATAAAGTAACTTACTGACATGTGTTATTCTTTTCAGACACAATGTTTCAATTCAATGTCAGGACCTTATCAGATTTTAAAGGACTATTTTCTTGTGCTTGGTAACAAAGAAAAGATTTTCTCCTGTAAAGTGTCCTATTCAATCTGATGTAACCGGGCCAGGAACTGCAGTGATTGTGAAAGTCATTCGGAGCGGCGGCGCACATATTAATGAGCCGCAGTCATCGCTAATGGAGCTACTGTAATAAATATTGACACTATTGAATCATTACCATGAATCGCAGGTCTCGCGGCGGCTGTGTACTTGGTCAAGTTCATTTTTCCTCATCTGTTACTTCTCATCTTCTCCACTTTCACACTCCATTACTGCATGCCTGAATCTGGCACGCAAGCAATTTCAGATCAATGTGGATACTGTGCCTGCCTGCACCCTCCCCCCCGCCGTTGTTCCTCATATTTCACACCCTAGCAATAAATCAACAATGAATATATATGTTGGCCCATCAATAAATATATCATAATCTAAAAAAGTTTGAAAAGCATTTGCGGGGAAACAATGTGAAGAACAATTGACCTAAGCTATGCATTACAGCCAATCATATTGGTAACAGCCATTCCCCAATCAAATGTGTTTCACTATGAGCATAATGCTTCATTTGACGCTGTTGATCTGTTTCATCAAAAGAAACTCTACATTATCTACATCAGTGCAACCTAATTACTTACAGCTCGCTTCCATTTAGACGATGCAAACCTCGACATTGCGAATAATAAACGGACAACGATTCATTGACAAACACTCTTGTTTCAGCAGCGTGCGGCTGACCCATATACTGTTGTAACATTTATAGCTCATAACATCAGTGGAGGAACTTCTTTGATTAAGCACGGGTAATGGACAAGACAGAAATGCATTGTAAAAGCACTATCAGCTGGCTCCTAATTGTCTGATGACTTTAATTAAACTCCAGGCTCTTATTCTTGACTAATCGCACAGCCTTACAGTCCCAACCTTCCTTTAAATGGTCTCTTCCTTTTTTTTTTTTTTTGCAGATGTCAGCGTTCCATTAATAGGAACCTCGGTTCAAAAAAGTGGCACTTAACTTAGGACTCGCACGCCTGTACACAAACGAAGCCCAAGTTATAATTTGTCACCAAGCAGTATAAATCAATATGCTCTGGAATAGCATACCAAATTGTATTTCATTTCTCAAATTAAGCATATATTTATTTTATATTAATGTCACTCCATAATTCCTCGCAGTGACACTTTGCAGCAAGAAGCTGTAAAAGCGCCTCCTTTTCTTTGCACCTCCAACAATGTGCAGCCCTACTAAGTTACCTGCATTTCATCACACCTGCAAATAAAGAGCCTGTGTGCAGGCTTTATTCGCTTCAATGATTCAGATGAAAATTGCTCCTGACTGTAGCAGAAGAGGGCTCTCAGAGGGGAAGCTTTTATTTCTAGATGTCCAGGAGTTCACGCTTTTTATATAATATATACCTTTCATATATATACACCTTTGTTGCAATTCTGCACACACATGCAGCAGCTCTGAATGAAACTGTTAAAAAAAAATGCACAAGCTATGGCCTAAAATAATTTAAATTAGCTGTAACATGTGGCCAATCTGGACATTCACTTGCTTCTTTTTAATTTCATCCTATTTTTGTAACGGGTGTAATTAGAACCCAAATGCAGCACACGCAGGAAACAGTCTCTCTGGGCACAGGGAAAGTCCGGGGGCTTAGGCTGGGAACACCAGCCCAGCAAGCAGGTAGGTAGGCAGGAGTTAAGGCAGACGTACCAGGAGCAAGCCACCAGTAGCTGGGCCGACACCAGCTGGCAGAATCCAGAGGGATCAGAAGCTCGTGGTCGAAGAGGGAAGGCAGGGTCGGTTACCGGGAGTACAGCAAACAGGTTAGTCCAAGGCAGGCAGAGTCGGCAGCAGGAGATCAGTCCGAAGAAGAGTGCTGGAAAGTCTCGCGTGAGCATCTAGAACAATCTGGCAGAGAGTGAGTGAGCAGGGAGAGCTTAAATCCTAGCTTGATTGGTGATGGGAAGCAGGTGAGTCAAGCAGGTGAGGGGAGTAGGTCTGATGAGGGGGGCGTGGCTGGCAGGTGAGTAGAGAGGGAATGGAAAATTACTGAGAGGCAGGTGAAAGGGGAGCAGACTGTGACAATTTTGTCTAATAAAGGTGTGCATGTTGTGCATCTCTTCAGTAGATTTCACCATTTCCAGACCATGTATGATCCATGGTTGGATGGATGGTAAAAGTATTTTCAAGGGAGGTACACAGGATACAATCAAGCATGATCTATACTCATTATTAGTACATTTAAATGTGTTCAGTAGGCAGAAAACGTCACCTTTCACTTGTAATTCCATTAGCAATCCAAGCAAATCAGCCTTGAAAAGCTCAAGCATGTTTATTTGAACCTAAGTGCTTTGGCAGCATTGTCTAGTGGTAAGGTCTGACCCCCAGTTACTGTATTTCACTTAGACACATCAAGGTGAGATGAATAGCAATATTTTATGATTTTTTGAAACAGAAAACAGATTCGTCTTCAGAGAAGCATAGACTTTAAGACTAAGGACAGGATCCCCGTCGGGAGTCTAGACACTGATGGAGGTAAACAGAGAGTGGAAAGAATAAGGTTGTCCCAGCAGGGGATATAGATCTGTGTGATAATAGTGATGGTTTGTGCAATTCCCGGACATCTAGAGATCAATATCACCAGCCGGTTGGTTCACTGAATGCATGCAGATATGATGATGTGTGAAATTTGTAAATGTGAATCCTTGTGGTTTGATAGCGTGGGAAACTGGAAATGACGTAGTTTTCCAAAATTTGTGAATGAAAACTGACAAGCGGGGGGGAAACTGTGTGAGATAAATGTATCTTCTTTATTGAATTTTTTTTTGCAAAAGCTTTATAGTATAATTGTTCCAGTCTCCACAGAAACATGACGGGTTATCAAAAGACAAGATTGCTGGTCTGTGAGTTTGTGACAGAAATGTTTGAGAGAGTGAGCATATGGCATCGTAGCGTCTTATCGCTCTTATTTTGGTGAGTTTACAAATCATGCAAAACCCTTATCGTCTAGCAGAGACCATTAATGTAGCACATGCGGGTCTATATATATATATATATATATATATATATATATATATATATATATATACTGTATGTATTTCTGCAATTGTTTGGGTCAGATATCAGACAGTACACGCAATAACTTGGTAAATCAGAAAAAATAATACCACTACACAGACGACATAGCAGGACCAAATCCATGACAGTGAAATTACTTTTTTTTTCTTTTTGTTTTACTTGAAGAGGAAAAAAAATATCTGAACCATCCCAGCTCAGTGCTGTTATGACCACTGCAGTATTTGTACAATAAATCTCAAGTGATCATTTTCTTTTACTGGGAATCGGGTAAAATGTCTTTTAGCGGTGCAAAAGGCCAGTTAATTCTTTCTTTCTTTCTTTCTTTCTTTTTATTAAAGACATTGGAAGCGTTTGGATTGCTCATAAAGTACTGCAGTCAAGGAATATAATTAATGAACTGCTGCTGTATTTTTTTTTCCTTATATGGGCCAACATTGGGGAAGGTTGAAAGTCAGGTTTGAAATGATGTAAAACCTTTCAACTCTGCTCGGCAGAAGGCTGTGTGATTCCTTAAATCTGTTGGAAGCCTAAAGGCATACAGCAGCAGATCGGTGCGGAAAGGTAAAAAAACAGAGCTTTTTTCCAAAGGCTGGATGATTATTCTTAGTTAGCCAGTCATTACTAGAAAGCCCAAAGAAGAATGAAGCACATTCATTACTCTGTGCCACTGCACAGCTCCTCACATCTCGCAGCGACATATCACATTGCAGGATATATGCCCTACAGCTCACATCGAACATTCTGGCACCGGGCACGCATTCAGCGTTTGAAGTCGTCTATCATGCTGAATCTGACAGACGGTTCAGACTATTGATTTTAAGAGGGATGCTGGGTGGGAGATATCTACAGATGGTGCCACCAGAGAGCAAAGAAACTCCCACTGCTTAACATTTATAGGTTCACTAACTCACTAAAAACTTCCTGTGGTTTTTTTTTTTTTTAGTGTTCAGACTGTAGTGTACTGAAATATGAAATATCAATAGAAGATGTCAAGATGTCTGAACTCGTAAAAAATTAAACGAGCAGTTTGACAGAAGAACAAAATGCTTGTTGTTAAATCAAGGACTATTTTACATATTAAAATATCCAATGTGGTTACGCAGCCACGTTAAATTGCATTATTTATACCGCTGTTCATATTTAAAAAAAGTTGCTGTTGATTGTTGCACAGCCGGGATGACGTTCTTTGCAATTCACGATTATAAAAGTCTTACTTCAGGCTGCTTTAGTCCATCTAAATCAAGACTAGGAATAAGTAGGAGACCGTGACTATACTGTCACGCTCCATAAGGTTGATATGTGGTCTATTTTGCTATCGACTTCCAGGGGGGGAACTTGGAGGTAAGAACCTCATTCCAGAGTGCCTTTCAGCTGTATAAAATATGCATGCATACCGGACACAGTTAAATCAGCTCTTCGTTATGTTTCCTCTCTCCCATATCCTCAAAACTTATTGTCCTTACAGTATTTTACAACCATACAATATTATACTATAAATTCTATAACGATTAAGTGTGAGACTTTTCGTGTAAAGATTAAAATCTATGACATCTATTATCTATTTGTTCTTCCTTTAGTAAACTTAGAGATTCTGTTCAGGGAACTGGACCAGGATCCACTGGACTCCACACACCAAAAGGCAATAAGAAAAATATTAATAATTTATGCTTCTCGGAGTGTTATTAAAATGATGAAAACTTAACCTGACAAGTGAAGGGCTACCTCCAAATGTTTAATGAGCTACTGTCAAGGATGGCGGTTGTTGACATGGATATGTGCAAACACACAGAGACATCGCAGGACTGTTAATACGACAAGACAGACACTTCTTCTCTTTTGTCATATAAACAATGAGCTGTAGCAAAATAGGGTCCCGCAAGATATCAGTCAAGACATGGAGGGATTACAGTGGATTTAAATGAATTTCCATACAGCGGTGGTGGATGTAGTTTCACTTCTGTCTCTCGATTTCTTTCACCAAAGAGGTATGGACTCCCCCGAGGGCATTAGATCAAATACAGTAGTGGTTTGAATTAGCCAGCTATGAACAATAATTCTGCAGTAAGTGATTTGTTGTTAATAAAATTCATCTGTTTTTACTGCTCCAGAACATAAGGGCAGCAACATAAAGCGGTGACTTATTCCTGCTACTGGAGATACTGCGGATTTGTACTCACACGTGTCTTAATGAAATCTAAGTGTTGCACGTGGGAACAAACTGAAACTAACTTTAAAACTTTTAAGAAAAAAAAGCTCGCCAACAATGATTGAATCTGTCAGTGAGAGAAGAATTTATTATTGCAATTATTAGTAGGAGTAGTGGTGGTGGTGGTGGTGGAGGAGGTGTTGCAGTTTTACAACATTGACCTCCACCAAATACAGAACGAAGCGATAAAACCAGTTACTTGTCACTGCGCTTGGGATCATTAAAATATGAAGGTGCATAGTGCAGATTTAACGCTGCAATCAACAAAATCTTCAATGAATATTCCAGATTCATATTTGGGTGAATTTTCAATACGTTTTATCCACAGAAGCATTTTTCATCATGTTTATTTTTTAATGGTGGAAAATTAATGCCACTGGCTTTCTGTTATAAACAATCAAGTCTTCACTGTGGCTTTTTTGGCTGAAGTGCCAGAAATCAGAGTGATCGTCTGAAACATATAAAGGACCTGTGACGGCCCTCTGAACGTATAAGCCAGAGCTTTTAGCAGCATAGCGCCAGGAGATGCCTTGCTGCTTAGAGTATGTGGTACATTTACACTAAAAAAAAACAAAAAAAAACAAAACCATAAATCTGCCAATTGCAGAGGAAGAATATACCAACACGTACGTGTAATGAAAAGCAATGAATTTCCAGTGGAAATAAATAATCATTGCAAACAACATACCAATTAGCACTATTTCCTCACCCCACAGTGAACCAGCATGAACAATGCCAGCGCCATAAACCGAAACAGCTTTAAGCATTAATTTCAGCACATCATTAACACGTCAGTTGTGTTATTTACAACTGTGCTTTTCCTACTGTGATGTGTGATGTGTGTGTGTTTTTTTTGTGAAGAAGGCCCATGAGAAAGGAATCACTCATAGAGACAATCCCACAGATAATTATGACCTGACTCTGCACGTCACCCCACCCTCAGCTTTACATAAAGTTTTAGTGTCTTTCAGCTCAGTGTGTTTTGTTTTGTTTTTTACGGCCCAAAGCTTAACGCCGCTTTCATCGTCGTATTTTTGCATTTAAAAATGTGCAAAATCATTATGGGATTGTTAGCAGAAAGCAGCGTACATGCCACAGACACTACTTTCTCTCAGGACACTATATGGTTGATACATTTACACACTTAGATAAAATGGTGAAAGCTAAGTATAGTGCACTATACAGTAAATAGGGAGTGATATTGTAAGAACAAAACAGAGCGAAAAAGAAGATTGTTGATCATTGTCTCAGATTTGAGCCACCCACAAAACTGCATTTGTCCAGCAGGTGGCACTATTGTGACTGTGTCGCATTCTTTGAAACACTGAGCCAATTTTCAAAGAATTGATTCGTATTGATTGAGTGCTTCAGAAAAACTCATCTTGAGTCATTGTGTGGTTAGCCTAGCTTAGCATAAGTTAGCATAGCATCTATCTATCTAATATATATATATATATATATATTGCCATAATAATCCCCCCTGTATTGTGCATTTTTTAAGTTTGAGTTTGATTACTTTTCAATTCATTACACCGTCATAGCTTTGAATGGGGTTACACGTATATAGATGTTCTGAAAAGTAATCTCCATCTTTGAACATATTTTAAACCTTGGATATTCAAATTTCTGCTACCATTTGAAAGTAAAGTGTGTGTGCAGCAGCAGTTCTCATGGAGCCTTGTACCAAATTCAAATTCACATCCAGTGTAATTCTTTTGAAAGAGCATAAATCTGACAAATATTTGCATTACGGCAAACATTTCATGATAAAATGCCCACTGTTATGCCAGTTCTGTAGATGAATGACTTTGCTGTTGAGTGTGTCGTTGTCTGTGTGTGTGTGTCTGTGTTACAGTTCCACGGTTGCTTTTTTTTTTTTTTTTTTTTTTTTGGGAGGTTTATGGAATTACAATGCGGCTGTTTTAATACACACCGCCTGCATGACTTAGTCCCACTGTCTCCTATCAGCCAGCAGAGATAAATCAGGCCTTGTTAGGTGCTCGCTCAGGCACTAACAGTACCGCTTATTCTGATTCTCAACACATTTACTCAGTTTACAAACTGCAACAGTTATTCTAATTCAAATCCCTCATGCTATGGATGAAGAGACAGCGTCTTTAGACATCTCTATTCAGCTGAGTCAGACCCTCTGTGGTGTAGCTCATATGAGAAAGGCTGTCCACTGTATTCAAATACTTATAAAGTGAAATGCAAATATATATTCACAACTATACTGTTTCTTTTTCTGTATTTTCATATTTTAAATCTATCTTTCCCATAATCAGTCTTCTCATACTATCAATGCACCTTGTGCTCTTTCATACTCGGTAAACAATCAGTAATATTTTACTGTCTAATTTCACAAAAGGATAATGATACATCAGCAGGGGTTTACAGGTGTTATTAATCATTCTACTCACGATAAACGCTGCTGCTTTGCTTCCCCAAACCTGATTTCATGGTTTTATAATTCTCACCTCTCACTGTTTTTTTTATTTTTTATTTTTTTACAACCAGCAGTAAATCATCAAATTCATTTATATTCTCACACAGTGAACAGAGCTGATTGAAGGATACTGTAACTAGTGAAAGAGCATTAATTCATTTTTCAAAGACATCAGGTTATAACTACAACAAATTTTAAAACCCAAGTTGTGGCTTTGATTTATTTCTATGTTTACATTACCGGCTTTAATGCTTTATTCCAACTTTTTGGTCAGATCCAATCTTGATGGTTCACATTCATGTTTCTAAATCCTAAACTGCCACATATGAGTACAAGAATAACAACAATAAAATAATATTTGTGTGAAAGTCAAATAAGAATAAAATATAAAATGACTTAAAATGTTCAACACATTTTAAAACTTCCTTTTTCCTTCATTTTTACTGGTCTGTGAGATGCCGACACCGAACGATGGCGACAGGCAATATGAGCATGAAGTGAGACGTTAAGAAATCTAAGATTGGACATGAACACATGCAAGTAGCCCAAATCTGCTATGAGCAAATGCAAATCAGATTTATGGTATTCATACTTTCACAAAAAAAATAAAATAAATCAGATCTGAGTCACTAGGAGGCAAAAAAAAAAGGAAAGAAAGAATGAAAAAAAAAGTTTTTGGGCCACAGCATGTAATGTTAACGTTCAGAAATGACTCGTACATGAAGCCTTTTTTCCTCAGATATGATTCATCTTTGTAACCTTGGAAAATTTCTGAGGTGGACATACGAAAAAAAAATAAAAGTGGTTGGCAGTGAGAGTCCTTGTAACATCACGGAGCAGATTACCAATATTTTTTTTAATTATTATTATTATATAGAATGATATTCTATATTGGGTTAAGTTGATGTTGTTGATGCAGCGGTGAAATCCAACAACAGTGTCATATGTGTTGTGATCCAGGGTCGACGTTTGGGGAAAAATCCATGAAATAAAGCCTTCAAGCGTACAGCTTCTGAAAGATTTTCTTCGTCCTCGCCGGGAGGAGCCTCACTCGATCTTATGTCTGTACACACTTATTTTTCTTCCCGAGAGCCGCTAACAATACACTTATTTGCGAGTAGATTAAGGAAACGGAGACAGGTTGTCCTTCTGGAGATCTCTTCAATGATATTTATTTATTGTGAAGTAAATGCATTACATTAATGAGCATCTGTTAGACGCTTTTTTTTTTGTTAGTAATGGTGAAAACTTCACACAATGTAGTTTGGAGCCACCAAACAGCAGCACAACATATATTATTATATATTATGGGCATATTCCTGACATTGAGCAGAAACCCTACATTATGGCTTATCTCTTTAAAAAAATCTTTCTCTTCCTGGTTTATTCTTCTTCATCTCCTCCTATGAAAGGAGAAACCAGTAAGACATGATGTCTTTCACCTCTTTCATCTCATCAGTGACAAAAGCTAAAATGCAAACCTGCCAAGATTTTTGCAGAAAGATGAAAATTCATATATCACCATATTGTGCAACACTGCATGTGTGATATATATTATACTGCAGTTACAGTATAACCACCCATTTCTCTTACAGTGTTGCTTGGCTGGCTGTAAAATTGGTTTTTTTGTTCTCATAATTACCAGCTACAAGTTTTCAGGACATTAAATAAAGCATGGACGGATATCATATTATTACACAGCTACAACAGAAGGCGGAAATCTGATAAAGTCATTTCGTGTTCAGTGCAGGAAAACTTTCCAAACCTTGTAAGATGTTGAAGATGTATCTCTGATGCGATTTTCTCCAGGCTTGTATTTAATAAATGACTGTTAACCTTCAAGTCTGCTCTGTCGCTTCCGTTTCCTGCATGATGCAAAAGGATAAAGATCAATTTTTTATTTTTTTTATCTGAGGTTATATATTCGTCTTAAATTAATTTCTTTTGTTGCTCTGTCCGAAAGGTGATGATGAGTCCGCTCTGTTCTGATTGGTCAGATTCCAGATGCTGTCTCTCTGCGGCTCAGTGCTTGGTGAGGAGAAAATCAATCTGATCAAGTAATAAATATTAACGTCACCCTCCTCAATTTTATAAGATCATCTTTTTTTTTAGCATTTATTGCAAAAAATATGAGGTTTCTAATCAAAACCAGACCCGGAGAGACTTTTTGTAACCTGTAAAATAAATTGCTGTAATAGCATTTGCTTTGGACTGCTATAGAGGATTGTGGGATAGCTGCAGCTCATTCAGAAAGCCAATTCGAATAGAGACTGTGAAAAGAGAGCACAATGTACCTCTCGTCAAATCATTGTTTTTTTTCCCAGCACGCACTAGTATGAACAGTTAGCGTCTCTCGTTTTGCATAAATCAGTGAATGTCCCTCGTCCACAATTTGTGTTGGTAAATGCTTTGAAGCTATAAGCACTACAAAAATCTCAGGGCATTGTAAGGGTCTATTTAAAATCTAGCAATGCTACCTTCAGTTAATATGTATTATTATGCATTTATTATCAGGTTTAGTGAATTCGGCCATTTTCCTTCGCTTTATTTATGTCTTCGAAACCATCGTCCGAACATATTAATTTAGCACAGACCGCAGAACAATATCTGGATAGCATATTTGTGAAATATATGTTATAAAGTGACATTTCTGTGCATTAGCATTAGTTGTTAACTTAACCACATGCCATGTCTACTGTACCTGAATCATAAGATAGACGTATGTGCAATATGGTAATATGTCATTTATTCCTTATTGCCTTATCATCTGTAGCCTATATTTGATAGAGTTAGAGAAGCTCTGAAGCCTATGAATATATTCTAGCTCTGTATTTCTCTGTTCTGCCATTAGCGTATCGGCTAACTGCTTTATTCTACACCTGAAGCATTATACTACAGCAGATACACAGTAGCTATGTGGCGTTTATATGGTAGCATATAATCAAATGTAACTACATGTTATACAGATGATAAAATAATGCTATATGAAGTGAAAGCTGGCTCGGGCGTATGATTTTTATAATGACATTTTCATTAAATAACACCTCAGTAATTCAGAACTCGAAGCAGTAAATCCAATCATGACTGAAACAGAAAAAAAAACAAAAAACGACTTCAATAATCTGCTAAAGGTAACCTGCTTAGTGAAATATCAGTAACGGCCATCTGTGTTTGATGAAATAAGTGTGATTTGGTGTGTTACTCCAAAAATAATTAGCCTAAAAAGGAGCAACACGAAATCATTAGTCTCAAAACTTTAAACCCTTCGTTCTCACAACTTCAGCGGTCGTGTCCCCGTCCTGGATCAATAGTATCATGTAAATGAGGAATCTGCATGTAGTCTTTATGTTGGATCCTGGTGATGATTGACCTTTGAAACAAAAATACTCTTAATTTGCTTGCTATTCCTGAAAACCCTGTTTCATGTCCACGTAGCATTACTGTCTACTGATGATCTGACTCAAATGACCGTATTGACCATTTAAAACAAGAAAGGGGAAAGAAGGAAACTGGATCAAACACGAGTTAAATTTGCAATTGCTTCTGTATGAGTTGTTCTTTACAAGAAGCTTTATTCTTGTCAGTTTTTGAAAGAAAATATTTACTGAAATATGACATCCTGGTAGATTAAATTTATATATCCGATATGTAGACACAAAACAGATACAAAGCTCACAAAGACTACCCTTGTAAAACGGGTTCCCTGTTGCTTACATATCTATTGGTATCTATTGGTAGGGTTTTATTAATTACGTTTTTGAAAATGTCAGTATTCTTTATGTTTTGTATGGTTTTATTGATAATTTTTAAGTATAACTGAGGGGGGTAGATACTTAATATTAAATGCATTCCTCCTCCCTACTCTGCCATTCCTTACAAAAACAAACAGTTTTGTAGAGGCTTTTTCATGTCTTTTCACAGCCTGTCTGAGTCCCCAGAGCCACTGGTGCATAAATGGGCAAAAGAAAGCTGAGCGCTGCATGCAGACCGAACACACACACACACACACACACACACACACACACACACTCTCTCTCTCCATTCCAGAGTTACAGTCATTATGCCACACTCCAGGGAGACTTGTTAAAAACATTCTGGAGATACAAACTTTCACTCCATTTGCAAGTTATCAGTGCGGTTTGTCACAGCCAAAGTGTTGTGATGTAGCTTTAATGTTCCCGTGACGGCTCTGTCAAAGCCCCCCCATCCCCCCCTTTCCTGTTCACTTCTTGCACAGCTCCAACTGAATGTGTACCTCCTAACAGTGGCCTGTTAAGCCCTGGTCATAATGATTTGATGCATGAATAATCAGTGGAAACTATTGAATAAGCAACATGAGCTGCAGTAAGGTGGAATGGTAATAATGTGTGCTCATCTGGCCAACTAAAGAGCTCTTTTTCTTTTTTTTTTTTTCCTGGATATGGAGCAGGAAACTAGCTTGTACCCAGTGAATAGCAGCCCTGGAGTCAATCATTCTTTATCAAACTAAGCCATCCATGCCTTTTACTCCCGGTCGTTTGTACACAGCTATCAGACCTGGGCCACAGAAGAGGGAAAAGGACAGGCCAAGAGAAAGTAATGATGTTTGTGATGAGCCTCAGTGTTGACTCAAGTTTAGCTGCTAAATCCCTGGACTCTCACAGCCTGGCCATTTCACACACTCTGTGTGGCCCCTATAAGCTCCTGGAAGGGCTTTTAGGGAGCATAGATGTTCTTATTTGAGGCTTTTTTTTTTTTTCCACCAGATCACTCAACCCTGTCTACAAAAACTGTACATTTTACCCTTAGGATTATTTCTACTCTCACCCAATTCGGTGGTGCTCATCTTTATGATTTACTGTTTGTTTATCGGTCTTGATTTATTTTTTATTTTTTTTAAAGGATAGCCAAATCATTTTCTTGCTGCATCTCCGCCTCAACCCCTCCTTTTTAAACAGAATGGTGTAACATATGCAGACAGCATAGTGCTTGATTTATTGGAGGAGTACATTAGCTCCAGTTGGATAATTTGAAATGGTTCTCTGCTCACTGTTAAGATTTCCTTTTAGAAGAAAGGTATGGTCGTTACAAACCTACCAAAAAATGCAACACCTTTTTTTTTTTTTTTTTAATCTTTGACGTTGTTAGGATCAGTAATGTTGAAAGGATTGTTAGCGCACACACACACACACACACACAGACACACCATTGCAGTTAGACTTGTATGTCTCTGGCTCATTGCCTTCCTTTTTTGTGTTTCCGACACACTGTATGAGAAGGCTCAATTAGAATACATCCTGCCAGTATTGTCTATCAATAAATGTGACAACATTGGTCTAGACGACTACCTTTTTTTCAGACCAATAACCAGGGTCGGACCAAGGTTATTTGATCAATGTTCAACCCTGTCTTTTTGTCAATTCACACCGTCAGTCAACACCGGTTAATTCCAGGTCGTGTCAATTCAAATAGGACCTCAGTCACAAGATGCACAACAATGAGGAAACTATTAGCGACCTGGGTGGAGACATTCATGTCGAAATCAACCTTTGTCTGACCCACCAAGCCGAGTTAAACAATGCCGGTTGACCCTTTTTAAACATGAAATCAACGTGTGTGTGTGTGTGTGTAACCCTGTTTGGACTTTGGTTTTAAAAGGGTATAAAACACACGATCTGCAAGACCAAGAAGATCCATTCGGGTAGTTTTTGAAAGATGTTCTATTATAACTCTAATATTTACTACATACAAAACAAGCACTGTGGCAAATAAGACCAATATGAGACAGAGAATAAAACTACATATAGTACTTTCAGTCCTTCTGCAGCCGTGGCCTAAAAGCTTCAAACCTGTAGTTGTCAATTTTAATTAAGCTGCTTCTGGTGTACGGGACTATTGTGAATAACCTTGTGAGTATAATGGTTGCAGGCCATAACATTAAAAGGCTGCTATGTGCTGCTTCCGAGAGACAAAGCTAGCGACGATGGCAGAGTTACGCCTCCAGGGACAGAGACCAGCATGAGCTGAGTGGGGACAGCTGACAGACAGCAGCGGGTGTCAGCCTATAACCCCAAAAACTCTTCTGCCCTTTCGGTTTCAAGAGCTTAGTGGCAATTTCCTGTCACATAGGTACTCATTTGCCCATAATATGGCTACATTGAGAGTGGGAGGCTGCACTGCTTTAGGATGTTAAGCAAAAGTTGATCCGAGAATAAATTGGCAGCATTTACTGAGCCAACATGTTGATCCTCATTTCCATATTTCACCTGGGTGCTAAAGCCCAGCATCAGAGTGATATTCCATAAATACAAAAAGGTAGCAGTGCAGATAAAACCGTATGTCTGTGTGTGTGACACAATGCAGCTTGAAATGCAAACAGATATATCACTTACAATTTGTCGAAAACAAAAACAACCCCCGTCTTTTGTGCTTTTGTGCATCATGGCACAGTCAGGGGACGGTGGAGCTGTATTTTTGTTAAAAACCGGGTAATTATCTTAAGTCTCTCTCTCTTCTCATTTAAAAAGAACCGTTGGCCTGTCTCTGTTTTCTGACAGCATTATTCAGATGAGTTCTGCATTGCAGTCTGAGTCATGTTTACTGACCAAAGCCGCAGTGTGAAATCCAGAATAATTGCTCTCCACAACTCCCCTGGCATTCGCTGGCACATTGTGCTGTTCTGTTCAGTTCAAGCACGGAGTCCAACTGAGACAGACATTTCCAAAAATAAATGAAGTCAACGTTCTCTTCCTCTATTTTTTCCTTTTTACAATGTCATTGACAAAATTAACGGTGAATGTCAAAAATAAAAATTCTGCCATTCAAATTTATTTTTATTTTTTTTGCCATTAATGCTTCAGAATGATGAGATGAAAAATTGATATAAAGTGTCACTTAGGGAATATAAACACCTCTGGCTTTCCCTGTCACTGAAAGAAAAGGTCTCTCACACCTAGATATACACCTATGAAAAGAAAAACAGGTAAGCTTTGAGATACCTGCTGTGTATCCAGTAGTAATTGCTTAAAAAATGGCAGATAAGCAAAACAAACAGATGTCTCAGGGCACAGTATGTGCACAGCTCATTATAGCAGAGCCTTCTTCAATAAGCCGCTATATACTCTGTGCCTGTACAAAATGACATGCAGGGAGGAGCTCACAGTGTGTGGTGTCAAGTGAGGCAGCGCTGGTAACACACAGATAACAGTCCCACCAAGACGGTATTACCAATGCTTGACACAGGAAGGGATGGGGATGGGGGCATCATTGCCATTCAGTGATGTACATGCATTAATGTGTGCACGCTCACTCATACACACAAATCTCACAAACTGCTGTGTTTCCTCTTGCCTTGCATGTCATTCTCCCCAAATTGTTTCATGTTCTTTAGAGAGACTAAATAAAACCAAAAGGCAAACAAATCCTCCAGGGACAGAGAGGCAGAGAAAATACTCATGTCAGATACTTTGTAGTTGCTGCCTGTGTCTAATACTTTCTAGTCTGGTTGCTTCAAAATGACATTTTCTATTTGAGCTTGGCTGCTCTGGAAGGCTTTAATAGGAGGAGAAAGCATCTCTTAAGGACTTACTGCCATCTGTTGGCACCCAATGAAACTGATTATCAGTCGATAATCTTTGTGCTGTACTATACAGTACATTCCTTCTACATGGTGACTTGAACTACTATTACCCATTCTACTTAGTAAAACCTTGTAAAAAAAAAAAAAAAAAAGTAGAAAATGTAAAGGGTCATTCATTATAACCTCTTTACATATGGATTTTAACTTCAAAGTCTGAGTATTTGCCTGTATGATAGCTGGGAGCTGAAGGAATAATTTACCTTTGGAAGCTATACAAAAAAGCTCAAGCATGCACGAATCCTTTCCATAGGGAGGGATGATGGCCACGCTTTCAACACCTGGTTAAAGCCAATGCCTACCAATGTAAAAAAACAAAAGAAAAAGCATCAAATATAAAAATTGTGGCTGACATACGCACAGAAAATTCAGAATGGTTTTGTGGCATAGCATTAAAACGAGCTGTCTGTTCGTTAGACTATGTAGAATAACTTGTCATAATGAATGTGCGTGGACCTCCGTTTTCATAACATCTTGAATCACCGTCTCACTTTCATTTTCGCATGCTTGACTGCAGCATAATTACCATTTAAAGTAGGATAGAAGTGAAGTGAATGAGATTGTTGTTTGCATCTCAGGTCTCGCATGCCAGGCTGCCTTTTCGCGATTACATGATTAGGCGCGGCTAGAAGGGAACAGCAAATAGACGTTTCTGAGGTTAATCTGTGACACAACAGATGGATTTCTATATGAACTGAACCTTTCTTTGGCTGCTTATGTTTGACTTTTGACATTGTAGTAGTTATTTGATGTGACTAACTGTACCCAGCAATAACAAATACACCAGTAATTAAAACCACTCATTTTCATTTATTATAAAAAGTCAAACTGTGTGGTAAAGAAAAAATAATACAAAGCTAGTATGGTTCTGTTATATGATATGTAAAGAAACTACAATTAAAAAGGTTCCTGTGGTGGTGCATTGCAATCACTATTGCTATTTAAAAGTGGCACAGCTCCATCACCAATGATGAAGACAGAATAAATTCAAAGTTATCACATAATTGGCAGATATGTAAAATTAGGTTACAAAAGCAGTTTGCCTTTCATAGGATCAAGATGTCATGACTACACAGACGGACATCTGGCAAACTTTATAGTTTCAAGAGTTCAATGATTAAATACTGGAGCTGTGAAAAATGCCCCTTTGTCGCTTGAAAAATGGTTTTAAATATAATTGGCTAAATGTGGCACTGTGACCGGAGTATAAAGAACAATACAGTATGATTGAGTCTAACAGTCTAAAATTAAAAGTTATTACTACATACATTAAAACCCTTGATGAGGAGGTAGAAGAGAAAATATAGACAGACTTCTGTAACAAATCCTTCTACTGCATCTGATGCCATGTTCATTTAAAAATAGAAAATCTGGATATTAATTAGAGATCCTCAGTCTGTCTCCTCTTCCTCAGACTCTGGAAGAAAGAAAACATCTGTGAGCACTATGCACAAATATCTAGTTACGCTAAGCATTACCACAAACGCCACATTAACTTAGAAGGGGGACAGAAAGCAACATCTGGTAGCAATAGTAGCTTGAGGGACAAATACATTAGATAAATCTGTTACATCCATTTGTTATTCAGCCTAAATAAGCATAAAACACAAACCTGTATAATGTTTGTGATTTAGAACCAAAAAAACACTGACTGGAAGAGCTTACCTTCCTCTGCATTTTTGAGCCATTCAACAAACCTGTTCATCCTTCATTATACCACTTGAGAATTGCCTCCTCACTCAAGACATCCGCTAAAAAACAACAACAACAACAAAAAAAAGATTATATTTAACATGTCGCCAACAGCACAGATGCGTCTGCAGGTGCTTGATAAACAAACGTCACCAAGCAGGTTGACGACATCAATTAAGACAAACTTTTGGCTATAATTTCTGGCCATCTGGCATCATTCACACGTGCCTACATGTCTTACTAATATAAAATCTAACTTTTGCACAAAATGTGAGGTTGGAAAAAAAGGAGCTGTATGGACAGAAATAACATACCTTTGTGAAGTAGAATAACTACTCTGGAAGGCCTTTATGAAGTGGATGTTGTCATAGCAGTACTCCTGGATCTTTAGCAGGAGAGCGAGGTCAGAGAAGCTCTGGGATGTAAAGGCCTCCAACAGTGGGCTGTGTGGCTGAAAATGTACAACAGGGTAAATTAGTTGTATGAGTTCAGAAATAGATAGAATTATTTTCTAAATTCTTTTATTACTTCTACTTTTCTGGTGGTTAGTAAGTCAATTATCCTCTCTTCTAAGTTCCTAGACTTGTGACCACCTGCTATATTTCAGAAATCTCTGAAATATCTTGAAGGCACAATTTAAAAGCGACAGCCTGAGAGTCGAGGAATAGCAGAGCCATATTAACGAGGGGGTCACCTTCAAATGTTTGATGGCTTGTTCTGAGACTAGCACCTCCTTCTTGTTCCACTCCATGGAGCTCATTACACTGGACCAAATTAGTCCAATCATCATTTGCTCGGAGATGTTGTTCTTCTTGATTTCCTCTTGGATGTTGGCAATGATCTGTAAGGCCCAAGTCCAGATATGAACTCACATTATTGGCAAAGCAAGCAAACCGCGGCCAGCATATGCTGAAGCTTATTGCTTATCATATCCTGCAGACGTCTGAGGTATGAGAACCCTGGCAGAATACGGAGCCTTGCGACACCAGATAATATATTCAGGTTGACTGGATTTCAGCAACTTGTCATTGATTCACTGCATCCTTTTCTACTGCACTCCTCAAAACAAAAGGGGGCAGAGATTAAAAAGGAAGCAATCTTAAGTGCCACCCTCAGTGACGTAAAATGAAAAAGAAACATAAAAACTAAGCCTTAAGGCTTACATCTTTGAGGGGGTCATCCATGACATCCTCAAGTTCTTTCTGCAGCTCCTTGTGGGCACCTATGGACTGCTGGTTTCTGGCAAAGTCTGAAATGTCCTTGAGCTCCGCATCTGTGAAGTACATCGAGAAGTACTCACAACTCCGCTTACTGGCGGGGAACAGCTCCTAGAAAAGCACAAAGTCAAGGCTTGAAGCAGACCCTGTTATGCAGACAAGACCTCTTCAGCAATTAAGACGACTTACTTCATTCATTGTATCACTGATTATTATCTTTTCTTTTTATCAAACAATCGTATTTACCATAAAAAACTACTTACACATGAGTAAACCCAATAGTGTTATACTTATTGTTCTACCTGTTAAAGGTTGAGATGTCATTCTGTTGTCCATGCCAACCTTTCAGAGACGAGCAGCAACAGAGTTGATGTCCTTTTCAGAAAGCCAGGTTTTGAAGAGTTTTACAGCAAAGCATGCTGAAACACCTGAACAAATGCATTAAAATGTGAGTCAGCTGTTAGTAACAGACCCGCCAGCATAAAGTTAGGCCTGAGTAAGACATTAGTAAACAAAACTCCAGGATGCGATTAGAGAGATTTTAACTGGAAAAATGATGCAGGTGTCAGAGTAAACAAAGGGCCAAAGGCATACAAGTGATATTAATACAATAGAATACAATGATTTCAGGATAGCTGCATTGATTAGTTGATCGACACAAAATGAAGTAACAGTTATTCTAATAATCATTTAAGAATAAAGAATTTTTGTGAACTTTTGGATCGAACATTTTAGGTTGTATCTTGGTCTTTGGGAAGCACTGATCAACATTTTTCACCATTTTCTGACATTCTGTAGACCAAACAACTAATTGTTTAAATCAAGAGAATAATTAAACTAATAATAAAAATCACTGTTAGTTTCAGTGTTTGAAAATGTGAAATGGACAAACACATCACAGAGCTCCCTCTTTGGTTTAAAGGCATCATTAGTCACTACTCACATTTACCACTGTCAATGAATTTATTCCTGCTGTCCATACTGGCTGTAAAAAGATATGTTCCCAAGGAAATGTTAATGTAAGGAAACAAAATTCACAGCTGAATTTATGTGAATTCACACCTCAATCTTTAAAATGTCTGATAAATGCAAGTAAATTGTCAAGAAGACTATAAATTATTCATTTAAAAAAGAACAGATTGGACAAAGTGTGAAAATCAAAACAGGTACTGAAGAGGTGTGAAAAAACAACAACTTTTTAATAAATTTTACCTCAGTCCAGCTATTTCTCCGCTTAATAACAATGAACAACACAACTAAGCATACCTACAAGGCAGAAAAGTGGGTACCTTCTTCGACCAGGTTTTCATTGAAGAGGCTGTTGAGAATGGATGCAGAGATATTGCCATTAGCCAACATAATCCCTGTTAGTATGGCCAGCTTGTTTTCACTCGGACTCTTAGAGAAACAACGGCAGCTGCCAGCAGCAAACATACAGTATCAACACAATCTTCTAGGCTAAATTGAGTCAGACATATATTCAGATTTTTTTTTAGTTTGTAAAAAATGGTCATGAAAAACAGTATTCCAAATCAAATCCTCCTATTTGTAACGCTTGATGAGCTTGTTGAAGACCTAAAGGAAACAGCATACACATTTTATTTTTTTGCATGAACTAAAATAGATTTTTGACTTCCCTGCAATATAATTCACAATAGTGTAAGGCTGAAATTCACCTGTGCATATACCTGCATGATGGTCTCCATGTCCTCTTGTGCTTTGAAGACACAGAACTCTGTCCAGGTCATGTCATCTGGCAAGCATTAGGTTTTTTTTTTCTTCTGTAAAATGTGTTTTGATTTCAGTATAATTCATATCACACACACACATACATCTGCAGGCACTTATTTGCAATTGTTGTGGGTGTTAGTGGTAGTCGGTAGTCAAGCTTGTTACCAGAGGCACCAGAGGAACTTTGCTACAGCTTCCAAATCTGTGGCAGTTTAGTTCAACCCTTGTACGATGTGTTCACATATGATCTCATGACATGGACAAACTCCATAAACACGTCTAACATATAGAAATTTGTGAATTCTCTTCATTGAATTAGTCATTTCACTTGAGCCATATAGTCCAAAACACTATGCTACCTTACTGTGTGTGCTTAATCATCATTGCCAGTGAAAAACAAAGACTCCTCCATGTATACTTGACTGAAAACTACAGTTGCAGCCATTACTTTATTTTAACAACACTGGTGTTAAGAGTGGGTGTATTGTAAAGTTTATGTATAATAATACATGCAGTGTAGGCTAAAAAGACAATAGTCTACTCATAGCAACATTAGGCGCTTAACGTTGTTAGCACTGTTACCTCCAGGTTAACTAACTGGAAAGAAACTGTCTACTCATAGCAACATATATATATATATTTATATATTTATACCGGTGTTAGCTATCATAATGTGAATCTAACAAACCTGACGTTAATTACTTGTTTTCTAAAATAACGGTTACGCTTTGACTAAATGCCAGTAATTAAAATGTGTAGCTAAAGCCAGAAACAAACAGGACGTCAGGTAACACCGGGTAGTGTTAGCTAACTCCAGACAGCTTCCTTTATTTTCCTGACGACTCAGTTAGCTTATATAAAATATATAATATAATACAATATAATATATAACCACCGCTCAATTACGTCGAGCTACAAAGAACCACAACTCACCGCAACCCTATTTATGAGCCCAAAAAGTCCGTGAAAATATAAATATATTGTCACTGGTCTCTATCTTAGTACAATCACTTCCAGTCAGTGAAGGAATTATAGCAACAGCGCATGCGCAGTAACTCTCACTCTATTTGGGTCACTAGTGTAGGGAGAGTACAGTCCACTAACTGCTAAAAGTTGACAAAATAACGTCGGAGTGAAATAACCAAGGCACATATACCAAACACATGGGTTATTTCCTGAATTATGACCGCATTACATATCTGCCTGCGACGTAGATAGGAGTAACATAACGGAAATCCATGTAAATTAACCTGCCGTAAAGTGCTCAATCATTTTCTTAAATTAACGGTCAAACAAATTAGGCTAGAAGAAATGTTTGACTGCCTTTAAAAACTGTAACAGGGTCACTTCCACTGGCCGTAGAAAGACATTTTAACCTTCTATATTGAAACAGAAAACTGTCCCAGAGTTTGTATCGTCAAATAACCGGTCAACATATCGTTGCTATCTAGAATTAAGACACAGGAGGGGGGTGTTGTGCTGTCGGGCGGAGGTAACGTTAACCGTCTTTGGGATGAAGGGAAAACTTTTTTTGTTGCGTTCACTGCGTTGTGATCCACCTCGTAAATCTTGGTTTTAGTTCCAGCAACTTCTTTTGGTCAGATAAAATTAGATCTTTTTTTTTTTTTTTTTTTTTAGCAAAGAATTGATACATCATCAACATCTACATATAGGAAAATAAATGTTTTAAAATCAGTCCAATCACCCATTATTCAATGTTTAATTTACCAGATAGTGATGTATACAAGTAACACCTGCCTAGGTGAGACTAACACATAAGAGTCAAAATGTTAAGTTATGTTGCCTCAATCAATCAATCAATTATTCAGTCAATTAATTAAACTCTCACCTTTGCACTTTTCATATTGGTTAATGCAGTTCAACGTGCTTCACAGATGACTTACAACTATACAATATACGACAGAACCAGTGTAGACTGTTAAACAAAATAAAAATAAAGATAAGAATAAAACAATTTTAGACCAATGCACACAAGAAATACTAAAAGCTAGATAGCATATTATATGCAAGTAATATATAACCTTTATTTTAACCTCAGAAGTGGCTGGTGTTTGGTAAAGTTTTATTTATATAAACAATACCCCTCTGTGGGTGTAATAAGGGTGATTTAATGTGGCCCAAAATATTATCTCCCAAAAATTTCCGACAACATGTGAAGGCACCACAGCCCTACCTCCCCCCCACGCTGGAAGTGATTAGAGGACGCTGAACTCGCCCAGCGACGCCGCTCTGGACACTCCCTACGCCCGGTGGACCGAGCTCTCTCTAGTCCATCCAGAGCTCCATTCAAAGTGCTGAGATCCAGATGAAAGCCTCATTCAGCCTCATCCAGCCTCCTCCAGCACAGCAGACCGGCTACGAGTTAATCTAAAGACTACGGGGAAGGGCTTCAGAGCCACTCCAGACTTGGAGCGTCACCTCTGGGATCCTACTTTTGTCTGTAGAGTGGATTTAAGGACGAGAGCAACTCTTTTGGAGATAAAGAGGTAAAGTTTGACATCTGCTTGTTGCTTGACTATGTGCTGCAAATACGAGTCCGTTTGTTGTTGTTGTTGTTGCCAGACTTGACTGGCTGTAACTTTTGTGAAAAAAAGTTAGCTTTACATAGTCTTTAGCTCGTCTGCCTCCCCAAACTCATTCATTCCTCTTCACCTAATGCAGGAGGAGGGGGGTTGGGAAACTTTTTTTGTTTATCTTTCTTTTTTTTTGTTTGTGAAGGAATTGTAGCTGTTGGAGGGTAAAAGTGTGAATATATATATATATATATATATATATATATATCCGAGCTTAGTTTAGCTGCTTGTGTGTCTCTGTCTCTTACAGGTTAGACAATCCAAGTCAAAGCTTGTTAAAACGCTGTGAATCCAACGTGTGCTCGCTAATTTCTCACATCTGCGGGGTTTCTGCACCATCTTTGTGTTTTCAAGAGTCAAACCTAAAAGCAGAGGACAGTAACAGATGTGTCACCTCTGAAACACACTCAGAGTTCAGATCTTTTTTCATGCGTTTTGCTGACTAAAAGCTTATTTATACACTATGATCTATGGATAAACATGGATCTGTGGTATACAGGGGAAAAAGAAAAAGAAGAAAAAAGATCAATGTCAGCTGTTAAAAAGTGGATAAACTGACTGAAGGTGGGTTTACTCATGGTTTTAAGACGTCTTTAATGTCGCTGACTGGAATAAATTACTGCTCAGCAAGGAATGCATGAATTAAAGAGAAAGAAAAAACAAAAAAAACCTTCCCAGAGTTCCTCATGTCAGAGTCGACCTGTTTTCTTTCTGCCGGGGTCCCCTGTGGCATCCAGCCTGAAACCCAGAGGATCAAACAGGAGGAATACCTTTTTATGAATAGCAGAAGAAGAATAGCAGCTAGAATAAAGATTAAAACCGCCTATAAACTTACAGATCATAGTTATATCATAGGGGAATTCTGCATTGAAACTCTGCATGCAATTTTAAAATTATTATAGTGATTTTTTTAATTAATTCATTGTTATGAGTCTGTATTTTTTAAAATGAAAATGTATTCAGATCTACGATTCAAGGCCCACAAAAAGTGCTGATTATACTCAGACTAAACACGAATCTGTCCTTGACTTTGAGTCAGGTTTTTCAAATCCAAACTATGAACATTTCCATACGGTCTAAAAATAACTTCTCAATCACTGAAATGTCTTATAATTTAAAATGTCACATGACTGACTTTTGACGCTGCTGTTTTGTGTTTTTTGTGTTTTTTTTTTTAAACTCCTAATTCCATGTGTAAACTATAAAATCCCAAGAGGATCAGATAAGATCGTCTTCTTATAAAAGATGTCTTTCTCTTTGTGGTTTTTCCACAAATATGTCCCGCCTCCGTTGGCCCAGAGTCCCACTCATGGAGGGGGGAGGTGGGGGTGGGGGGGTTACAGAAGGGAACTTTATTACCCGCACTGATCAAACAAAACTGTGATGTAAGACGACTGTGAAAGGTAGTGTGTGCGGTAAGCCTCTAGTGCTGCACAAAGACTCCTGGAAAATCTAACAACCGTTTAGCTCAGACTTGGAACGGGGCAGTGTGTGGGTCTGTTTGATAAATTACCGTTGTAGTAGCTCTCTGTGTGAGCTTGTTGAGTTGCAGCTGCTTTTTTTCTAATGTGCCAAAAACCTCTTCATGAACACTGTTGGGTGACATGTTCTGGTGTGTGTGTGTGTGTGTGTGTGTGTGTGTGTGTGTGTGTGTGTGTGTGTATGTGTGTATAAAGGACCAAAGTCCCTGCAGCCAGGGTCACGGTGATGAATAGTGTTTGCACTGGTTTGCCCGTGCAGCTTAGTGCAGTCAGGCGTGTGTCTTGTGTTAGCCTTGCATCATAGAGATAGACAGGGACACATGTGCAGCTCCATGCACTGGACAATAAAAAACAACAACAACAACAAAAAAACCTTCAGCAGCTTTGCATTAGAATTAGATTTCCTAAACTTAGGCTGCATGAAACATCCTTTTGGATTTGTCGTTGTCTATTAATTTGAGATAATTTACCTATCCTGTCTGTCCCGTACACTGTCGCCCGTGTTGTGTGACTCGTGTCTGATTCAAGCTGTTGGACTCGATTGATTTGCTTCAGCTCTGCGTCCTTTGTCTTCCCCTGTGGAGCTAAAGTAATAACGCCGTGCACTTTGATTCAGCTCATTGATGCTTTTGTTAAGTCCAGGACAGCTGCTTTCTCCATTCACTATATGAAAACCAAGCCAGGCCGAGTGTTTGACTGCCAGTTGTGCAGAGGATGCTGATCCTGCTAAAGCAGAAGCACTCTGGGGAACATTTGTATGTATTTATGTACTATATAGTGAAAATGTCTAACCTTGCAGGCCTCTCCTGTGTGCATTTATTTAATATCCTGCATGTGGTGAGGTCATATTAGACCTGTTGTAAGTGCTAAGACGCAACATGGTGAACGCAAGCATTTGTGTTGACTTCACAGAGACTCAAACGGTTGATGCGTGCCTCACTGTTGCTGTTCAGAGCTACCGACGTGAAATGGTGCAGAGTACAAAGTTAACTGGCACCTGTTTCACGATGTTGAGATCAGTCGTAAAGGTTGTGTGTGTGTGCGCTCTAAACCCTCGCGGTGTGTTTACACTACTGAGGAGGAAAAAGTATGCGCTAAGGGACGCCTCATTGCTTATAAAGAGGAGGAGGAAGTGAGGAATTCATCTGCTTCGTTTGGGGAAATAAATAAATGCGTACAATCTTTACCACATTATATATTCATGACTAAATAAGCAACCATCTAAGTTAGCCCATTCTATGTTTTTCCTACTATGACAAGTCAAAAATCTGTAGGAAAAAAAGGCCTAACGTCAACATATATCGGCACAAAAGTTGTTTTCCAAACCAATCAGGGCGAAAAGCACAGAAATCGGTTTATATGTATAAGTCAGAAAGAATAAATGCCTTATTTTTAAAGCTAAGACGTGAGGCAGTCGTCTGATCCCTTAGTTTCAATCGCTGCCCGGTGAATTAATTATGTCATGGCTGTTTGATCCTTTTGTCATCTTGATTATCAGGTGTGCTCATGTTTTGCAAATCGACTTGTCTTGATGTCTCCCTGCAAGTTTTGACCTGAGATTCCAATTAAAGACCAGGTGTTTTTATTTGGGCTGCAGATTTTATATTTAACCAAAGCCCCGGGTGGTTATAAGAGATTAAAAACTCACATTACTACCCCCCCTCCCTCCCCTCCTTTACAGAGTAGATCTGCATTTTAGGATTAATCTAATGTCTGCGCTTTTTTTTATAGAAGATGGAAATCATAATTAAGTGCCATCATAACTGGCAGTTTGTTGGCGTGCCAGCATGTACCTGCAGCGGTGTTGAGGACTCTGGATTCATGGTCACTTTCTCGGGCAGCAGCTCGCTCTAAGCCTCTCTGTCCTAGCCTGCTCTTTGGCACAGACCCATGCCCTGCTGCTGCTCCATTAGGGATCGGCTTTAATCTCCATCGTTGCCAGCAGGCTGTGATATTGTGACTTCTTCTTCTTCTTCTGCCCCCGCCGTGACAAGGCCAGCTCGATCTGCGGGGAATTTACAGACTATTACGCAGCGTAATAGATTTTTATTATCATTTGTTTGCACATATTACACCAATGTGTTCTCAAACAACTGCTCCCAAGGTAGAAATGACCGCCGTCGTGTCTCGGTGTAGCTCTCTCACACACACACACACACACACACACAATACATATTTACTTTCTCATAGAGCCCGTGTCATTGGAGAATCCGAGCTCGCGTCGTTGATCGGGATGAAAATATCGACGGGTCGCTCTGAGCCGCGCCCTAACAACAAACATCTGTTGTGTTGGCCCATCTCGTATTTTCACTATTTGTTGTGTGCTTTTTCATAAGTGCCTGCACGGCCGTTGACCTTTTTTTTTTTTTGACTTTCCTCTTTGCTTAAGGATGGAAAAGGACGCGTGTCCTCAGTTCAGGGCCTGTAATAAATAATATATGTATATTTAATGGCATTTCGTCACGGTTTCACCATAACTCGATCTGGCTTGGAAATCTGGGTCAATGTCAGATGTGGGAAGCGAAGCGTGTCTCGTAATACCATTCCTGGGTGCAGCCCACCCATCGCTATCGGACTTTGAGTGATTACAATCTCCTGTTGAGCAACTCGGCTCTTCTGAACTACAGCACTTTATAATCTGCTGCGTGATAAAATTCCAATTTAATAGTTAATTTTGTGACGTGTGCAGGAGGTGGGAGGGGGGAGGGGAAGCGCTTGGTTTGTGTGCCAATGACGCAGATTATGTTAATGCATCTAACAACGATGGCCATATTTGTATCGGGAAAAGTGCTATCGAAAAATGAATTTAATCAGCGGAAGGATCACATTTAACATCTGTCTATTTGGCCGTACGACGCAATCGTCGTTTGGAAATGTCGCAAAGACGGTGCAATAACGTGTCAATTTAGATACAGTCGAGATGTTCGGTACACTGATACCCGAGGCTAAGATATCACGTGACGCCAATTAGTGTGAGTTAAAGGTAACATGCGTCCAAGGACGAAGGATATTAAACTGACTGTAAAACTGATTCATCACATTGAGATAAATAAGCATGTGTGTGTGCTTTCCGCCTGAACATGCATCAGAGATTGATTCATCAATCTCTTCTGTGTATTTTGCATCGGGGAGATTGATAAAGCGGGACACTTCTAATCCAGTTTCTGAAGAGTAATTCGCTAAAGGTTCATACAAGGTTCATTTTGATTTAGACTGATAAAATTAATCTGTTTTATCATACAGGGTTGACAGCTGGTTTATTTATTTATTTATTTATTTATTTTTCTTGATGGACAAAAAAAAAAGCATGTGCTTAAAAGGGAAACTGCACAAAAAGTTAATTTTTTATTTTTTAGATTTACCATTACAGAGCGGTTCTGTTCCTCATATCTCTACTACTCAGCAGTGAGGATAATCCCCTGAGTTTAATCAAGCCTCATTCAGGTTTTCTCTCATTCTCTCTCTTTGGATTCAGTGCAACATTTAGCAGCAGGCAGCAATTCTTATTAATGGGATTGTGTCACTGGCTGCCCGGAAGCCGCTTCCAAATCTAGGCTAGTGGGTTATCGGCAGAGGAGCTGAGGGCATCCGGTATTCAGGCTGCAGACAGATGCAAAATGTTGTTGGTCACAATGTCATAAGCACTCTGGCGACATGGACACATGTTGTTCTCCCCCAGCTCAGTGGACGGCTTCTGCATATGTTTCCACTGAGGAGGAGGAGGAGGAGGCTTCATAACAGAGACGAGAGTCAGCACTTTTCACCGTCGCATGTCTGCACACTTGCTGTCAGGCAACGGGTTTACAGAAGCTGGGTAGTTAACGCTTTTATAGTAATTGATTTGACCGATTTATTGATTGTGGCAAGCGAGTACAAATGTTATCTGATGCTCTGGATGGCCAATATTGAATGGAATCATTATTGTTTTGTTTTGTTTTTTTAATTTGCATGTATTTCCAATGACGGCATGCAAATGTAATATGTGGATGAATTCCAGCTATTTATATATATGTTGAGGGACCGAGACTCTCGACTATATAAGAAATGTCATAATGGAACCAAAAGGAAATTGAGTAAAAAAAAAAAGGAAATTGAAAGCAACAGAACAAAAGCAATGTGATGCTCAGTTCTGTCGAGAACAAGCGAATTACCTCAGAAATGCTGACACATCCCCCACAGAAACATGGCATATGGTGTAAGATCATAGAGCAGGTGCACGCCGTTTCATCTCTGCAGAGAATCAGCGACTATGTCAAAAAGGAAATGACTTAATTTTAGGTAGACACGAGATTTTCGCTAGGAATGTGTTGGCACAGTGCCGTCATGCCCGGTACTGGCACAAGTCAGTTGTTGGTCAGATCCTGAATATTTCTCCCCCTGCTTCATATATGTATCTGAGTCCATATCAAGCTTTCGGCATCTTTTCAGCATTTCACTCCAATTAAAATTGCAAACGAACATTGGCCATTTTGCTACATTCTCCCCCCCCCCCCCCCCCCCCCCCATCTGTCTTGGCCCAACATTTAAAGGTTTTGTTTTCATGCTCGGTGTGAGAGGGAGCGAGGTTTGGAACTCGAGTCTTGCCTCCTATTAAGAGCCTGGCAACTTCTTTATGGGCCAATAACATCGTGCCCTGCAGGGGAACAGAAGCCAGGGGAAAAGTGAAGTGGAAGTCTACCCAGGGAATCAGTTTTCCATTTCCAGGAACCCACGCTGTTCCTAAGTTACTGCTAAAAGTAAGTTTGAGGGCTGACGGGGAGAGTTATGCCTTTTGAAACAAAGTAGGGGGGGTTTTTCAACTGAAAGGTGGGATTTTCATGTCGCCCAGTTGGGGCCGTCCACCAGTTGTTTCCAATCGTATAAAACCTTCTGATCCAGTTGTTGGATTATTATGCAGAAAAAGTGTCAGACGTTTGGCCAATTTTAGGGCTTTCTCTACTTTCCACTTGCAGTACTGCTCTATTCATTAAAAACGAATGTGCATCGTAGATGTTCAGCCATGCCGTATTTTCATTCAGTGCCAGCCAGTGGATGTTTCTGGTTATGCAAAAAGAGACATCTGTACTCCTAAGAGCAGTGAACAATGGATGACTACATGGCCTCATCTATTGGCCTGCTGTGGACAGTCTGTCACAACAGCAGACATTGGGGTTTTTTTTTGGTACAGCAAAGCCCTGTATCCAGATCCTGAATGTATCCTAGGCCCCTCTTTTATCTTCAGCCCTATAGCGTTGGGATTACTGTCCCAAAGGCGATGAGACGCAACACTGGACTGAAAACTGCCACCCCCAGCAGTGTCTTTGTCTTGGTGCCCTCCGGCCCAGATCCTTTACTGGCCTCAAATATGATATTGCTGCAACAAGCAAGACGAGTGAGGGGGTGAGGTGGGGTGGGGTGGGGGGGACAGTGATGAATTTGGGGGCTGTTTCTTTTGATTAACAAGACACCCAGAAGTAGGAGCAAATTCCTGTTGAGGCCAGGGGGGCAAACTTCTCCTCTTATGTAATTACCTAGGGGACATTCTCGCATGCCAGAGGACAAAAAAGACCGAGTAGCCAATCAAAAGGCCCCGCTCCTCCCCTGGAGTCAAACTACTGCTGTACAAACATGTCCACCCCAGAGTTTATTTGCATTAGCTAAGTTTAGGACTGTTTATTTACCGATCAGAGAATGCTTCTTAAAACTTTGCCAGCGATTTCGCAAATAGCGGCCAGCGGACGGAATAATGCCCTCTTAGGTGTAATAGAGTTTTTGAAACTGATCTGACTTGATATTCTTTCTTTTGTAATCCACAGCATGATTGATGCATCTCTTCCTTCCTCTGTTTTTTTTTCTTGTCTGTGCAGGGGCTGACACCGGCAGCCAAAATGGAGGTGAAGACGTCACTTCTAGACAACATGATCGGGGTCGGCGACATGGTCCTCCTAGAGCCCCTGAATGAAGACTCATTCCTTGAGAACCTGAGGAACCGCTTTGACCACAGTGAGATCTACGTAAGTCTACTCAACTCCAAAGACTTATTATAGAAAGGCTTCCTTATTGTTTGACTAGTCACTCGCTCGTTTTAGTCTTCACAACACAAGTGGCACAAACACAGACACCACAGTAACCAGTCACTAAATCAAATCACAAGAGGAATGTAGATGATATATTTAAATGAGGCATGCGATGCACTCCTCAGGGATGAGGAGGGACTGGGCTGGTTATTGAACTATCATCCCTGCATCAGATTATTGGTTATGGGCTTTATGCCATAACCAATCTCCAGGATTCTTCTGCCCTGCAGGCCTGCTCCTCTAGACATCAGCCACGATGATTACAGCTCTGCCCTGGTTGTTGTTGGCTCACAGGGCTCCGGGCCCGAGGGATGATGTCACCTCATATAGAAGACGATTGCCATAGCAGCACGCTAGATCTTTTCTCGAGATGCAGCCCGCATCCTGCTGAGGAACTGGGAATGGTGTTTTCCCGTTTCATAAACTATAAGCACAGAGCTTATTTCCTGTGGTGCTGACCTAAATGTTTTGGAAGAGGTTAAACATGCACAGTTGCTTTTTTTTTTTAAATGCTTATGTTTTCATTACTCCGGTGCAATATGCAGTGAAAGTGAAAATATAGCAATTTCACGGAAAGGTAAATAACATGGTACTAAGTCTATAATGGAAGCATTCTGGTGGCATAAGCTGCACCTCGAGAGCGATGACCAGGAAAAGCTCTGCAGCCTAACACTTATCCAATAAATCTGTGGTGTGCAATCCTTGCATGTGAATGTTCCCTCATGTACCATCATTCTTTGCAAATGGTCCCAACCCCCACCCTAAACTATCATATGACGGCTCACAGCAGAAGAAACATGGCTTTGTTTTACCAGAGGGACAGTGCATCATGTATCTAGTGACACTGTGGAAAAATCAAAGGGAACGAAAATCACCCTGTTGACTGTTGTCCTGCTTTTTATGACTGACTTTTTTTAAATTAACCAGCACCCTAGACCCTAAAAAGTCCCAAAAATGTTCGCATTTTACTAAATCTACAGTCAAATATTAGTTTTCAATGTTTGTTTAGGTGAGAAAACTCTCATTAACACGTGACAATGGTTTAGCTTGCACACGCTCGTGCCTTTTGTACTCTTCCCTCTGCACTTCAACAAAGCCTCGTCCTGCCTCCGGTGTGTGTATTGAACTGTGAGGCTGTGGGAGGTTGCGGTATTACCACAGGAAAGGCCGTGCTCCACTCCTGTCAGAGTGGGTTATGCAACAGCCATTACCGTGGAAAGCAAAGAAAATGTTTTCAGGTTGATGTTTGACGGCGCTATCTCGCCTCTGTTTTTGGAGCGTAGGAGGATGATGAAGATGACGGCTGGTTATGTTTGCTTTCAGAAATATCTTGACGAGTGCTATCTGTTGTGCAATACCGATGTGAATGTTATATAAAAAAAGTGTTCTTCTGTGAGAGACAGCGAGGCATGTAGAGCAGTGATTTTTATTTGTTAAAGGAAAAATGAAAAATCCAGCTCCTGCATTGTGATAACCGTGTCATTGACCATTAGTTATAATTCATTTTAAGCCCTTCACGTAGATTCTTTCAGCAGCACCTTGACCCCTCTGCATTCTGTGTTTACTGCCCAGCTCACAAAATCTATAAAGTGTCTCCAGTTTCACTTCAGGCACTGCATGCCTCGACAGTGTATTAGGAATCTCCAGCAGGGAAAAAGGCTGACAGAAGCAGAATTCCTCTTATCACTATCCAACAATTAGCACCTGAGTGTGTATATAGAGAGGAGGGAAAAGTTGTTGTCAAACTGAGAAGTGCCACGCGGAGTCAAACTAACCGGTAAATGCTTTTCTTCCCCCTTTCCAGACATACATTGGCAGTGTGGTGATCTCCATGAACCCCTACAGGTCCCTGCCCATCTACACGCCAGACAAAGTGGAGGACTATCGCAACAGGAACTTCTATGAACTTAGTCCCCACATGTGAGTCCACCTCCCAGGCCACCTTCAAATCTGTTCAGTTTTTTTTACGTAGTAGCTTGAGGGCTCAAGCGTGTGCACAAATCTGCTCCTTCTGTTTTGTTGCCGTAACAATGAACAGGTGACAAAGGCACTTCACATGCGAATGTGTGTTGAGCAGGAACTGTCTTCTGTTTGTCAGAGATACGGTGCATTGTAAACCTCTGTAAGGACCCGGTGACGGATGGGGAGGGGTGTGAACGGGGGCGGGTACTGAGATCAGAGGGACACTAGCTCTTGTATGGAGAGTCAGTCTGGTGCTTCTGCTTGCTGGCCATTCAGCAGTGTGCGGCACGCCATCTGTCCGTTGGCAACATTAAGTCAGCATTGCTGTGAGGCTGCCAAGATAAAACAAAGCCACAAACACTCGTCAATTAGTCTGCCGCGTCTCTAGGCTGCAGCTAAAACCCTCAGAGAGAGACGCGCCGAAAGAGCCAGAGTGCCCTCGTCGCAGAACAGACAAACTCCCTGCAGACAAAAGCAAGCGTCTTGGCTTCACTTTACAGCCGGCTATACAGAAGTGACATGACACAGTTTCAGACTGTTTGTTTCCCTTTTTTCTTTTCTCTCCATATGTTTTCCTGTGCCTATGTCTTCATTCGTTTCTTTTATATAATGGCTGGCTTTTTTTTTTTTTTCCCTCATATGGATTATGGATTTGGACTTTATTGGAAATTACAGGCCTCTATAATTAAAACTGGATCTCTAACACAAACATCTACACTGCTAGTGTTGTGTAAAGTTACTAAATACTGGGGCTTTTTTTTAGTTAAAAAAAGTCGCTGTTTTTCAGCGGACAAGCATTTTCATAAACGGTCCCTGCTCCGATTACCACAAGACAATTTTAAAGTAACCCGAGGGTGAAGGCTCATTGACTTTTGACCATTCGTCAAAAGGCTTTGCAAGATAATTTTCATACCACACTGACATGAACTCAAACCAGAGGCTGCCTCAGAAGGACAGTGATGTAAATGATGTATGACAGATGTGTATGAGCTAAAACATGCAAAAATCACTGGTATGATCTTCTGAAGCTACTAACTGAAAGCCCTGATTTAATATGTCTAGTTACATACTGATATAGGATATATTTTGTGTTATTTACATGATGCTCGTTTAGTTCTTTGGTGTGGATGTCCGAGCCAAATCCACAGATTTATTTTCTTTTTTTTCGAGTCGGATTGAAGCAGTCACGGTAAATCAGAGTGGTTGGGATATTTTTAGCTTTGACCTAGATCAGAGGTAACTAGAGGCAAAAGGTAAAATGGCACCAAGCCATCACAATGACTTAGCAAAAAAAAAAAAAAACTTCATCAATGGACTGAAATGTACATCCGCTAAACACGTTTGACATCACCGTCTTTGAGTAAAGAAGATTAGGCGCTATTTAATAGGACGGGCTCTCGTAGTAGACCTAAAATGCCAGTCAGAAGGCAGATTGTTTCAACATGCTACATGAATTGATCTTAATCCTCCAGTCAGGCCATCTGGACCAAGCTTTGTGGCTTTACATAGACCTACTCAGAGTAATGTTGAACCATCATTTCCCAATGCCATCTCCTGTTTAACTCATGTGCAAAAAAAAAATATTGTGTGTTTTAAATACAGTAAAATCTATAAACCTAGAGCCAGTTAAATGCAGGGCTTTTATTTTAGCAGTGAAACATTTAGATGGCAGAATTTGACCAGATTTGACTTGACTGGTATTTTAGAGCAAGTGTGCATCGCTACAGGTAACTTTTAAATAGAAAGCAAAGTGTGTGTGACATACTGAGACATAATTTCCTTCAGGATAAATAAAGTTGTTCTGATTCTGATTCTGATTCTGATTACATATATGTGAAAAGACACTCTGAAGACTCTAGTGTCCAGTTAATATTTTTTAATCAAAAACGTCTCCTATTCCCTGTATTGTCTCCAAAACCAAAAAAAAAAGAAAAAAAGAAAAAAGGTTGCTGTTTTCAACTGACTGGCGGGCATTATTTGTCAGTGCTAAAGTGGATCAGTGTTGGGCTTTAATTAAGGTAACAGCAGGGGGTCCTACTTCCTGTCTTTGATCCCCATTAGACACTTGAGCAGTATAACATCAGCAGCTCAGACCAGGTTGCAGGGGTGATTTCACCCCCCCCTCAAGATGCTGGGACCATACAATTAAAACTAGTTTGACTATATTTTAAAATCTTCTTCTTGAACTAAACTAGTATTGTATGGTGTGCAATTATATGAAACTTGGAAAAGCATTGATGCCGTATGCAATACATGAGAAAAATCAATTATTACCCCTTTATGTTTTTGGAAAGCAGGCTTGTGTGAATTTCTCACTTCACTGACACGGCAGAGATAGCATTTTAGAGAACAAATAACAAGCAACAGATAACTGGCCCGACCCTCACACCCCTCGTCCACAACACCATACCCCGAGACACGCAGTGTAAACAACACCGCTGTGTTACTCGGCCAGCACCATTTGGACATTGAGGATTTGTATTCACAGACGGCGCTGCGTCATAATGTCACAAATCTTTTTCCTGTGACATCCTGGCAAGAATAATGTGCTTATGTAGTTAAGTCTCACTGTAAAGAGCTGTGCATAGTGACAACATGTCAGCTGATGTTCTCACTAAAACAATCACTGCTCCTCTCTGTCCTCCTCCTCCTCCTCCTCCTGTCCACACATGGCCCTGTCTGGTGTGACAGTTTGTTCACTGTCTTACTTGGTGGTAATTGTCTACGCGTCCTGGATGGTAATGCATGATAATGGTAATAAGTATGTCCTCCAGATATGTTTTAAGCCATGGGATAAAAAAAAAAAAGGTCAAATTACCTTGTTAAAATTCACATCTATTCCTTCTCCTTCACTCTACCTCATTACCTACTAGATAAAAGATGTCTCCTACATCATTGAAACAGTCCATTCTTAGCTTCGGTTCCAGGTTTCCATATCACAATAGGCTCCAAAGTTAGCTGTGTTGTTATGAATCATGTTACCTTTATTTAATATATGCACAAAGACGTACTCCTCTTTAAGTAGATTGATGTGAAATCAGTCTTCTGGTATCAAACTCTACACACGCACACACATCATTCTGCACAGTGAAACCCAAAAACATCCATGTGATGTAACAAGAAGATGATGTAACGTGTTTGAACGTAGGGGGACTTTAAGGTTATCGGTTAAACGCCAGGAACGGTGCTCCAGCAGGATTGGGTTTTGTAAAATGTGTTGCTTTTGATTCGTGCTGTGGCATCATAATTGGGTAACTCTGTGTGTGTGTGTCTGCATCTCCATGGACGTCTTAAATAGGCTACCTTGCGTATGCATGACAGGGTGCTTGTGTCTTTTTGTATGAGCACAAGTGAGTAACAGTGTGTGTACAGGTGCTCATATATTTTACACCTGCTCTTTTACTCCTCAGGCAAATAGGCGTGTGCATTTGTGTGTGTGTGTGTGTGTGTGTGTGTGTGTGGGCTACAGCTGGCCTCCCATCTCTAAAGTTGTTAGTAGGCTAATTACCTGTTAAGTTCCATCTTAATTAGAGTTATTGCAGATAAACAGTGGGTCTTGCTGAGGCCAGAGACACGTACATGGTCATGTGACAGATGTTCCCAGCCCATTGTCAAGTTGATTTTACCAAGACCTTTTGAAAATGTCACAAAATATGAAATGTGTGCATTTTCATGAAAAATGTTATGTTAACAGGGAAAAAAGGAATAAAATAACGTTTTAATGTACCAACTACGGGTCATACATGACAAAAAGCTTGTTAATGTAAACCCACAGACACCCATTTCTCATCTATCCATCATTTCCTTCGCTGGCCAATTAAGCTCAATTCTCTCCACCCAGATGAGGCGCCCTGTAATTAACCGGCAGGTGTTTTCCTCTCGTCCGTCCACACACGGGCGAAGCATTAGAGGTGCTCGTAACGGTAGCCTTTCCCCAATGTGCAGCAGCATTACAGATGGCTTAGAGTCAGCTTTTGTATGTTGCTCACTGCCCAATCCAGACACAGATTGAGAGAAGTGTGTGTGGCAAGAAGGGGCAGCTAGCCCCCCATGTCTCTAGGGTAGGATCATGTTTCCCCAGTGTTTAATGAGGTATTGAGACCCCCAATGGTGTCAGCGCTCAATACCTAGTGCCACTAGAGCACTGGCTGCTGAGGGGCATCATGGTCGTCTAATGGAGCAAAGAGGCCCACGTGCAGGGCGTATGTCAAGGCTTCCATCTGTCACGCTCATGGTTGTTAAGGCTTGATTTGCTTCGTTAGACATCGAGGAATATTAATATTATTACTATTTTATATACATTGTCTCCTAGCAATGCCTCGTGTCTTCTGATGACGCCCCCCCCTGTCATTTGGGATTGTAGCTCTAAGTAGTTTGAAGAGTTACCCTTTGCTGTTGAACAACCACAGTGCAGTTTTGTATATCTCTAGAGTGTCAGAAATCAAAATTTCTTGATAAGCACTCGGCCAACTATAATAAACGCAAAATTAATGAACTCTAGTGATTACACGTCCTCGGTTAATAACGCAAGATTCAAAGTAGTCATTGCTGTAACTGCAGCCTTCTGCCCTCCATGTCAGAGACTGAAGTCCAGAGACTGCTGCACGTGGGCGTAAACTCTTTACCCTGCCTGACACCAAAAGCATTCCCTCTATGCAGTCTCCTCCCACATAATGCGTATTATAGCCGCAGCCTGCAATCTACATCCATTTTCATAAATGATTAATCGTTTTGAGTGATTCTTCTATTTCATTTTAAAGGGAAAATGTTGAAATTCTCTTGTTCAAGATACTTAAATGTGAATATTTTCTGGTCTTTTTAGACCTCGTATGATAGTAAACTGAATATCTTTTTAGATTGTGACTTTTGATTTGGGACTAAACGGCATTTTAGGTTGCATTGATTGACATTCACCATTTTCTTGGAATTTATATAACTAATCCATTAATCGAGGAAATAATAGACAGATTATACTTTATAATAAAATAATAATTGTTAGCTGCAGCTCTGTGTATGCATATCATGTAACAGTATACTGTATGTAGTCCTGTACATGGCATATATTCCCAGTGCATGTACAGTCACGTATGAATAAGTAGTGGTGCTTTTAGATTTGTCAGATCGAGGTCAGATTTCTTTCCTTGGTATCACTTACAGGCATCTTTATGTCAAAACCGCTGCCAAGAGTGTGTGAGAGCGGCACACAACTCCCAACTGCCCATTTCATATTGGGTTTCATTTCAAATGTTGTCATCAGGCATCACTGAATCTCGTTTTTATATGCAGGATGTTGGATTTAGATAAACAACCCATGGAAATTTACCATTGTACCCGTGGGTAGGATGGACTTTGGAGCCATTTATTGCACCAGGATATTCACCTGTGTTTGCCTTTCCAGTACACGCAAAAGGCAATATTTAAAAGTTTGCTCCTTGTTAAATATTAGTCTTACCTTCAAAAAATCTGCATTAAAATCCTGTTTTTAAACTGCCAAAAATACTGCTACAGCTACTGTTAAATCCATCACAGCTGCAGTTATTGGGTAAGATCCTTTATACCACGTGTACACCATGTTTTTGCTATTACATAAACCTGTTTTCGAGCAGTGCATAACGCTTTCCGTAGGTAGATTGAAGCGGGCACTTACTGAAATGGCATTTTGACTCAGGTGGGTAGAATGAGTCCTCTCCAGCATGTGTGTTGGCGTAATGGAGAGAAATGATTGGGAAAGTGTGTATGTGTGTGTGTGTGTGTGTGTGTGTGTTCCTCTTTTTTTTCCACCCACATCTACAGCCAGAGAATAAAATGCAAATGTATTAAAATGCTTAATGCCACCATTTATAATCAATTGCTACATTTGTACAGACTTTCACACCCATCCCCTCATACACACTTACACACACAGTTTAACCCTTTTTAGTTTTTAGGGTGTCAAAGCTGGTTATATTTTAACCAGGATAGATCACCGTGGTAACATATGGTGAACAGCCAACCTGCTCCAGACCAGGTGAACTTCAGCGTATTGGATCACAACCTGTCAACAACCCGACCGCAGACCAATAAGATCACTGAAGGAAAGAAAAAAAAAAAAAAAAGGCAAAAAACACAATTCCTACAGGATCCCAACATGGACAAAAGAGTTATGAAGTGACGAATAAAAAAAAGAGTAATATAGGTTTTATTTTTTATATAGTATATTTTTAATGCTTCGATTCCATCACTGCAGCTCAGAATAAAATGAGATTGTGTGATGATGCATAATTAAAAAAAAAACCCCTGTCTTTTTATTAGAAAAATAATTCAGTCTGTTATTTGGCTCCCGTGATCATAAATGCAACATTTGTGGTCGGATAGACCTCATCAGTCATTTTTTACATTGGAAACATTATGTTAAAGTTGGTTTTATGTGCAGAAGGAGTTTGCATATATAATAAAACGTGTATTTTAATCCTCAGCCCTTTGCTCATAGATCGCAAGCAGACCACAGTGTTAAATTGAAAATGCACCTGTATTGACACTGGAAGCCACTGACCAACCCAATAATTTCTTTTCATTGTATGTTTAGTAATAGATACTAGATCTGTCTGGCATGTGAAATGAATAAACCGGGTGGCGATCATTCATAGAAAGAGGTTATGAATTCTTCCTTGTTGTTTTTTCAGAAATGATCCATCTACCTGCCAATAGCCGAAACACAATACTGGTTAAACATTGCCTACTCCTGTCATTTATTGCTTCTGTGAGCATAAGATTTAATTTTTTTTTATAGATTTTTTTTTTTTTCTTTTGTCTGTGACTGCCCAAACTAAACTCTCCCTATTCATAGTCAGAACAATGGCTATTGAGTACACAGCTTGCATAACAATGCGTGAAAAGCATAACACAATGCAGGAACATTGTTAAGACTCATATCAGTTTTCACTGTGAAACCATGTATCTTTTGATTAATAAGATATATATTTGTATTACTTTTTTTGTTATTGATACTGACCAAGCCATTTATTATTAGCATATTCTGCGTAACAAGACAATGATGATATTTTACTTGTTTTCCATTATACTACAATTTTTATGGCATGTATCGACACTCTATCAGAACAGCAGAAACGTAGATGAACAGATCCAATGAAGAAACTGATGTTTTTTTACTGTACGGCCGCTGCTGAGTCACGGCGAGGCGGCGTGCGATGTGATCACATAGAAATCAAACCGGGGTTTTTAAAATGATTTGGCCGCATGTAGAAACATTTATCTGTTCCAGACTCCACGAAGAGCACCAAGAGTAAGGCTGGCAGTACACAGAGAAACTGTACATGCTAATAGAAATCTGATTTGACAGCCATCGTGTTAAAGGTTAAGCCTGCCAAGTTAGCTTTCTGTATGGGAATGAGGTTTGAGGGGGGAAAAAACACAGTATATCTGGATTAAATTCATACATATCTTATTCATGTTCTCTGCGATATAGCAGATTATAGATATGATGCTTAATCACAAGCTGGCAGATGCTCATCAATCATGATGTACTTTTCATGGATCCTAGTCCTTGGCTGAGGTTTGCTAAGGTGCCAACATTACACCACAGTGACTCTGTATGATTGCTCAGTGGATCACATGTAGGGGTGTGCATGTTTTTTTCCCCCACACCCCTGGTCACATAGAGGCCCTGAGGCCATTGCTTCTTTTGAGGATATGCCAAGTGATCTGGTGCTAAATTAGGCATAACAGTTTATTTCTATGCAGGCCTTGTATGTGTGAGTCTGCGTTGTGTGCCGGGTGAATGAAAGACGCATCTTCCGCTCTCGCATGGATAGTAGATCATCCGCTCCGTTGTGGTGTCACAGTTGTAAAAAAGCACAAATCCAAGTGACTAATAGTGAATATCTGCAATCTATTACTGCAGTCAGCAATGTGAAAGGCATCAAAACGGTCAGTCAGTCAGGAGTAGGCTGACTGTTTTTCTTTAAGGAGAGGGCCGAAGGGCTTGATCTGTACGTCAGCAGCGCCATACCTCAGTTTTAAGATGTGTTTAGTGTTACACAGTATCTGAGAGCCAGACGTGACCACAAACACACAGTTTGAAGGCTCTCAACGTGGAGAAATCTTAAATCTGACAAGGCTGGGGAATAAAAAGAAGTCCTGTTCCTGTGTTTCTGTCATACCGTCTGTGGCTGTGCACATGCGGCTTTGCATTTTATTTTTTGTATATCTTGCAGCCAAAGACACGAGGAAGATGAAATTACTTCAGTCAACTGTTTGAGGCCTTTTTAGCAGACTTGCTAAAAGACTTGCTGCTCCTGATAGTATTTTGTTTGAGGATGTTTTGCTACCTTACTCAGCGTGCTTATTTCCTGCTTTTCCAATGGTCAGACAAACAACCTGAAGCTGTGTGTTTTCCCGGCTGCGGAACATTAAATTGCTGTGCAGTTAAAGTAAATTAAAGCCCTGGACTACCCCCGGAGTTTGAAGTATGGGTGGCGGAGTATCAATGAGTAATTTAACGTTTTAGGTCTCCTGCAACTTCTAGCGAGCGTTTGAATAAATTAGAGATCTGTGGCAGCAGTACTTCACTCTTGGCTTTTAATCTAGAAAGTAAAGGTGTTTCTTTATTGCTCCTCGTTAGTTACACATTGATAATGCACCTTTTGAAGAGTGTTATCATGATGTTGCGTTAGATCGTTGTGCGATTTTTTTTCCTTCCTCATTTTCTCCTTAGCACCTGTTTTTACAGCAACACATTGTCACAACCAATACACATGGGCCACATCTGTCGGAACCAACATCTTTAGCATGTGTGTGCCCACACAAACGCACACACCAGCGGGTTTGCCACTAATCTCTGAATGCATCTCACTGTATTATTGTGCGTTCTTGTGCGTGTGTGTGTGTTTCTTACTCTTCCACCTGGTTGCCAGGAAAGACTTGCTTCCTTGGCTGCTCCATCAGAGCCCGACGGATTTCCTGAAGCTTCCTGGGGAAGCCAAATCACACTGAGATCACAGGCTTCTGAACTGCCCCCCTCCATACACGCAAATGCATAATAGAAACTGCTGAATTTAGCATCAAAGTTCTTATGAACCTACGATCGTGGTTCATCCATTTTAGGACATGAAAAAGAACAAGTTTTTTTTTTTTACATGTGAGTTTAAGGACATGGCCTGTAGCCTCTAGGTGTTTGCAGAAGTCTTCTTCTCATCTTCCAGTAGCTGGGTGGGCAGCTCTCCAGCCTGTACATTACACTTTCATTAGCATTTACAAATCACAACTTTTTTTTTTTTTTTTTTTAAAGTTTGCTGAATTTGCCCTCAAAGTACTCCACCCTGTTAAGATTCAGGTCACACACAGCAGACCCATCATCTCGTCCCGTGCTTCAGTCACCAGAGGTTGGTAGTAAAAAGAACTGACGAGACTATTTTCTCCCGCTTACCTCATGCCAGTGTGGCTTTGTGTTCACCACTGCCACGTGCAAGTCCAAATTACAGCCTGCAGGCAGATGTGAAGGGGAGGTGCCAAGCAGCACTTATGGTCCAAGGCCCTATCCCAGCCTAACCCCCACAGCCCAGCTCCACACACACACGGACAAGGGAGGCCTCATCCACCCCTCCATCTGCCTTTTGATGGTGACCTTCATGCTTCATCATCATTTTCGCATCCACAGTTGTAAAGTGGTACATCCACTTCCTGTTCACACTGCTTTCATGGTCTTAATGATGGCACCATGTCTTAGCCACACGGATGTACGCTGTATCTAATCCTGCCTTGTTCATACTTGTGTGTCCACAGATGTGTGTGTGTGTATGTGTGTGTGTGTGTGTAGTCTGCTCCCAGCATTGGACCTCCCACTCCTATTTTACACCCTCTCGCCTTCTCCCGGTACACTCCCTCCTCCCCTCTCTCTGGGGGTAATTGTGTGATGGTTTGCTCATTGTCGGGATCAAGTCAGGCAACAGAAGTGTTTTCACAAAGCAGACATCTGCTGCGCTGTGCTGCCCTTTTCAGCAGTGACGTAATGTCCTGTGGCAAGTCTCATCCATAGAAAAAAATGCAAAGTGTAGGGCTGGGAGTACAGGAGAAGGTTCAGAGATTGTAGGGGTGGGGATTGAATGAGAAGCTGTGCTTTAATGGACAAGAAAATGTATTTGCTGCAGCTGATTATGTTTTATTGTCAATAACAGTGTAGGCAAACACTATATTTCTGTTGCACTGTGTGTCATTATGTTAACATAAAGGCACTTTAATACCGAGGAATACTGCATTAGTGTACCCATTTTTCCTGAGGATTTGCTGGTGGAGGGCCCAGAGCTGGGGGCTGAAATGGGAGGGGACCCGTTGCGGGGCTGCATGGGCTGTGGTCCAAAACGATGTGTGATGATGCAGAACCTTAAGCCAGCCAGAGCTTTGACTTTGTATTGTGGCCTGAAATGCATTCATCTGTCTGTCCATCTCTTTGGCCTCTACTCTGTCATTGGCTTCTTACTAGCGATCAGCTACTTTACAAATTGGAGGTCAGTGTTGGTTCAGCATGTGATTATATAGACTCCACTAATACAGTTGTTGCTTTACTCCAAATTAGACTAACTAATTAGACATTAGTTTATTTTTACACGTCTTCCATGTGTGTTTATGGATGTTGCAGTTGATATATGTTATAAAAAAATACTGAATGATGTTGCCCAACCCTTCAAATGCAGTCTGAACATCTCCCCTGGAAATCACTTTGAACCCCATTTAATCCAGTTTTGTCGACTACTTGATGTCGCCACGCTACATTTTACATGGTGTGTGCGTGAATATGACAACAGCTTTGCCTCTACAAGTAAATGCAACCCTCAACACGTGTAAGATATCCTATTTCCGACCAAGCTACGGAGCCCCATTGGTAGTGCCACATATGAAAATCCCTGTCAGCATCTGTGAATGTCAGACATTCCTTCCTGCATTCACGCCTAGTGCTTTTAGCGCATATAAATACTTCATTAATGATATTACTGGGAGACATTGGGTGCTCCCACCCTCCAGGCACAAAATTAGACCAAATTAGACACTTGGGAGAGTCTATTTTGTTGCATTCCTCTAAAATTACCAGGGCAGATGGTTGAGCTACATTTTCTAACTGAATCATGCTCTTACCAGCTACATTACCCTTGAGTCCAGTTTTGCATCCCTCGTTTGATGGATCGCCAATGCAGATGGACTCAAAAGAGACTCTCCTTAAACACGGTCGAACTCATCATAAAGGTCTCGGATGACACGGTGTGCCAAATCCACTCAACCTTGTGCTCATAGCTAAATATTTCTTAACAGCAAAGACATTTTGAGTGCGTCATATGGCAAAAGAGAGAGACGCAACATGCAAAATTTCCCCCCATAATCACAGCTATTACCAGACGTGGCTTTGGAAAAAATGCCCTAGTAATGAATGCAAGGGGAGACGGGGAGACGACACATCATTTGAAACACGGTTTCTTGTAGCGCTGTACTTGACTGTTTGCCTGCCAAAATAAAAGCTGTAAAAAAAAACAAAAAAAAAAGAAACGCTGTTGCTGCTGCAGCCTCACCCTTCAGTGTTCCTTCTCTTTTGGGCGTATCGCGTTGAAATTACAGACCACTGTGCCGCACACAAGATAAAAAGTTGTCATTGTCATATGGCCCTCACACCCTGCTCTCAAACCTTCATAAGGGATTTGGTCGGCATAAAGAGAACAAATAATATATTGTTCAGGAATTCAGTGGGGGGGGAGAGAAACTGCAAAAAAAAAAAAAAATCACTCCCATTTCTCATTGTATTCCCGTCCTGGAATGTATGACAATAGGAATAGGAATTCCCCTTTTCACCATTCACTCATCCACCGTGGTTCATTTTACATTCTCGTCGGCTAATTGCATTATTCAAACACCCGCCATGGTTATGATTTAACCCGGATTATGTATTTTTATACTAGTTAAAAAGAAAAACACACACTGAAAGTAATTACAGTATATGACAGTTAAGCAATTAATCTTTGGTGTAGATGGATGTCCCTTTTTAAGAATGTTACTTTTGTTTTCTGCTTCTGACTGCACTTGGTGTAGTTTAGTTTAGTTTAGAGCGAGCAGGAAATGGCTAGTATTGCAAATATCGGAGCCAAATTCCAAATACAGAGTAGCTAAATAAAGCTGCAAGTTTCCTCCGGTCCTGTGGTTGTACTACGGATGTGACCTAATTTCCAGTACAGACACATGTTATTGATTAGGGTCGATGCCATGTAACCTGGCACAGCTTTCTTCTTTTCCCCCAACTCGAGCTTCTTATCACCTCCAATATATTCTGGAAAATATAAGATTTTTCTGTTGGTGTTAAGTACATGTATGTTATTAAGCCTTGATATGATTTTTGTGTTTGTTGTCTCCCAGCTATGCTTTGGCAGACGAGGCCTACCGTTCACTGAGGGACCAGGACAAGGACCAGTGCATCCTCATCACAGGGGAAAGTGGGGCTGGGAAAACCGGTAGGTGATGGTTTTTTTAGGCAACCGATCGTATATAAGATGCAGCAGGACTCGTCAATCAGGTAACCAACCGGGTAACCTGTATGACAAAAAACTCACATTGATATTTCAGATACAGAAACTATCACAACAAAGACACAAAAGCCCGTTTGTGGCAGCAGATCAGCCAGACACTGAATGTTGGTGAGTGTTGTCATAGGAACAAAAGCTACACACAGTGCAGAGAAAAACACCATACAACCCTTAGATGTGAAGCGTGAGCGTAGGCTCCATATGGAGGTCGAAGATGGGACAGAATCCACCCCCGGAGCCAGCAGGTGGTTGATGAAAAAGCTTTGGACGAGTCCTCCTGATATCATGGAGGTCATGGTAGCGAGGGAGGAGGTGGATCACGCGGCAGTAGATCTGAAAGACAGAATCACAGCAATATTTAAAGAGTAGCATCTAGTGCAGAGATTGATCGGCTTGAGGAAAAAAAACAGGTAGATGGTGATGTTGGAATTATGAGTCAAGAGATTTTTGTTTTGTTTTTGAGAGACAAAACAAGACGAGGAAGAAAAAGCAGAAATTCACCTAAAGTGAAAATAAAGTAGAACGTGAGAGGAGAGATATTTAACAAAAGCTGCTTCAAGCATGAACTTGAGAAGTTCCAGTTTATCTTAAAAGTCAATCGCAAAACATTTCATATATTCAAGAACAGGGCAACTTCACAAACAGTAGTCGGAAGGTTAACAATGTACCGTCTGGTCGACAATGGTTGGTTTTAAACTGTAGTCAAAACTTACTTAAAGGCAACTGTTAGATGAGGGTTATGTCAAAAGCCACATCGCAGATTTAGATCTGGATCTACCTGGAAAGGTAGCTCGATGCCAGCTTTGTTTTTCAGAACATCATGTTGGTACATGAAACTCCACAGTAGCTGTGCGGTTGCCGTGTAAGGTGATAGTAGACAGATCAGAATAGAGCAGCAGCATACAGAAAACATCATTCACACTGGTCAGATAAGAAGCTTTCTGTTGGGGCTGTGCGTCAGACAAGAAATGCTTAATAGAGCCTAGAGGCAGCTAGAGGGTTTGTGTCCCTTTTTTTTTGTTGTAAACGTGTCCTGGAGAGGTTTTGCATACCTTACAGAAACCCAACAGGAGTGGAATTTCCTGCTGGGTCACAGGTAAATAATAAAAAAAAAAACGTATTAAGTTGGCACAGACTGTAGAAAAGCAGTCGCAATCTGCTCTATAAAATATCTTCCTGCACAGTAGACGCATGCATTCATATTTGTAGTTTTTTTTTTAAATAAATCAGGACCATTGCACTTTATAGATATGTTTGAGTTAATATGTCCTGATTTTAACTTTATCAGTCATTTAGACATCAAAAAACGATCCGTGACATCTTAACACGAGAATGGTCAAATCGCTACATTTCTTCTCACGTGTAGCAACGTCTGACATTTTATTTACTACAGAAGTATCCGTATCCATCGCCTGTATCGATAATATGACTCTATGTATTCACGCCGTTAATTGTTGTGGACTAATTAGCGCATTGATTTCTGGCTGGAAGAATTTAAACAAATGACACCGACTTATTTGTAATAAATATTAATTATACATTCAAAAGTGAAATGCAGTTATACAACAGTAAAATAGACACTTTTTTTTAATTTTTTAATTTTTTTATTTGGCAGCTCTCAACCTCTCACAGGTATTAAAACACTCACTCCAAGAAGCTGTTTGGGCCAATAAATTAAGAAGATAAAATTTGGATTTCAGTAATCTCATCAGCACAGAAGCTTTGTAGGCGAATAGGTGCATCAAAAACAAGCCTGCCGTCCATCCATACGGGCCATTGACGTTTATGTTTTGCTCAGAGTTTATCAGATTCCAGCATAGTGTGCTGGAGACATAACATACTGTAGTTTTATTTCTTCAGAGAGTTGACTGAGACACTTTATTTTGCTCCCACATTGTTATTTTTTTTATGTCCACCTTCTTCTATCCGTCTGTCTAGACTTGTATGTATGACAGGCTCGTTAGCAGTCTTTACCAGCAGCTCTTTTCTATCCCCACATCATCAGTTGTGGGTCACTGTCATCTCACTGGACAGGAGAGATGATCCTGATGCCAGCAGTCAACCTACAGGGCGTGTCACTTGGTTCAGACAGCACATGATGCCTTTTTTGAGTTTGTGTCACATTTCTCATCCAGGATATGATGTTTTTTTTTGTTTTTTTGTGGGAGCATGCTGCCCTCACAGCACAGTCTCTCAGATCAGCATCAGTCCTAATTTAAGGTGTGTGTGTGTGTGTGAGAACAGGCATCATGTCTGCTCCATCCTCTTGTTTCCCAGTGAAATATATGTTTTTAATGATGATAAAATGATGCAATAATGGTCAACGGCGAACTAAAGTATTAAGAAAGGAGCCTCCTCCTTTAATCCAGACTAATGATTGATGTACACCCTGCCCTGATGGGTGTCAGGGGGGATGAGTTAAGGGTTTTTCTTTATTAAGGGCATGGTAAGATGGGTGGATATCGTACTTGTCATGTCTAGCGAAGGCTTTGACCTAATATTTGTCTGTGTGTGTGTCTGTGTGTGTTCCAGAGGCCAGTAAGCTGGTGATGTCATATGTGGCAGCGGTGTGTGGGAAGGGCCAGGAGGTGAATAAGGTCAAGGAACAGCTGCTGCAGTCCAATCCCGTGCTGGAGGGTGAGTGAAGCGCCCGGCACACACAAGCTGCTTCCCAGTTCCCAACAGGGCTGGAATATCACATTTGTAGATTGAATGTGTCCTAACAGGTTGACACCAGCGTCCCAATTCAAAGGCCATCAGTGACCTCGTTAACCCACTGCGGACTCGTGTTTTATTAGAGTTTTAATCCTACAACAGTCATCAAACTAGTTTTAAAAAGGAAAGGAACAAAACTTCTGGTAGTTTTCTGCTGAACACAATGATGTCACACAAATATAGAAAACATAACCTTTAGATATAGGACGCTGACACTGAGAAAAACAGAATTGTGAATTTTTAATTTCTTTAAAGTATACACACACACACACACACACACATTGCCCCATTCTACACAGCTCAGTGCTGGCACACTGGCGCAGCGGTATTTTAATTGGGGACAGTGGACAGGAAAAGCCCATGAATGATGAAGCCGTGTGCCCGGGTTGAACCGCTGCAAGAAACCGTGCACATCTGCAAGAGTTTAGCTCCTGCAGATCTAATTGCCCCGGCGCTAAAGCACAGCTAACCATCTACACACAATGTATCTGTGTCAGGCTTTCTCTGTGACACTCTCAGCTTTTGCTTTTTCTCTCTCTTTCTAAGTTTTCATTTTTAGCCACCCTTTCATTTCTTGCTCAGACTTCTCTTTCCTTCTTGCTCTCTTTATCTTTTTTTTTTTCTTTCTTTCCCCTACTGCTCCATTATTCTCTGTCTTTCTCTGCCTTCAGCTGCCGTCATACCAGCCTAGCACCGCATACATTCACATTAACAATAGCCTTAAACACACATTAATCAGCTTTTATCAGCAATTAAGCTGTTGTACTAATAGCGCTGTGATGCATGACACATTAATAGCATTTTAATGTAGAAATGTGGTTAGAGGTGAATGGAGAGGGCCCTGGATACTATTCTAAAAAGGGTCTCTTACATGCATAACACAAGGGGAACATATGCATGCATGTTTATGATGCATTTAATGTGCTCTTACACACACACACACACACACATACATAGGCATCATACTTTTGTTTAAACATCACGTTTGTTATTGTTTATTTATAAGCACGGGCACATATTGGAGCACTTTGACTTGAATGTGGCGTGACATCAAGGTTCAGCCCTTCCTAATCCTAGAAAGCCCCAGTGCTTTGCTTAATCCATACAGAATTATGGGGCTTCATCAGTACAAATGGCTTTGACATGATGATGATGATTGACAGCTAGATACTAGATACATATATACTAGATACATTATCATAAATTATTTATCGTTATTATGCTTTGTTTTCTTCCTTTTTTCAGCCTTTGGAAACGCCAAAACAGTTAGGAATGACAACTCCTCCAGATTTGTAAGTACCCCTTTCTAGAAGTTATAAATGCTTGTCTTCTAGTGTTTCTCTTTCCTTCAAAATAAGCCCCAATGTTTCCCAATGCAATGCGTTTTTATTGCTTCTCTCTACGTTAGCTTTTCATTTCCTTACTGTGAGAATCATGTGCTCATTCACGTGTCGGTTTGTCTTTTTTCACCAAGTTGTGCTTGGTCGGAGCTACGGTGTTATGGAAGTTTAATTTTCAGTACTCGTTACGGTGTCGGTGTCTCCTGCTTTTTCAATTAACTGACTTTGCAACAGCTCGATGGTTAACACAAAGACATTGAAGGTGTTTACAGTACACATACAAACTGGTTTTTAAGCTCCCAAGTTGTCAAGGTCGATGTTTCCTGTCGACGCATGTTAGTACACGTTTCATAGCGGTTAAAGTTCTGCAGAGATCCAGTTGGATCTGTGCAGAACACCGTTCCACGCACAGCCTTCGGGTTGCAGCAGGTCTTGCACAGTCGATTTTTATATTGCACAGGCACATGTGAAATGGCCTTTGTACATGTTTCATCAACTGCACAGTGTGGCCAAATGCCAACACAGACCAAGCAGTCATTTTATCTCAAACCAATGACAAAGCAAACTCTGGCACAGCTCGACTGTTTTTGTTGTTGTTGTTGTTTTTTGCTTTAATAAAATTTTCTGCTCAAGTGCACTTGTTTATCAGTTGAGCTTCAGACTTTGATCTTGATCAGCTGTGCACCTTAGTGCGACCTGAAGATGAGGAATCATGGGGAAATATATTGCTAATCTCTGTGGAAGATGGAGATGGCGTCATAAGAATGGTTCAGAGTCTGCCTCGCTTTGTTTGGACCGACACAAATCCAGACGTTTCCAGGCAGTGACTGTAAGAAGGGAGGCAGGGTGTGTTTTTTTTTTTTTTTTTCTGGCATCCCACACAGCCACTACTTTTCTACTGGTTGTGTGTTTGAGGGGGAGGAAAAAAGTCTTTTAGGCCAGTCAGCGTGCATCATGTGACGCTGCAACTCCGAGTGCCGTTCCTGGGGACAGCCTGATTCACTTTCCTCCCTCACGACGTGTCGTCACATCAAATTTACCCCAATCGCATTACCACATGCATGTTTTATCTTGCCATGAATTCCTCAACGAGTGGTTAAGTTAGACTCAAGATCTTCCAGTACATCCCAGAAGTCTATTGCAACACGCCTCACTACTGCCACAAGATTTATTTATTCGTTTCATGCTTAGAATAGAAAATGATTGTGCTGGAGCCAATAAGTGTATTTTTCCCCTTTTTTTCATTTTATTTGCCCTTTTCACACTATGTTTAATCATTTGCCTACATAGTACTTATAAACACGCCAGTGCTTGGACTTGCAGTTATAACAGGGAGTATTATAACGGATTATGCCCCTGATCTGTTTATATTTAGGTAACCTTGGCATAAACCTCCAGACAAGAACCATGGGCCTCCCCACTATAGATACCAGTTCATCAGACCTCCATCAGTCTATCAGAGATCTACCAAACTCTCTTTCTCTCATTTTGCTGAGTGCGGTTTGGTTGGAGGCAACTCTCCAATTGAGCTCGGCCTGTTCTTAGGACCTGTCTGCTATTAATACATCAGAGGGTGAAACACACACACAGGACTCTCTGTTCTAACTCCCAGATTTCAGACAGAAGGAGAGAAGGGGCCTGAAATAGTTTTTTAGCTCTTCAGTAGAGGAAAAAAAAAAGAGTTTGAGCGGCTAGTGATTTCATAGCAGTTGTTGTTTTATGATTGGCAGCTGTAACTTGAATGGGGGTTATGAGGAGATCCAACCTACGAAGTGAACTGAGCTCTCGTATATTAGGGTTTGTTATACACACTCGTAGTTTCTGACTGTTGTGCTCTGATCAACAGGGGAAGTACATGGACATTGAGTTTGACTTCAAAGGAGACCCTCTCGGTGGAGTCATCAGCAACTGTGAGTAGTGTCAGGATGAAATGACACACACAACATATTTCCTACGTCAAATTCAATGCTGCTTTTCTCTCTCCCAGCAATCAGACACTCAAACAACACTCTTAACCAACTAAATACCCAAGTTCCCAGTTATATTCGACTGTGTGTACTACTGTAAAATGTGCACAGATTTTCAGAATGAACTCTTGCACCTCATATTGTTCATCCTGCTACACCGGTCGGTCGTAGCAAGTCTTTGCAAAGATGGCGAGAGCAATCGATCGATCGTCAGCAGAAATGCACTAAAAACACACGGCGGGGTAGAACAAGTGATAATATTTATTTTACAATTTTGTCCAAATGTGCCTTTTTTATAACATTTACCTGCTTATTTACAAGAGTTCAAGTGCAGGAAGAGCTTATTTCTCTCTTAGAAATGAGACTGTTAACATTTTTTAAGTTGTTGAGGTTTTTTATATAAAAGCCATATAATTTTAATCCACCTCCACCTACCTGACTCCATCTCCTCAGCTCGGCTCTCTGGTTTTGCTTTTATCTCGCCTCTGTTCACATTGTTTTGTCTGCGCCGGCTTCCCCCGCCAGAGGTCACAGAAACAAAGAGACACAAGTGAACCTCTGTCTGCTGGCCTGGAGTTACACAAGGGGCTGTCTGTAAAGAAGAGCCACTGACATGTGACTTCTTCAGACGGAGCTGGACGTCCGTCTGGCTACACAGTTGGATGAGGAGGCTCTTGCATGATGGGCCTTGACGGACTCCTCTTTACATCTCAGTTCATTATTTCCTCCTGCCTTTATAGATCATTGGTATCATGAGAACTTTTTTTTTAACTTTGGTAATGATTGAGCGGTGAGAACATTTGGCACACATCGCCTCCTGCCTTCGGTTAGTCAAAACATAACAGGATATTGTCCCCACATTGCGACTTTAATGTGTGTTTGCTTATCCGAGGGAAAGGGAACACGTTGTGAACAGAGCACACAATAAATGGCGTTCAGCGTGCTTTACTGCCGAAAATGGGAAGCCCTAAAGAGCAATAGCAAAGATGACTGAATGGTACGGCTGGCTGCCCCGTCGTGTTTTTGACGAGGTGTCAGGCAGCTGTCTACATAAACATAAAGTGGCTCCTCAGTGGTGTTTTTCTTACCTGTCTTCATCTTTGATCACAGCTCTGTATTGCTGCTGGCAGCCACTCAGTCCTGGATGTTTATATTATTGATGTACTATCTCTCCGACAGCCGCTGATGTGATTCATGGCCAGCGGGCGCCACAGATTCACTTTCAGCCTGATCCGCCGCTGACTCCCATGACATCCCCGGGTCCCTGTGCAGGGCTCTTATAGTTAGGTGCTTGTAATGCATCTACAGAAGCAGGGCAAAGTGGTACTCCTGTCCTCTCAGCACCCACTGACTGGATGAGTCAGTTAGTTGAAGGCTAGAAAAAAGCTGGAAGTCGTTCTTTTTAATGGCTGGAAATTTGATAACATTTTAAAAACTGCATTTAATGTTGATATTTCTCTAAAAATGTTCACTTCAGCGTAACATAAACTCTTGAGCTTCCTAAAATAAGATGCTTTCTAACCAGAGAGAGAGAAAAAAAAATTTGAATGCTATCATCCAGCCAAACTGGCAGCGAAAAAGGATCTCAAGAAGCCTCAGCTGCTGAGCAGTCAGTCTTTAATTAAATTATACTCAGCCTAATGCGGTGAAGGGATGACGGCTCCCCTTTTAATCAGGTACTGTTGCACTTGGTCGGAAAGCCAGAAGAAAGGGCTGACGCTTGATATCTGTGTGTGGTTTCATATACTTCCTGAAGTGTGTGCGTGTGTGTGTGTGTGCATGTATACAGCAACAATAATTACCAACATTGGCTTGGTCACCATAGCAACTTAAATACATGCCTAGGAGCCATCTGAGCTCCACATAGATGTTGGGCATCCTTAATACTTTTCTAAAGCAGGTCAGCCACATACTGTATTTACCCCATTTCCTGTGACTGTTGTCAAGGACAGACGGACTGTTATCGTGTGTCATTGTTTCCTTTTTTTTTTTTTTTTTTTTTTAAAGATCTGCTTGAGAAGTCGCGTGTGGTGAAACAGCCGAGAGGAGAGAGGAACTTCCACGTCTTTTATCAGCTCCTGTCTGGAGCCTCTGACGACACGCTCAGTAAGTCATATTAAAACTGGGAATTGGAGTTGAATGGAAACATCAGTGTGTTGTTGCCGGGTTTTTTAAATCGAGTACAGTTTTATACACACAGGAAGTAATAAATCATAACTTAACCAAAACAGTAGCGGTTCAGAGTAAACTAGACTTTTTTTTACCCTCATTGCTTTGATTTAGTCATCACACTAGAATAGATGGAAAAGCTGAGTGTGCATTTTGACCTTATTTCTGGGTTTTCCATTTTAATTTTAATTTCATTTATATTTACGAAGCCGTAACCTGAAGCCACCGACACGCCAGTCCTCGTGTAAAAAAAAAAAAAAAAAAAAACCTACACAGCTGAACGAACACATGGCTGATACATTAAGGGTCCAGTCTTCCTGCTTAACAAACACCACCGAGAACAAAGACTGACCATAAAAAAAACCTGCTCCCTCTATTTGCTTTTTCCGTGGACAGAGGGCATTGTTTTATGTCCTGAACACGGGGAGAACAATGTAATGGTCATTCACTCCAGAGTACACGCATCAGGAGGCCTCGATTCAGCTGTAGTTAATGCAGCTGCTAATGAAATCTGACACATGCACCCACGAGAGGAATGGATTTCTTTTTTGCTACTACATGGAGAGCTTTTAAAAGTGCTATTTGATCTTCCAGGATAATGTTGAGCGCACATAGTGTGTAGAAATCATCACGTTTTGAAGTGACAGCGGCCTGAGTGTTAGATGAATTACTTTCAGGATATCACACATTTGAATCTTTGCGCCATCAAGTGCATTTTTTTACATCATTAAAGTACTGTGGTTTTTAACATCTCCCACCTGTGAGTGTGTCTATGTGTAAATGCATTAACTTTGTGCTCAACCTTTTGCATTTAATGTAAATAATTGCCCCGTAGTTGAAAACGGTCACCACATGCTTTGTGTGTCACAGAGAAGCTGAAGTTAGACCGGGACTTCAGCAAGTACAACTACCTGAGCCTGGACTCGGCTGCAGTCAATGGGCTGGATGATGCAGCCAACTTCAGGACAGTCAGAGTGAGTACTTTTATGCATGCTTATATATGCATAATAAAGTTCATAATGGTCGAGTTTATTTGTATAGCACCTTTTTTTAAAACCAAGTGTTTTACAAACAACCGACAATAAAAAAAAAAAAAGGAATAAAATCAAAGGGCGAAAAACGATGTCGATCTGATAAAAGTGCAGAGTACAAAACACAAGATGTCGCGTATAAAACTGATAAAACTTTATTTTACAAAGTGACGTAAAAAGAAGTTGCTGATTTGATTATGAGCTCCTCAGGCAGATCATTAAAGAGTTTAGGTGTCTTTTAAAAGTTTTATCTGAAGATAATTTCGACCTAAACTCAATATTGTTCATAAGCACAAACCTCCGATCACTTAAAGTATCCCGATGTAGAGACGTTTTCCCTAAAATGCACAAATGATGCTTTTTCTAAACCACCAACTGACTCATGCAAATTACACACACACACACATCACACAAGCAACCACCTTGCTCCAGATTCAGCACTGACCTTTTTTTTTTTAGTTGCACCATGTCACATTAATCTGAACTATAACTTGAATTTTGCGCCGATCGAACGAGGGAAATTGTCGAAACGATGGTTCAACTTTTAACGGCGCAGGGGTGAAAAAATTCACCTGCTGCCTTTCGTCTTTGAATGAAGTTGCACACATACACGCGCAGGACATGTCTGCATGTGCAGCGTCGCTCCTCCTTTATCCTGACTAATGGCGAGGCGTAGGATGTTGTGTCTATAAGGGAGTCCCGCTGCACTGGGTTATGCTCCACTCAGCTACTGCAGAGTCTGTGTTAGATACTCATTTTCCCTGCGTTTCACCACATCCTGCTTCTCATCCCCTCTCCTTTTTGAGTTTTCACACTTTTTTCCCCCGCACAGCTGCGTTTCACCAGCGGAAACGCGAGAGGATATTCTCACTAAACAATGAGTTGCTCCACATGGCCTTGTCTATTACAGTCAAAGATGGCCACACATTCTTCCCCCTTCAAACATTTAAACACGCAGTACCGCAGCGAACACAAAAACTGTTTTTATAACTTATAATCATTTCACTTATTCACTTTATTAATTTCCTGTTTTCTGTCAGCTCTGTGAAAAGGGAGTTGTTTCATATTTGGCACTTAACATGATAAACTAGGATTCAGTTCAAAACATTATAATTATTTCATTGTGCATATGTTATATAAATGACACATTTCATTGGCTGCTGCAGCTCTGTCTCATTCTATCTTAAACAAATACGACTTTGTTCCTCTTTCTTCTTCTTTTAATAAGACGTTTGTGTCAAACACGTAAACCCTCATTTGTCACATTGATTATCAGCGCTGACAGGTTGCAATAATAATAATAATGTTTCAGTCGTATTCAACAGTTGACTATACACCATCACAGTGCATTTATAGCTCAGTTCCCCTTTATAACTCTGTTTGTGCCCATGTTTCCCTTCAGGATTCAGCTGAACAGTGACTCACTCCTTCCATTATTTTTTTTTTTTTTGCCCTCCCAGAATGCCATGCAGATCGTGGGCTTCATGGAGGACGAGGTACAGTCGGTGCTGGAGCTGGTGGCCGCCGTGCTGAAGCTCGGCAACATCGAGTTCAAGCCCGAGTCGCGCTGTAACGGCACCGACGAGAGCCGCGTCAAAGACAAAAACGGTGGGTCTGGCAGACGGCCCTTTTTTACGACGAATTTCCACCTTTTAATACGAGTGATTCGGCATCACGGTGTAGATGAGAATAAACTGAGCCGTCTTGAAAAGATAAATCAGACAAGCTCGATAACTCTACTCCTTTTTTTTCCATTGCAGTGTTATTCTCATGATACTGCAATGAATTTCACACATAAACCTTTTGGCCCTCATGCTCCAGATGACCTGATGTCGAGCCACTGCCCCCTATTGGCTGCTTTTTACGCTCCACTGCAATCCTGCACACCAAATATTTGTTTTTTTTATGACTTGCGTGACAAGAGCTGTATTTAACAGTCCAACAGCTGTTCTCTTTAGGCACATATTGCATTTACATATTTCCCTCAAGGCCAGTGGATCTACTTGTCATCGTCCTTAATGAAACCTGCAGCACGCTGCTCACTGATTCTTCAAAATGATTTTCTTTATAGTTTCTAACGGTGTGATTACTATACCATCAGTATGTATTTATCATATTATTACAACAGGTTTAAAACTGCAACCCCCTGATAAAATGTTCCAGTTTTGAACCCTGATCACAATCAAGTTGTTTTTTTGTTTTGTTTTTTTCAGATTTGAAGGAGATGTGTGAGCTGCTGGGGATTGAACAATCAGTGCTGGAGAGGGCCTTCAGCTACCGCACAGTAGAGGCTAAGATGGAGAAAGTGTCCACTACCCTGAACGTGTCCCAGGTCAGAGCGAAAGTTACACTTACAGCAGTGTACTTCTGCCCTGCTTGTGTTGACGTTAACACACACACACACACACACACAGTGCATAAAAAGGGCCATTTCTTCCCCCCTTCGACTTCCTTCGCTGGCTGCTGACTCTCATCCATGTCAGTGTTACATGAACACGTCTCCATTATAGATGAGCAGTGAAACTCGAATGTAGGTCATATTTTAGAGGTGAGTGAGTTCACTCAGACTGCTGAAGTCTTAGTGTTAATATAATGTGGATGCTGTAAACACGGGCCCTCCTCCATCCACAAGCACAAGGTGACGACGATGCTTCTCATCGTGGTTGGCCTGTGTTGGTGGTATCATTTAATATTCACTGTGTATGTGATTTGTGAAGGTTGTTTTTATTTTTATTTTTTATATTTTTTTATTTGCTAAAATATTGACTTACTGGAAATTCAAGCAATAACTTATTCCAGAGCCCTGTTATTTTAGGTCTGCAGAAAAGAAGTACACACTTTTAGTTTGGGGGAGAAAAATGAATTGATGCATTTTCTCTTGGTTTTTCACTTTTCACTCAGGAATATTGTGTGTTTACTTAACAGGCCTACTATGCCCGCGATGCCCTTGCCAAAAATCTCTACAGTCGTCTGTTTAGCTGGCTAGTTACTAGGATCAATGAAAGCATAAAGGTAAGCGATGTCCAGGATTTCAATAGTTTTTTTCAGTTGTCAATATTTTTCATGCAAGTTTCATGCAACTGGCAGTACACCACCTATCCTGCTGTATTTCTAATACTGGCGATATTGTTTCCCCTGCAGGCACAAGCTAAAACTCGTCACAAGGTCATGGGTGTGCTGGACATCTATGGCTTTGAGATATTTGAGGTAAGAGAAATGGCAGATCAAACCTTTCTCCTCTTGTTCTGATAAGCCGCAAGGTGAGGACAGAATCTGGCAGCAACAAATATATTTTTTATTTTTATTTTTTATATATATACACATATACATATCGCCCTTTAAAAAGGATTTTGCCCCAGGCTGTTTCTGTGTGTGTGTTAGTGTACCTGTGTGGAGCTTATCAACAAGGACTGTGAGCTGATAAAACCACATTCAGATCAGATTAGTTCAGCTTTATTGCTCCCACAGGTGAAATATAAATATATATATTTTTTGTGGTGAGGTTTTTTTTTTAAACGGACAGAACATCAAGTTATCAATACACATTAAATACACATCCTGTCAAAGACCTTGCACAGTAAACAGTACATCATGGATAGTTTAGCAATGTTGCCAACCGCATAGAAACTAAACAAAACACCAATATTTTGCTATTTGTCATATTGTGTTTAATGTTGCTCTAGGTGCATGTAAATGAGTATGTGCATGAAAACACATGTGAGCGAGTTTTGAGTGCACTGTATACACTAAATGGAGAATGAATAAATGTTCCTTGCCCTGTTGCTTGATGCCTTCAGGTACCCTCCACCACCCCTCCTCATATGTTAATGTCTTTCTCGTATCCCTGCGTGTTCACTCCACTCACTCTCAAAGTCTTTCCTCTCCTCTGACTGTTGTGTTGTGTCTTGGTCACCAGGATGGAGTAAGTAACACCTGCACCAGCCTGTTTGCTGTGCCAGCGTGTGCATGTGCTGTGATCTAAACACTTCTTACAATAAATAAATTCAGGGGCTTCCCGGTGCGCAGCAAAGCCACGCGGCTGAAAAGATGCTAAAGATGCCTTTTTAATCAAGGCATACAACGTTAATGCTAACATCTAATACAACAGCCCCGCAGTAGATCTGAAGGTTATATTGTTTAGCATCTGTTAAACAATTTTTTTAGGGGATGTTGATTTAACTGTGTGGTCAATCTAGATGTTCAATAGTGTATTACTGACGTATTAAATAGATGCATATTAGGCTTTAGATGTTTTGATGGTCAAACCCTAATTAAACAAATTATATAGAGAACAGCACAGATGTCAGTTTATTAACACGTGTGTGATAACTTCATTATGATTACTATATTTATTGTTTGCCATAATAGACATAGAAGATAAATTCTTAGCATTTAGCATTTAAATTAAAAGCATTTAGGTTCTTTGCTCTAACATTTTTTCCTCCAGAAATGTTGATGTTAAATTAAACAAATATTATTATTATTATTATTATTATTATTTTTATTTTTATTTTTTTTTAGAAATGATCCCATTTCCTTGAATGTAGTTTTAGGATGATAACTTTCTTAAGCACAACTGCTGGTCATAAAACGGCACAGTTGTAGCCGATATCTTTTCGGTTTAAAGTACAAGACTCGTCACGTTTCAGCCCGGTGTCTGCTGCCACCCGGGTATACACATGCATCTATATGCTATTGTGTGTGTGTGTGTGTGAGTTTGGGTGAAGGCGATTTTTTTTTTTGTGTGGATTTTTAGTAAAGGGAAATGAGTCGTATTTATGGCGTCACATTTCCTGATCGCTGAAAATCCTTGCTGTGACCTTCACTCTACGAGCTCTTGGACTAAACACGCTACTCTAACCGCCTTAGTGTTCTTAGCAAATAAACGCTAACCTAACCCCCCCCCTCCCTCCACCGCACACATCAAGGCCATCCGCCAAGAAGCACGACTCGCCTATCAATGAGTCATAATTGACGACAATAATAATTGTGTAATGTTTGGGAAGTTAAAAAGGTTTGGTGGTTAACACTCATCAATGTTTAATGAGCTATATGGCCGTTCACAGGAACGTTTTTTCCCTGATAAGGGTTTATCACAAATGTTCATCAGGCTTCATCAGCAAGATTTTACGTTATCAGTTTTTCCACCGTCCAGATGGATTAAATGTGTGTTCAGTAAGTGATGATGTAGCAGGTGGAAAGAACAGAGCTGCAGGTTATAGTTGATTCAAACTTGATTATTACTGATATTCTATTCAGATGTATAATATTTAGAGCTTGCTGTACTTAAGCAGACTTGTAGCAGAAAACGTGTAATTTATGATCCATCGACCGAGATCAGAAATATCAACAGATATGCTAAAATTCTAGTTTTCATTTCACTCACAGAAACACAAAAAAACAACAGAGAGTTCAGGTACCTTCAGGATTCAACCAATTAAGTACCAATAAATGAAACTAAGGAGTTGTTGTTTTTTTTTGGCTGCTTCCACAGGACAACAGCTTCGAGCAGTTCATCATCAACTACTGCAACGAGAAGCTGCAGCAGATCTTTATCGAGCTGACCCTGCGCGAGGAGCAGGAGGAGTATATCAGAGAGGTACGTTTTTTCTACACTCACACGTTCACACGTAGTAGTAGGGCCGGGAGTGCATACTTGGATAAATTGCCTATCGAAGCCGGGCCTGTAGCCCCGGTATCACTCTTTGACCTGCAGCTGTACGTTTACATCGTTCAACATGTCAGCACTCAATTTGTCGCGCTTGACAGTTCATCGTTTTTCAGGCCCCGCGGCGTCATCTCAACCTGGTCGTGTCACTCGACGGTTTAACCCTCTTATGCTGTTTTCACTAAATCCACACACGTTCTCCCTCTTGACCCGAATGCATTTTCGAATTCATATACTTGCAGTTTATTCTCTCTCCATCTCCCCTCTGTGGATTGTCTGCGACGGAAGTGATCCCTCACTCCAGCAAGAGTAAACACCCCCTCCACTCTCCACCCCTTCCTCGATTGTGGGCCTTTAAGCTCTGTTTGTTTTCAGAGCTCTGTGCGTATGAGTGCTGCAGTGGTGACCCCCACACCCCTTTCCTACTTACACCACCACCAATGATATTCCACTTCTGGCCTCTGTCCAGTATACTGCATGGGAAAATACCACAGAGGCCTGAAGAAAGGAGGGAAGGTCCACCAATCAGGAATTTGGCTCATCACCCATCAGTTTAAGCCACACCTTCCCCCCACCCCCGCCTCAAAATATATGTCACGTTGCTTACATCAACTGAAGCCATGTTCCCAAACCCAGTAGGAGTTGTGAATTAGAGGCCTTAAAGGGCTGGATGGAAAATGTTTTCCTCCTCAGAAAGGCTTTATGTTCTGTCCCCGCTCAGAGACACAGAGATGGAGGAGAAAGGAGAATATAACACCAACTCAACAAAGATAAATATGGCCAACAATAAGACTTTTTTATTTTCTATGCACTGAAAAGAATAAAAGAAATTATGTTAATTCATATGAATGTCTCAGGTAAAGTGCTGTTTGTCTAGACTGTATAACTTCAGCTTGTAACAATGCAAGAACTCATTAGGATTTAGTTTAGAGGGAGAAACACACTGGAGATAAACACAGTCATTGTCCCAGCAGACAGACAGACTTTTTGTTTTCTCTTTTCAAAGACAGACTGTAGATGAAACGTGTGTCTTTGTTCTTTAGCGAGACAGCCTCACTAAAAGCCTCTTTGGTGGCTCATTTGGCACATATATGTAGATGTTTTGATAACTGTATAATATTGCAAACGCATCACCAGTGGAATAAATGTCTTTATCATTATTACCACAGAGTCTGACTTGCAATGTAAATAACTTCTTTTTTTGTCTTTTTGTCCTTCTGTGTGATGCGTTGTTCAGACATGTCTGCTGTTTGTTGTTGTTGTTTTTTTTCTTTACTTTTTCTTTCTAAACCATCATGCATTTTTTATTACCTCGAAGAGATTACATCTGTTTGTAAGGAGAGAGGAAACGTAGTGAGCTGTTTCACAACTCTGGACATCATTTGTGGCTTCTTAGTTTCATCACCTTTTTCTTGTCTTTCCTTTATGTGATCAGGTGTTCATAGTTGTGTTACAAGGCACATTCGGTATTATCTCATCAAACACTCACTTTTGCGTGGGTATAGCTGACTATTTCGTTAACTATAGAAAGAAAAGCCATTGTATTTTTGACCTTAATTTCTTTTATTGCAGGACATCGAGTGGACCAACATTGAATACTTCAACAACGCTGTGATCTGCGACCTCATTGAGAATGTAAGTCAGGTTCTCAGTCCCAAGACAGACCGACTTGGCATGAATTCATGAGCCTGGCGATTTCAGGCACATTTCAGTGGTCAAAAGACAATTTAAAATAAGAATAATAATAATAATAATGTTACATGTTCGAGTTCATTATTGAACACTTTTATTACTTTCATGTCACCCAGAACCAAAATGGAATCTTGGCCATGTTGGACGAGGAGTGCCTGAGGCCCGGGACAGTCACTGACGAGACCTTCCTGGACAAGCTGAACACCATCTGTGCTGAGCACCAGCACTTCGAGAGCCGCCGCAGCAAGAATTCAAAGTTTCTCACTGACCACAGCCTGCCGCACAACTGCTTCCGCATCCAGCACTACGCCGGCAAGGTGTGCTGGATAGGAGTCTACAGAAAATGATTACGATTTTTAGATGAAATGTTATATATTTATAAGTATGTACAGTTACAAAGATAATGCAAAAAAGAGATGTAGTTGTATTATGATAGTAATATCCATGATGCAGAAATGAGCATCAGCAAACTGTGGATCATAAAACGAGTGGAGAGAAAATAAATTTTTTTAAGTGTTTTTCTTCTTTGTATCAAGGTGCTGTACCGCGCTGAGGGCTTTGTCGATAAGAACAACGACCTGTTATACCGAGACCTGTCACAAGCCATGTATAAGGCCAACCACGGCCTCATCAAACAGCTGTTCCCTGAAGGCAACCCAGCCAAAGTGAACCTGAAGAGACCACCAACTGCTGGCTTCCAGTTCAAAGCGTCAGTGGGGACACTGATGAGGAACCTGCAGACCAAGAACCCCAACTACATCCGGTAATTTATATAATATACACAGAGCGCGTATCGGTTATTATTGTGTCAGTCCAGGTTTTTGCTAGTATGTTGTCCCATGCAGCCCAGTACAGCGATTACTGATATCCAGTGTTTTAAACTTTGAAGTTTTTCTTCTGATTAAAGATTCAAGACACATTTTCTGTCAATCTAGAATAAGATGGAAAAAACAGTGTCTGGATCAATACAGCAGTCTGACCTCTCACCTTTTTGTTGCCCAGGTGCATCAAGCCCAATGACAAGAAGGCATCCCACATCTTCACCGAGTCTCTGGTCCGCCATCAGGTGCGCTACCTGGGCCTGATGGAGAACGTCCGCGTGCGGCGAGCAGGTTATGCCTTCCGCCAGGCCTACGAGCCCTGCCTGGAGCGCTACAAAATGCTCTGCAAAAGGACCTGGCCCCATTGGAGAGGGCCTGCCAGGTAACGATCACGTTTACTCTGAAGCAGGTTATAAGTTACGGGACAGGCGAGGCGAGCAGAGAAGGTGCCTCGTCACTGGATGGTTGCCAAAACAAATTGCACCTTAAGGTTTTCAGTGAGAAGATGGAAACTGAGAAACACTCCCAGGTGTCTTTTAAGGCACTGAACCTCCAGCTACTCCCAGTAGACTGACTCTGTGACCAGCGTGAATAGGTTGTAGCTGGAGCGGTCAGCTCCCAGGAGGGTTTATGTGGAGCTGCATGAATAAGAGGTTGTTACTGGAAAATAGCTCGGATAAAACTCCCTGGACAAACTAAGACCTATTAGTTGAATCTAAGACTAGTTTTCCCAACAGATGCCTTCATGATTAGAACTCGATTATCACATATACATATTCAGTAATATGCACATGACACATGAGCGTCCTCTTAGCCTCCTCTCAGAAACTAGCAGGTAGATTTTATTTTTTATTTTTTTTCACATACCTCTTGACCAGAACCGGTAGTTCTCTCTGAACCACTGCATGTTGAGACATTTCATTCTTATCTGTCTCCTCCGTTCCGTGTGTTTCATCCACTGTGCTGGTAAAAGCTCTGATTCCTATCTTAGCCATCCATCAGTGCTTTGCGTGGTTTCCTTTCGCTCTCCTCCCACATTTCTCTAGATATTTTGCTTTCTCCTTTTTAATCATTCTTTGTCCATTTCCTAAACTCTTTGTAATGCGTAAATCTATTTAGTGTCTAAATTCTTCTCACTGCTTCAACAGTTTTATGTTGTTTATGATCACTTGAAGTGTGAAGGGTGCCTTAGATGACCTCTTTGACTCCTCTGGCTTCCCGTAGAGAAGGAGTAGAGGTGCTGATGGCCGACCTCCAGGTCTCGGGTGAAGAGTTCTCCTATGGCCGCTCCAAGATCTTCATCAGGAACCCAAGAACGGTACAAAACTACACAATAAAACTCAGATAAACTTTGTATCCCTGACGTTATATGGTGTGTATATATTTTTTTCCCCACTTTTGACACCTGCTGTGTATCCGTGTGAATTCTGGCCCATCAAGCTGCGCAGATTTGAGTGTTTTTGGATGTTTTAAAGGTTGACTCCAGTGTGCTTAACGGCCCTATTTTCTCACAGTAAGATGTTTGTAAAGCAGTGTGGTCTGCACATTGAGCCCCCACTTCAGCAATTAGCATGCAAACCACCACTCAGAAAACACATGGTTTCACTTATCCATCCCATCTAACATGGGAAATGAGCGTTTTTTCACCCGGTGCTTGTAAGCTCTTCAACGGTTCAAGCCTGCAGCATTTGAGTGAACCTTTTTCCCCCTCCACCCTGCAGAAGACCAAACAAAGACAAAGTTTAGAATAACATGATCTCATAGTGGGACAAATTTTTTTTTTTTCCACTCTAATTGCTTTTCTCTGTCTGATCAACTTATCTCCCTTTTTAATATATATGCCAGCTGCAAAAGCACTAAATAAAGCAGATTTTAATCTATATTTCTTTTTTCTGTTAATCCAATGTTGCCACACCTCTTATTTAATCGTTAGCTTTTGAGAAATTCTTGTCAGAAAATGAAGAATAATGAGACCTTTTCTTCATCACGAGACACAACGCTGAGTAAATTCAGGTTCGTGTGCAAAGATTAGATGATTTGTGATATCAAATGACCGTACCCATTTTTTTATTGTCTTGTCGTAAACCAGAGCAGTAAATGGTTTTCACCCTGCAGGAGGAGTTGATTGGACTTTGTTCTTGATATCACTCGATCATTGTTTGCTCTGATTGATTAAAAAAAAAAAAAAAAAAACGTCTATAAAGATAAACTTTGCTTTCCTTATGACAGCATGTTTAAAAAAAAAAGAAGAGAACTGGATTTTTTTGCGCTGTATGTAAGGGTGTGTCGTCTTGTTCTCGTCTCTGCAGCTCTTCTTCTTGGAGGAGAGGAGGAGGCAATGCCTAGAAGACTTGGCCACGCTCATTCAGAAGATCTACCGCGGCTGGAAGTGCCGCAGCCACTTCTTGCTGCTGAAAAAGAGCCAGGTTGTGGTGGCGGCATGGTACCGTCGCTATGCGGTGAGGAAGTAAACCCAAAATAACACACCCAGCATGAACTGACAAATAATTACTAAAAACGTGAAGTAAAACAAGATGTATTAAAAGTTGTTAATATCCTATCTGCTCTTTTTTTTTTTTTTTCATCTCACAGCAACAAAAGAAATACCAGAAGATCAAGAGTGCCACCACCGTGGTGCAGTCCTACACCAGAGGATGGCAGGTTGGTGCATCTCATCTGACGTGTATTCATTACGTTTCTAATAAAACGCTGCAGGCGCCGTGACGTTAAACCCCCCCCCCCGTTTATATTTCCACCAGGCCCGCAAACTCCTGAGAGAGCTGAAATATCAGAAGAGATGCAAAGAGGCGGCGACCACCATCGCAGCCTACTGGCACGGCACCCAGGTAATGATGCATTAAAGTGCAGACGGATATTTAAAAGAGTGAGGCGCTTACCTTGACTTGAGTATCGGCCTGGCTTTGATACAGGCTATTCATGTTGCCTTTGAAGACTTAACAATATTGTCTAAATAGTTCTCCATCTCAAGCAGGGCTCCAGCTAACGGCTCCACTTTATTACCAAAAAAAAAAATGTGTTCCTTTACAAATCTGTGCTTGGTGTTATTTCTGCTGTGCCCCGCCCCCCCCTTTTTTTTTTATATATAAATATTCCTGCCACTTTTGCTGACCACACAACTGCCACTTCTCTTCCCCCCTCTCTCTCTCTGTCTCTCTCTCTATCTCTCCCACTCCTTATTCACTTTCCTCTCTCAATTCCTGTCTCACCTAACGCCCACCACGTCCCGCCAGGCTCGGATGGAGCTGAGACGTCTAAAACAAGAAGCGCGGAATAAACATGCCGTGACAGTAATATGGGCATACTGGCAGGGAACCAAGGTATTTCAACGCAGCTGTAGTGTGTCGCTGTCCCCAGCTGTCTTGTCATCCGTGTTCACCATATCCCATCCCATTTCATAAAAATAAAGTGACTAATAGCGTAGCAGCCCCTCTGAATTAACCCCAATCCTGGTCCTCCTGTTATCCATCCACCGTGAATATTGTTTGTTTCGTTGTCTTGAACGTTTCCAGACTGACAATTTGTAGTTGTTGTTGTTGTTGTTATTATCTTTTGAAAAGGAGCCTAAACGAGATCCTTGAACATGGCTCGCATATTTTGAATTTCTTTGTATTTTGGTTTTTGTTTCTTCTTTTTGTATTCTAATAGCGACACAGCTCATTTTCATTGTATTCTCTAGTCTAGCTCATGCTGAGAAAACTGATATGCTGACAACAAAACTCTTGTGAAGCTCTAGTGAATAAGCACAGAAAAAAAATAACAGATGAAGATGATGATACCATTATTTTATCAGCAGTGACGTTCTCATTTTTAGATTTAGGTTGTTAATAATCAATATTTTATTCCAAGATATCCCGCTGATGAAAACTTTCAATTCTGACTTGATCATAGATAATTGTGTCGTGAAAGACCTTTGCTCTTATTGGTCATTTTTTTATATAGATAATATAATATAATAATAATCTAGCTTGTCCAACCTCAAAAGCATTTATAGAATCAGAAAACCTGAGCACCACTCACCTCGCATGTTGATGTTAAACACACGTTGTCCCGTCCGTTGACATCTTTTGTTGTCTTTCGTCAGTGTTTTTTTTATTTATTTTTTTATTTATTATCCCCACACACCTACTCAACTTAACTCGTCGGGGACAATTAACTTTTGACTTTCATTGAAATTAACCTCCTCCACAACTGCCACCGCTTCTCATCAGGCTCGGAGGGAGCTGCGTCAGCTGAAGGAGGAGGCGAGGAATAAACATGCCGTATCGGTCATTTGGGCCGGCTGGCAGGGCACCAAGGTATTTGGGAAGCCTATTGACTTGACTTGTCGTGACTTGCCGCCTCCATCGACCCCCCCCTCCCTCCCTTTCAACCCCACCCCAAAAAAAAAAAAACCCTCAACACATCCATCAGCCTCCTCAAGCCATTCTAAACATTACATTCATGATGCAAGGCCGTAGCTTTCACATACACTCAGACTGTCGTCCAGCGGATGGAGTTTTACTAGTAGAACCAAAACAGTTGTTATGGCAGGTCTGTGTGCCACATGATATTATAATCTGGGTTATAAAATATATCACATTAAAGATACAGTCTCACACACACACACACATCACACAGGTCTTTTTCCAGGTCATGTTTTGAGTTTTCAGCTTCTTCATCCAAGGTCCATGCATCACCGCTGCATGCTGCCTGCTCTCCCTGCACGACTTGTGTAGTTAATGCATGTTTTCTCTTCGCCTTGCAGTACTGTTTGTCTTTCTTTCTTCTTTATTTTATTTATTTTCTTTTTCTTTTTAGATGGAACTGTTTGGATCCTTTAAGGTGCTGCCTGAGTTGTGACTTTTGCTCTACTCCTGTTTAGTTCCACTAAAAAGCTTTTTAAGTCTGTTTTCCCTTACAGAGGTTCCCCCTTGATTAATGTTCACGTGACCCACAGTGTCATATTCGTATTCTGGAGGCTGCAGTAGAAGAGTTGTACTTCTACATTCTCTTAATGGTCACACGGGGTTTGCGTGCAGTGTGTGCGTGCGTGCGTGTGTTTTGATGTTTGCTCACCTCCAGGCAAAAACAATGTCTCCCTCTTCTTCCTCTCATCTTCTCCTGCTTCATTTTTTTTTCCCCTGCTCCTTGTCTCCTCCCGCCCACCATCTGAACAGGCTCGCAGGGAGCTGAGGAGACTGAAGGAAGAAGCCAGGCGTAAGCATGCTGTCGCTGTGATTTGGGCCTACTGGCAGGGACTCAAGGTACCTACCAGCCCCCACAGCGCAGCCATCACCAAGTCTGCCACCTACTCAACACCCCCCGACCCTCCTCATCCTTCACAACCACCTTACGTACTCGTCTTCGGGAAGCCAGTCTCTGTCTAACGCAGCGATCACACTTAATTCATTCATTAATTCAACACAAACATCCCATAGGTTAAAAACACTGGGAGACTAGTTGGCACATTATTAGTTGATCTATTGCATCAGCAAACCAACACCCTGACTGACATGGCAGAGGCTGTCTGCCTCTTTCTCATCTGTCCTTTTCTTAACGTCTTACTCTGTCCTGTTTATCTGTGCAACTAACCTCATATAAAGCAGCACTGTCTCTTTTTTTTCCAACAGTTTCACCTGTTATTTTTCTGTGTATAAAGTATGCGTGTTTTTGACTTTTGGTGATTATGTGTTTTGCACTGGTCATTTTCTTGCAGTGTTAATTTCTTTCTAATCATTTTAATTGACCACCCCCCCACCTCACAGTGCACCTGTTTACAACAATTAAAGTCAGCATGAAGGTCATGTTTTATAACCTTCAGTGACTTTTCAGTAACGAATCTGGAGCCGCCATTGTTATTTTAATATATTTCAGCAGCTTGGAGTTAACTCTGTCTGTTCCAGGTGTTCGTTGTTTGTGACTAACCAAATGTCCGTGTTGTTCAAGTGTGCCGTTTGTGTATATATCCGTGTATTCTTTTGTTTCTTTCCCCACTTCACATCAAACTAATAGTCGACGACGTGCGTTTGACAGTTAATTTTTTTCACTCGTTTTGCTGTTAACAGGTCCGCAGAGAATACAGAAAATTCTTCAGGGCGAATGCAGGCAAAAAGATCTACGACTTCACCATCCAGAGAATTGTAAGCAGAACTTGAAACATTTGAACGTTTAATCGAATAAATGCAAACGCTGAAAACGATGATGCATGAGCAAAGGAGTAATGTTTTTGTTGTTATATTTTTCTCCTACATTCAAAAAAAATCAAACTAGATTCCCTTGATTATTATTATTTTTATTTTTTTATTTTTTTCTCCTAGATGCAGAAATACTTCCTGGGTCTGAAGAGCAACTTACCCTCCATGTCTCCCATAGACAAGAACTGGCCTTCCAGGTCTTACCTCTTCCTGGATGGAGTCCACACAGAGCTCCGGAGAATCTTCCATCTCTGGAGGGTCGGTCACAAATAACCATTTCATGAATTTTGCAGTAAATATTGTTCGTAGCTGGTAGAATGATGTCAGTGTTTCAGGTATTTCCGATATTAAACTCAGATATAGAACCTCAGGCTGCAACGTCTGCCAGCAGCAGATCCTATCAATAATTGACCAAATGTATACACAGATATAAGATGAGCATCACATGATCCACGGGATACAATAAACACTGGATATGCTAGACAGTACAAGATAAATAATATTAGCGAGAGTCCCCTGTGAACTTTGTCGTTTATGTTTTTCAGTGCAAGAAATACAGGAGCAAATTCACAGAGGAGAAGAAGGCGGTGTATGAGGAGAAGCTGGAGGCAAGTGAGCTCTTCAAGGATAAAAAGGCTCTCTACCCGAGCAGGTACCGTTTCACTGGAGCAGCAGAGTGCTGTTTGTTTTCATGGTACAGGTGTATATGAGTAATATGCAATGGAAATGAGTTTTGTGAGTGTCTTCAATCGGGACTCTTTGTTTTGTCTCAGCGTGAGTCAACCCTTTAAAGGAGATTACCTGGAGATCAGCAAGAACCCCAAATACCAGAAACTCAACAGTGCCGTTGAAGAGAAGGTCCTGATGGCCGATGTGGTCAACAAGATCAACAGAGCCAACGGCAAAGTAAGAAAGATCACACACACACACACACACACACACTTCAATATTAACTTTCTGTTGAATATTAGCTGAAAAGTTAAAAAAAAATTTAAAAACAATCTATGCTGTGATTAAATTATCACCTGCTCTTTAGAGTCTCGCTCCACTTTTCCACACAAGCCTCGTTGAGCACAAAACTATTAAATTGTTACGATGTGTGTTTCACCCATCTGTGCAACAGTCTGATGTTTTTTGACATCTTAACAACTGCCATTATTTCTGCTTCAGCTGTTGAGGTGAGGCACATTTTTCTTTAGACTGACAGCCTGGATTAACAGCATCTGCGCTCTCTCTTTTTTGCAGGGCACAGCTCGGATCTTCCTGCTGACTAAGAAGAGCGTTGTCCTGGCTGACCAGAAGACGGGCCAAGTGAAGGCCAGCGTCCCTCTGCCAGACCTCACTAGTGTGTCGGTCAGCACACAGAGTGATGGCTTCTTTGCTCTCAGACTTAAAGAGGTGAGGGAGACCTGTTGTGATTCATACTTTGTATTATGATTCAGATCGAGTTAAAAGGAATAGACTGACAATTTGTGCATTACAATTTGGGTAATGCGCTAGATGGGAAGATCAATACCTCTCTCCGTGTAAAAAATAGCCGGGGAAGGGATTAGCTGAGCTTAGCGTAAAGATTGGAAACAAAGGTGGAACAGCGAGCCCGGCTCTGTCCAAAGTTCAATAAACATGCCCACCGACACCTCTAAAGCTCACTAATTAACACATATCTGGTTTGTTTAATCTACATTAAACATTAGAGTGTTTTTTTTAATCTTCCCAATCTACTTAGTAATGTTGTTAAATGGTCGATTGTGCTTGTATGTTATTAGTTATTTAAATATCCATGAATACTGAATTAAAAAAAGTTATTTTTGCTGTAGGGGTCAGCCTCAGCCATCAAAGGAGACTTCTTACTCAGCAGCGAGCATCTGATTGAGATCATCACCAAAATCCACCACATCGGCTCCACCACCGCAGAGAGGGAGCAGCTCAACATCGACATCTCAGACGAGTAAGAGAGCAGGCAGCAGAGTTTCACCCCAGTTTTCAGGTTTAAAAGATGGGTTGTGTTTTTATTTTTTATTTTTTAATGATGTTTCTGTGTTACAGGTTCCTGGTGCAGTTCAAGCAGGACAAAGTATGCGTTAAATTCATTCAGGGAGTCGCCAAGAACGGCAACAGCGCGTCCTGCAAGCGCAAGAACAACCGCCTGCTGGAGGTGTCGGTTCCCTCTACAGCATAAGGGGCCGTCCCCGCTCAACTCTTCTCCAGTGCTGTTCTCCAACCGCCGCTCACTCCAAAAACTCTGTTCCCAAGAAACCATCACCTCTATGCTCACAATGGGCCCCTGTCACAGTACAGTTATTTGAGCTTGTTAAGTTGTGTTTTTTTTTTTTTTTCCCTTCAGTCTCTTCTTATCAAAGTTTCCATGGCACCACCTTTTTTTTTTGGCAAAGAAAGCCCTTATCTGGGTTGCATGCCACAGGAATTTGGCGAAATATTTCACTGGTGTTTTTGTAAAAACTGGGCTAAAGAGTTAAAGGATGGATGGAAAAAAAAAAAAAAAAAAAAATCTTGTTGGAGATTTCTGTATACCAATGGTGATGTTGATAATGATTGTTCTGCCTGTAGTCTTTTGAGATAAAGTAATATTAAGAACCTTTGTGACAAGCTTTTGGCCTCAACTGGCCTCGACTCGCTCATTTTTAAGCAGCTCCGTCTTAAAATGCGCGATGGACGAGGAACTTTTGGGCTTTGCTTGTCTTCAGTTAGTGTCTCTTAAAAGAACTTAAAATACTGCACTTGTTTTCACCTCGGTGTAACCAAAAGAATTTGATTGTATGTTGTATTATTATTTTCTATATATATTTTTTTTCTGACAATAAAAAAAAACAAAACAAAAAAAGCACAGCGGGCAGTTGAGAAGTCAAATGTAATTCGCTAGATATTTGTTTAAACCACTTTTTTTTTGTATCCACAATTCCTATGTGCCATTGAACAGGTCACATGACTTGTCACATATCAGTGTACAAATACAGACATAGAGAAACCCTATAAGGTGATAACTGTTATTGACAATATAATTGCCAACAGATCTCTTTGAAAAGGGAGGGCGCGTAACAACCTGTTAGTGGGAGACTCTTGTCATCTTTGACAGCACTGCACGTGATCAATTTCCATTTTTATCCCTACTAGCACAGTACAGTACAGTTTGTGACCATTTGCAAGCTTTATTTAATCTACAAAGAGCTATTGTAAACTAAATCTGATGGCCCTCTTGCATTATGTTGGACTTGACTAAGGATACTGACAAAGCCAGTGCAGACATTGCAGTGGAAGTATACCCGAACAAGGTACCCAGACAAGGTTTCACTTTCTCTGGTGCAAAAAACGAAACCCTTGACATTAATATTTCTTTTGCGTGCAATAAATAATTTTTTTGTTGTTGTTTATTTTTCTCTATTATTCGTTTCCCATAGCAGAATCCCCTTCAAAAGCTGTACATAGACTCTCGGCTGTAACCCTGGCATGAACAAAGGGGGTTTCTTTTGTATCCTAACTTTAAAGGCTGTGTTCGTGAAATAGCTGGGGGGGTTTTTTGCCACTGCAGCTTGAGCTATTATAGTGTTTGACTCACTCTGACCTAATGTGTACTTTTTTTTTTTTTTTTTTTTGTGTCAAGGGAGAAAGGCCAAATATTAAGCACACGATGACCAGAGATATTTTTGATGAGCAGTTAGAGCTTTTCCACCGTTCACGTAACTTCGGTTTATATTTACACACAAACTGAAGCAACATTGCGTTTATATTTTCAGGTATGTTGACTATAATCTTTATGTGGATGTACTGGTAGTTTGTACTGATTTCTAAGTCAAGCAGTGGTTTCTCTGAGGGAATAACACTCGGTCCGACATATTTTGGCTTGTGGGTTGTTGTTTTTTTTGTATTTTTTAATGTCTCATACGACATGGGGACATCAGTTGTTCCTGTCCCTTTTAACAGGGAACAACTGAGCTTAACGCCAGTTTCGATGTATTTGTCCCCTTGCTTCTGCACAGTATAAGTGCAGTTTTGCTAAGGGCATGACATCTTCCTCCTCTCTCTCCTCCTCCTCTTCTGTGTTTTGTATTTGAACAATGGTTAGATCTGCAAAATGATGTCTGCATTCTTGTGTGCCTAATGTAAACCTGTGCTGAGACACAACATGGAAATGTTTCAATAGAACTCAATGTAACATTTACAAGTAATCTTTTTTTTTTTTTTTTAAATTAAATAAAGATCAGTAATAAATAAATGTTATTGTGGGATATTGTGACCTTCTTTGCATTATTATTTTGTTGTTATACTGTTTATTTCTTGGTTATTGACACTTGCCAGCGCATTCTTCGTGCACAAAGCCTCTTGAACAGCCTTTTAATGTAACCTACAATGAACAAGCAACAGTCTAAATCAACCACATAGTACAACAGGTTATTAAATCTCACATTCCTGAGAGGGCCTTGGTTGGTATTTATCAGCGCTATCAACAGGGGGAGGGGGGGGTTGACTGGGACTGAACAGTCTTATGGGTGTTAGTTGCATCGGGGTTGGGCAGCCAGGCCTTGTAGTCAAGCAGCTGGCCAGATGTTTTCCATCACATCTGGGGAGAGCTGTCCTGGGTTAAATTCCGCGGCTTGGGGAGCGCTGCCGGCAACAGGTCTCCAGGGAGCAGACCTCAGATTGAGCCCAGAGTGGTAAAAATAGCATACCATTTTGGGCTGCCCAGTACCCGGTTCCCACCACTCTGCAGGCTGGGAACAGAAGGAGGAGTCTCAGCTTCCCTGTGGATATTCAACCCTCAGTGGGAGTGCAATGGAATTATACAACGTACAATCCCATCTCCTGCAAAGCAAAAGCAACACACCAGGAAGTCTGGATCCTCGAGCGACTTCTGGAGGTCCTCGTTGCAAAATAAAGAATATTATAATAGCGTTCCTTCCTCAACATGATGTACCACCGTTTTAGGTTTGACAGGGACATAGTTTCATAGTGATATTAACTTGATTCTCATGATAGGTGAACATGTGTATCATCTCAGAGCAAGGGGGTGGGAAGGTAGAATCACAGTTTTCCCACAGATTTGGGGGTCTTTGGCGACATCACATGGATTTTAAATGTCATTACAACTTAAAAAAAAAAAAAAGCAAGGATGATGCACAACAGGTAAATTCTTATTTTGATAGATTATTAAAATGAGAATTTAATAACAGCAAGCAATTCCTTTAATTTGATAATATGATACTGGATTTAATACCTAAATGTCTACATAAACACTTAAAACATACTCAATATTCTTTTATATATATAAATATATATATTTTAGATATGCAACAGTGTTCACTTCTAACTAACATACAGTGTTACATGTAAACATGTATTACAATGAAAACCACACACATGTCAAAGCATGAGTAAAATGAGATAAAAGAAGTGTCTGCCCGCCCCTGCGTGTGACCTGTAGACCTGTTAAAAAAGTCACTGCCTGGGGATAAAAGCTGCCTTTGAAAGTGCTGTGTGTCTTGATGTTGTGATAGTGCTTCCCAGATAGCAGCAGTGGAGATAGACGGCGGCCTGGAAAGAGTGAGTGACTGAGGGTGATAATAGCTTGCGCTCTGTTCCTGCACACTTTGTGGCATGGATCTCCTGCAGCTATGGTTGACTGGGCTGATTGCTATCTATTTTAGACGTGCTTTGTAAAGTTACCTCATGTTAAACACACACACACACATGTTTTTGTACTCATAAATGGTGACTGGAGCGTGGGTGGCCCTATTATTCCTAAAAAATCACTAATCATCTATTTGGTTTTAAACACAGCTTGTTGTCTCAGTCATATAAAAAGCTAAAATAAATACTTAATCACAGCTTGAACAGTCAGGTATTGTTTTTTTATACATTTTTATAAAACTAAACTGTCTTATATCTTTATTCTTTAAAATCCAAACCAGGCCAGATATAACTTGACACTGGCCCCCAGTAAAAATGTGACGTATGTGTGTAATTATATAGCCTAGACACTAGAGGCCAGTCAGATCCAGCTTGTGGAGCCGGCAGTAACTTCCCTTAAGAAGCATTGATTTTCATAATCTGAAAGGAGGAAACTTGGAGGCCCACCGGTCGTTAGTCGTATCGGTCATGACGCTTTTGCTTTTGTTAATATAATTTAGGTGTATATAATGTTGATGTTTCAAGTCTTAATGTATTAACATTTTATATTCCCAGAAGAGGCTTTTACTACTCACACTTCCTCCTACAACTACCGCGGCTGCAGAAGGCTGCCAAGGAGAACCAAAATAAACCAAATTATGTTAAAACTAGGAGGCTGCCATTTTTATGCCCTTGGACCATTACATCAGCCTTCACAGAGTCCTGAAATTTATTGCTGGCTACAGTCAATAAGATCAAAGTGCAGTGAAAAGTAATGAATCTCTGAATTCAACCTGAACCAGCTTCACCCCACCTTTCTCCCAACATTTAATTTGATGTTGCATATTATTATTATTACAGATGAAATCTTCACGAGGAACCTTTTCTTCATAAAGTAACTTTATTGTTGTAATTTGATTTGCATATTTTTTCTGCTGCTTTTTCGGGACAGACATTTCTGAACTGACAGTGCTCCCAAGACATCTATCCAGACGCCATATGGTTTGTTAAGTATATTAATATTCATCATCAAAAAACAATTATACGTATCATCTTTAACGATATCTCCCCATTACGGTAAAAAAAAGAAACATTTTTGCACCCAAATTGGGTGTTTTGCATGGCAGCATTTAAATGCTACAAACACCTCCTATGTGAGCTGGAAGTTAGTTAAACGTATTGACTGACTGTATTGAGCTGTCAAGGCTGATTTCATTATTGAGTTTAGGATGTAGATGTCAACACACTGGCCACCAGCCGAGTGATTTACTTTGGCATAAATCTATGCTGTGATTTAAATGAAAGCACCCCTCATGACCAGAAACAGACTATCTGTCACTTGTGGAAAATTCATTTCTTTCACCTTCGGTGTAGGATTAATAAGATGAATGTCTAGTTTTGAAGGTCACCTTGCAGGTCATTCGATTTGAAGTTTTATTAAGATATTTGTGGATTTTTTATTTTTTTGGATGGCGAATGCTCATTTTTATCTTTTCTTGCTCATACGATGTATTGTTGCTTTTTTGATATAACATGAACGACACAGTGTCTTCATGTGGCCATCAACTAGACAAGAAGAATACATAAAGTTAGGGGGGAAATGAGGGCAGACAGTATTACCGCCCCTGGCTGTGTGTCAGGCAGTCTGGAGGGAGGGACAGGGGGGCTGGAAGAGGTCTGATTAATGATTGTTACTGGGTGGTGGAGAGTTTGTGTCCCCACTCACCCTCGTGTCACCAGCACACTCAATGGCTTCATCAATTTGTAGCCATTATCACGTCAATAGGCAAGAATGGTGGGAGGAGGGGAGTTAAGGATTGAGTGGGAAAATGAGCTTCTGCTGCACCATCTGTGGAGAACTGGACGTGGTTGAAGCAAGATGTGGTCACTTTGTCAAGTCCCCAGTCTGTCTACGTGCTGCACAAAGTAGTGGAAATCTCGCTGTGTTGAATGTGGCTAAATCAAATCAAATCCAACGTAAATGATGTTACATTATACATTGCCACCTGACAAAAAAAAGCTTACTTTACCTGATATATATAAAATGCCAAATATTGTGACAACATAAGCTATATGCTTAATTTAGTTGTAAGACACCAGCAGCTTTTAAAACTTTATAAATCTCATCCACTATAATAAAATTTGAATTAATCGATTAAGAGGACTAAATCTAATACATGTTGTCATACGTTTAAGGGTTTTTTTTTAAAGGTGCATTGAGCTAAATGATAATGTCAGTATGCTAACATGAATTGAATAATACTATAGTCACAATCACTATGCTCAGTGTCTTTTAGTGAGTATGTGTTTCTGTGTGTGAACACAAGCAGCTGTGCGGCTGATATGAATAAGTAAATAGCTGCACACACATCATTAGGAGCTTATTTACAGACATTTAGGCAGGAGCTTGTATCTCCACACACACACACACACACACACACGCACACACACGTGACACTCCAGACCTGAGAATCTGTTAAAATAAAGTTGTCAGGTATTTCTATTACCATCAACTTCCTCTTTCATTTCTGCTGCTCTCCACTCCCTGCTCATTACATCTTATTGTGGTTAAAGCCTGTAAAAAGTCAGAATTTATGATCTTTTACTCACTGTCTTTAATCCACCGCTAACCCCGAGGCTTTTTTATCCTCTTTTCACGCTACCGTGCAAGAATCCCCAAAATTTGTATCGGGGCTAACCCTTCCCCACAACAGACTCAAACTGGACTATAAATCACGGCTCTGCAGCGTGTAAAACTTTCTTTTTGAACTCAGAGGTTCACAGTCGTCAGGTTTATTTTTCGGCTGTGTAAAATGACTTTTTAACTACAGTGAGTCCAGAGAAAGCTCAGAGAGAGTGAGAGTGAGAGTAGGCCTATAGGTTAATGTTTTTTCATTAACAAGTTCATGTGACCTCTAATGAATTTTAATTGGCTCAGCGACTGGTTTGTCTTTTGCATTTTAGTGTAACTAATTAATTTGTTCAGACAAGCAACATCTGGGGTGAGGGCAAAAAAAAAAAAAGAAGCAAAGGCGAGGTTGAAGACATTGGCAGAAGGTAGAGTAAAACAAGACCGAGAGAAGGTGCAAAGTAAAGGCAAGGGGGGGGGGGGGGGGGGGGGGGGGGGGGGCTCAATTAGGGAAATGAAATCTCCTCTTCATTGTGGGACAAACATACATCAAGCAGTGACAGCCCCTCCTCTAAGGCTGTCAGTCCCGTCTCTGTCAAAACGACCAATTAAAGCAAAGCTAATTCCCCTGTTAACCCCTAGATAGCCCCTCTCTAACACAACCTCCTCTCTGGAAACAAGAAGGCACAGAAAACATGCTGCGTACAGGCACATGCACGCATGTTCAGCACACAGTAAAGTTCACAAAAGTTCATTTGGGAGTGTGTTACTCAAAGACGTGCTTCTTAGGCCAGAACTCAACTTGTTCATATTATATATTTCCTTTTTGGCTTGCATTTGGTTATAGTGCATGTATAGGACACACGCGCCACGGGACGAACATGTTATTGTAGTGACTATATGTCACCAATATAAAAGTGGATGAGAGATGAGAGCCTCTTTTATCTGAATTGCTTTGATGCCATACATCACCATGCAAGTCATTTAAATACACACTTAACATAGCCCCATAGACTTCTATGCAGTGACTGCTAGAAACCTGTGATCGACAAACGTTGCAAACTTTTCCATATAATTCTCCTCATTTTAATAGTAAGTGTGCTTTTTATCTGATTTAATCAGGTGCCGGAGTAACAAGAGGAGGAGCGGAGACATAAAAGCCAGACAGGAGAGGTGATATGACTGTGTCAGGTAAGGTGGTGGTAAAGAGTTATGCGTTTCCCTTCATCCCCTAACCCTAAACCCTTTCACACACACACACACACACACACACACACACACACGCAACTGATCTGATTAAACCCAGCAAACATCATGAATTGGTGGGAGTGTCCGTGGACCACAAGGCTAATTGAACTGTCTCCACTCGGACAGGATGGAGAGAATGATGAGGACTAGATTAAAACACGCAGGAGTGATAGAAGTCATAGAAAGATGCGTACACAGAAAGAAAAGGAGGAGGGGAGCATGTCCGAAACATAGGTACCGGAAGCAAAATGGATGAAATGCTGCATGATTTCCCTTTACCATCTTTTATCTCTCCAATGTTTGGATTTTATTGGGTGGTCAATGCACCACGTTGGTCCAGAATTGTGAAAATTTTTCTCGATATCGGGTGTATCGCCATGAGATTTGATGCAGATATTTAATGTCCCCCAGAGGAAGAATCCTTATTTTATTTATTTATTTGGTACATTTGGATATTCATGTTCCCCAAAGGATGATTTGTAATAACTTTGGTGATCACCTGACCTTTCCTTCCTATAGAGCCATTACCAAAATTTCTGTTTGTCCAATACTTCAGTTTATGGCTAAAATACCTGCAAAATCTGCTCCCACAAAATATCTACAACTTTAAAAGTATGTCTTTTTTTTTACCTTTTCAGTTTCTCTCCAACAGCATGGTGTAGCAATTTCTATGCACTGCCTTGTCACAGTATACATAATATACATAATGGTTGCTTTGTGCTTCCTGAAGAAGATATTTCTCTGAATTGCTTTTCCACAATAAAAATGATTGAAGTTGTTGTCCTGATTTTTGGCCTGAAAACTCCTGTATGACTGAAGCACCGACATCTGTTATGTGTTTAATTATGTACATATGAAAGTTAACTTCTCAACTGTCAAAACAACATGATTTTTTTATTTTTTTTATTTTATTTTTTCAGTAAAGTTTATACTTGTTTACAGCCATTTTGTATGAACATATTTGGGCAATAAGAGTCATGGGATCCTGACTCTGCAGAGCAGTCTGGGTGTCCCACAGAGCAACAGATGTTTAACTACTCTCTGCCGCCACCACTCTGCTGCTCCGTCGCTGCCCCTTTCTTTGTGTGTTAAACAGCTCTACGTGTGTCTGTCTCCTCCTCTCCTGTCTCCTCCTCTCATTCACAGACCTCTGTTTAGGACTAATTAGCTATGTGCTCTCCTCTCCTCTCCTTTCCTCCTCCTGCTCCCCCCTTCTTCCACTTCTACCCTGAGGTCTCGTTTCATTGTGCTGTCATCTCACTGTTTACTGTGCTAAGTAATAATCATCCAGTTTCAGCTCTCCTCCTCTTCTCCTCCTCCGCTCCTCCCTTCTTGTCCTCCTCATTATGTCCCCGTCTCAGTTGTGACGGCCGTCATTAATCAACTCATTTTAAACAAAGTTGAACCTTGCAACCCTGAACACCCACCCCTGCTCAACCAGGAAGTATTCTATTCCCCCACAGTCCATTAGTCCAATCAGAGCAAACCTAGGGCATGACAATAGAGACAACAATAGAAACCAAAAGCAGATATTAGACTAGATTCCACAATAGGACTCTGCAGACAGCAGGAGAACAACAGGCCTCATTATACTCTATCTGCTGGGGATTTTCTTCTTCTGCCCAAAATGAAAATACAAATCAGATTTTCACTACATGATTATTGTGGCCAAAAGAATTCACACTATATAAATTTGAAGATAATAATAATAATAACAATAATGCTAGCAGTCAAATTCATCCTTAACATTGTTTATTGGTTGTTTTCTATCTTTTTTTTTTTTGGCAAAGCATGAGTTCAGGGAGGTGGAGGGAGAATCTGAAATGATTGTTTACATGATATTATCATATGATATCAATATTCAATTTAAAAAATATATCAAATCGGTTATTGTCAATACTGTTATACTGTGACATCCTAGCTAGGAGAAGTACATCAGATCATAAAATCTTTCTTTGACTAAATCCTCTGACACACAGGAGTTGATTGCTTTTATGGTTTCCGTTTAGATTACCACTTATCACTTTTATATTTTCCTTTTTTATATTATGATGTTATGGTGTTTTATTTCATTTTATATCGTTTACAATTTAATTGTGCTTTTTTTTTTTTTTTTAGTATCATCATTTTAGTACACACTTCCATATATTTTGCACTTTCATGATTTAAAATAGTGTTGTTTCTTGGCCTATCACCTCACTATTGGCACCATGCAGGGATGTTGTAACCTCTTCGCCTCTTAACTATGGTGATTTGACAGACATCGCCCACTGGCTTAACCTCTTTGCCATTTGTATATGAATAGAGGCAACATGAATGGTTCTTTTACAGCTCAGGGTTGAGAGAAGCTATAGGCTGAGTAGTTGTTTTGTGTCTTCCGGGTTTGCTCTTGTCTGTTTCGCCTCTGTATATGGTTCTATATATATATATGTGTGTGTGTGTGTGTGTGTGTGAGTGCCTGTGCATGCATGCAGATATGTGTGTGTCTGCTTTTACTGCTTCTTTATAAGGTAGGTGTACTGCAAAAGTGGCCACCAGGAAAAAAGGCGATAAAAGGTGCTATGCATTAAGAAAAAAGGGAAACAGCAATGATTCAATTTAGAAGATTTTCAAATTAAAATTTCACATTTTGCTATATTTAGTGCTAAGTTGTTTTGTGGACCTTTGCTCAAAAATTACTGATTGCATGCTAACATTTACCGATTACAAAGCTCCCAGTCTGATGTTTCTGCACCCATTTCTTCTAAATATCTTTTTTCTTTTGACCCCTCTGTGGTCTAGACACACCTGAATAGTCCAATAGGTAATATGTTTTTTTTTTTGTGTTCATAGGGATGATTGATGATAAAACCTGTAAATTAGTAACTCCTGTGAAACCAAAACCAAGAACATCAAAGCCTCTCGATGTATGTCTGCGTGGGTCAAATGAGGCAGATTTTATCAGTTTTTATGGAGTCTATCTGTATTTATGGTTCATGCAGTCAGTACACTACAGCTATACCATTACAGTAACACAACAATTTAGAAGATTATTCCAGTGTTTTATGCAACTGACCACGACAAAATCATCGATGCTGAAAACATATTGTTATTAAGTCTACGCTTGTCAATACATAAACATTTTGGAGACTATATGTGTTACCGTTCAATGCTTATCAATGCAAGAAAAGTGTCACAAAAGGTTTGTCCTGCTGCAAAAAAAAAAATCTGTATTGTCCTGGTCAAAATATATTTTGTCACAGCTAACTAGCTTTTGCTAAAGCTATATTTGCCTAGCGTCATTTTTTTTTTCTCCGTCAATGAAAATTATCCATTTTTATGCACCCACATCTTGTTAATTCAGTTTGTTATTCCACAAGTAGCTAAATTAAATAATGATGAAGGATAAAAATTTAAAAAAGCTAAAGTTTTGCTAAAATAACAAGCAGAATATCAGTAGCGCTGTAGTGTTAATGTATTACCGGTATTTTGATTTCAATAGAAGTAATCGATGGATGACAGAACTATAACAAGAACATCTGGACTGTAAATAATCAAAATAATGTTCATTTTTCACTAAACAAAGTTGTTAAAAAAATATAGTTTTTGAAATCCTTGATGATAATTAAAAGGCATCTTTAGAGGACATTTTTCTATCTGTTACATCTATCTGTAAACGGCCTGAAATCTTTTTTTTTCCTCAACTTCACTGCATCTGTATGCCTTTGTATGACCGTATGACTTGTTTTCTTCTCTTTTCACCTTGAATCAATAAGATTAAGTGCTATAACACACTTTTCTGACACTGAAAGCTCTACAATAGACTCTAGTTTTATGTCCTCATCCTGGTTTAGTAAATGCTGCTGGAGATGAAAGGATGCTGTTAATGAACAATGTTTCCATTTTAATCATACAGCAGATAGACCAACGTCATACATCTGATTATTATGCCCTCCGACCAGAGTATATTACTGTACAAAGTGTCAAGTGTCGACTGCTATCTGTTCATGGATAGATAAATGCTATGTACAGAGGTTATATGAAAACAATGGCTCTTTGGTCAAGTGTAATTAACAGGGCAATCTAATGACTATAAACGCCAATTCCATTATAATACCAAACATTATATCTCACTAGTGTGAAAGATCAAAACCTGTTGCCGAACCTTATCTCAAACGATAGTGATGTTGATAGTGACAGAATTGATATTTGCGCTCGGCTATCGTTGTCAAGATATATATATATATATATATAAATATATAAATATATATGTTCTTCTCCCTTATCTTCCAGAAGAATAGATCACAGAGTGTTAATTTTTTTACAGCTGGGTTTTACAATGTCATTTCTATCCCAGTACGCCACACACACTATTGTTTGATTATCAGTGACAATGACAGAAGATTACCTAATCATTAATAAATAATGTATTATATTATAAGTAAGTAATATAATAGGTACTGTTTAAAAAATCTGATAACAGTTAATTTCCAATTAAATCACGTCTTACTGCTAAATAACAGAAGAAGGAAAATAAAAAATAAAAAACTTGTTGTTTTGTGGACTTTTCCTCAAAAATTACCACATGCAGATTTTCTTGCTTTCTGTTTACTATGTACTGTATTGTTTCCATTTTTTCATAATAGATACTGATTGACATAGTTTGCTGCAGCATGCTAACATTTACCGATTGACTAAACTGTCCATATTACAAAGCACCCAGTCTGATGTTTCTGCACCTATTTCTTCTAAATATCTTTTTTTCTTTTGACCCCTCTGTGGTCTAGACACACCTGAATAGTCCAATAGGTAATATGTTTTTTTTTTGTGTTCATAGGGATGATTGATGATAAAACCTGTAAATTAGTAACTCCTGTGAAACCAAAACCAAGAACATCAAAGCCTCTCGATGTATGTCTGCGTGGGTCAAATGAGGCAGATTTTATCAGTTTTTTATGGAGTCTATCTGTATTTATGAGTTTTGTCACTCTAAGTCGGTGTGGTTCATGCAGTCAGTACACTACAGCTATACCATAACACATTAAAACCTTATACACACACACATGCCTGCACACACACACACACACACAGAGACACACACGTATACTGTATGTACACATTGGCTGTTTAGTTTATGTTGGGTAGTTCAGCAGGTGTTGGTGTGTTTGTCTTTGTTCGTTTTCCCAGACTTGATGATTGTCTCTTATCAGTCCCATAAGAACTGTCACCACTGGTTGAACTCACAGATGGACATAGATGCAGAACGTAAGTATAGCATGAAGATGTTTCCTTCAAAGCTGGGTTTAGATTCTGTTATAATACAGTATTATATCAAACATACTGCTGCAGTCATTAGGTTTCATTAGGTTTTATATATGCTGCCACATGCACATGTCCGACTACCTTTTTTCCTGTGATGATTGTATATTACAGAGGGGGAAATAAACACTTTACAGGCTTCTGTGTCACCTGTCCACACATTGTTGGCGGCTCCGGTTTGAAGAGGAAGACAATGAGTTCGTAGTTCAGTGTTCGTTTATTGTCCTGTTATCTGCTCTATGGTGTGGTGATGACGAATAATCATCGCAGCAACTACTGATATCTGGGTTGGGTTTATTTTTTCAATCTTAACAGGCCATAAAGTTTAATGAAAAGAGTTTGTTGTAAAATGATGGGTTTTGTCATCTGGTTTACAGTAATTATGCCAATAAACTGTGTGGGTGTGTGTGTGTTCCTCTGTATATGTGTGTGTGTGTGTGTGTATGTAATACAGTGTGTGCCTGCAAGACAGTGTGTGTGTGTGTGTGTGTGTGTGTGTGTGTGAGAAAGGTACACCTCAATCACACCTGAAACAGGGAGAGGTCAAACTGTCAGACAGATAACAGACAAACTCAGACAGACACACTGTCAGAATGAAAGAAAGAAAGTCACACACACACACACACACACACACACACACACACCTTATTTTCATATGTGAATAAAATGAATGGATAGATCACCACATAAAATCCTTATAAATCCTTAAAACGTTGCTATATTTTATAGCATTTGTCTAGAATCAAACATAAAGCCGACACACACACACAGTGCATGGATGCCTACAATTAACCCTTTAAAAGAAAGAGCACGTCTATACCGGCCCCTGAGCTGCAGGGCTTTGACCAATCACAGCGCAGCAGGACTGTATCGCGCTATTGGGCGCGAGTAATTTTCAGCTCACTGTTAAAGTGGATGAAGTGGGGTTTTTTTTAGGTTTTTTTTTTTTACAAGTGGAGTGTGTCAGATTGAAGAAATTTCTCCAGAGAGGAGGAGTGACAACAGAGCTGCTGAGTCTACATACCGTGTTTAACAATTAGAGACCACTTTCACAGGGAGACTTTATTTTGTTAGGTTTAAGTTGAAATATTGAATATAAGGAATTGAAAAAGTACAGGAGGTCACTTCCATACGATTTTTTGACAATCTGGTGTTCATCGTGCATTTCGTGGACAGAATGACTACCACCATGGAGAAATCCAAAAACTTTCGCATTGATGCGTTACTGGCTCATGGAGTGGAGCAGAGGACTGACAGCGACGGTGCCTCCTCCGAGTTGTATTACAGCAGGAGTCCCAGCAACAGTCCGATGTCGAGCCGTGGCTCCCAGACTCCCTCTCCTCACCAAAACCCAACTAATATATCTCAGGTCCAGCCAGGATTTCTCTCCAAGTCCCCCCTCTTCAACTTGTCCCCGTCAGGATTCACTGCTCTGCACCAGGGAGGGTTCCTTGGAATGCACCCGAGATCCGTGTACCCTCTGGCGGCTCTCGGTGGCCAGCACCCCTCCTTCCTCTATCCCGGCTTCACGCAGTATGTCACGCCGTACCCGGAGCAGCTGAAGGGGGCCACTATGGCCGGGGCGATCCCGGTGGAGCCCTGGATCAGAGCCGGGATGATGATACCCAGAATCGGAGAGTTTGGAGGTGAGATATCTCGAGTAGCCTAATAATAATAATAATAAAATATAAAATACTAACAAAAAAAAAAAAAAACTTTTACCAAACTGCAACCAAAACCAGAACCAAAATGCATGATATTTATCTACTACTGAATTTATGGATTAAAGTTTATCATGATATGAACGTAAAGGTCACAATTTACTGTGCTTCAAAAACGTTTGCAGGATGTGTAATATTACATGATGATATTTAAATGTTAAAATATTTCTAAAAATTAAAATTTATTAAAAATTATTTCATTTAATTTAAGTAATTTATTCAAGAATGACACTGGGCTTATGGCCTAATTGGTAAAATAAAAAAAAAATGTTTTATTTACGGTTATAAGCGAATTTACGCACAAACCTTTAAGAAAAAAAAAAAAAAAATCTAGGACCTGTATACCAGACTATTATTATTAATATGTGGATCATATACCATATCACAAATTTCATTTTTTAATTTATCTTTTAATTTATCAATCTATTTCGACACATTTTTTTTCCTCCAGGGTTTTAGGCCCTCCTAACGTCTGTATTTAGGGATTTACTTTTTATTTTATTTTATTTATTTAAAGAGACATTGTGACATTGGGATGTTGTCGCTTAAGGATAAATTATCAAATATAAAACAGTGGGCAGCATTTACAGTTCAGGTAACACCTGAAAGAGACGTGCTACTAAATCAGCTGATAACATTTACAGTGTGTTCATTAAGATAATGGACCACTGTGACGTTTTATTGCCTCTCCAAAGTAATATCCTCTCACACGTCCTCACATCAAGGCAATAAATGTTAACGGACATAAACTGCAAAATATACAAGCAGGTATTTCTTTTACTCACAGGCCTGTATAAGTTGAAATAATCTAACAGTGTATAGTATGGAGCTTTTTGAATGAAAAGAATACAAATGTGAATAGTAACAAATACATACAAAAATTCACAAAAACATCACTCTCTGTTTGTCTCTACCTGTTCCCTTTTGCTCTTTTTCCTTTCTCAGGCCCGGCTCAAGCAGGTTACTTGGGGAAGTGTCGGAGGCCCAGGACGGCTTTCACCAGCCAGCAGCTGATGGAATTAGAAAACCAGTTCAAGGTCAACAAATATCTGTCCAGGCCGAAACGCTTCGAGGTGGCCACTGCACTCATGCTGACCGAGACTCAGGTAAGATTGTATAAGTGAATTGTGATGCATTGCATTAATTGTATCAGTATAGGATTTTTCCTTTCTTTTCATGCCATCATTGTCCTTCCCATTTTGTCAAGCTATGTGTGGAATTCATGCTGCGTGGTATCTTTGTGTGAAGTGTGAATTGTTGTAATTCAGTACAGATGCAGGACTGGCTAACCTCTTAGAGGCCTGCAGCATACATTTCTTTGTACACTTACTTTTTGTGCTAAAAAAAAAAAAAACTACTCATCAATAATAATTTAGAAAATGTGTGTTTAATGCACTGCAGCCCTTTACCATATCCATATAATGCTTAAAGGCACTCATTTGATCGTCTTTGTTCGACATACAGTCATGATAATACTTTTTTTAGATGTGAAATCTAAATGAGTCTGTAAAAAAAAAATGACGAGAAGAGGATCAAATTACAACTTTTGGTTGTTATTTACTGTGGTTTTGAGATGAAGGGACTTTTATTAATTCAAACACATTACTTTTATATGTTATCATAACTTAGAGCACCACAAATAAAATGCAGTTCTCTGAAGGAAGAAGATAATTTCTCAAAACCCCAGCAAACAAAACTGAAACAATATCTGAATGGCTACATTACTTAGGGGCAAATGTTAAAAATATGCTATGTCATGTGGGTGAAACAGCCCTTTAATATAACTAAAGGCAACTGTACATCCTGCCAAGTCCCTGCTTGTTCTAACTGTATTAAGACTGGCTGTAATATCAAAATTATTACCATCCTTCTCCTCTCTGACAGCAACACTCTTAAGTGAAAGAGAATGTATTATTTTCCTCAAATCAAACACAAGTAAATATCTTTAACACAGTTGTCATTTTCACCAGGTTAAGATCTGGTTTCAGAACAGACGAATGAAGTGGAAGAGAAGTCGCAAAGCCAAGAATCAAGCAACGTCCCCGCTGACTGACGCAGAACAGACTAGGATCGGTATACACGGTGCCCAGAGTGACTCTCACAGCTCGAGCCTGGATGATGAAGAGGAGCTAGAAGGGGAGGATGAAGATGAAAAAGAGGAGATTGAGGATCTGAGGGCAGGTTCAGGCTGTCTAGGCATCATGGGGCGTACAGGAGGAGGAGGGACAGGGAAGTACAGCTCTTATGTAGACAAGAAAACCGAGGAAGGATGTCCACTTACAAGAACTGGCGTGTTCCCATAGTTATAAAGTTCAGCATGCTTTTATTGTACACCTTTATATGTTTATTGTTCTTGAGAAGACAATGCACAATGAAGTCAGGTAGATAAATAGGGTGGCATGAAGTGGATCATTCATTTTCCACAGCCAAGTAGCACCATATCTGTATCTACAGCTCCCAAATTAGAAAAGGACTTGTTCACTGAGCTGGGTATGAAAGATGACTACTATCAAACTAGGATAATACCATCTTTATGTGTCTGGATATTTGATGGTTTCATGGCCAGCAATCCATCTGAGTTGACTTCATAACCAGCGAGTAATTCTGACTTATGGTTGACTTTTACATGCATGATTTATTTTTTGATTTAAGCAGTACAAACACATTGGAAGCCAACTTTTCTCCCTTCTCTTTGCGATCTGCAATAAACTAATTTATCTATGAATGCACATGTAACTCAAAATCATATAAATGGCACTTTCATGAAAAGGATGAAGATACAGAAATATGAAGAGAGTAGTGTTACATGGTTATCAGTGCTTCCTGGTCTGTTACAAAATGCTGTACAAACATTTCCACCAACATGTGTTAAAGGGAAGACACATGTGATGGATTTATATTGACTCAGTTAAAAGTTTTAGGGCATTACAATGGAGTGGCAAGAAAAAACACTACTATGTTTATTGGAGTACTTTTTGACTATATGGTCATGAATTTTAGTTGTGTAATATTCAACTGTTTGTTTTGTATTATCTTCTTGAAAACTGCATGTTATATTCAGTTGAAGCCACACACACACACACAAAGAAATGGCTCCACATCCTATATTGTATTTGAAATGTGCTATTAGTATGACATTTTTCCCTGTATTTTGTAAACTTGTTCTTATATTAAGTGTGTTGTTGCCAATATAATGTAACATAATAGAATTTAATATATTACACGCAACTGTTGCTTTTTTTTGTGGAAAAGGTATTGTTTGGAAAATAAAGTTGAATTCATGATTGAGAAAGTGCATTAAAATTAATTTCATGCAAATTACAAGTAGTTACTATTATTGGTTTTATTATTATCACTATTACCTGTTCGCAAATTCCAAATGTCCTTCTTGAGTTGCCGTAATTACCATGGCGACTATTTTTTCGTTGCCGAGGTAACGCAGTGGCAAACAAACTTCTTAAAACTGCCCCGGTGACAGCTGTTAGCGGGGTTTTAATAACTCAAATGCAAACTTTAATATTAGACGTTTGAAGGAGGTAAGTGTGCGTTTATCGCTTTGACCAACCGTGTCCTCAAGCTGTTATCTTATCCGTGTTAATTGCCCGTCTCAGTTTATAAGGTTATCTGTCATCTTTCTACGCTGTATCTTAATTTATGAGAGTGTATTAGATATTTCTCTTATAATTTACTTACACTGAACCTATAATAGGGTGTCAATGTTTGTAAAAGAAATAAAAGACTCAACAAAAGAGTCGTCAACGCCAGGCAGCAACCAAAACTGTGCAACCATACTGCATCATAGTTTGTTGTGTTTTGTTTCTTCTTCCAGTCATGCTAGCTGAAGCTAGGGGTCCAGGCGCAACATGGAAGCCCTCCACTTCCGGGAAATATACCAAAGTAAACAACAACAACTTGTCACCGTGAATGATTTGTTGTCTGTTTTCTTTTTGTAACCTAACAGACATATATGTGTGCTGAACGCTGAGTTAATATATGGTTTACAGTGTTGGTAAAAGACCTGCATGAAAAATCCTGTTTAAGTATAAGTACATAAGTATTAGCAAAATGTACTTAAAGTATTAGTAATATATGACATCATTAGATTATTAATACTGAAGCATCAGTGTTAGAGCAGCATGTTACTGTTGTAATCTTTGATTATTTTTTTGGTCAAATATTTTAACATTGAACAACAACATCAACTGTACAATAAGTATTAAATATATAGATTCTTAAAGCTGTTTATCTATCTCTTTTTCAAATCTCACTTGGCAGCATTCAGGAAATCAGCATAGGCAACGGGGAACAGATCACCTGCAACAAGTGCCCAGTCAAAGAAGCTGCTTCCTAGGATTGGAAACAAGGCCAGAGCTGGTCTGGGAGGACTGGGACCTGGGGAAAGAGTTCACCAAGACATTACTGATAAAGAACATTCATAGCAAGCTGAAGAAGCTACACTTGAGGTCTTACAAAAACACATGAACACACACATATATATATATAACGGTTAACGGTTATGGTTTAGTCTAAAGCTAAGCAATGTACATGTGATGAGTATCGAAGTATCCTGTCACTTCCCCCTCACAGACCTCCAGTGTCCAAGTTCTTCACCACCTTGATTCCCCAGATAATTGTTGTCAGCCCAGGGACTTCTTTCTCAATACCAGTCACCTTTCGACCACTCCAAAGGGTAACAGACGTCCCAAGTAAAAAAACTCCTATCAAGACCATTATGTGACACAGTGCTAAAGTGTCATATTTTTGTCTGTTGGGACAGTGTGAATATGAGGACAGCATTGAGTTTCAAAGTAAAGATGGCAGCTTCCAAGTGTGCCTCCGTGCCGTCATTCCCTGTCATGCCCTGGAGGTCCCCGACTCTGTACTGCTGCCACTCTGTGCTGTTCAGCACTCCACACATACTACTTTCTTGCTCAAAAATGCCAGGTATGTATTAGTGTGTTTGAAAGAAATGAGGAAAGGCAGGATCTTCTTTATCTTCTTTATTTTACTGCATACTCTTCACTCAGCAAACTCCAGACATGCTTCCAATGGGAGTGTGCAACACCTTTCCAGCTGAGCCCTGAGCAAGGCCTACTGAAGCCTGGCCAGGGATGTCACGTCACTGTTGTCTTCCGACCACAAGAGGCGCTGGTGTACCAGCAACAGGCCTATTGCAGGTTTGGAGAAGAGGGGGACAAGGCAGGGAGCTGCTGCACTGTGCTCCTGCAGGGACTAGGTACTGTTAACATAGGCAGACACGTAAATCAGTATCTAAACTTACTGTTAGCGACAAAATTTATGATATAGATAAATTGTATAGACTATCCACTACAAAAATCAAAGAATAAGATGTAAATGTAAATGTGTGTAAACTAATTTAAAGCTGATTGCTGGTTTGGTTGCTTCGGTACTGTGAGGAAAATTTTAACTATGTGTGTATAAATATGCAAGTCTGGATTGAACCATATGGCATTAGGTTTATAGGTATTATTGTCAGAATACTGTTTGTCAGAAGATGAGGGGGAATAGGAAATAATACTCTCTCATTTGCCTCTTGTCTTGCCTCTGCTTTCATTGCCAGCCAAATACCCATGTCTTCAGCTGAGAAATACGAGTACCAAGAACCAAAAAGAACAGGGTGGTCCAGTGCTGCACTTTGGCTCTGTGGCAGTTGGCCAAAGTTTGCAGAAATACTTTGACATATTTAACCCCTCCCCTGTAAGTATCACCCAAATACACAAATACACAAATGCACATTAACACTCTCATTGGCATCCCTTCTTATCTGTTTCCCCCCCTCTCTTTCTCCAGGTAACTGCATCTTTCTCTTTTTCACAACTGTCTGGTGGAGTGCCTTTGTTGGGGTCAGAGTTCAGCTGTGATATCACCAGGGGTAAAGTAGCTCCTGGTGAATCACTACAGGCTACAGTCACCTATACTCCTGCTGTTGTTGATACTGTCTCTGTTGAGTATTTGTCCCTAAAATGTAGAGGGGCACTCAACAAAACTCTGCTCAAACTCACTGGAAACTGTATAGGTAGGGAGCACAAACATAGACAAACAACATTGTTTTACAGTCTTAGATAGATAGCTAAATGCATAACCCACTTGTCTATTCTTTGACTTTTTTTAGAATATATATATATTATATATAGAAATTAGAATTAGATGCAGTTGTATTGAAAACATTTCTTTTTTTTCTAGGTCCCAAAGTTTCCTTGTCTTCTTCTGTGGTAGACTTTGGCTGTGTTGAAGAAAGAGGATCAGTTGTACAGACAGTGGATCTGGTCAATTCTTCACCTGTTGAGGCTATCTACCAATGGGACCTTGACTGTAGCGGCCACAGTGTGTTCAGCATGCAGCCAGCAAGTGGCATTGTACGCCCACATAGCCGTGTAACGATGAAGGCAGTCTATAGGCCCACACAGCCTATTGTACACCACAGGAGAGTGGCATGTTTCATACTGCATAGGGTAGGAGAACATACATGTGAACACAAAACATCATCAAGACTATTGATTCAATATACCACCATTATCAATCTTCTCTTATAGGACCCTGAGTTCCTTGACCTGATTGGTACCTGTCACTCAGAGCTCCAGAAACCAGCTGTACTGAAACCTGAACACTTGGTACTGTACAGGCTTCATTGGTACAGCAGACAGAACCCACCAGACACTCTCAGTGCCATGCAGCAAGACCATAATATACAATTGGACCAGCAGGGGGTCTTCTGTCCGCTGGAGGAGGTAAGGTACCAAAGAGAGATGTGTTACTATCTGTTTTTGTCCATCTTGCTTACTCTGTTTTTCTCTCACTTTTTTAGCAACCTAACCAAAGACCAGACAGTGCTGCTGTCACGTCGAGCACTCCCATGGAGGACTATTACCAATTCTGCTTAGGGGGCATGGATCCTCTCTCTTCCAGTTCATCTTCATTATCTCCACGTCTATCTGTGGAGCCCCATGAGCTGCTGTTTAATCACAAAATGCTCTCCTTCTTATCTACTTCATTCACTTCCTCTCAGGCTGTCTCCATTACCAACCACACCAGAGGGACTCTCAGGTACCACCGCCTGCAGTTTTATTTGTGGCTTCTTCTCAAGAATATCTGTTATATTTTATGTCTTGCAACATATGGCTTCTATCTTTCTTATCCAGCCTGGTGTGGACTGTCGCCCAAGAATCTCCGTTCTCTGTCTCTCCCTCATCATGTGACCTGGCTCCACTGAAGTCCACCTCATTCAGAGTGACGTATGACCCCAAGCAGCTCAATACCCTGCACGGAGCTCAACTTGAGTGCTTTGCATATTTTAAGGTAATACTGGAGGATAAACTACAGAAAAAAATCTTGCTTTTTTTGAATGAATATAGCGAGTAAAAACTTAATTATTATATGGAGGTATATTTTTATTTGTCCTCTGTATCTAATCATATTCATTTGCTGCCGCTAACCTCTTAAATGTTTGGATGCAGCAGGACACTCGTCACGTTGATGAGCGACTGCTTTGTCCGCCCTGGTGCGTGAATGTCAGAGTCATTGGCCACTCCTTCCAGCCAGGCAAAGAGCACTTTATCCCACACTGCTCCCTTAAGCCCTATCAAGTGGTGAGTTTTGCCATAATCTCAATAAACAATAACATCTCCGTCAGAAAATGTGCTTTGTCGAACTAAAACTTTCTTTTGAAAGCAGTATAAAGAACATTGTAACACTGCAATGCACTAAGAGAATATACTCTGCTAACTAAAATATTTTGTTCTTTTTAGGTATTTCCAGGGCTGAGTGTTCTTTGCTATCGGACAGTACTTCTCCATAATGTTGGAGACCTACCGCTCACTTTCTGTCTGGACCCACATCGCAACTCAAACCCCACATTGGCATCAGTGTCTGTAGTGCCAAGCTGCGGTTTAATACAACCAGGGGATCATCAAATCCTCACCCTCAGAACAACTCCCACAGAAGACAGTCCCAAACAGGGATTTAGTTTCCACCTGCAGCTCAATGCAGCTAAACACACACAGGTACACACATGAACACAAAAGACAAGAAGAGTAAGACACACACACACACACATACTGTGCTTGCAGGTTTTTTCTATCTGTGCATCTCTCTGTCTCCTTTAGGAACTGACAGTTGTCAGCGTGGTGGAAAAGCTTTGTGTGTCTCTAGAAGGGGACGGCAGTTTATATTTCCAGCCTACAGCTGTGGGCTCACAGACCCAGCGCACCCACCGCCTCAGGAACCTCAGCCGCCTGCCTCTACGGTGAATTGTTTGCCTGATTTATAATGATTAATATCCAAGGGTTGGTATTGTGGTTATGTGTTTCTGGCATTTTTAGTGTATTGTTTGTATTCTGGATTTATCCAAGCTTCATTAATCTTGTCTACAGCTGGTTTTCTGTGATTGTCCTTTATTATAGGTTCCACTGGATCATTCCAGAGGCAGACCAGGAGCTTATCTCTGTTGAACCATCTGCTGGTGAACTGCATCCAAATGAGAGCTCAGTGAGAAACTAAAAGGGTCACACACAAGTTTATGCAGACACTGATTTTGTGACTTTTTGAAGAAATTTACTGAGCAACGGTCTGTATTTATTTACTATCGTTTGTACTGGACATTACAGGTACAGACATGGTCCTTCAGTCCACTGGCGGAGAGAACATACACACTGAAACCTACTCTCACCTTCTGGCCGACCCAAATTCGTGAATGTAATGAGTCATACCTTACGCTCACAGTGGTGGGAATGGGCTCCAAAGGCTTCATTGAGGTGCGACTGTCATCTTGATTTGTTGTATGTGTATGTCAACATTTTTATATTCATGTGTGTAGTCACTTCCACTCACCTTTTTACAGCATGCATTGATCTGGAAACAATGTTTGTTTCCTCCCCAGGCAGAGAGAGCCGTTCTAGATGTAGGGGAGACTCTGGTTGGAAGTTACCGGTCAGTTGAGGTTCCTTTGGTGAACAACAGCCCCTGTCCTGTCTCCTTTTGTCTCTCTGTACAGCAGAAACTTCTGGATGAGGAACATATTTGTGACCCTAACACTGAGCCAAGTGGTATTCTCTTTTGTTGTGTTCTTATTTATATTTAAGACAATCTGTTTATATCAAAATGACCACTAATCACAACTATTTGAACCAGTGTCGTAGACTAACTTCTGTCTGATCCATTTAGCCTTGCAGCTGGACTGTGAGAGGGGAATCATTGCCTCACGCTGCACAATGATGCTCCGATCCACAGTCAAGCCACACAGACGAGCCCAGTACTTGTGGAGCATCAGCTACCAGACACTGGACTCCAGCGGTAGATAGAAAACACACATTACACAATGCATGCTACTGTTTTATTCTCTACTACTTGATACTTTCCGCTCTCTGTATGTCTTTATCCGTCTTTCTCTCTCTCCCTAGGCTTTGTGTCATCCGCTCCCCAGGTAGTGTGTGAAGTGCGCGCTAAGGGTGTGTTCCCCACCCTACAGGTAACTGATGCATTCAGCAGTGGCAGTGTGGGCGGGCTCAACAAGGTGCATCTGTGGAAACACTTCTCATTGGACAGCCTCAACGCGCACCTGCTCTCCAATCCTACCAGTACAGAACTCACTTACAGAACCCCCACCAGGCATAGGTTAGGGACAGCATGTACTATACTTAAAAACAATGATTACTGTACTTACTTAAATATTTTTTTTATGAAAATACCCTGACCTCGTCTTCTCTTCCTGTTTCAAGTGTGCGCTCTTGTTCTTCCATCTTTACCAAAGTCATGTTGGATTTTAACTTCAGTGCAGCTCCCCTGAATTCACACCCGTCTACTATCGTGTTGATGTTTCACAACCCCGGCTCCATCCCTGTAGATTGGTGAGAAAAAGAACAGACTGTATAATATACAGTTAAGCCGAGTCACAGAAAATCACATTTAGCCTCCTGTTTACATTTGTTAAAAATGTTTAGTTTATGTATACAGTGCAGATATAACAGATAGACTAATGAAAACAGTGGTTTCACATTCTTGTGAACTGTGAAGTAGAGAATATTTGAAAAGACAACTGATTTATTGATGTTTGGCTTCCTATTAGGACATTCTTGTTTCCAGAGGACCAACAGATAGAGTTGGAGTACTGGGCTGAGACAGGAGAATTTAGCAGCACTGAACTGTACCAGATGAAGGTTAGATATGTCATATTTATCTAAAAAACATGAAGGAATTTTATGAATTTGAAATATCACCATGTGATTAAAATAAACAGGGATTCAGATCATATTTCAGAACATGACATTTTGCCTTCTAAGAAGATACAGACACAAAGCGCAAATATCTTCATCTTATTGGCAGGTTCAGGACAACCAGCTTTTCAACGTTTCTCCCCGTTCTGGCACTTTGCTCCCCGGCCAACAGAGGGCAGTACACTTCAGCTACAGGTCAGGGATTTGATTATACCAACATTTAAGTTTTATATGGAAACTGAAATGAAGAATTATGTGTTTTTAGAGTAATGGCAGATTACGCTGCTAATGTGATCCCAAAATAATCTTGGCTTTGTCCTTCACAGCCATAACTTTGTTGGGACAGATCAGTTTCCCATCGTGTTCAAACTCTCTTATGGCAGAGAGATCTTGGTGAGGCAGAACTGAAAAATTCACATGAAACACTATTTATTCTAACAATACAACAATAATATTTTTGCTTAACAGTAACTGTATAAAAAGGAATGCAGTAAATTGATGTATTACTAAGTATGATGAACATCATGTGTTTCTGTGTGCAGCTGAACTTTCAGGGGGTGACAGTGGAGAGAGACAGACCGTATCTTCACTTTACCTCCAATCGACATGTCTTCACCTCTGTAACTATTGGGGATTTTACTCCTCCAAGCCAGGTGTGTGTTTAATTTCTCTAACATTAAGTCAGTATCAGTCACCTGTTTACACTAAGCAGAAATATATATTGCACACTTATTATATAATATTAGTGAAACAGCCTCCACAGATTTCTCCAATTATTTAACTTGCAGCATTGGGAACTTCAACATAGTAGCATATAGCAACCAAGTAGCAATTAAAATATTTTTATTGTTCTCATAAAAAGATAAATTGGTAAATGCAGTAGTAGCCTGAGCTACCAGAGCTATTTTTTTTTCAAAAAACAAAATTGATTACATTCTTGTACTCTTCCCAGACTTTCCATGATACATTTGTTTGGTTGTCCGATGCCTTTCAGAGAGTCTTCCTCTCTGTTATACATATAAACACACACCTGTTAACATTACAACCTGAGTCTGTCTTGACAAAACCTGACTCATTAAACATATGTTCATCTTCGGTCGTCCTGTAGGTGTATGAAGTATACAATGGTGGTGCAGTGCCGGTCCATTATGAAGTGGATACAGCTGTTTTGTCACAGCTACAAGTGGACAACTTTAATCATCCAGTGCTGTGCTGCCTCAATCCAGTGGGACTGGTCCTACCAGGGAAGACAGCCATGCTGGAGTTTATCTTCTCACCATTGGAGGCCAAGATGTACTATGTATGAATTGAGCCGTAATCTTAACTCTTTCTCTTCTCACCCCATTGTAAAGCTCGTTATAGTAGTAGTTTGGCTATCATCACATATTCATCTCCATTTTACAGTAGTTTTCTCTTTTGTAGCGTCATTATAGTCGTAACAATTTAGGAATCAAGCTGGTAAAGAAACTCACTTACTAAATAAGTACTTGAGTTATATCCTAACAACACTCCTTGTCACTTGTCTGTGATCTTGAGTCTTGTCTGTTGTTGTGTGTTTGTTACCAGATGGATATACCTATCCACATCCAAGATGGGGACTCCACACTGGTGAGGTTTGAGGGATGTGGGTTTGATTCTCAAAAACTGGGCTCCTCAAACCCATTTAAATGCAGTGATGCTAAGCCACCTGCGCCCTGCGTCCAGAGGGTGCCCTTCCTTGGACAGGTGAGCAGCTGTGAAATAAATCACAGACTGACACACTCAAACATATTTTGAATACCAACAGTCATGTCTTCATAAGTCGTCTTGCGTTTGTGTTTGTGACCATTCGTAGCTGTGCGTTCATCAACCCAACACGTGCGTGTGTCTGTCTGTGTGTGTAGGTGGCATTCCTGTCCGAGGACAGCATCTCTCTAGGTGACGTCCCTGTGTGCTCAAGATCTTCAAGGATTTTTTTCATCACCAACATGTCCCGCAGAGACACAGTCCACTGTACATGGGACCTGGTCCAGCAGAGCAACCAACAACAGGTACGGGAAGGTGTATTTGCAGTCTCTGTATAATGTTTTATGTGTATAAATAACACCATTTTGAGCAAGCAACAAGCAAACAGTCCCTGTTGTCTGTGTGCCACGTCTGTTCAGGATTTCAGGTACTGACCAGGTTTGCATGTGTGTTTTGTGTTGTGTCAGGTAGTGCAGATCCATCCAGAGCAAAGCAGTCTGTGTCCAGGGGAGAGTGTCCTTTGTGTTCTTACCTTCACCTCTACAGACTACCCCACCATTTATCGACTAGATCTCATCTGTCAGGTACGCCAACAGTGCAAAAATAAAGCTACATTTAGTGGTATGGTGATATTATGTTCTTGAGCCTGGTGAATTTAAAACCAGTATTCACTGATATTTTAGTCTTGCTTTGTCAAAGTATTTTTTTAAGTTAAGATCACAGCTGATATGCATTTTATTCTCTCTTTCGTCCTCTCCTCTCAACTCAATCTTCAGGTTACTCAGGAGGCAGCACTGGCTCGGTATCATGATGCTTTGCAGCGTTGGGAGCAAGAGAAAGAGAGACAGCACGATGAATTCACTATTATGGACAAAGACCATACAGAAAGCCAAGGGGTTTGATAGATAAGATCCTCATTCAAACAAATATCCATACGTTTGGTGATAATGTGTTTCACAGTTTTGTCTCATTACAGGATTCTGTAGCAGCTCCTGTAAGAAAAGGTCCTCCGCTCAGTAAATATAAGGTAACTCCAAGAATTTTAATGAGACACCTCGTTTTCATTTTCATTCCTCGTGTACATTATCTGTGGAGGAGTTTTTTTCAGTGCATTAGGTATTTTTTATGACTATGTGCCCAAACAGCATAATCATTAGCAGCAATGTAACGCTACCAGTAGAAACCAGACAACTATTTAACAGATTGCAGGGTACCAATGTTTGCTTACTATAGCGCATTATTCACATTATTTTATAAATAACTGCAGGAAAAAAAAAAATCTTTGAGAGTCTGTGATGCACTATTTTATTTTGACTGAGCTTTTCTGTCTCGTTTTCTCTCACATGCAGACTCTTCCTCCGATCTGTGCCAGTAGTAGTTGTGAAACACTGGGCACTATATGTACCAAGCTAACAAAAGCTGAACGGCGGGCGCAGCGAGATACAGCGAAAGTATGGAGGCGCCCTGAACCGCCTCAACCTGCCCTGCTGCATCTGGAGGTTACAGCACGCTCCCACGGGCCTCTGGAGTTCCTTACACACTTCCCTGACCAGTTCAATAAGCATTATAGGTAAAGCAGACGACGTGAATGTCCCTTATAAACCTGTTTATTTGTAATTTAGGGAATAAATTGTGACTGCTGCTAAATAGAAGACTGTATATGCAGTTTTTGTAGCAATAATGTTTTCATCTGTGCTGCCTTGCTAAGATGTTTCCAGTCAGTCAAGCCCCAGAGGCCTGAAACCTCTTTGTCCAGCCCACCCCTCCCTGCTGGGCTGCTTCCACAGACACACATCCACCACCCCGAGGGGGACATCATCATACACATAATTGACTCTCTGCTCAGGTAACAGATAAACTAAAGACTCACATTTAGCTTTTAAGGTGATGGTTGGATTTGCATTTAGGTTTAGAGCAGTTGTAACAAGAAATAATACATTTTAGGTGTCTTTCTCCCCCTCTCCTCCTCCCACGCCACAGGGACATACTGGATGATGAAGCCTTTGCCCAATCTTTGATTACTTTGGCGTCCAGGCCTGTCACCTACAAGCGCTATCTACCCCCTACACCCCAATCCCAAGTTCTGTTGAACGGGACAAAACCTGGACTGAAAGAACAGCACAGCACAGTGGACAGTGAGGGGACTGCAGGATGTCCAGAGATCAGACTCCACACACGGACCACACCGAGCACCGAACATGCACACGCTGACATGAGTGAAGACATTTTGCTGAACACCCTCCAGAATCTGATGATGGAAGCTGTCAGAGGAGAGCTTGTCCTTACAGTGCACCCCCGCACTATTATTTTGCCACCTGTTTCTGCCAGGTGAAGACACACACACACACACACACACACACGTAGCTTTGGCATTGTTAACTACAAAGTGTATTTGTTGCATGAAACCTATTTTAAATCTGTACTCTGAGCAGTATGTAAAATATTTCACAAAATGGTTAACATATTGTGTTTTCCATTAGAACCAGGAGGATGTCCAGAGCCATAGAGGAGGAGAAAAATACGGAAATCAAAAAATAAACCAGAAGGAACTTAATTTGGAGCCTCACTTTTTACCACCATGCCAGACGTCCATGTTCCTCCTCTGTTTTCACTGAAAACTAACTTATCGACCGTCAGCATCGACATCCCACCCAGTGCCATCCAATGTTTGCTTTATCCATGTGTCTCTCCTACCTGGCCTCATATCTGTATGTCTCTGTACTCTTTCTGTTGTAAGTCATTACCACACATTTTGTACTTTAATTAAAGTGATTTCATCCTACTGGTTGTCTATCTTGTGACACTTTTTTTTTTGGGTGCATTAGCAAGTTAATGAGATACAGGAAAACTACTTCTCATGCTCCATCATTAAAGAGGAGCCTGCACTGCAAATGTTCGGCAACCATCTTGGATGAGAAACTTGCGTTTGATGCCAACGCCGAAAAGGCAAACCACAGATTGTTTTTCTTAAGGAAGCCACACTGTTTACCAGTTTAAGTCTCTGTTGAAAGCATGCTCTGCATCTTTCCTTGAGTGAATTCTAACATTTATGATCTGTTAGTTTGATTATCTCAGTGTGAAAAATGAAAACTCGTCTTACACACTTGCCTTCATCGGGGCGAAGATTTTACCTCCCGAGAGGTGTCACAAACATATAAAACAACAGCTGTCTGCTTTTATAATTAAATGTGATCAGACCTGATGCTGGCTGTGTGTGACGGTGTCCCCTGGTTCTGACTTATTTTATTTTGTTGTTTTCTCTGATGGTTTAGGTGACAAATAACAGCTATGATGATGTTAACCCGTGTTCATATGTTCTGTTTTTGCATTGATTACATTGTCTCTGTTGAATTGTTTTTGTATGTATTATTATGGATTGATGCCTGTAAGTCTGTAAGTGCTCCCCGGGGAACATTAAGGCTTCACTCTACTGTCAGTTACATTAGAAATACAGCAGACATGACCACAGTGCCCTCCATGTTAACTATATGGCCCTGAATAAACATCTGGCTTTTCTTTATGTCTGATCTTTTATCCCCACATGAAGCTACTCTTCACATAGTCCTTAAAATACACTCTTAATATAAGTAGTATAACATTCACATGATTTCCACTGACCCGAGGGGCTTATTTATTGATTTGATTTTTATTATTTTGTCTCATAGGTCTGAATCTTTAAATCCATCCCCCATCTTCACGGGCCTTCGAGGTCTATCATCGACTTTTAACAACGTCCACAAGATGGTGTTGCATACAAACAAACCGACTTTCCTCACGGTTCACATTGTCTCAGTCACAGCTGTATGAGCTTAATTTCATCCACATGTAAAAGGAGGGAACAGGCTATGTGTTGGTATGTTACAATAACAGCTGGGAAGTGGCATAAATCAGTAGGTTATTGAAACTTTCTCTCACACCTAGTTCAGTACAAACCTTAATATTGAAATCACAAAAAAAAAACTCCATCACTATCTGAGATTCTTCAAACATAAAGAGGAAAGGAGTTCAGCTCTATGATTTTTTTGTGATTGACATATGAATTGAAGAGAGTCAAGTATGTAGACTTCCCACTATGTGTGTGTGTGTGTGTGTGTGCCAGGTATTACTCATGTCGTGGGGACATAAACTGGTTTACACACTCACATTGTGGGGACTCGCCTTCCTTTTGGGGATAAAAAAAAGCAAGACCCCATGAAGTCATTAGATTTTAGGGTGAATGTTTGGTTATTTTAAGATAAGTAGTGGTTAAAGTTGAGGTAAATCTCTAGGAAATGAATATAAAGTCTTAAGTAATGGAAACACACAACTGTGTGTGGTGTGTAGCTGGTGACAAACAGAGTAGTGTGTAAGGACTGAAGCAAAAGTCATCTGCACCCTCTATCTCCAGGATCTCTGTGTGTGTGTGTGTGTGTGTGTGTGTGTGTTCCCCATCTGGCTGGTTCCCCTCTATATCTCTTTGCAAACAAGCAGCAACACCACAAGCCCTCTGGACAAGAGTTGGCTAAAGAAGAAAGAGTAAAAAAAAAAAAAAAAGACCTGAAGCTTTCAAATGGTGAGCAGGGACAGACGTGATAAGATCTGTTATAATAAAGTTACTGTTCTGCCGGTAATGCTGATGAATCACACTGAATAGTCAGTGTGACTGTGTGTGAGGGCGTTGTAAAAGTGAACAAAAAATATGTCTGTTTTCATTTCCTTTGGACAAAAAAAACAACAAAAAAACAAAAAAAGTGAATATTTTGTAGTTCTTTAAATAAGCAACATCACTTCAGCCACCTTCTGTTTTAAAAGTGCATGTTTACAAGCATGTTTACAGACAATACTTTTCTAGCAAAATGAATTTCATCATTTCATCGTCATAGTCATAGATATATAAATCCACCTTATGTATGTTTCTGCTTTAAATTTACAATAAAAACTGAAAAAAACAGCATAAGGACAAAGAGAACCTTTCTTTTTCTAGTGAGTGAAACTGGCAAAAGTGTGGGAAACTTATAAAATGTTATTAACACAATGGAAACACATTGTTAGTACACACATCTGTCTATATACACACACACACACACACAAACACACACACGGTGTATGGGAATAGCATCACACTGCACTTTGGCCAAAATCTAATCTAGTCATCAAAAGTTCAGCGATGATGTTATTATTACTCATAAATGGATGTGACGCATTCGGAGACTCTGTCCCTCTCCTGCCTAAATCATTGCAGCCATTGGATTAACTATAACAATTAGTTAACTTTGAACAGGGAAAGTCTGTTAGTCAGTCACACCGATGCTCAATTTGACATCTGTCTAATTAATATATGAGTTATTAGATTTCACACAGTCTGTCTAATAGACTTTATGTCAGCTGTTTCTGTTATTCTGTCCACCCCTGTATAGGGTATTTCTGAGCATATGTGTTCTTGTGGAATAAGTACTCAAATACTTCAGTAAAAGTAGAAATTACACAATTTATTACAATCAAAAGTCATTAAAACATTAAAAACTGTATGTAGCAGAATTATATTCACTGTATAATTAGAGTATTATTATTCTAACATGTAAATGACATGTTATTGTTGTAGCCGTCTGTGTCATGTGGCCAATAATTCATAATGCCCTTTCAATGTAAGTGATGGGAGACAAAAAAAAGCCTTCACTTCAAGAGGAAATGTATTGAAAAGTTGATTTTGAAGCTACCATCCTTCCCATCCTTTCAACGTTCGACACGGACACCTGACTGAAAGATGATGAACGATGAATCTTTAATCATTTGTTATTCGCTGTTGAGTAGCTTAATCTGCATCATATTTTCATCACATGATACCGGGTTATGTAATATCTACAGATGTCCGATCAGAGAAGTAAACATATTGAATACATCCCTATAAAATGTAAAAGTGAAAATCAGTATGAAGTGAAAGTGCTGCTGTATTCACTGTAAAGAACGCTGAAGCATTTTCATGTTGTGAACTAAGACTGCAAACGTGTTTCCAGTCTCAAATTTGGCTTCATCTTTACAGTTATGCCTTCAAAGCAAAAAATTCAATTATCCTCTCAAAAACAGGTCACAGAAATCCACTTAGAAAATCAACTGAAGGCCGAGCACAGACACCACCTAGTTCAACTTTTTTCTCTCCTCTCTGTTCAAACATGGCTTCGCAGGAGGAGATTCTGTCTGAGATCATTGAACACTTCAAATTCCTCTGGCATTTCATGTGATATATATATATAAGTAACATGTTACCGAGAAAAGATTTAGTTTTTTTCGGGAACCTTAAATTTCAAGTCAGCTCAGAGTTACAATTTATTCCTCGGGATAACTGATCAACCGGTCGATTCCAAGTATCTGCAGATTGTTATGATCCAAATAATATGTGTCCAATTACAATCGGAGTTTCTGAGTCAACACTGGGCCAACCCTGTATGAGAGAGTAAGCAGAATACATCTGTATCACACCAAATTATGTCGCTTTTTGTTGACAAATTACAGCCATTCTCAGTGAGAGACAGTTGCCTGGGAGAGGGTTTTACTTGCCGTAACAAGACTGTAATTTTTGCATAACTTCAGTTCCTTCATTCTCTCCCTCTCGATTCCTTCTGGACATGTAAAATCATGTGGCAGCGAGAGGTATCAATATTTTATACTACAACCTCCTCACTCATAATGTGTGTGTGTGTGTGTGTGTCAGTAATGAAGGAATTTCATGAACATGCCTTTCTTCTGGGGATTCCAGGGATGACTGTGGTTTGTTTTAAAAAAAAAAAAAGTTAGGCCTGTCATGTGTTTCTGATTTAGATCTAATTCGAGTTGTCATATAAAATATTATCTCCGATGGGATTTGTTATCATTCTTGATCACAATCGCACGGGGAATGTGTTTTGTATACTTTGCGGTGCGGGCAGGCATTTTTTCTCTGGAAAACAAAAAAAAAAAAAGGGCACATGTGTGGCACAGAGGAAGAAAAAAAAGAGAGAAGAAAACGGGAAAAAGAGGGTGAACGGGAATCACATCCAGAGATAGGTGGTGCGTTCTGTGCAGACAGTAGGAATCCATTTCACGCCCAGAAGAAAGCAGTGTGAGAGGGAGAATGTGTGTGTGTGTGTGTGTGTGTGTGTGTGATAGGTGTGGTTGGACAGGGGTTAGGCCTGTTAGCTTTTCCGAGGTGGAGGAGGGAGGGAGGGAACACTTCATAACCCGGACCAACGCTCTGGCAGTTCAATCAATGACAGACCCAAGGGGGAAACCACAAGTTATTACAACTGATTGTTTATTAAGTATTGTTTCGTTACAGATAAGTTAAGTAAGGTCATGTCAGTTTGATTTATACAGCCTGATATCACAAATCACAAATTTGCCCCAAGGGGCTTTACAGTCTGCACAACATACAACACCCTCTATCCTTAGACCCTCAATTCAGACAAGAAAAACACCCCCCAAAACTCTTTTAATAAGGAAAAAAAAAAAAGTGGAAGAAACCGCAGGAAGGAAATCCTTCATCCAGAACAGACAGATATGCAATAGATGCTGTGTGTACATAATAGACATGTTTAAATGTTATTATGGAAAACTGGGATGACCAAATTCTAGATAGATTGTAGACATATATGACGAATATGATATACGCCTTCTCATATCAGATTTTCCAGCACAGTGTACAGTATAATACAGTATTCCAGTATATAAACTTTCTTATAAAAATCCCACGTGTCACTGTGACTTGGGACTTTTTTACCATTGTTCATCATCTTAATTTAGCATGTTAGCATGTGATAAATTAAAGATCTGGCTTAGAGGAAAAGTCAGGAGATCACCAAAGCGGTCACAAATCATCCTTAAGGGGAACGTACGGACATGCACGTTTCAAGGTTCATGTCGCTAAAGACCAAAAACAGCCTCATGGTGGTGCTAGAGAGCTAAAGTCAGGGGAGATCAACAAAGCCAGTAGGATTCATCCACTGGGACTATGAATGTGTGCAGAAAATGTCACATATAAGAAAACATATTAAAGTACATTAAAAAAAGAGTGATACGCGGGGTACGAGTTATGCTGTCAAATCAAGTCATATCACAAGTATTAAATCCCTGCTCCACCCATGACAGTCTTCTCCTTTTCTAATACAAATATCATATATTTCACCATTGTCATCCTTCTTTTTTTTTTTCCTGCTATATAAAATATCCTGCAGAAGAAAAGAAATATCATGAGTTTAATGTAACGACTAAAAAATGCACCGCTGACAGCTCCTTAGTCGTGTATCTATCAAGGCGTTTCTTCTTTACAGCGCTGTCCCCATTAGATGTGTCATACATGCTGGACGGACACATCACATATCTCCACTCTGAGCTATGTGATTAAGACGTAACAGTCAGGGAATAAACAACCGGGGGACTCAAATTAATCACAAAGCTGTTTAAAGTCAAATCATGGCGTCAGGGGGGGAGGGAGGGAGGGAAGGAGGGTGGGGGAGGGAGACCAGACTTAAACCAATGAACCCCGGTTCCAGCTCCCGTGTTGGCGGGCGTCAGGTCTGCTGAAGTGTCTTTGAGCATGACTGTTGTTGTTGTTGTGGATGTTGTGCAATACAGTTGCAAGCCCTGAGTATTTTTAAAAAACAGTTTCTCCTTTGGTGTGTTCAATGAAACTCCAACATTTGAGAGTCAGCTGCACAATATCAATCTTTTTTTTTAATGGAAACTCTATTATCTTATTATCCTATTTTCCTGTCAGTAAAATGCAATAGACAGTACTGTAGAAAGTATTAAAACATTGAGACTTATCGTCATTTAGTGTCTCTTTAGTGACTCTGGCTACGATCACAGTGGAGACACATACAAGACTTTCAGTCATACACATGCTGTACAACATGTATCTCCTGCATGTAGGCTGATGATGGCCATCTGGTTAGGGGCTGTACAGTGTCTCCTCCCAGCAGGCAACTAAAGCTGTGAGCCAAGACCCCAGGCCCAACACCCTGCCGGACTTTGAAATCAGATCTTTATTGTCCATAAAGCCTCAGCCAAGTATGAAGAATCAGCCCTCCCTAACAAAACACACTCATCCAGCAGAGAGAGAAATTGGGGGAGAGTGAGACACAGACAAAGAGACGGAGAGAGAGGAATTAGGGGTGAGGGGTGGGGGTGAGGAGGTACAGGGGTAAGGTGATTGAGAGATAGATGTGGGGAAGAGAACAGTACAAAGCATTGTGTAATTGTGCTGCTCATGTTCACAACTATGCTGCACTTATTTTTAGGCCATCGGGAGATAACTCAATTTTCATGACTTTCTAATTTTGTTGTGGTTGGTCCTTGTTCACCTATCGCTAGGACGCTCTCCACGGAGTCCAGTGTTGTCTGCGAAAATATCACAGTATGATCTGATGAGACGTGTGAGAACGAAAGAGACTGGAACGGGTCAAAAATAATAATCTAGGTTTGAAATAAAGTTTATATGCAATAATATGGAGAGGAGTTTTTCTTTAGTTTCACTTACTGTAATTTACTATTTTGGAAAAGTAAGCCAAGCTTACATAAATTCAGCTCTGAGTCTGAGCTCTGAAGCCCGGACGCCCGACGTGGATGAACAGCAGATACATGCGTACATCAGTTCTGAAGAGCTGTGGGTGGATTCAGAAAGGTCTGATCACAAGATAACCAAAAGGCTGATGTTTTCATGGCAGTGCCAAGGACATCCTAAACAGATTATAAGAGAAAAAAAAATAGTCCAAAAAGTCCAAAACTGCACAGACAAATCAGTGAACTACTGGTGACAAGATGCAAAAAGTAGATCTAATACCAGTAATACCATTTGATCTTATCATCATTACATTAATGCTACAATCTTGCAAATCTAATATATTGTCATTTCTCCTTGATTAGCACGACCAAAGACATTCAATTGTATAGGAAATCACGTCTCTACAGTCATATTGCTCAAGCCTACCTAGAACCCCAATGGGAACATGTTGAGGATCAAATGATAGGGAGCAAAAACCTTATGAGAGAGACAGATTTGGGGCTATAGATAAAATTACTGTTTGCGCTTTCACTCATTATCTATCTAAAATTATAACCTCTGGGTTTTAAATGAACTTAAAAAAAATGTCTGTTTAGTTCAGCTTGTGAATATTCTCATTCATCCAGGTCATAGTTATCTCAAGGAAATTAAATCGAACGCAACTTGACTTGGTTATTTGTCTTTGAAGACGTTTCACCTCTCATCCAAGAGGCTTCATCAGTTCACTGGACTAGTCCCAGCCTAGTTTAGCGAGCATGAACTGGGACTAGTCCCAGCCTAGTTTAGCGAGCATGAACTGGGACTAGTCCCAGCCTAGTCCTAGCCTAGTCCTAGCCTAGTCTAGCCTAGTCTAGCGAGCATGAACTAAGACTAGTCCCAGCCTAGTTTAGCGAGCATGAACTGGGACTAGTCCCAGCCTAGTCTAGCCTAGTCTAGCCTAGTCTAGCCTAGTTTAGCGAGCATGAACTGGGACTAGTCCTAGCCTAGTCCTAGCCTAGTCTAGCCTAGTCTAGCGAGCATGAACTGATGAAGCGTCTTCAAAGACAAAATAACCAAGTCTGTTCAGTTCAGTAATAATTCAAAATACACTGAGATTCACACTCTGTACAAATTGCATCCCATCGTCACAATTAGTCCTATTAAATATGCAGATCAGCCTTATGTTGCTTTCATCATCATCATCATCATCATCATCATCATCATCATCATCATCGTCACTGTTTTCAACACTTTCACTTCCTAGATGTTTTAGAAGCAAAGTCACGATGATGTCACCGTAGGACAGCTGCCGGCCAATCTCATGATACAAATTATAGCGAGACCGCTGAGGCTATCTGGAGCCATTGATGACCTCAGGTAAGTCTGAGGACGTTACCAAGAGTCTCAATTTATATTCAAGGACAAAAAATATTTACACTTGTACAACGGGGGCCCGCTTGCAGTCACACGGGGCCTACGCAAAAAGAAAGTAACTTCCTGCTGCCGTATAGTCGATAACTTTATATGTCTGCAATTTGTTGCTTGTGCAGGTTGTGTACAAAGACTTTATCAGAGTTTTTTATTTTTTATTTTTTTTCTTCGCTGAACACAGCTGTCCGCCGCAGCTGGACGTGAAGCTGATGAGAGCTGTGGGACTGAACCAAAACAGGAAAGTTGTAACACCAAAATAATGAGCTGAAAGATGTTAAAACCCTCAGCTGAGTTGAGTGTAAATACAAAGTCTGACGATTGTTATTTGTGGGTTTGTTACTACAAGAGACCTCTTTTCACATTACACATAGTCATCTGTTCCCTGTGTAATGTAGAAACATTCATGGTGCGCAGCTTCACTATTTGAGGTCACTTCGAAGTGGTGATCGCAAAGGTCAATCGATTATACACATTATTATATATATATATATAGATATATATATATAGATAACACACACATTTGATAAACGTCTTTCTATATCTGTCAGAGAGGAATGTCCACTGTCAAAGATCATGTGTGCATGCCAGCTTCACCAATCAAATTTGCAAATAATCATGTTCATTCCTGTGCATCTGATTATTTTACAGGCTAGTGAATTACTTAATCCCTTCTGGAGTTTAAAGAGCAATCTGCCTTTATTCGACGCCGTAGAGGGAGACATAATCGGTGGCATGTTAGGTCACATCTACACCCGAGTGGATGTATTCTGATCCTTTTGCTTCAGCTAACCTTTCACACTGAAATGCTGAAATCTAAAAGCGAAAACTGTTACCGTAACTTTTGTCCTCTTCATCCTTTTGACGTAGCATAGTTTCAGTGGATATATATACTTATTCGACATTCATAGCTACCCGATCCTCCGATTGAGGCAGTCAATCAGCTCCGACCCTCTCTCTGGTTTTCTCATCGACACTATTTTACTTCCTGCTGTCAGATGAATGCATGAGTGGAGACCAGGGGGTCGTAAATGCTGCTGACCTCTGCAGTGATAGCCCTGATCATTGTCATTCAACCAGAAACAGATGAACGCAGTACGCCGATAGGCAAGCACAAAAATCAAATGATCACAATCACAGATTTGCAAAGGTTGGCATGCTTGTCGGTCATTAGCAATTTTAAAAAGAGCTGAGAGATACTGAGATAGCACCAAAAAACAAGAGAAAAAAAGGGCTGATTTGAAATAGAGCAATGTTGGGAAAAAAAATCATAAATCTATGATGTGCAGCAACATAAAGTATACTGTATATGATTTAAATCAAGCAAAAACATGGATTTGTTTCAACCTTTGCATATAGCATGACACACAAAATGACGGCAAAGTCTGATTAAATAAGTGACTGTCTGGCTCCATATGTTACTGTATATATGTCCAATATTTCTTTTTTTTTTTTTACTATAATCAGAGTTAAATTATGGTTAGTAAGGATTGAGTGAAGGTATATTATTAATGAGGGTCATGTGGGACAGAGGCCCTCATGAACGACAGGGTGGGTTTTCTTTGTGTTACACTTGTGATTGATTGCATCACTGCAGTGGAACGAAGTTGGGTGTCAGGGCTTTTATGGGCAACCGCAGTACAGTGGTGTTGAATTTCAATGGATATGCCCTTGGCCAGATAAGTGAATACTACCCAGTCACTACACACACACACACACACACACACACACACACGCAGAGGACATTACACTGACTTACATTCATTTCCTGGAGACTTATCCTAACCTTAACATAAACCTAAACTTAACTTAACTTTAAAGCAAGTCTTCACCCTTAAAATGAACGAGTCATGTGCCCACAATATGAGGAATACCTGGTCCACACACACACACACACACACACACACATATGTACTATTTCAGAACATACTCATATTTCCTATTGAGGGCAGTAATTCATCTTTGAATACTTCTGTGTACAAAAGCCTGATGTGGCCACATATATGTTTAATAAAAAAAAAAAGAGAAAAGACAAGAATGTGATCTTTTCAATGTGACACATGACAAAACACCCACATATGGTTTCACAAAGTGCCAGTAGATAGATATACAGATGTATAGAGGCTGTTGGCACACATATCAGAAAGGTACTACCACACCTGTGGTGACATCACCTCATACCATAGACTCTAAACACACTCTTACATTATGGCAGTATATTTACCTCCTAAACCTAATTGCTGTTTCTTTCTCTCCAACCTCTCTGACTGACAGCGAGGATTTCGCTTTGCCCAGAGCGACGTCACACCAAGGTGGAAGAAGACGAGCGCATTTTTCCCCCCTCCCTCCATCATCCAAAGAAAACACTCCGGCAGACTGCAGCACAGACGCCTCTTACCTGCAACCGGTGCGTCAGTTCAGAGCGCGTAAAGACCGACCAGCATCCAGCAGAACCAAAAATGTGTTTTTTATACACCGCTCTTCATATCTGTCTTTAATTTAATTTAATTATCTCAAATCTCTTTTTTTAAAGCGTGGTCCACCCGAGCAAACCTCTACGCGCTGTTTTTTTGCGGTCACAGAGGACTTTATTGCTTTGAGTCATCTCCCCCCCACACCCACCCACCCACCCCCCAACGCGGTCTGAGGAGGCTCCCCAGCATGTAATGTGCTGCGACTAATAGGGCAGAACGACAATGAAGAGGTTAACCACACCTTTGAAAGCGGACATCTCTTCAGTAACCTCTTGACCAACTTTGTTGCGCATTAAGATGCGCCGGACAGAAGAGGAGTTGGATGATGAACATTTTGCGCTCTCGTTGACAGACAGTTTCCAGTAAGAGTTTTATTTTTTTTATTAAGTGGTACCGTCAGAAACCAAGGACCTCTTATGTATTTCAGAATAAAACAAACTCTGTGTCGGTTGTCAGTTTAAAGATTGATTTTTTTTTGGGGAGGGGGAATCTCCTCGAGGATTTGCAGCGTTCACCATGACGGTTCGTCTATCCCGGATCCAACTGGCCCTGTTTTTTATCTTGCTCTGTCCGGTCAATATCATCGGACTGTGGTGGTAAGTAAGCTCACTATTCACCACGTGTTGAATGTTTCTGCGCCTTTATGTCAAACCGGGATTTGGTTTATTTGATTTCTGCGCACAGACGTGGGGCGTAATCATGTTTTCTATATTTATCCGCGGCACCATCACTCAGCGTTGGCTTACCGGTGTTGTAACTTTTCACCTAAATACACTGTCCTCCTGGGAGCCTGCACTTGGTTTGGAGTCTGGTCCAATATGACCACTATAACGAGTGTAAACGTGCTCTGCAATCAAGGCTGCAGCAATTAGATCATGTAACACAGTATAGATAATCTATAAAAATGGATCAAATAAGAAGAATAAAAGGAGTAATGACACAAACAAACAAACAACAACAACAACAACAAAGCCTGTTGCTACATGGTTAATGTGCACAAATACAGTGAAATATTATCTGGATATTATTCTTTTCTATAATAATGGATTAAACAAAGCTAAAACTTTTATTAACTAATTAATGGTTGATTCCCTGCAAACTGCTTTACTTGAGAAGCCCAGGTGAAGTTCAGGGTGAATGAGTTCATAAAGCAGCATGTTTTTTTGTTTTGTTTTGTTTTGGGGGGGTAAGGTGTTCAGAGAATAACAGGCTGAAGTAGATCAGAAAAGAAAGAAGCAGTGAAACAGGGAGGTGAGAGAGCTGTCTGCTGTTCATTGCCTGCAGTGTAGAGGAGAGAGAGGACAGGGAGATAGGTGGAGGTGCTGTTGATGGTATATATATATGTGTGTGTGTGTGTGTGTGTGTGTGTGAGTAAAGGGGGGGGGGGGTTCGGAGTCAGGAATGTCAGGTGGCCCTCTGGGCGCAGTGGATATGTCATCATAAAACAATCCGTATAGGCTCAGCTCCTCTAGATGTGTGACAGTCGGACAGACAGACAGCGCCTGCAGATCTGCTGATAACATATTTTCTATCCGTGTCGGGTCTCTGTCTGTGAATTGTTGTGGATTGTATTGTATTGGTTTTTTTATCACATGCAGTATTTTATTAGACAACATCCAATGTTTCTGTGTTCATCTCTATCTCTCTCTCTCTCACACACACACCCACACACACACGCATGCACACACACAAATACACGTGCACACACTTCTGCAAAGCAAAGCAGCAGTGTTTGAATGTGAAGCTTTGTGATTTTCTATTTTTTTTTTTTTCTCTTCCAGCAAATCCTCCCACTGTTCATTCACAGCTCAGTCAAGGTCAATGTGGGTTGTGGTGTCACAGAGGCCGTGTAAGTCTGCTGTATGTCCTCGTATGACTGGCAGCTTTAGAGAGAAAGTGTCTCCCCAACTTTGCCATTATTTTGTCTGTTCACATGTGTTGAAGTTTTCTATTAGTTTCTACATAATTTATAGAGCGTGAAATAGAGAGGGGGAAAAAAAAAAGGTGCTATCCTTTGGTAAATTTAAATTTTGATGTAAGGACCTCTTCTCCTGCAAATGCAGGGTTAACAATGTGTACCAGCAGGATTGGATGATGTCAGATTAAAGCAATGTTTGGGCAACATGGCATCATAGTAAGTACTGATAACAGCCTTTAGGTGGAGGATATGGGTTCAACCCCTCCACCCCCCCACACACACCCCCCTGATGACAAGCAAACAACCCTAAATGTAAAAATGATGTTAGGTCAACATTGGTCTGTGCTTTCAGGTTGTTTTTGCAAAGATCTCCATTCACACTGAAATGCTTAAACGGCTCAATTTCTTTCAGCTGTTTAAACATCTTAACTAATTTCCTGTCAATACGAGAACAGACAGGATGTGGATCCATAAAGCCAAACTCACATCTTAGTTACATCATTTCTTCTGTTTCTGTTTTTAATAAAAAAAACAAAAAAACAGTGATTTGATCAGGGCTAATAAATGTTACTTATTGACTACAATAACGAAATATAATAACATTACATGTACTGTGTGATCAGATATATTGATTAATAACATGAATGATCACAGAGTGCGTTGAAGCAACCGAATGTAGTTCTGTTTTCAATTTAAAATGAAAGTTATATATTTAAAAAAAAGAAAAATGCTAAAATAAGGAGATATGTATAATATACAGTTATAATGTATACATTTACATTGTGTCATTATTAGCATAAGATGAGTTTCTAATATATGGTGTGGTCAACTATAAGAGGAGAAAGAACAACTGACAGGGACTTAAACATAAAGATAAAGACAAAAAGACGCTCCGTATGTCAGTTTATTTCATGTCGGTCGTCTCTGGACGGTGCATACAGGACATTTATTTTAAATTAAGCTGCAGTGGATTAAGGGAATCAACACTATGAAACCAGCTACTTCCTTTTCATCCCTAATGACACATGTTGTCATCTTCTTTCACTCACTCACTTATTCACTGGCTCTCTCTCACACACACACACACAGTGGCGGACTGTGGTGCAGCTAGGGTGAAACCACACCTGTGGGTTGTTCCCCCGTCCGCCTGGACAATGATGCTCTCTGTTGAACGCCGCTAGACATACCATCGTACATTTCTTTTTCTCCGTTTCATGCTCGCTCCTCTTCAGTGTCTCTCTCCGTCTCTATCTCCGTCTGTCTTTAGCCATACTTGTCTTTTGAAGGAAAATACCTATCATATAGATACGTTGTCGCTGAAGGAAGAGAGAGAGAGAGCTACTGTGAGAGGCGGAGAGTGAGAGAGATGAAATGTTAGGAGATAGCTGTCCTTTCAGAGCCTCTGCTGATTAGAGCGCTCTAATCATTTGGCCTGAGAGCAGAGACTCAGAGGAGTGAGGAATGTCTTTGCTCTCTTATACTGGTTTTGACTGCAGTGCTTAGCAGGGCCAACTTTGATCCATATGTGTGTGTGTGTGGGTCTGTCACATCCACAGTTTGGCCAACAGCCCGCCTGGAGTGCGCCATATGCCCACAGGTGCACACACACACACTGCATTTGTGTGTGTGTGTGTGTGTGTGTGTGTGTTCATGTGTGTGTCAGTCCAAATTCATGTCTAACCAGTGCATCCAGCTTAATCTGTTAAACATGCACTCAAAGATGTACAAAATATACTAATTCATTCATACATTTGTGGTAACACACACATGCAATTTCTACACTCAGAACTGCCATCCTCACCAGAAGAGAGTTTCATTGTTACAGATCTTATCCACTCCTGGTCTGAAAAGCTAGATGTCTAATCAGGACCAGGGAGATGGGTACAGATAAAGATTAAATGACGATGTGGGTTTGGCATCAGGTAGTGAACTGAATTATGTGTGTGTGTGTGTGTGTGTGTGTGTGTGTGTGTGGGCATGTGTGTGTGTCTGTGCTTGTCTGCAAGCACTCCAAACATGCTTTTTAATACCCCCGACTATTGGTCCAAGAAATCTGAAAAATGACTTTATACTTTGAAGAACAGGGGCACGAACAGTTCTCAAGGTTGTTGGAGTTGGCAGAATTAGAAATGTAAGTGCCAGCTAGCATCGCCTTAACACAACGCTGTTGGTTTCGATTCCTTGCAGATTCCTACATAAAGTAGAGCTTTTCATTTCTATGTTTCCGTTCTTCTTCAGTTTTCCTTTTAACAGATCAGGAGTTTTCTTATCTGCTGTCCTTTGTCATGGTACCTGTGATCAAGCAAGATTTAACCAACAGATAACAGGACAAATGTTGTAGAAGAAGAAGTCGAAATTGTTTCTGGTAAAACTTCATATATGCGATACAAATGAATCACTTCTGACAGAAACACCAGAGGGCCCATCAGAAAAACCTTTTTGTCCGTGGAGTAACTCATGGAAACATCTGTAGCCACTGACATTTTGTAGTTCAAAATTACAGACAGTGAAATTCATAGCATAGATAATGTCTGATTCGGACTCGAACATAAGCGTTAAAGACAGTGATGACCCTGGACATCTGCTGGACATACTCTGCTTTCTATATGTTATAGCTGAGCTCCACAAAGCACCGAGTGCATCGACCTTTCTGAATAAATCCATTCTTGAAGACGTTTTTACTCTTCGGTCTGTCAGTGTCTTTGGGTGTGTCACAGTAACGAGTTGTTAAAACCAAACTAATGTGTGTCTTATGTGAAATTGGTTTTTGGTGGTGTCGGTTTTCTCGTTGGTCAAGCTTTATCGCTCCTATTTAAATTGGGTGCATTACAAATTATGAGTGCTGAAACTTTTTATTGTAAAAAAAAAAAAATTGTTCTCAACCCTGTTTTACATCAGCAAAAAAACAACAGGATGAAACATGTCCCAGACTGCTGCGACAGGAAAAGTAAATAGCAAATGGACTGCATTTATAAAGCTGCTTTTCTGCTCTTATCGACCACTCAAAGTGCTGCAACACTGTGTGAAAAAGTCCTTGTTGAGGGCACGCTGACCCTCCTACGCTGTCCGTGCAACGACCCCGGCGAGGCGCTGAATGTGTTTTCCGTCCATCTTTAAAAAAAATTGTTTTAAAAACGTCAAACAATTTCACATTTCTACAAAAGTTTCCATCTCTGTTTCTTTATCCTCTTGCTTTATCTGTTTGTGTCTTCTTGTTATCTTCTACGTTGAACCCTTTCACCATATTCTTTCCATCTCCAGACATCCTCTCTCCACAGTTGACCCTTTTTTTCTTTCTCAGACTAGCGCTTGTCGTGACTGTCTTCGTCTCCAGCATACTTGAGGGATTAAGGAGGGATGAAATTCACCCATTCGTGGGTGGAGTGAAAAAAAAAAAGAAAAAAAAAAAGAAAGGCCCCTTACAGTACAGCACTTTATCATTGGTGCCGTGAGATCCTTAATGAAACCTGAGGTTGCTCTGAGCACCAGTGTTTAATCTCTTTCTGACCCACCTCTGAGCCACGAAACACTGAGTAAGGCATCTAGTTCTAATATCTTCATTTCTCTTTTTTCTAATTTCGAGCTTTATGAAAAATAATCAATCCAGGCTTTTTAATATAGTCCTAAATTGTATGTTTTTGAATCAATTCAATCTAAACCTGTTACCTATGTGAGCTAAGTACATTTTATAAATCTACACAAGCAATAAAACAACCATAAGGCCTTATCAGAATAGTGCAGACAATCTGTTTTTGATGGGACCTGCCATTATCTTGTTGCAGGTGGCAGCATCATGTATAGTCCTGCTATCTTGATGCTTTTGATTTGGGCATTTGTGTTACTTGGTTTTGTTTTTATCTCTCACAGCATGACCCTCTGTCTGTGTTTCGGGACTTCATCATCATGTAGAACTACTCATGCGAGACGGTGTTTCCTGAAAGCCACTGATAATATCAATGGCTGCACATCCTTGTTGGTTGTTGTTGTTTTTTTTCAGAGGCTGTATCATAAATGATCAGCCTGGGGAACAGTGGCACTTTGCACGGAGATGATCCGATTACTGTCTGACTTTGTAGTTCCTCCTTAACAAGTGTATGCAAGGTTTTATCTGCGTGCATGTCTGCACAGTAGCGAGTGCACCTGCTTGGAGAAATGTGCATGTCTGTGTGCATATGCAAGATTATGAGTGCAAACTGCTTACATGCAAGTATGCACATACTTGACACACCCTTTTTATCATTATTTGTGGGTCATTTTGACATTTAACAATAATGAGGCTCTTTTTGCAGGATTTGTCCATTACTGCTCTATGAAAACCAAAAGAGAGAGAGAGAGATAAGAGAGTAGACAACACTGCATGTTACTATAATAGTTCACTGTGCAGACATTTAAAGCTCTCCAGGTTTCACTTGGTCTGATAACAAAAATCATTTTTTTTTTTTTTTTTTGCATTTATATCTTTTTCTGTCTTTCTTAGGACCTCTTAGGACGTTTTACTTTGCAGGGATTCACACTTTTATGTTCTGAACTCCAAACCAGGGCAAGAATGCTGGGCTTAAAGTCATCCGATTATCCAATTAATGCACCCCATTTTTGGGTATATCAGCAGCAATGCACTCCTTCACCTCCGTTCATTCTAATACTCCTCGTGCCCCGTTTCTAAACTTATATTCAAGACAGTCCAATGAGGATTATGAGAACAGCGTTCGACCAAAATGAAAGGATGATTTCACTCTTTTGTATTAAAAAAAATGTACAAGCATTTTATTTTGATTTGGCCTACATACTACATATGCCCAACACACTCATAGTCACTTGACTTAAACAAATGTCGGCTATCAGAGACCATTTGAACTCCTGCTATTGCTTGTTCTTCTGCTCTGGTTAGTCCTTTCTTTTTCTCTCTCACATCTATTGTGCAGCTGCTTAGGCTTAGGAATATACTGTTGAAATAAGTTAAGTCTAAAATAAAGAGAACATTTTTCCATTTCTTTCCGAAGATCCACGTGAACTCGCTATCAGCTCTGACTGCATAGAGAAAAATGTCTTTATGTGAGGCGGAGAGTGTGAACTGTGACATATAGGGAAAAAAAATGACATATTACTCCCTATTTTTGACAGCAGCGAGGGCAACACACACACACACACACACACACACACACACACACACACATACACACACACACACAAACAAATGAATACAGTTTCAAAACAGATTCAACACAACATTTTAATGATGTGTTAGGCAAGTTTATTTGTAGTGCTAAAAACGTGTGTGCTAAGATGAAGCACCAAACCGATGCTGAGAAAGAGTCCAACGCTGGACATGTTTTTATCTTTGCCAAATTCACAGCTTAATGGTATCTTTAAATCGAATATACAAAAACAAAAACTCAGAGATATATTAAAGCAAAATGGATACACGGCACCACAATCTGTGCTGTTTTATAATTACTTATTATTATTATTGTAATATTTATCCACTCTTCCACTAAATACCCTTAGTTTATCTTTTTCACTGTGCTACTGTGCAGTATTTGTTTTTGTGCTGAAGAGAGATCATAGAGAACTTTCCTGCCCCTCGCTCGCTTCCAGGACTCAGAACAAAACTTCATCCAGTACATTCACTAGTTTTACAACTCTACACCTCCCATTGTAAAAGCCAAGCTGGCTTTTGTGAGCTGCTGACAGAGCTGGCTTCCCAGCACCACCCCTGGTACATGCACACAGACACATACACATGCATGCACACATATAGGCACCATAGCGAACATACTGCATTGAAATACACTTGCATTCATGGACATCATTTCTCTCTCTGTTTCTCTCTCTCTCTCTCACACACACACACACATCGGAAGTGGGTAGATAATAAGTGGTTGTCGAGAGGGAGTGTGTGTTGCTAAGTATTGTCCCGGTACCCGCTAATTACAGTAACACATACAGACTGTGCCTGTGTGTTTTAATTATCCGTGTGACTGCCATACACACATGAGAAACACACACACACACACACACACGCACACAGACAGACACTGTACACACAGAACACCTGTATTGAAAATACAGCATTGTTTCCATAGAGATGTTGTCAATACACTTTCAATAATCATAGAAGGAATGCAGCGGTGGTTGTCCTTAGCGACGGTGCAGATATATATGTAAACAGAAAGTACATTGTGACGTGTGCATTCATTATCTTTTACTATGATTTCTATGATTAGACACAGCACATGTTGTGGGATTAGGTGCATTTACGCCTAATCTTCAAACAAGTTGAATTATTAGGACGGATTACAAGAAAAACCATAACTGTAATCCATGCTGTCTGCCTTTATTGTGTGTTTAAGTCATGGTGGATAACAGTATTTGGGCCGTTTGCCTCTGGACCTTCCTCTTCCAAGACATTATTTGCTAAGAGGCTGACACAAAAAGGTTCCCTATGAATAATGTTTTAATTCGATCATAGTCACTGTGCACCATATAAATAGCTCTATTAAAATGATAAAGTTTTCTCATGGGCTTGTGTTTATGCATACTGATGTATGTGGAGTTGAGTGCTGAAGGTACAAGTCTGATCAAAATCTGCTTGTGTGCATCTGGCTGAGAACAAGGACTAAATGTGCAAAGATGAATGTGTGTGTTTGTGTCTGTGTGTGTGTGTGTGTGTGTGCAAATGTGTCTTTTTTTTTTTTTTTTTCTCAGTATCAGACCGCCAGGAGAGGGGATTGGCAAGAGTGTTTGTTCTGCTTCTAAAAACAAACTCACTAGGCAGATGAATGATATCAGGTGGAGAGATTAACAGGGTGAAGGCTGAATGAAAACCTACTGTATGAGGTAGTTTTTTTGCTCACTCTCACTTTCTTTTTCCTCTCCCTCTGTCTGTCATGCATACCCTTCAGACTCCTATTTCATGGTAAAGTTATGGATCACATCTGCTAACATGCAGCGACTAGAAGTCAACTGTGGAGAAGAGAGAGAGAGATGGATGTAAATGAAAGAGGGTTAACAGCATAGAGAGGGGATGTTTGGGGGACAGCTCAGGCAAAAAAAAAAAAAAAAAAAAGGAGGAAAAAGAACGGAGGATAGAAAAGAAATAAAATCATCTCATAAAGCCACTTTCCTGTTATGCCACTGAAGTCACCACAGATGCTGGCAGTGTTTTTCAGTGGTAGAGCCAAACCCACATTTCCCATTAAGAGTTTGAATAAACTATTTATCCTCGTTATATATATACTCATCTGTCAAAGCTATAGAGGAGGTCCAGGGTCCATATTTATCAAATGCATTATATATGTACATAGATATTTTAATGTCTAAAATATTTGAAGTAGACGTCACATGCTTGATTTATTTTGCCACATATTTAAACTTTTTTTTTTCTTCTTTTTTGGTAATATAATCTTTTTTTTTTTTTTAGGAATACTGATTTGAGGGATATTTGTGGTTTAAGCAGTAGCAGTCTTAACTGCTACAAAACATACAGAGAAAAACTATATTATCTTGTCTTCTGGTTTTTCTTCTTAGCATTAAGATCAACTGTAATCAGCCTGTCTGTTAAGAAACCAACTGTTTGAGAGGACCACACAGTTCTCCCCAAGAGCAGCAAAAAAAACTGATTTGTGAAGCTGACGTCAGAGCGCCTCTGAGAAACTCTGTGCTCTGTTGTCTCCCACGTGCCTATACAAAAATCACATTGTCACCACGGCTGAGAAGTGGTGGGTAGAGTTGGTCGACTTGGCAGCCGCAGAGAAAACGCAGCTTGCCGGTTTGTGGCTGCTGATGAGTGCGGCCGCATTGTTTTACCATGTGATTAAGTTAACACGTGTTCCTCTGCAAAAAAGAGCAGTGTGAAATCTTCTATCGTTGTCGACGTGCTAACCGAGAGATTGTTGTTTAAACATTTCTAGGGCGGTGGGCAGTCCGCTGGTGATGGACCCCAACAGCATATGCAGGAAGGCAAAGCGTCTGGCGGGGAAGCAGGCTGAGCTGTGCCAGACTCAGCCAGAGATTGTCAGTGAGGTGGCCAAAGGAGCCAGGCTGGGCGTCAGGGAGTGCCAGTACCAGTTCAGGTACCGCCGGTGGAACTGCACCAGCCACAACAAGTACTTTGGCAAAATACTGCAGCAAGGTGAGTGAAGGAGGAATGGATACTGTATGGATACTGTGATTTACCTCCAGTATCGGGTATGGAGTGCCATTTGTATCCGACTTTTTGCCAGGAGTAGAATAAGAAAGAAATACTGTCATGTCCCATTTTTCAGCCTTGAGCACATAGGATCTGAACCCATGACCTCACGACCGCAGCCGACGGCCTTACGCCAACTTGAGGTCAGGTCCCTGTCTAATGGCAGTCCAACAGACAAGGGCAGCTGTTGTATTTCAGACCAGACATATTCACACTTGACTGACCCTCCTCTTCATCAGATTGGGCATGCTTGAAATGATCTGCTAAAATTGCCTTTTCTCTTAACATCTCTCTCTTAAGATCTCCTAACATCTTCCTACAGCCCTTTGATGTCTGTAATATAGCTTGATGTTGGGTCACCGCTGGGTCTCGTGCAATTACTGTGTTGGTTATTCTCTCGTATGATTAGATTCATAGAGAGATGTCTGTCTCGTCCTTGACTGGTACTACAGAGAGCCTTTATCTGTTGTGTTTAGTCAATAAACAGGGAATATGTAATACGCATATTATCCTCACAATGAAGAGGCGCATGATTCTTTCATTTTGATTTGCAATATATATAATATTTGCACATACTGGATTGTTCAAAGGTGTATTGCTTTTGCATTTTGCAGTAATTGTACAGTTCTCAGTTGTTTTCATTTCTTATCTTATTTGAGATTACAACACTTCCAGTGTTGTCAGTGTCTGACACAGAGAGACAGAGTGAGAGAGAGAGAGAGAAAAAGATAAAAAAATAAAAAAGAAGAATGAAGACAGAAAGACAGATTGAGCAAAAGAGAAAAAAAAGAGGGGGAAGAGAGAAGAATCTACCAGTAGAGACAGACTTGCAATTAATCATAAATTCCTGCCTGTCTATGATGGAAGCCAAAATGCTTCTCTGTTTTGAGGCTTTTGTCCTCAATTACCTGGATCGGCTGTTAATAGCTGTTTATCATGAACCAGTAAATGTCAAAAATATAATCGTCTTAATCATAAGGAAGATCATTTCTTAGTATGGCTTTGTATTGAATCCCACCTCTCTCTCTCTCTCTCTCTCTCTCTCTAAGTGGCTGACTTAACCTCATTGACCTCAACTTACTTTACATCCTTCATTTGTAGCCGTAAAGTGATATGATTACAGTATAGTTTCCATTATTCTGATAGCATATATCTCCATAATGATCTGGAGAGGCTTCTCTAAAGTGTCATTTAAGATTTTTTTTCTTATAATTTGTTGCTGCTGGAATTGCTGCTCTTCACGAGGAAGCAGCTGCTGCAGTGAACTCTAAGCATCGTGTTAACTGCCTTATGCCTTTGTTTGTTTCACTGAATTCCCCCTGGAGAATTTTTTTTGTTCTTCCCAATATGCTTTGTCATAGCAAAATACAACAGAAACATAGCTGAACATTTATTTTTATTTTTTTTTTAGTTGCCAGAACAAAATCATTCTCTGTTCACACGCACATTTGGAAAATGGTTTAAGTAAATACTACTAATCTGCTAAGCAAATATTCAAAAGTAGACTTAATGATGAGGTCTTCTTTGTTTTTTCTACAGATTTACCATCGATTTCTAGACAAAGGAGATTTAAATGTGCGGTTTAATGGTGTTTGGTTATACACAGACACACGCCTCCAAACTGTACAATGAAAACACAGCCACAGGGTATTTGGGTCTGGAGAGCAACCAGCTTGGCAGAATCCATCTTTTTCTGTCTCCCACTTAGCAAAAATATATCTTTATCGATGCCCCCCTATCCAAACATAAACCTCACAGCCGTTGTCGTGTGTTTGGGGCTTTGCATTGTGACTGTATGTCTGCACGTTTGTCTGAGTAAGAAACAAACTGCATCACTTGTCAATGCAGTAATGAGTTATGCTGACGTGATCTTGATGCTGATGAGATATAATGTTTTATATGATGACAATACTGATGAATGCTTGGCATCTCCAGCTGTAGGGAAATAAAAAATGTTTACTTTTTCACTCGAGCTCTCGAGTAAACTCATCAGATTAGAGACGGGAAAGCGAGAAGTGTGTGTGTGTGTGTGTGTGTTCATATTATAGAAGTTTTAGCTGATTTCACAACAGTATTGAGACACTGACATTTCACATCTGTATTGTAAGAGGTGTGAATGAATGAACATGTCTACACAAGGATGACAACTTGTTTGCATCAGAATCCAAGTGTTTTCTCCTCTAGACATTAACCTTTCACATACTGTCAGGTTGAACTTCTTCTTCTTCTTCCGTCATTAATTGGAAGTCATTATCATCTTTTTCCTTCATCTCCGCTGTGTTCAAATAACATGCGAACCCTGGAGCGGCGATGGTTTGCAGTGCCAGCTTTTCAGTGGTGCTACTAATCACATGTGAGAGGTTGCGGCTCTTCTTTGAAAAAAGGCATGGTAGACTGAGTGTGTATGTATGGAATTACAATGCTGCTGCTGTAGAATAAACAAGGGCTCGTCCTCTGGGCTATATACTGGTTTGCAGAGTAATTAAAGCCATTATCATTGTGTCACAGTGTCAAAACCTTTTAGGATTTAACCAGGCTTCTTTATAATGATCGTCACAGAAAATAGAGCCAGATGTGTACACCCTCATGCACCTTCATACAAGGACTCAACCTGACCAGATAGTTTATATTATATAAAACATGCAATTTTTTGCCGCTATATGGGGTATCTCAACCAATACAATAACAATACAATAACAGAGATGCATGGTGTTGTGAAGGAGGGGTTGCCCATTGCATTCTCCAGCTGCTGCAGGTGTCACCAAATTCACCAAAACAGATTATCCTCATAGAGTTAACACTATGTGGAAATAAATTTGCATTTTTTTTTTTCAACCTCTGCTAACCTTGCGGTGATTTCATAGAGACCTTAACATCCCAGACCTCCACCCTCCTGTATCATCACCTAAAAGTCAGAGTATTAAAAGAATAGGTGCCTGTCGAAGGGCCCTCTGGAATTAGAAGCAGACACAGACAGGCCCAGACACCCGCCATGGCAGAGAATTTGTTTGGAATTCATGTCTCCAAGGAAAATATGAAACACAGCGCCTCAAATCATCCGATTTTTGATAGCTTCTTTTGCGCATAACAATACTCCTATCGCTATATTCAGCCTCTCTTTAAGCCTTTTTGCTCATATTCTCTGTTGTTTGTCTTTCCATCACATCTTGTAGTGTGTTGATAATTTGCTCCAGGTTATTGATATCATCTTTTACATTTTACCAGGACAAAGAAAAAAACAAACAAACAATAATTTGCAATAAGAGTTAAGTTTAAGGTTAATATTTATATTTTGAGCTAAAATATTGCATATATCAACATGACATTTTTTTTGTTTTGCACCAAATGCAGTGTTTCTGAGGACATCTGGACATTTTGACAAAGGCTCCCAGCTGCTTTGGACACAACTTGTGTTACTGTCGCCATATTGTAACAATAATGAATTATGTGCTGATGTTTCACACACACACACAAACACACACACACGTGTCTCTAAATAGACACAGGGATGTTTTGGAGATGACACATCTTGAACTGATGTCTCAGCTCTTTTCTGCTGAGCTGCAGGAATAGTAAGGTGTGGCCTTATCCGAACTGCAAGGAAGGTACACAGCACACACACACACACACACGCACACACACACACACACATGTAAAGTCACACATACAGAAAAAAAAAAAAAATCATTGATTTATTTAATCTGTCACCAACCTAAATCCTGTACAAACATTATGAAAGGTGACTATATGTGAAATGTAATAAATGTTTTTTAAGTCTACAGAACAATGCTTTACACAATTCTGCCTGCATTGGAGACATCTCTGGGTGTTGGGGTCTACAGCTGGTATTGATATCGCGGCATGCTGGGGTGTGCAGGTCTCGTCGCACGCCACCCATTCTGTGTGTCTCTGTGTGTGTGTGTGTGTGTGTGTGTGTGTGTGTTACCATTCCTAATGAATCCCATTCACTGAATCATGCGATATGGAGTTGGCAGTGTTGACGGCAGTGACTGCACGCTCACCGCCTTCCAGCTCTTACAAATAAAAGTCCTTCACTTAGGCTCCACACACACAATGTCTTGCTAAGTGGCTATTATTTTTCTCCTTCTTATTCTCTTTAACACAGACACACACAGACAGACACTCAGTCCCCAGTCTCTCATCTATCTAAGTCATTTAAATCATCAACAAAACCCATCACTTTCTTGGCTTTCTAGGCAAAAAATAACAATCCAGCCCCCAAGTTTGACTTGTCTTTTAAGGACAAGGCTGGCTCTGTCTCGCTGTGCTTTTCCACTTTCCTGCTGCCAACACATGCAGTTGTTGTTGCATCTAGAAGAATTAATTAATACTGCTATACTAATTACTTACAGGCAGCAACATACAATATACCAGGTACTATAAGATGCTATGGTGGTCCAGGCCCGGCATCCTCTGGGTCTATTTCAGGTTAACATCTAACACAGAACGACAGAAACTCTCTCTTCTGCCCTCACTATGTGTGCAGCTAAACACACCTCCATAAGACAGAAGAGTTGAAGACAGCAGGTTGCCCTTGACAACAAATTCAATGGTGGTAATGAGAAAACGATACCATAAACAGTCGTTATTGTATCTGTAGAAAGCTTTGCCACTGGAAATCCAAAGAGTAAAATGCACAAGTTTTCCTAATAGTAGCTTAATTCAACAGTTACTTAAGATTTAATAATGTCTGTCTAGACTCATATTGCCTTTTTTTAAGTTGACCGATCATTCAGTAGGACACCGTGAAACTTTCTGTTGCACTCAGCCCCCTTCTGACCATAAAAACTAGTCACAAATGGGGAAAAAAACTTTTTTTTTGTTTTTTCTTTGTAAAAAAAAACAAAACAAGGTAAGGGCACTGTAGTTTTTGGCAAAATGACTCAAACTGAAGTAAATTGTGTATTTGTTGGGTACTATTCTCAGCAACAGATTAAGACTCAAAATAAACTACACTGCCTGTATTCACTGTAATAAAGGAACATGTTATAGTGTAATTGAGTGATTTATTGATGTGTTTTTAATAACTTTTGGACACAAATAGAGTTTCTGTGGCACAGAGGAATATGCTATATCAGTCTTGGCCCACACGGATATTCTTGTAGTTGTATCAGTTTATTGAAATGTAGATTTTTATTTTTATTTTTTTAAACTGATGCATTTAGACCAGGTCCTTTCAGCAGTGGTTGAATACACTCTATTTTAAAACAATCGTGGACGCACCGAACTAGTGTCAATGTTCCCCTATCACTTATCTGAACAATGCATCTGGAAAGATAACAACAAGATCACTGGATTGGACACTGTGTTATTGAGAGTTTCCATATAAACTGACCTGAAGATATTAAACAAGTGTGGACGTGGGAGAGGACAAATCATGGGAGAAATTGGAAGAAAAATTCTTTCGGATGTGGTGGATTTTGTTTAGAAAATAGGGGAGAAATTTCTCACAGTCGGCAGCAGATAAACCACTCCGGGGTGGGAAGGTTTACAAACCACGTTAATGGTTTAAAATATAAATCTGGAAATGTGCTGGCTGGTGGTGATTAATTCCAAGAAATATTGGTCTCTTGCCTCTTTTACTTTTCGATTGTAGATGACCAGTTGATCTTCAATTTGTAAGTAACGGACATTGAGTTTACTTGCATTCTGTTCTCCTGCATGCTTTAGGGTTAAGGTGCTTTAGGGTTAAGGTGCTTTAGGGTTAAGGTGCTTTAGGTTTAAGGTGCTTTAGGGTTAAGGTGCTTTAGGGTTAAGGTGCTTTAGGGTTAAGGTGTTTTAGGGTTGAGGTGCTTTAGGGTTAAGGTGCTTTAGGGTTAAGGTGTTTTAGGGTTAAGGTGCTTTAGGGTTAAGGTGCTTTAGGGTTAAGGTGTTTTAGGGTTAAGGTGCTTTAGGGTTAAGGTGTTTTAGGGTTGAGGTGCTTTAGGGTTAAGGTGCTTTAGGGTTAAGGTGTTTTAGGGTTAAGGTGCTTTAGGGTTAAGGTGCTTTAGGGTTAAGGTGTTTTAGGGTTAAGGTGCTTTAGGGTTAAGGTGTTTTAGGGTTGAGGTGCTTTAGGGTTAAGGTGCTTTAGGGTTAAGGTGTTTTAGGGTTAAGGTGCTTTAGGGTTAAGGTGCTTTAGGGTTAAGGTGCTTTAGGGTTAAGGTGCTTTAGTGTTAAGGTGCTTTAGGGTTAAGGTGCTTTAGGGTTAAGGTGCTTTAGGTTTAAGGTGCTTTAGTGTTAAGGTGCTTTAGGGTTAAGGTACTTTAGGGTTAAGGTGCTTTAGGTTTAAGGTGCTTTAGGGTTAAGGTGCTTTAGGGTTAAGGTGCTTTAGGTTTAAGGTGCTTTAGGGTTAAGGTGCTTTAGGATTAAGGTGCTTTAGGTTTAAGGTGCTTTAGGGTTAAGGTGCTTTAGGGTTAAGGTGCTTTAGGTTTAACTACTGAAAGTTCAATAGTAAGTAAGTGGCACAAATTAATCACTGTCGTGTGCTGTTGAGAACAGCAGAAGTGTGTGTGTGTGTGTGTGTGTGTGGGTGTGTGTGTGTGTGTGTAAGAGTGTTTATTTTGAGCCAGTCGGTCTCCCAGATTCTTTCATAGCTGCCCTTTATTTTTTCCTGTTGAGCCAATGACAATAGTTGCAATAACTGAGGATAAAGATGAGTTCAGACGATGATCAGAATGATGATGAAGCCATCGGCGAGGACAGACGATCAATTTGCAGTTGTGGTTGTGGCATTCCTTTAACCAGGAGTGTTAATCTCCGTACCAGAAATAAACCAGCAGCTGCAGTGTGTCTGTGCGTGTGTGTGTCTGTGTGTGTGTGTGTGTCGGTGAGGGTGTGTACAATACGTGTGCGTGTCAGAGAGAGAGAGCAAACTAGCCATCCTCTCAGCACTACAAATCCAATGATGCTTGAAGTTGTAGTAATGGACGAGGATTGAAAGAAAGGTGCTTTTATCCTGTTCCATGTAGCTGAGATATTGACTTGCTGGGTGAAAAGACAGGTGCCTTGATGAACGAATGAATCTCTTTCGCTCGTAGTGCCGTCTCTTTTAGTCCTGTGATTGATTGCGAAGGACATGGATGCGGCGATCTCAGTGATCAATGACAAGATCGAGGCCTGTTGAATGCAGAGTGGTGTAATGTTGGTATTCAACATGTGTACAGTATGTACTGTACTACTACTGTCATACTAAAAATAAAAGCTTAACTAGCCTGTTCCCAACTGTAGCTATCAACTACAATTATCCGCTTTAGATGAAATGTTCCTAAATCTTCCTGAAATATTTCTTTAATGATCTTTTCCTCAATATAGGAGTCAAAGCACGTTTCTATCCTGCGTTTTAGATTTACATATGTATAATATTTTATTCCTTTGAAGCGATGAAAACACAACAGGTCAATATATCACTTTAATGACTCTCTGCTACTGCATTTTTGGTGACTTTAAACTAATTGAAACCCATGTTGCTCTCTCTAGATATCCGGGAGACGGCGTTTGTCTACGCCATCACAGCAGCCGGTGTGACCCACGCGGTGACCCAGGCCTGCAGCATGGGAGACCTACTGCAGTGTGGCTGTGAGGCGACCAGGAACAGAGCACCTCCGAGGCCGCCGTCATCCTCCTCCTCCTCCTCCTCAGGGGAAGGGGTGAAGTGGGAGTGGGGGGGCTGCGGAGATGATGTGGAGTTTGGTTATGAAAAGTCGAAACAGTTTATGGATGCCAAGAGGAGAAGGGGCAAGAGTGACATCAGGACGCTCATTGACCTGCACAACAATGAAGCTGGGCGACTGGTAAGAAATAGTATATCTGTGCAGATTCTGTTTACGTTTTCAGCATATAGAGTTGAAAAAAATTAATAACTCAAATGCACTTCATAAAATATATATATATATAGTTGCTACGGTACTTTGCACAAGTCTAATGTTTCTCTATATTCTCAAAGATTGTAGCTACAAAGGTGTTGCTTGTCTTGTGGAATGTTCCATCATCCCATGAACATGCGAAACGAGAAAGACATCACCCCCGGCAATATTTGTGTAGCGCCGTAAGGTGATATTCTAACAAGAATCGGGTTTCTGAAACACAAAAACAAGAGCGTGCCACACATTTTGTTTTCAAGCCTCCGAGGCAGGTGGCTTCTAACATTTCCACAGCCCTCGTAGCAGTTTAAGGATCCTCTTTGTTGCTCTTATGAACACCGAGTGAATTAAGGCCTCAGCAAGTCAAGATGCTGCTGAAACAGTAGGAATAAAGTAGCAGCCTTTTCTGATAAGTCCATTATGTTAATTTATGGAATAGCTCATAAAATCTCCAGGATTACATTCGCCTTTAGCTGTCTGTGTGTTTTTTGTTGGTTTCAATTTGTTACACCCTTTTTGCAGAAATGTTGACACATGCACGGGCAAAACACAGAGTTACAAAGTTCACAGTGGCTGGGGTCAAACACAGGTATAGAGGAGCAGAGGAGGGGAGGCTTTTGGGATATAGTCCAATTGTAGCATTAGTGAACAAACCATTTTGAACATAAGAGGAGTTCTGCACACAAATGCCCAGAGGTTAAGAAATAAGTGTGCTGTGATGCGTGTAAATGTCTGTAAAAGTGCATTTATGCATTTGTATGCGTGTACACAGATGTGTGTGTGTGTGTGTGTGTGAACGGGCAAGTGTGTGTGTGTGTGTGTGATGGGTTAATTATGTGCAGTATAAGTGAATGATCTGTTGTCAAGGCTTGTTAGATGTAGGAAGGCCAGAGGCAACATGGAGGGGGGAGGGGGGCTGGGGAGTTAAATTCCTTCTGAATAGCGTCTGCTTTTATCTTACCTATCTATCAGTGTGTGTGTGTGTGTGTGTGTGTGTGTGTGTGATCCAGTGGCTTTCTCTGTGATATATCATGAAAACACAATAATAAATGACTTCTTTAGAGACCTTGTCATTTGTCAAAAGCAGCCCTTGTTCACTTCAGGGTACAAGTCAAAAAGTTTGCTTTATCTCCTTTTCTTCTGTTTGATGAACCTTTTTCTCCACTTTTCCTTCACTTCTCTCCTCTCTCGTCTCCCCCCCGCCTCCACCCAAAACCTCAACTCCCAACCCCCACCCCCTCCCTTTCCCCTTCCAGGCGGTGAAGCTCTACATGCGGACAGAGTGCAAATGCCACGGACTATCGGGCTCGTGCACCTTACGCACGTGCTGGAAGAAGATGCCTCATTTCCGTGAGGTAGGCGACCGCCTGCTGGAGCGCTTCAACGGTGCTTCCAAGGTGATGGGAGGTAACGACGGCAAGACCCTGATCCCAGTCGGCCAGAACATCAAGCCACCGGACAAGCAGGATCTGATCTACTCAGACGAGTCACCCGATTTCTGCCTGGCAAATCGGAAAACTGGGTCATTGGGGACACGGGGGCGCATGTGCAACAGCACAGCCATGGACATCAGTGGCTGTGACCTGCTCTGCTGCGAGCGTGGGTACCGGGAGGAATCAGTGGTGTTTGAGGAGAACTGTCTGTGTCGTTTCCACTGGTGTTGTGTAGTCCAGTGCAAGAAGTGCTTGATCCAGAAAGAGCTTAGTCTCTGTCACTGATGAACTGGAGTTGAGAATAGTCTAATTACTTGGTTTGGTATCATTACGTCTTTTTTTTTTTTTTGAGTTTTTTTTGCATTGATTTGGCAGGTGTGAAAGAAGGAAGGATTTTGACATGCATCTTGATCCTTTTTGCACCAATCATGGACAGATAATGCCTGCAAAATTGTTATATCAAACTGACTCACTGACTTGCTGGCCCTGGGGTTTTGACTGAACCTACCCAAGAAGACGGTGCAAGGCAAAGGCAAGAGAGGGACTAGAAGAAGTAAAACAGAAAAAAAGGTTTCTTTTCTGAACTACCTATTTGTCATTTCTTGTTTATAGAAAAGGACCAAAGAATGTGAAAGTGTTTATTTTACATCTTAGTGAAAGAGGAGGATCTGTGCTTGGAGGACCCACATGTGACTAGCTGGCACAGTCAGTCAGTGTCTTCCAAATCAACAGCAGCGATTGATGTGGACCACTTTTAGACATAAACATGTGCTGATGCACCTGATTTGATTTTGAACTTTTCTGTTGTTTTTTTACAAACTGGTCACTAATCTACAAGTACCACACTGACTTTTTTTTTTTTTTTTTTTTAAACACTTATTTTTCTGTACTATCTGGTATTTAAAATTTTTGTAGAAACACTGCTATCTGTGTACAAAATGCTTTGGAAATCATAGAAAGATTAAGGATCTCCATATGGCTTTGACGTGTGTGATCATATAACTGTTACCAAACTGCGTATCAGTGTAACTTTATTCTATGACTATGCATTACCAAAGAATCAAAAAAAATTACCACTGCTCAGATCTTTAAAATGTTTATCAGTCTGTCTCTCGGTTACAGTAACTCTAACTTAACCTAATTAAACAAAAAAAAAAAAAAATGCTGGATTTTCTTTACTTTTGCTAAAGTATCAAACAATCTTTAAATAAAAGGGAAGAAATGGTGTTAAAATGATCACGTTTGAAGAACGCTGTCAACAGCATGGTTGCAGCTGTGGACCAGCCAGCGAAGACTGTTATTTATACAAAGATATGATGACAAGGCTATTCACTTCCATCTCTTTCAGAAGCACTTTGGATATCGCTGCGGTGGACTTCCTTAATAGCTCGGCAATAAAAACCTTTTTTTTTTAGGTTGGCTGTTTGTTGTAAACCAAAAGAGAAATCTTTATTTACATTGTTTGGTATCAAAAAAAAATGTATATGATGTATTGTGTTTATCTGTTATATACAGGGCTAATGTAATGATGCACTTTTGGTTGTTAGCTTTTTTTTTTTTTTTTTTAAATATGTGCATATGTGTGTGTATGTGTGTGTGTGTGTGTAAATGTGTTTGTGCAGGTTGGCCAGTTTTCTTTTTTTTTTTCCTTCAGCTGACATTAAATTTCATATATCCTTAACTTTTGACATTAGACTGCGTTATGTTGGTTATTGAAAGCACACCGTTCTTTGACTCTCTCGTTTGTTTTCAGGGGAAGTATGTTTATATTCCACCATCAGCGTGATGATCCGCGCGTTTCCCATAAATTTAACATGTCATCTCATTTACACTTAAGTATATAATTACCAGATAATGTACAGTGAATATACTGAACTATAACATTACCTTGCTTCACCTTGTTCTGTTACGGTCATTTCTGTTGAACTGAGTGTTCAAATAGGATGTTATCTTAAGCTTAATGACTCAGAATCATCTTCTTTGTCATTGTTTTTTTATTTTTTATTTTTTTTTAATATGACTCAGATCTGGCTGATTTTCCCATCTGATTTTACCTTGTCACGTTCATTGTCTGCTGGACAACAACCTTTTAGTTTTACGATGGATAAAGTGGGCAGTAGTTTCCAAGTCCCTTCTAAAATATGTAGATAAAATCTGTGTATGTAGCTTTAATAAGTTGCTACTTTTCAACTACATAATTTTAATTGCAAATTAAAATAAATCAATAAAAAAAATAAAAAAATACTAGTAGATAGGTAAAGTTCATTTTGAGCAAATATGGGTATTATACATTTAAGAGACAACAGTTTGTTTTTGTATGACCCACATTTTATGCTTCACAGTTATCATGTTCAGTTACGAGACTCTGCAATCTATTGGATGATCATTATTACATCAATAAAGCACATGTATTTCTCATTAGTATGAGATCAATGAATAAACCTGTGTGTGTGTGTGTGTGTGTGTGTGTGCACATGTGTGTGTGTGTGTGTGTGTGACAGGGCACATCTTATCAATACCGCAGCACGTCCACTTACTTTTCTGTTATGTCAAAACAATAAATCTATGTACATGGTTATCATGTTGACTTGCTTTTCAGTTTATTATTGTTGCTGCAACTTTGACCACATTAATATAAGGCCTCATGATATCATCTCATCCGGTATAATGGAGCTAGTTATGTAATGGGATTGTTTGTATAACGTTGCATTTTATTCTCCTTATTCTGCTCCTCTCAACCTCAAATACTTCAGTGTCAGCTATAATGCCAACATCCTCAGCCAGCTAGCGTGACGTTCATCTCCAACAACTACCTGTTACACAGATGTTACACAGTTCATCATTTTGCCATTTATTTAAAGATATTCTGTCATATATCTGTTGTAGATTTTGTTCTGTTCCTCATATTTACAGAAATTATTTCATATTTGGATGAAAAAAAAAACACTATTCAAATAAAAAGAAAAAAGAAAACATCCTTGTTGTCCTTTAATGTCATTTTGTCTAACAACTTATATGCAAACCTCATGTTTTGATGAATGTTTTCCACTTTCCTGTATATTTGAACTTATTTATTTGCAGGCTGAGCAATGTGACACATATACAAGTGCATGAAATATGATTTTTAAAAAACACCCAATACTTCTTGTCGATCATATTTTACCTCAGTTAGTTTTTCTGTGTTAAGTGTAGGTGTCACTCTGGAATTAAAGTATACGTTTGACCGCCTTCTTCACAAAAACAATCCAAATCTGTTATACTAAATACTGTATATATTCTGCAAGAAGGAGCAGCACAAAGATTTCAACCAGGCCAAATTTATATAAACTTTAAATATATACTGACACACATATATATATATATATATCACTTTTTTCCTTCCAGAGATCTTCCAGACGTTGTGTTGAGTGTTGAGTGTTTTTTTTTCACACAGCCACAGGGTCAAGTTAGGTTTTCAGTGACGATTTTCGCCAAACTGGATCCTTTCCGCACCTCTGCCTTGATGAGATTCGTTTTGCCACTCAGCAAAAAGAGGTGTTGTTTTGAGGTATTTATGCTGCAGAAATGAGAAGACATGTGGGAAAAAAAAAAAAAAAAAGAAAAGCAGGCCTGTATTAGTTTGAGCCGTACAAGTTGACACAAGTTCACATTTTCCAGGAATTTGTTGCACGGTGGTGTGTAGAAGAGTCGGGCCAGCAGTTGTGTTTAAGACACAAAGAGGTAGGCCAAAGAGGAGGAAAATGCCATGGGGCACTCTTCCCCTCCTGTCTCCTCTCCTCTCCTCTGCCCTCCTGTCTCCTCTCCTCTCCTCTGCCCTCCTGTCTCCTCTCCTCTCCTCTCCTCTCCTCTCCTCTCCTCTCCTCTCCTCTCCTCTCCTCTCCTCTCCTCTCCTCTCCTCTCCTCTCCTCTCCTCTCCTCTCCTTTCCTCTCCTCTCCTCTCCTCTCCTCTCCTCTCCTCTCCTCTCCTCCACCTCTCTTTAAGCTGTGCAGGATTCAGTGCTGCATGGGCAAAGCCAGAGAAAATAGACAAGTGAGCAGATAGATTTATTGGAGCATTGGTATAAATATAGTTGCCTGTCGACATCTGTGTGCATGTGGCTGTGTGTGTGTGTGCGTGTGTGTGTATGCATGTATCCATATGTGTTTGTCCATGGGAGTGCCCAGCTTGGTTAGGATGGGTGTATTTTTCCATGTGTCCCTCTGAGACAGAAATCGTCTGAAGAATGCAACATCGTCCCCGCTAGAGATGAGTTTTTGTCTCCACCTACTTTTACTGTTAAGCACATACACACACCTACACATACAAACTCAGCCATTAATGAAGGGTTGCCACTGTAAATGGGTCTATAGTGTTGTGCTGCAGACAGTCATTTCCGTACATCAGTCAGATTGAGCTGTTTCTTATCTCAGTAGACAGTAGAGCCTTGGTGGTCCACTGCTTTTATTTACCACAAATTTACAGTGTGAGTGTGTTCGCTTGGACAAAACAAGGGGCTAGAAAAATGGATAGAAAGGAAGAGATTATATAAAAATGAGAAATGACTGTGCCAGTAGAGGGAAATGAGCGACAAGGGAGGGAAAATTAATGAATAGAGGAAAAGGGAAAGGAGGGAGAGACTGAGAGAAAGATAACGAGCGAGAGAAAGAGACACGGAAAGAGAACTTAGAGGTAACCTGACACGATAATGCTCCTCCATTTGTGTGAACTTTCCACCAATCCTCAATCAATCTAGCAGTGAGATGTTACTTACACAAAGGGCACATCTAGAGATCAACTCTGTGTGGGGTTTCATCTGATACCAATGACTGTAATTATAGGAGTGGGAGAGACGGAAAGAGGGAAGAGGGGGGCAGAAACGTGTTTAATACAAACTGTGAAATGAAGCAATGTTAACTTCTTTCTCCGATGAAAAATGCACTAATAGCATCATTTATCACGCTTTCAAGATAGAGACATACACATTCTTACATTTGCGCATCAACACACACACACACACACACACACGCACGCACAAGACCTCCACTTTGGTTCAGTGTGTTTGGAAGAGACAGTGATCTTTATGAGTTAATGCAGGCCCTGGAGGTGATGGCTCAGCTGCTGCCTAAAAGTTCCACAGCCCACCCAACTAGGCTGCTGGTGCTAAGAGATTTAATAGTCCATTTAGTGCACGTTGCATCTCTGCATTTTAGGCACCCTTCAGGACCCTCAAACGACATGCTACACAACAAAACACACCGAGAGTTTTTTTGACTTGATTCGTACGAGGTTATTCTGTAACAAAGAGGTGAGCTTGAGTCAGATAAATTGTGGTAGAGAAAACAAAATAATAATAATAAAATAAAAAGCTCAGCTAGAGTAGTTTCATTTAAAAAAAGGATTTTTTTGGCAAAAGCACCCGCTCCTTGATAAACACGTCATCATTGCAACATCCTGAAACAACACTTGTCCACTGGCTTCCTTGAGAAAGACTCATTGACCCACACGATTGTTGTGGGTGGATAAACATTGTGATGACCTTGCAATGTACCTTTTACTCTCTCTTACCTCCCCCCACTCCTCTAACCTTCCCTGCATCTGTCCCATCTCTCTCTCTCTTACGTGCGACCGTGTCATTTATTAAACTCTGTAACTATCTCCCAGCCGCCGCCCCGCCCCCCCACCACCTCTTCTCCTTCTCTCTGTTATCTTGGGTTGTGAAAACATGGCTGCCAGAGGTTGGTGGGAGACAGAGGTGGGGGCCTGCAGTCTGTTGTGGCTGCTTTGGCTCTGTGTCTGTTCCTGCGTGAAGGCAGGGCAGGTCTCTTTCTCTTTAGGATAGAGACAATAAACATAGCTATTTGTACTACAAAAGTCATGGATTGGAAGCAGACAACCAGCCTGTTAAAATGTGTGCATGCATGTGGACGGGCGGGCATGCAATCAGCGTATGAAGCTTCCTTTTCATTCGCACGTTTCTTAGAGGCGTTACAGTTGCTTAAGCGAAGATACTGTAACATCTTTCTGGTTCAGTCTTGTTAAAGTAGAGTATATTACAGTATAACAGGGTTTATTAAACTACACCAGATCGAACTGTGCAGAAGATGGACAGAGATTTGGTGTTTGAACACAAGATGGCGTCCTTGGAGCAGGAAGTTAATGCTACGTCTCCATCCTACCATGCATGGCAGACTGCACTGAGAGGACTCATGGTAATTGTAATAATGCTAAAAAAAACCAAAAAACCAATAATATCAATAAATATCAACTAAAGTGAATTCAACTACACTGAAATAAACTAAAGATCAAGTAAAATATAGCATGTGAAATAATGAAAGTAATGGATTAAAAGGAAACATGGCACAAACGCATGAGCTGCGCTTAATTCAAGTCACCTTTTTGACATTTGGCTTGATTTCAGCCAATATGAACATTTATGAGGTTATGTGTATTTGTGTGCTTGTTTGTGAGCATTACTGCACAGATTTATTTTTTTTTTTGTTTGTTTTTTTGTGGCTCAGAAAAAAAAAGAAAGAGGAAATTTTATTGACATTTTTAGCTTAGTAAGCCATGTAATTATCCAACGGTTCTTTATAAAGCAATTTTGCGCTGAGGCTATGATAAGGGTTTGTAAACACATTCTTGGTATCGGTCGGGCCTGCTACCTTGCATACCTCCTCGGTTTATTTACGCGCACATATATTCGCGCACAATTGCACACGGAAACATTTTTTTGAGACAACAGTGGCATGCAAACATGTTGTAATCATCCCTAATTAAGGATGCCCCGAGGTAAATGAGGCGGTAAGGAAAACAAACAATTCTTATTAGTCAATGTGTGAGTGTATGAATAAATGTATTTGCATTTCAAACAGTGTCTGTATAGAGACAGCCTCTTGGTGCCAGATTTAAAAGCTTAAAAGATTTACAAGAGTCAACGTGGATTATAAGATTTTTTGATTTCACCGTACTGTAAATTCTCATTTGGTGTGTCGTACTGCTGGGGTGTGGCAGGCAGCGTGTTGATGCAATATGTTTTAGCTGTGAAAACTGTTTGGCCTTTATTATATTTTGCAGAGTGAATGAAGAAGAAGAAGTGGTTAAGGTGGGATCATGCTGTGCTAAAGGCTCAAATCCAGGACAACAGGGTCATATGACCTTTGACCTTAAGGTCACTTCATAAAAGCATTTTGGAAAGATCCCTATTTTGCTTTTGCAAGCTGGTGAAAAATGTGTAAAATAAATATGCAACATGTACAAAATACACAATTCATAATACTGTAATTTTCTCTTCTTTGGTACAGATTTAGACTTCGTACTGTTTTATGATATTTCCCTTTTCCTTTTCTTTGATGACTCTCGCTATGTTAGTAAAAAAGAGTGCGATGGTAGATGCATTAACCGTGAGCACATTGAGGCTCAGCCACATCACTGTGAACCTGTAAAAATAAAACTCCAGGTGGGCTGGGTTTGTAGTATCTTTCATTTAACTTCTAAATTGCACTTTTCTTGGTACATTTTCCTTTCCTCTCTCACTCCCAAATATGGCTATTCCACTTTCTAACTCTCCCAAAAAAATACAACCCGAGAAATATTTTCTTTTCCATCCACAAGGGCAAAAAAAATCACACAAGTTAAGCATCCCACTTTGTTGCCTGTTTTGTTAAAGGATCCTCAGTCAAGTTTCACCTCCCTTCAGGCAAGTGTTCTCTGTACATTTTGTGAATCGTTAGCATCATACAAGCCAGTTCTCACGGCCCCGGGATATTTTCATTTCCTGCAAAGACGGCTTAATTGATTAGAACCACACCGAGGTCTTGGCACAGGGTTTGCAACACTGATACAAAACAATACAGTCAGAAACAGCTTTGTGACTGTTCTAATAACATGCATGTGTTACTGGGACTGGAAAGTCCATTAAACAAGATCTACAGCATAGCATGTGTGGGTGTGTGTGTGTGTGTGTTGAGGATAATTAGCATGAAATGAGATAAAGATATTATACAGTAACACAGTGCATGAAGACATATTAAATGTCAATCTCAGTGAGATCAGAACCATCCATGTCCTGAACGCAGCATTTCTCATTACCTGCTGGACCCAGAGCGGAATGAGAAAGTGGGAAAATGAAAACAAAAAACATTTTTCTTGTCAATTTTCATCTTTTTTCAAAATAACACCCCAATCATAAGGGACCCAGGAATATGGTGTAATTGCACAGTTGTCCTTTTACTTTGCTTTCCACATTTTCACAAAAAATCAGATACAAAAAAAGAAAAACACTTCTTACAAACACTTCAACAGCCTCATGCACACACATATGCTTTATTTACCCTCTTTCTGTCTCCTACACACATACAAAGACACACACACACACACACACAGCGCAAAGAATTTGCTTGTTAGAAGTTTGTTACTAGAGTAGAGCCTTGTAATTGACTAACCTCTGCTCCGCCGCGCTCTCCTCTCTGCTTTACTCATTTCGTCGGCTCAGTCCAAAACTCTCCAAGAAACATGAACTTCGCTTGAACTCCCTTCTCAGAGAGACACACGGCGCAAGGGTGTGACAGACATAACTTCTGTCAGTTAATATACTGCACACTGCACTGTCACAGTATAATTGGTCCATGTGCTGAGGGAGAGTGAGGTAAAGAAAGGCCACGACTCAGGAGAGAAGCAGAAGTGAGAGAAGATGAGGGAATTTGCTTTCTTTATGTTGTAATTATATCTGATTTTCTATCATAAATCCTCTCATAGTTAACTGCCACTGTCTACATAATCTGGGATGTTTAAGATTCCAGGTTGAGACAAACAGTGTTTTTAGGTTGATGATAGTGGTGAACGTAACCATGACGTCCACAATGCTATTTGTGCGACAATAAAGTCGATCTTAAAAAGTTCATGTGAGTAAAACGTGGGAAGCACTATTGAACTAATGAAGATTCAATATTGTACTGTATAAAGTGCACACAAGTCAAGACACGATGTGAAGCCTCGGCAGTGTAAAAGGCAGATTTATATACTACATCTACTTTTATTTATCACTTTTGTCTTCACAGTGTAAAAGACGTAATCAGACCAACGTTACCGTGGTTTTTCAATCAAGTACTAAAGCAGCGATGCAGTTGAACTTTGTAGTTAACGGGAAGGAAATGATCTGGCTCCTGTATATATATATATATATATATTATTATGGTGGATGTCTTGCTATGCATAACACAAGATCATAATCCAAGCTTTCATGGTAAAGTTGCATGACAAAGGATTTACTATTTATGATGAGGGAATATCACTGGAAAAAATAAGTGACCATTGTCTTGGTGTGGGAGACTTTCTGTTGAGCCAGAGGCAAAGGTCACATGACAAATCCAATCTTAACACTTACTGATTTTCAGCCTTTTTTTGCCTTTTAGCCTTTCGAAACTAAACTTCTAAAACTGGATTTTGTCTGGCAGAAATCGAACTCATCTGAAGAAGCTGAAAGATAAAATCCTGTATTTCTATGTCTTTCATTACAGTAGTAAATCACTGCTGTTTTCCGTGATACTACCATAAAAGTTAACAGTCTGATTGCACAAGGCCGTAAACTATATATTCATGAATAATGTATGACCTAATCTGTTGACATGGCACTCGCCATTCAGGCTGTGAAAACTTAACTTGGCCGTGTCTCTCCCTGCAGGACAATAAAGTTTCAATTGAACCAGACAGTGCAACTCAACAAAAAAAAAAAACACAGGCACTATTGGGAAAACTCTGTATTTTAGTTTATTATTAAATTAAATGTTCAGCAGGTTCGTGTTTCACGTAGCAAAAGCGAGTGAGAGGGAGCAGTGCAAGATAAAATAATAAATGTTTTCAGGGCCTACAGGAAAAACATGTTATGACAAAAAAAAAAAAAAAAAAAAAATCTTACAGGCACAAAAATGGGGAACTGTGAAATTAACCTGGCATTGATTTCTGAATGAATATTTGACAAAAATATGATGTTTTTATGTCCCTAGATACAGGCGTTAAGTTGAGCTGAGACTAGCACTGAAATGTTTCCCACATCATTTTTAACTAGTGTAATTGAACAGGAACATGAACAGATGCACACTCTGCAGTGAAGAGTGGGAAACAATTAAAAGTGTGCAAGTGTGTGTGTGTGTGTGTGTGTGTGTGTGATAGAGAGAGAGGGAGTAGAAGACATCAGACCTGACTCATTGGCACAAAAGCCTCCAGATGTGGAAGTTGTGTGTATTATGTCCACACACAGTATCCTTGTCATTATGAATAATGTGTAAAATAGTATAACATAACGTATATGTATAGTATACATATGGAACATGTGTAAAATAAAAAAAAACGGGGCCGGGACCTACACTTGTCATTCAAATTCAACAAAGAGGAAGTTGGGCCCCAAAGTCCTCATTCAAGACACATTTCCAGAGTAAAGATGGTTAAATAAAAACAGGTAAGACTCAGTAAATAATCACAAGCACAAACTTCACATTTCTTAGATTGATTTGTGGATCTTAATAAAGTTTTTTTTTTCTAAATCATTAAAATTACATTAAAAGTTGAATCAAAAAAAGATATTAGCATGATTAAAAGAAAAAAAAATGCTCCTAGTAAGTCAAAATGATTTGACTCAACATGAGTTGACTTTTTTATTCTCCATCTAGTTTTGTTTAGTTTCGTTATGAAAAGCACATTTGCATAATCTGATTCATAGTAAGTGTTTCACTGAGTCATAATAGTGCTACAATAGAGCTCTACTCTGGTGCTGTTTTTGATACTGTAAGCAGATAGAGGGGAGTAATGTATGAGTCACATTAAAAAAACAGAAATGTCATTATCATTCACGATGATGCACAAGAGAGATAATAGGATGTCAGCACTGAACGCATCCAGCTTGTAGAGTCACAAAACCACCACGTCTACTAACACGCTTTTCAAGCTGCTTTCCTTACATGTCTTGAACTATTTAAGCACAAAGTCGCAGTCTTTACCAAATCTGCCAGATCGGGGTGCTGTGATAAATCCTTCAGAGAGAAAATTTGATGTGGGATTGTTCCCCTAATCTTCTAAATTTGTGTATGGCAACTTAATTGCGTCTGAATGCTAAACTCGTGTAGTGTTTTACTACTCTGGTGACTCCATACTGGCAGTATGCTTGCTTCCCTCCACTGGTGGTGGTGGTGGGGGTGGGATGGGGGGGAAACCTTTTTTATTTGTGGTTTTCTGAATCTTTATTCTAAGCTACTCATAAAGCACCGAGATGAGTGATATCATGTGGTCTTCATCAACAAGGGAGCTTTTTGTTATACTTTATAGTCATTTAAATCAAAAGATTAAAGGCCGTGACACACAGGCAAGATTGGAGAGCAATGGGAACTTCAGCCTGCAATTTTAACAAGCATTCATTTTTTTTCATGAGGACTTTTTTTTTTCTACTTACAGAGCACAAGACGTATCCAAACCTTGCAAACCCTCTATTCGTCGTATTGTTTTTAAATAGATGTTTTAATTTTTTTTTTATGTATTAAAGCCACCAATTTTGCACATTAAGATTAGTTTACTTGTCATGGTAAGCATGTAGTTCTGTGAAAATAAGGGTTTACCAAGCAGGGACATGTTTAATGTAACGATGCTGTTATGTAGAATTCAGCGTTTCTGGGTCTAGACTCATATTTAAATCTAAAAGTCAGACTGCTTCAACTTTTTGCCTTTTTTTTTTTTTTTTTTTTGAATACTTCCCAACTTTATGGAGACGAAAGGCAACATGAATGAAGAAGTGAATCCAAAGGAGGAGGGAGGAAAGCCTCGTTTTAGGTTGAGGATAATTTAATTACTGCAATCAGATCTACTCTGAAACAGAACAGGATAGAAGATATAAAGTAACTAAATAACCACACAGCATGTGGTTGTTACTGGACCTCCTGTTGTCATTACAGGATGCAAAGACACACACACACACACACACACACACACACACAAATACAGTGTTTGGTTTAATTTGAGGACATAACAGCAAAGATAATTTAATGGTCTTTTATCATTTCATCATCATAAAGTGCAATAAATAAAACAATACCACTCATTCCTGAAGTTCATAATTACCATCATCATCATTGTAACCACATCTCTTGTTATTATGATCAAATACAAAAGTAAATGTCTCTTTTCCAATACTCAGTCTTCCTCTTCCTCCTCCTCCTCTTCATCCACCTCCTCATCCTCAGCACCGCTTCTCCCTCACAGAGGGCGCAGGCTAAGTGTTTCTGGTTTTCCTTATCTAAAAGGATCTCTATCCTGCTTTAACGAGGCACTTGACCTCCCTCAGCGCTCTCCTACTCCCTGAGTGACGCAAAAAAAAAAAAAAAAAAAAAAAGTGGGCTGGCGGAGCGCTAAGTGCAGTAGTTTAGAGGACTATCGGTGCACAAGCGAAACATCACTAGTCAAGCAGACTTCATTTAGAGCGCCTATCTTGGTTACAGTCCTCTCTGTCGGATGTTATATCAATGCAAATGCTTTGGTGGAGATACCGGGATGTGTACGGGTGTGTGTGAGAAAGACTAAGGTTTCTTCAAATCTCCTCCATTCAGTAAGTGGAGAGGTTGATGAAACTTTTTCTTGAATGAGTATCCCGCCGCTGGCTGCCACATCTGGACTCAGGCTCGTCGGATCTGTCAAGTCCAGCTTCAACTTTTAGCTGGATCTGATCTGACCTCGCTTTTTTATTTTTAATTTTTTTTTTGTCTTTCCTAAACTTTGAGGCGGAATATTGGACTTTGTTTATTTTCAAAACTTTTTTTTTTTTTTTAATATATATATATATATATATATATATATATATATATATATTGCAAGTCAGAAAATGGATCACTCAGTCGTCAGAATGACATGCGTCTTGGTGGTGATCTGTCTCTTGGATAAAAGGTGAGTTGACTGAATTAAAGTTTAATAAACTTAATCTCTATGTTAGTTTTAATACACTCAAAGAATGAACCAACGTGTGATTAAATAAGTTTGTCTTTTACCATTGATCATAGCCTACGTTATTTGTTTATCAATAGGAAACTGTAAGAAGATAATTTTAACTTAACATAAAAGTTTCATTCATACAAATGAAATGAGTTTTCAGGATGAAGTGTGTGTGTGTGTTCAAAGCTAACATAAAAAAAATAATAATCATAAAACAAAGACAATACAGAATGAAACATTAGCCTGCTTTTTGTAATTGTGAGTTTTGTAAATTGTAAACTATTGCCAAACAGTCTGCTTCCTATGCAGCCCATCATTCCCAAACAATGCATCAAATCAATAAAAGGTTGCCCTTTGGAAAGATAGCTGTTGAAACAAGTCTACCCTAAAAGCAGGAAAGACAACAGGTAGCAGCAGGAGACCAACTGCAGTTACAGTGAGACATACTGTAATAAAAAAAAACTGCAATGCTACTTACCAAATAGGGAACAACATGTTTGAATTATTGGCCAATGCTACTGGTTGATTTTTAAATCTGTTCTATGAAATACAGTCTTAGATACACATAAAAAAAAAAAAAAAAAAAAAAGGAAATAGGTTATATGCAAAGTCGCTGCAGCTGCACCTGTGTTGTTGCCTGAGTGTCAAGGTGTGCTTGAGCATGTGTTGCCATACATACATACATACATGCTCCTGACTGCATGTGCAGTCGTATGTGTCTCAGCCACACCGACACTTAAAGCACACAACCTGTATTTTACTCGTAATGATAATGAAAACAAAGGCTGGGCACCTTTTAAGCTCTCGAGCCATCATCAGCGCAGCCTGTGTTTTCCTTGTTACCGCTGCAACTGTTTCTCTGTGAAGTAGGAAAAAAGAGCTTTGACTGCTGTCAGCTGAATTACTGTTGTTCACATGATTGATCTGCAACAGAAGCAGAAGTACAGTCAGTCGAGCACAGGCAGGGACACACCTTAAGTCAAAGCGACACTGAATTTACATGTTTGTGGATTTCCTGAGGTGATTTTTTGCGAGGCAGGTGAGTCGCTTTCTTCAATGCTGTGTATCTAAAACTGTTACTACACCTACTGGATTCGTGCCAACAAAGTGGCTGCTGCTCCCCCCCATCTTCAATTCACCTGTTTTAATATTTAACTATTATATTGCGCAATTAACTCAACATCAAAGTAATAATGCCGGAGTAGCAGCGCATGTAGTGCAAGCATGCAACAAGTTTTTTTGCCAACAAGTCTGGCACTTGTTTATGTCAAAAACAAAGGACGACCATCAGAATCACACCTGCATCTGAAAGGTGGTTTTACAAGGACAGTATGTGTATTATTGAGACTTTAAAAGAAATCTGCTACACTGGGGACCATCACGTCAGGGTGTCTGTTTGATAACTGTGGGAACTGAGCGTTGGTGTGACACCCAAGGGGCCCTCCTTTTTCTTAACCTGACCTGTGTGCTCCCTGCAGGGTAGACTCCAATGAAATCTTGGGGCTGAAGCTCCCCAACATCGATCCAATCCTGAATGCCAACACTGTGTGTTTGACATTGCCGGGATTGACGCGCCGTCAGCTGGGCGTGTGCATGAGGAACCCAGACGTAACAGCTTCAGCAATCCAAGGAATCCAGATTGCCATTCATGAGTGCCAGCACCAGTTCAGAGGGCACCGCTGGAACTGCTCCAGCCTGGAGACTAGGAACAAAATACCCTATGATAGCATAGTCTTCAAGAAAGGTCAGTTTTATTGTCATCAAATGTGCTATAAAGAGTGTCCTACTGAATCAGTTCATTGAAATGCATGTTTTCCTTGTAGCCTCGTAGCCCCCGGGGGGGAATGCAAAATGTACATTTTTAAATGTTCGAAAAATGCATTGTCCATTTGATAAAACCTACAAGACACAGTGCTCAAAAAAAAAAAACACAGTGAAGTACAAGCATACAGTTCAAAAGTTTGGTCTTCAAACAGGCTGTGGTTTCATCCTCAAACATGCTTTGATAGAATACCTTGAAAGGAAGAGGCTTATGGGATAGATTAGCTGCAACAAAGATGCCTGTCCTAAAAAAATATATATATATAAATGTTGGTCTAATATAATTCACCACATTCAAGAGATTATCAAAAGATGACACATTTTTTGAATGCTATCTCACAAGAATTAAGTCTTGTAAATGGTCAGGTTTATCTCTAGCGACTAACGGACTGGTATCTACTTTCTAACCGCTCTAACACTATCTCTCTCTCAATAGCCGGTACAAAAGAGCAGGTAACTTCAAAAGCAGTTAGTCACCTCAAGATTACCAGACCTCATGCAGATCAGTTTTCTGTTACGCTTTGTAGTGCCTGGAGCTTTGCAAGTCAGCCACAAAAGGATGAAAGAGGATCTTTCGAGTCGGGACGCCTTCACATGTACTCATCCCAAGTTATTGACTGGAAAAAGGCATAAATTTCTTAGTAGCTTGAGCACCTGGATAGACGAGCAGTGCACGGAGTTGAGTTTAGTTTAGCTGCCGTTCAGTTTATTTAAGTAAGTGAAGCGGCTCGTTGCTCGAAAAGTGAATTATTTGAAGGCTTATGTATAAATGTAACATCTGAAACTTTAGAAATGCCCTTATTTTCCGAATTCATTTCAATTAAAATCACCCCTTTGGAGTAATCTGAAGACTTCATTTGATACCATTACGTTGTATTTACTTCTCTTCTTCGTGAAAATCGATTAAATGTAATGCAAATGTCTCCTGAAGAGGTGTTGCTGTATATTATGTTGCTGCTCTAGTCATTGACCTTTAGTTTTGTAACCCTCATTGAGGACTTTATATGCTGTCAAAAAAACAAAAAACAACAAAAACCTGCTAACTGCAGTATATGCTTACACACCTCTGGTCTTACTTTCACTCCTCACTGACTTCTCAAAAGGCTGTTTGTCATTATTAGTAGAGGCAGTTGCTGGTTGTTTGGCATCCCTGGTTTGCCTCGGGTGCAGAAACTCCAAACCACTGACATAAACAACCTCTTTAAATTGGATGATTCATCTGTTACATGTTGATACGTTTCGTTCCACAGAAGCTGAAAAAAAAAAAATGATACTGAATGAAGTTAACATGCTGCAGTCATCATTGCGTGCAGCTACTGCAAACGGGGCGCTACTTTCAATAAGACAGATTTTCAGATGTGGATTAGGAGGAATTGTGGAGATTAACGTGAGTTTTTAGTGTAACTGCCCATAAAAAAAATACATGACGTAGTCTCAGATCAAACTGGTATTATTGCTTTTTTTTTTTTTTTTAAGTCAATTACTATTACAACAAGTTTGTCTGTGTTTTTAAAGCATGTGAAGCAACATTTACACTGTTATGTCCCAGTGTAAATCCATTATAATAAAACACTTTGTTATCTTTACCTCTTCAAATATTCTTGCAGAGCTCACTCAAGTTTTTTTTTTTTTTAAGTTGATTATTAGGTGCTCTTCAACTCAGTGCATGTTTGGACTACTACGCCAGATGCTGCTTGGCCTCTCTGCCACGTATCTCTCTCTGCTGATGGTTTCTGATAACTTTTATGGGCCCGCGTTCATTCCCGTTTAGCTTGCATTAAAAACGAGGCTAAGGAGGACATCAGGCAAGACATTACATGGATAGACAGGAATAGGAGAATCTCGCTCACTGTCTGCGTCTCTATCTCCCTCTCTCTCTCTCTGTCTCTCTCTCGCTGGGCTGCTCCTAATGCTTTTTTACTTCCCTTGTCAGCGCAAGTGCTTGTGAATTTGCTCTCAGCACTTTCCCAACTCTCAATGGCAAAAAGCATAAACCTGTTTAGTCGGTTTCTGTAACACAAAGTGACAGTTTCCTTTGAAACTTTAATTCATTTTGCCACTTCCTCTGCCATCAGTTCAGCCGGGCGTGCCGCAGCCGGTGAATTATTTGTTAGATTGATTTGTTCCCAGTCGTCCGGGGGCCTGCATCACAGAGCCTGGCTCAAAACAGGCCGAGAGCTAAAACAGGCTTTCTATGTATGAGGCTGTTGCCTAAGTGCCATCCTCTCTCTCTCGCCTCCCTTACTTCGTGTGGGTCAAGGTGGTAGGAGGGAGGAAGGCAGTATGAGTTAGTGAGTCAAATTATATATGTATATAGTCTGGCAGTTTCAGGAGTTTGTATTTGTGGTATAAAACCAAATTTCATAATCAGATGCTCATAGTCAGAAGAAAAAGTCTCAAACCCACAGACAATTATCACCGACTCTGCTGTTCCCCTCGACTCTACGAAGCCTCACCAGAGGCGTCTTTTAACTCTTTGTTTTGGTTTCACAGTCTGCAACTTTACTGTTCTGGTTGACTCTCATCAATGTTGTTTGCAGGCTCGGTGGGCAGCTGTTTTTCAGCTGAAAAAACGCTACCAGCCCACCACTGAACAACAGACAGGGGAAATTAGCAACTAGCTGGAGAGCACAGTGGAGCATTTACCCGCTAAAGAGTTGGAGACCAAATCAAACTTAATATTTAAGATATTATTGAACTTACATTCGACAGGTGGTCTTACTTGAGCTTGATTTTGTGTCAGTGATGATTCAGAACCATAATCTGAGAAACTATTTAACTTTTTATCTTTTTTTTTTGTTTTAAGTACATAAAAATCAAAGAATTTGTGTTAAAATGTAATTCATGTTTAAAAAAAACAATAAAAAAAACCCCGTATCAAATAGTAATGCATTTACTTGAAAAATACAAATGAGGAAATACCATCAAACAGTGCTAAAAAGGGCAGTTCCAATTTCCTGGCTTTTTTATTTGACTCCAACAAGCAGCCTGAATCATTTCCCCCCTCGAGCTCTGTGCTATAAACTCCTGCATGGTTTCTTTTCATGTTTTCTTTTTACAAGTTTCCATTCTAATCTTCACTGTTTTCTACACCAGTGAGTGACTACCAGTGGAGCTGTGTGTTTTAAAGAACCTGAGGGTACCATGCTCACAGGCAGTAAGCTGAGATCTAACAGCAAACACTATAAACTATAGAGGATACGAGTGCAAGTGCCGCTGTCGCACTTCATCCTTCCAATATTCACGGATTCCACAATTGGACATGGATTTTTTCGTCGGTCACGGGACTATATCAAAATAGATTGATATATATGTGTGTTTATATTGTCAGCGTGTGTGTTTGTGTGTGTGTGTGTGTGTAAGAGTGGTCTAACATTAGTCGGCTGAATTACAGATCGGTTGTGGTCGCGTTCGCACTCATTACATGTGCCACATCGAGGAGAAAAGGGACGTGTTTAGCTGTAAAGGCAAAAAGCAGTCACACATTGTATAGAGAGATTACATGCACATAGTCATTTAACTGCCTCCTCTATATGCAGTTAGTCCGTCTGAGCCAAACTGAAGGGATTACAAGGCGTATAAGCCGCAGTACAACGTAATCAGCCTCTCGAAGCTAAACACATGCGCATACCTCCGGTGCATGATATGATATGACAAAAAAACAGATAAAAAGTATCAAACTCCAGCCATCTGTTGCTACTCACTCAGCCAGAAAAAGTAAGTCAGTGACCGAAGGTAATCGTTACAAGCTGGAGCGAAAGATCTCGGAAAGTACTGAAGACTTTAGAGAAGATACGTGGATTATTTGTGGAGGAAAGAAAAACGAGAGAGAGAGAGAGCCAGAAAAGCATCCAGTGTGGTTCAAAGGCCCAGCAGCTATGTAGCTACCATTCTACTCATTACATAGATATCATGTGTAAGCAGCTGGACAGTGACTTACGCAGCCACATATCTTGCACATAAAGCGGTAGGACAGACAGAAGGAGACGCAGCCCTGTTTAGTAACAGTGTGTGAGTCCTCTGTGTGTCCTCTAATGGGAGTGGTGGAGGTCTGTTCATGTTCAGCTGGTCCACAGAGGCGAAGTACGCAAGTGTTTGGAACACTTAATTGCTATTGTCAGATGTTTTCCCCTTGCTTGGTTTTATGAGCCTTGGCATGTATGTGTGTATATATAAACGTGTGAATAAACTCTTATGTGTATCCTTATCAAAATAGAGGAAGCTCTTTTGCTGCAGCGGTTACTTGTCTTTGTTTGAGACAAAGCGTGCAGGGCAGCATTAGTGCGTATTTGCTAAGCATTACGGCACACGTTGCTCACATGTGATGTGAAAAGATGTCATTGTCTCGCTCAATGCGGCTGTTGTTAAACTGAGAGATTTAGGGTTAGGAAAATCACTTTACATGTTAAAGTTTTACAGCGGAAATTTAACGAGGGAAATGGTTTTATTTCTATTTTCTGATGCCGTTCGGAGTAAAAATAGACCGTTTAACATGAGTGACAATGCTTGTAAATAGCACATTTTTTCATAGTAATCTAAAATATGGATTGTTATCTTGCAAATTGTCATCCTTCATCTTCCATCTATCTGGTAATCTGAAAGGTTCGTAACACATGTTGGTGGTATGTTGTGGCCTGCAGGTCATTTGTTAACATTTTAAAAGAAACTCCTCGTTATAACACTCATAATGCCTCTACAGATGCTTCCTAAAAGCAACATGACTTTCATAATGTTTTCATTTGATACGTATGTATGGTCTCAGTTCAATCCCATCTTCCTCTTAGCCACTGCCATTTCAACTGAAAACATGTCCTGGACTAAGTTATGATACATTTCATGCTTCTTACGTCCACGTTGGGCTATATAGCTAACATCATTATACTTTTCTTCTTCCACTCTCATCCCAACAGGTTTTAGAGAGAGTGCCTTTGTGTATGCCATTGCAGCAGCAGGCGTGGTGCACGCCGTGGCCAATGCCTGCTCCATGGGTAAACTTAAGGCGTGCGGCTGTGATGAGAAGCGACGTGGCGACGAGGAGGCCTTTCGTATCAAACTGCACCGCTTGCAACTGGAGGCCATTCACCGGGGGAAGGGCATGGTACACGGAGTCATGGAGCACTTCCCCGCCGACCTGCCAGGACCCCAAGACTCCTGGGAGTGGGGCGGCTGCAGCCCCGATGTGGAGTTCGGAGAGAAGTTCTCTCGGGACTTCCTGGATGCCCGCGAGACCAACAAGGACATCCATGCCCGTATGAGGCTGCATAATAACAGAGTTGGCAGACAGGTGAGTGTGTGATTTTGATTAAATTTATTTACCAGTTATGAAGGCTCTAATCAAATATGCTCTCGGAAACGGATACCTACAGACGTCTTGTCTATATTAGCATCTGCTGCTTCAGAAGTGCCATAAATTTATGGATGTGCAATACATCACTGGAGGAACCCTTTAAATTAAAAAAATAATAATTAAGTGGAAGAAGGCAGTTTATTTTTTTATTATAAAACACATATTGCACAGTCAGACAGGTGGGGGATGGGTGGGTAGAGTGTTACAGGGCCAATGATAACATTACAGTGAACAACACACTCATTTTATTGGCTCGGTTAACAGTCGTCTGTTATTAATACACCTGAAGTCTTGCAAAGGAAATCTGTCTGTGGCACTTCTGTGCATAAGAAGCCGGTTTATATGTACGTTATATGTACTTTTAGTAGCTTTGTGTAGTTGTATATTTCACTTTGTTATACTGTTGTTAGCATTTTTGAGAAAACTTTATTTGAACTCTCGGGTTTTATTTGGTTAATGTTGAAAACAGATCAGACATTTTGCATTCAAATTGTATTCCTCAAAATACGAATCAAAATCCCAAACAAATTTTTCAGCTTGTTTTTCGTATCATTATGAGTTCGGGGTCCAAACAAGCATCATGTACGCTCAGTGTCATATACTGAACAGTTCAGAGCTTTTACCTTTCACCCTCTTCCAGTGCAAACTCTGGAGCAGTATCCGTATTAAAGGTGACCGCGGTGGGAATTCCCGAAACGATTCTTCTTTTATGTATCAGGTTTGCACGTTGTAAATACACAGTATTAGGGATTACCTCGCTTTCAGACTCTGACTCACAATATATTACTTTGTTTGAATTACATTTGAAAACCCTTCATTGAAAAAACGACGGAAACTGAAGATGTGAAAGCCAGAATAAAGTGATTGATTTGGTGCATTTCAGGTGTACTTTTTTTGTCTTATTAATAGATTAATAGGATAATAATGCTATTAGATATTAATGTTCCTGTAATTCTTATGATTTTTCCAACTTTCAGAGGACTTTTTTTTTTTTTTTTTTTTTTTACAGATCACAGCCAGCCTTTGTTTGTTGATAGATTAGGGAAGTTACCAGTTTAGACTCATTTTGCTCTCTGTGTTCTGTCTGTTCAGTCGGGATGTTAAAGCAGGGTGACAGTATTCAGTAAGTTAGTTGTAAATGTTCTCAGATGAGAAGCAGATTTTCTCTGTTTCTCATTAAAAAAAAAAACCTTTTTTCTCTATTATAGTTATCATTACATAGCAATCCTATAGTTTTGTCACATTGCTATTGAGGTATTTTGCAGCATAGAAATGTTTCCGGGGCAAACATAAGTATTTTTTAGAAACTCTAAATAGTATGCCAATAACAAAACATTGAAGCAGCTGTAATAAATAAATCTCTTGTTGTGATTTTTAACTTCTTTTGGCTAGTTTTCTGCCTTGGGCACTGAGAGACAGAGATGTAAATGACGGTGATAAGCCTTGACGATCTCCAGCTCCGTGGTGGAACAGAGACAAAAAGCAATCGTAAATTGCTCATTGTTCCCCGTTTCCTCCTGAGCAATTTGGCGGCCGTATCTTTCCATCAGTTTACTTCTGGTTTCCTTGATTATGCAGACAAAACACAAATGAGGAGCACGTCAGCTGAGCTGAACGACAGCTGGCCTTCCAGCAGTAGGATGCGATGGTAGAAATAGTCATGGATGTATAAGTGGTGACATAAATTTCAAATCAGTACTGTGGATGTGGGAGTAAATGTTGGGTGGGGGCTGATATGACAACATGAGTAGTAATGAGTTCATAAGCCATGGAAAGAATAATTTAACTTTTTAATCACTTTTTTTTTTTCTTTTTGGATTCCTTTTTGTATTATCCTTTTTGGTATTAAGTAATGGCAGGAAACTTGTTCTCGGTATGTCGTTTTTTATTACTGTGCTGCTTCAGGCCACATACTTCCTAATATTTAAAGCTGGTGGCAATCAGATCTATACACCATCCCACTTTAAAAAAAAACAAAAAAAAACCCAGTATTATTATAATTAATAAGACACTGAAATCCTTCTCTGTGTAATAATGTTAATATATAACATTAATGGCTTTAATTTTACATACATGTGACAGTTTCCTACTTAATGAAATAGTCTGAGGAGCTATATCATAATATCAGTATCACTGATGTACCTTTTTACTAAGGTACGATGATGCTTGACGTACTGTATGTCAGTGAACAATAAAAGACAACGTTTAAGTAAATTATGCAGATAAACGCTGTCATTATATGTGACGGTTATGCATTAAATAACAGGTTTATCAAACCAGGCCTGTCTTACTGTTTTGTCAGGTGAAGTGCCTTTGAGAAAAATATTTTTCAAAGTCATAAAATGTAATCGCATTCTTTAAACTTTTGATGAGAGCGATAGTAGCTTAAAGAAAAAGCTGCTACTCAGCTTCATTTTAATTTACAGTTTGATCTTTCCAGAAGGATATTTAGAAAGGATAAATATTGGCTCTCAGATTCCTCACAATAAATTTCGTTTTCTGTGTGCCAGGCTTCTATTTTCAGCAAAAAAACATCCATCAAACAAGACGAACTTTGACTCAAAGTCATCAGCTGCATCAAAGAGTCCACGTCCTTTGTTTTTGGCAAAGATGCTGGTTATGACCAGCAGGGACTAAATGATACTCAGTGCTCCTGACCTTTACCTCTTGTAGTACCTCTTGCCTGATGACCCCTGATGACCCTTGGTAGGGTTCTTTAAACCATCTTTTACATGGAGCTGCTCAGAAAGGGTTACTACTACTACTTGAGCCTAATGTACAGAGGCAATACCTGGCTGAAGAGAACGAAGGAAAGAGAGACAAGCAAAGATAGATTTAAGGGGGGGGGGGGGGGGTAGACATAGAACAAACTGAATATCTATATATAGTAAAACGCACCTTGATGACTTCAAATGCTATTTAAAGCCACAACAAAACCCTTCTAAGATCTTGCGACATGCACACGTGCACTCACATGGCCCCTAGTATCAAACAAAAAGAAAAAAAAACACTGACAGGTGGGGGCCTCAAAACGATGCCTACCCCCTTCCGTGATTCTTTCCTCCCACCGACCCGCCACTACCACTTCACCTCACTCCAGCACTCCCACCCCCTGCCCCACTCCCCCCTTTCCAGAGAAGTAGTCTTTAAGCAGAGGAATGTGGTGGTTTTTTTAGCGGGGTGTGCATGTCGCCTCATGCCCACCCCAGGGTTCTCACGACGTCCCGTCTTGTTTTTAGCACTAATTAGTGGCTGCTGGCAGTTTGGAAACAGATGTTTAAAACCCTGCAAAAGATTTTAGACTTCAAACACCGGGGCGGAAAGTAGAAAGAGATTCGCCCTTCCTTCCCTCCCCTCTTCCTCCTCTCCTGCCTCCTCCAACTTCTACTCGAGCAGGACTGATTATAATACTGAACGCCGTGCAGGCATCAAGAAATGAACGATGTGGGACAATTTATCTACGCGTGATGTCAATATGTCAAGTAACATTACACGGATGTGAGATATTTATAAATTATATTAATACCTAATAACAACAGACACACATGATCTATATAGAATGAAGTAAATAGAAATTACATGTAAAACATTTCAGTTATTTCCAAGCAAATTTTAAAGAATGTAGAAACACAAATTAAAGCTGCTTTATTTTAATGTAACTTTAATTTATTTTTTAAAGTTATTGTTTTTTATAGTTATGTTTTCAGGTAGATATTAATTCATAGTTTTGTAAGTCAACATTTTGCTTTTGTTTTTTTTCTCACTTCAAACGTCCATGTTTCTGTTAATTTTCAGTAAAGCTCCACAGTTCAGGATTTAATAGGAACCATTTTAACAGCCTGCCTGCATGTTTAAAGTAGCTGCTTATGATATAGAAACACTTCAGTCGGGCTGTAAATGTCTTGGCCAGGTTTTTTTCTTTTCTTTTCTTTTTTTTTTTTCTCCATCGTTTACAGAGCACACCTCAAAACAAATGCTTTGGCAGGCTTTCCTTGTGTTCACGTTGCAGAGCTTATAGAGGTTCTGTTGAATCCTGCCTTGTTCATTAGGCAGGTGGTGACAGTGCCAGCTATGCAACAGTGTGCCGTGTTACTGGCAAGCATCGTAATTACAATTTACCATCAGTGCCTGACTTCAGGGGACTAAGGTAATGCCCTTTTTTTTTTTTCAGGAAGGAAACTATACACTTGAACCCATTTTTTACTTCTTTTTTTAGACATCCTCATGTTGACATATTGGCCCTGACTCAAATGATCTCAAGTGTTATGATTTCATATAGGTATGCTGACTCGGTATCTTCACTGCATCTAAGTAGGAGTAAAGGTGCAGCGAGAAAGTCTGTCTGTAATGATCAAAAAAATATAATGCAGTTTTGTCATTGAGGGTGACTTTACACTTGCACTGCATGTCAAAAGCATTAAACACGACTGTATCTCCTATATGCACCCGTTGTGTAAAAACCGCTCAAGAAACTACTGGAGACTGAAGTTCAACCAAACATTTGTAGGAGCATCACTGTGAAGACAGCACTGCTTTCAAAGGAAAGTAAAACAGCTGACTTGATATGGCATTACAGACGCCAGCTGCACCTATTAATAATATATGGTAAATGGTAAATGGACTGTACTTATATCACGCCTTGCTAGTCTTTTTCAGCTACTCCAAGCGCTTTACAATACATGTCAACAATCACCCATTCACAAACACACATTCATGCAAGGTGCTCGTCAGGAGTCGAACATTCACTCACACAAGTGATATATACATAATGACAAAGAACAGAGGTTGTGACTGGATTAAAAGTCATGCGGTGACAAATAAGATGCCAAAAACTTCAAATGTTTCTATTGGTGATGTTTTAATCACAACAATGCCCCCCCCCCCCCCCCCCCCCTCTGGCTTGATCCTAACCAGCAATAGTGACATTTGTAATTTAACCCTAATTTAACCCTTTGAGCAATGATAAATTGCTTTAGAGAACCGATTCACCATTAACTCATTGACTCAGAACCCACACGAAAAGTGTGTTTGATCAAAAAATAGCATTATTAGTGTGGGGTTAGTGATCCTGTGATCCTTAGAGGCCATTTCATATCATCAGTGGTCTGCAGAGCATTCCTGACAGTACAGAGAGAGAGAGCATTTGATCTGACCCACACATGCATGAGCATATGCACACACACACACACACACACACACACAGAGTCATGCTTGCTCTATGCTTATAACACGCACATGAATACAATACACAGAGGCGAAGGTTTCATAGTAAAAGCTCAGCAGGTGGAAGTGCTTATGTTGCTAATAACATTTTATTGGAGTCTCTAAATGAGAGCTGTGGACAAACAAAGTGTGCACTTAACAAACACACACACACACACACACACACAAACATGCACTCACAGATGCGTTCTAATGTAGTCTAGTTCCTAATGTAAACTGTAGATATGCATTCGCCGAGTAATTGCACATCATTGTGTTTGCGTGCGTGCGTGTGCATTTGTCTGTATGCGTTTAAGTGTTCTTTTGAAGCGAGGCGTTTGATTTGTTTAAAGTGATGTCTGGGCTTAATGTGCTGCTGTGGGATTTGTTTGTGTGCTTTGATATTGCCTCGGCTTTCTGCTCGGCTTTAAAGGTCCTTCAATAGATTTTTTCTTTGAACTGACAAACACAAGGCAACTCGCAGACTAGTCTGCTGCTTATCAGTTGAGAAGGGTCGGTTGGGGACACGTAGACATTAGATTAGGATTTTCCCAAAGTACTTAGCAATGATGACACAGGGATTGACCGATGATTAAATTCAATGCGCACTACAAAACAGGGAATAAGCCATAAATTACACTGGTAAATTGTAGCTGGTTATTACTGGCAATGAAGTTGCTCAACTACTACTCCTCCACACAGGGAACATTGTTGCAAAAAAAGGTGTTGATCCTAAATGTGGATTAGCATTGAGACTAAAATGACTGAATGATTTTACATTACTTCTCATATTGCTTCGTTACATATACACCAGTTTGAAGACAAAGAACACATATTTAGTGCATACTGTTATTTTGTAGCTGCTCCTCCTCTCCATCAGACATTCATGTTGTAATCACTGACTGATCACATTCATAATCACTGAGTCAGTATTGACTCATCCGAATCTCTATTTTCAGACATGATGACAAAAAAAAAAAAAAGGTGTAACATCAGGCTAAAAGGAGTGTGGTAACGCTCACCTTTGGCACACTGTGTAGTCATGCACAGCAGGCGTTATGGCAGGACTGTTAACAGGCGAACAAAAAAAAAACTGCTGGTTTGTATATTCTAGAAAATAATCACTGTAATTATTGTATATTGCTAAAGGGAACATATTTGAGACATGCAAATATATATATATATACGCTCGACACGTTTGTTTAAATTCATTCAACAAAAAAAAAGAAACTAGACATAAACTAGTGTGTAAAATGTGCGAGTGCTGCTGTCCTGGTAGTTCAAGTCACTTTATGTCTTTTGATTCTGTCTGTTGTCTGTGTAAATATCCCATAACACAGTGTGTAAGGACCAATGAGTGACAATGCATTTTATAATAATCACACCTTTACCTAATGAATGCATTCTTGTTGAATGTCTGACCGTGGTAACCGGGCCAGAAACCTGCTTCCCTGCTCTACTCCAACACGTCGTCCTCTTCCCCAGTCTACTGTATTATGTAGCCTGCAGTCCTAATCTGCCACCAACATGTCGTATTTGATCTCTGTCTGGGGTTGTTTTTTTATAGACGCCTCTGTCTCACTCTGTTAGCTAATTAAAACTTACCAGATGTTTATTTCTAACTGTGGTCCGCCGTCATATTTGAAGCAATTACATCCATGTAGTTAACATGTAAGCCCAATGCGTGAGTCATGGGATAGAATATATTTGCATGTTTCCATTTATCATCAACTAAAGCATCTTTTTTCAGATGATGATACTGTAAAAGCCATCAGCGTTTCCCTCTTTATTTGACATGGTGACCTTTTTTACTTCTCTCAAAGTCTCTAGACACATTTATGGTGTGTTCAAAGTGACTCAAGTTATGTGGCATCAATAATATTTGTATATATATACTGGCTTATCATAGCTAATGATTCAACTATCCAATTCAACTATCTCTCTCCTTTCCTCTCACATTTACTGTATACTCCCCCTTCAGCTCCACCATCTAGCACCTCCTCCAGCCGCCCTCAATGTCCTTAGGGCTAATTGTCATGGTCTTCAACCTTGGTAACCATAAATCACTGCATTTTTTTTTCTTCCTTTTTCCTACATTGGCCAAGTCAGATATGATAAACACAGACAGAGAGACAGATGAGGCACGTTTCCCTGCATCTCCCTCCCCTGTGTTACATGCAGTCATAGCTCAGGTACAATTTAGGAAGGAACTGGAAGAAACCAGAAAATCACAACCACGTGATCATCAGTTAACCTGATTCGTAGACCGGTTTAGATATGGAAAAATACAGTCAAAATGGGAAGAAGATCAGGTCGTTAGGTGAGGAAAGTCACTTATTTCTGTAGCGGATGCAAATCAGCGTTGATCTCAACGCTCTCAAATACTAAACTCAAGTCAGGGGCACTTTGGTACACATCCTTTTTACTTTCCACTGGTACAAAATGTGCTCAAATAGGGTTTCCCCCCTTTTGTCAGACATATCAGCGCTCTACATGACATACTGACAGACCACTTCTGATACAGCAAGAGCAGACCTATCCCTATTTCCTATCTATTATCTGTTAAGAGTCTGATTGTACCTGTTTGCCTTTCAACTACACGTCAAAAGAAAATTTTGACATTTCCCGCAACATGCACAGTGCTTTTCACCTTGTGCTTAGGGTTTAGGAAAGTGCAAATGTTTATTTCAAGCTCTGCCCAGTCAGACCTTAGGGTGTGCAGCCTCATGTGTCTAGATGGATAGACCCACCCTTCAACATAACATAGATATTCTTTTGATCACTACATTTTAAATAAATAAAAGTTCTATTGCCCTCTAAATCTAGAAAACTAATGCAGGCCTTGTCTTTGGTAAACACATTGGACTTTTAGGATGCCACTATTATGCTTTTATAGTCACACATAAGCTAATAAAAGCAGCTGCAAATAGCATCCTGCTGTTATGGAGGTCAAATATTCTGTACAGCTGGAACAGCAAAAGTTTGGAAGGTATCGTATGTTGTTTCTACCTCATTGAAATATTTATTCTTACATAAAGTATTCTATTCTGGTGCAATAATAAAAAAAAGTTTGGGACACACTGTCGTGGTTTCATAATCTCCTGGAACTGGCTTTTTTACTCCTGCAATAATACGATTCAATTCAAAATAACTTCATCTGTTTTTTGTTGTGTTACTGTACTTTTAAACTGCTATCCTGGATGTACCTTGAAACAGTAGCAATGTGGATACAATTATGACTCGTAGGGCAGTTTGACTCTTTAAGGTTTAAGTGGGTTGGAGAGCTTTATGATTACAGAGTTTGCTGTGTGTTTAAGGCCAACATGTTTGTGATTCTGGGGTTGCCTCTGCCCCTATGTAAAAAAACGAACCCAAATGCTGCAATCTGAATTCTTCAAGTGCAAGTGCTGTTTGAGCTATTATAATGTTGTTTACAAAAAAAAAATAAAAAAAAAAGTATTACAGCCTCTAGTATTCTTCACCGCTGATCACAGCTTCCTTTCTGTCAATAACAGTAGTAACCAGTTTATCCAAAAATGCATGCTTCTAGGTTACTTTCTGCCACATCAGTATGGGGAAACATTTAATTTTCTCATATGCTCTACACTCCCTAACCTATTTCTACGATCATTTGCAGCTCTAGTTGAATATATCATAACCTTCCCTGCTCCACAGATGGTACGATATTGTTTATTTTATTATATTACTTTTTTGAGATGGTGTGACTGATCACTATTAACTTTGGCTCTGTGTTAATGTGAAGTGTTTTTCTTTTTTGCTATACTGGTTCATTCCAAACGGATGAGTCAAGTGGCTCCATATATCACAGATTCATTCTTTTCACCCACCTTTCCACTCATTCATGTTCCACAACAGGGACAATGTTTTTTCCCCCCCTTAATTTACTCTGCATGCTTTGTTCAACTGAAAAACCTACACAGCACAGCATTAAAATGGAGCCTTGCTGCACGTAAATCAAGCACTCTGAAGTGTTGCACAACCTGCTCTCGATCCCTATGAGAAAGGTGGAATAAAGCATAGGGAATCAGGGAAAGTGAAGTATCTGGTTTTTTGGCATCGGTCCAGATCAGCTGTGACGTTTGGAGAAGTGGATAACCGGATTGCCACACTTAATAGATACATGACATATTCCTCATATTCCTCAAGTTGTTTTTTTTCCCTCATTCCTTTTTTTTCTGTTCCTTTAATGGATGAGATCCTAGTTAAATAATGGAGGGGAGTTTGACTATGTAAATTCTGCACAGGGAAAATGATCCACGTGGTGCTCTTGGGAGATTTCCACACTCTGAGGCAAAGCAAGGAGAGTCCTGCACACACAGACATCCTCCATGTACACACACACACAGACACACACACACACACACACAAACTTACACCCCCATGAAACTCTTTCACTTATTATCTTCTTTGCAGTCATACCTGTAGTTCTGCCAGTTCTTATTTTATGTGAGTGTGTGGGTGACAATCATATTTTATGCATGTGTGGACATTAGCATTATTGCTAGCACATGTGTGGAATGAAAACTGTGCAAGTGTCCAGAATTTGTGTGTGTGTGTGTGTGTGTGTCTGTGTGTGTGTGTGTGCGTGTATGCGTGTGTGTGTGTGCGTGTGTGTGTGTGTGCGTGTGTGCGTGTGTGCGTGTGTGTGTGTGTGTGTGTGTGTGTGTGTTGATAGGGGCGGCAACAGAAGCAGCATCTGTCAGTACTCTGGGTGGCCCGGTGTTCCTGTTGGTAATTGGATCTTAAAGTTTAGACCTTGTGATGACTGATAAACACACACACACACACAAGGTTTTGTGGATTACTGGGATATATATGGCTCATGTACCTGTGTGTGTGTGTTTGTGTGTGTGTGTTTGTGTGTGCTTCTGAAAGGAGTGGGTAGGTCCTCTAGTGTTAGCCATGCTCTAACAGGACACACTTTGTGTTTGTGCTTGTTTATGCATGCAGATGTACTGTGGACATAAAAAGACACGACTATCCTATATAAAACTGTGTATATCGTAGTGCTTTGTTATATCAGGGCTCACAGTTAGATGGTGATTTTACACCGTTTCACATTGACATGTAACAAAACAATCCACAGTTAGTAGGCTAGCATTAAAGCCATTAGAATGAAAATATGTAAATACTGCAATGCTCTGACGCCTAATGTGCTGCTACATGTGGGTCATGCTTGGAGTCATTACCTGATGCCTCAAAAAAAAAAAAAAAGAATAATGACGCCGCTATCTGTTTGGGTAATGCCTGCATCCATCTGTGTTATTTGATATCAGTATGTTTAACAACAGACTCAAGAGTCAGACCACCTGGCTTTTTAAATGCGGGACCAATATTCCTTCAGGACATTATGTGCCATTCATAACAAACCATGGCTTGCTTAGAAGAGCAAACAAATGAAAATCACTGAAGTAAAGCCAGTATGAAATATGCCATGCAGTCTGCAGCAGCCTGTACCTGTTATATCAACTGCATCCGGTGATCAAGAAAGTCAATAATCTTTCATCCCACTTTTTCTGCCTCCATCTATGTTTTCCGCAGGTGGTGCTCGATCACATGAGGAGGAAATGCAAATGCCACGGGACGTCGGGGAGCTGCCAGCTAAAGACCTGCTGGCAGGTCACCCCTGAGTTCAGGGTGGTTGGCTCAATCCTTAAAGAGCGCTTCCATGTCGCCACGCTCATCAAGGCCCACAACCGGAACACTGGGCAGCTTGACCACTCCCACAACAACAACAACCACCACAACCACCATAACCATCACAACCACCACCACCACCACCACCACCACCATCAGAACAACCACCACAATCACCACCATCACCCGCATCGACGGCGGCCAAGCATCAACGAACTTGTCTACTTTGAAAAGTCGCCAGATTTCTGCGAGAGGGACCTGGACTCGGCCTCAGCGGGCACGCAGGGTCGGATTTGCAACAAGACCAGCCACGGCATGGACAACTGTGAGAGTCTGTGCTGTGGAAGAGGCCACAACATCCTGCAGCAGACGCGGAGTGAACGGTGCAACTGCAAGTTTCACTGGTGCTGCTACGTGGTCTGTGAAGAGTGCAGGATAACAGAGTGGGTCAGTGTCTGTAAATGAAGAAACACACTAAATGAGACTAAAAAAAAAAGAAAGAAAGAAAGAAAGAACTGACTTTATGAACATTATTAATTTGAAAGGGGAATATGACCGTTATACTGTATATGTGCCCCATTCCTTTTTTGCGGTGGACTGCGGTTTTCCTTTCCAGAACCGAAGAGCAAGGACCGAGTGTTAAAACAGCTGAGCCAGCAGAAAGATACACGTGCATGTTGGTGAGAGTGTGCACGCGTAGCACAATTCAGAAAGCGCGGGTGTGTGCTGCGTTTCTTGTCGATACAAAAGGAACGCAGTTGCATCGGATAAATGTCTGAAAACTCAAACGGTTATTGTTTCAGCAAACGTTTGTTGACTGATATACGGCTGCGTGGGATTCAGATGAGCTGAGGGGAAGTAGAGAGTAAGCAGTAGATTGGAGTCAAGAAAAAAAATAAAAAAATCTTCATAGAACCAGAGATATACTGTAAAAGGGAAATGGCTGAGATCTGCATCCCATACTCAAACAGTGGGGGAGGACATTAGATTCTCCCCCATTCTCCCCCCCCCCCCATCACCAATATGACCATGTTACACAGTGTTGTTGTTACACAGCAGGATTCACCGTGCACACCATTCGTCACGTCACAACACACCTGGAGCACTTCAAGGATTTTAGTGCCTTGTTTGAGGGCAGTTCAGAAGTTTCAGTATTTATAGTAGCTATCAGGTTACAGCTAGAACACATCCCTATCAAAGAAAACTGAAAATCAGAGGATTTACCATCTGACTCAACTGGCGCTCTGTAATTGTTTCAATATTACTATGTTGTGTGCGTAATGTGAAACAAAGCTAACAGGGTTAATAAAGGCAGACAGGAGTCCCAGGACGATGTCTGTTATAAGGTTGCGTTAAATGATCAATAATGGATAAAACTTAAGCCAATACAAAGTCTGATCAGATAGTTTGATTGTTGATGCTGCTTCCTGGGATTCCTCATATCAGACCATAACAACTAGAGACATTATTTTACCTTATAGTGGAGGATTTAATCACACAAATCAGCTTTAAATAAAACACCTATACACCATAAGTTTATTTTTGTGAATCGATTTGAAAATCGCTATTTAAAAAAAACCAACAACATTGTGACACAAGCTTGATCACGTTTGAGATCACGTATTACAGCCTTCCCCCCGATCACAGCACGGATATGTCGTCCTGTTCCATGTGTTCTCTATGTTGTGCGTGCGAACCCTCATAATAATTTATCAAGTGAAGTTTGATTTCATTTTTTTTTTAGCATGATCCGATCAGCATTGTAAATAAAACACAATAACTAATGCTGCATAATAACATCAATAACTTGGACTCAGGAGACTGAGTGCACACGAGCAGGCTTTCAGTTGATCGCACTATAAACATCCACGGCTGTCATCGATCAAAGTGTTTCCTGTTTTGTGATGCAATGTGCTGTGTGCGACACTGTAAGCTTCTTGTAATATAGCTGCACTCACTTTCCTCACACTTCTTCGACGTGTGCATATGTACAACTGGTGTCAACTACCGACTATAGAAATGACACAGCTGACACGGATTTCTGCACATTTTGAAGATCATATTTGGTCTCGAGTAATGTTCATGAGTTGTGCTGTACTGTTTTGTTTTTTTTGTTTTTTTATCAGACAGTGTAATTTATTTTAAGCAAAAAAATATTTCTTTGTTGACAACAGAGGGGGGAAAAAAAATCTGGAATTATGCTTCTGGTGTTACAGATTATTTGAATTTTGCACACACAGAACTATGTCCAGGATGACTCTGGGAGATATCAGCAATATGCATTTATTTTATTTTATTTTTTTGTTTCATGTCATAAATGTAATGTAATGTAATGTATGTATGTATTTGTATGTTTTAATATGGTTATTATCTAAGTTATTTTATTTTTTTTGTGAATAACTTAAAATATTTGTAAAACAATAAAGAAAGACCATAATATTGAAAGGCGGGATTCAATGTGATGAAATAATAAAAATACATGAAAGTAGTATGTTTGCTAAGAGAGCAGTTTTATGTTTATGTTTTGTCAAGCTGCCTGCATGCTAATGACGATACGTTCCTTAGTTATGCTGCAGCATATTTATGGAGGTTGTTAGTTTTCATCAAGTTTCAATCCTGTAGAAACACACATATTACAATTACAATTATATATATATATATATATTTTTATTTTGTACCAAGGTTAATTTGTACATTTATTAGCTGATCTCTTAGTTATAAAGGCATCAGGTAAAATCACCATAAAATGGTCCACTGTACAGGTACAGATATGTTCCTGAATGTACAGTACACTTAATAATCTTGACAGTCCTTCTATTTATGACAGCTTTTCCAATATTTTAAGGCCATATATGTTGTTTTTGGGTTTTTTTTCACATTTTGACTTGCCATAGTAGGAAAAAGCACAGGTATATGACGGCCCAGTATTCACAATACCAGGACCCATGACACTAAAAAATGGAATTCAGCCATTGTTAACTGTATTATTTACACCTGTGCTTTTCCTACTGTGAGACGTCAGAAAGTCTTTAGTGAAAAAAATGCCTATAGTTAAATGTTCCCCACGTTTGTCTGTCTGTATGTGGTATTTAAATGTTGTGTAAATGTTTTTTTGTTTTTCAGTGTAGTATTTAAAATAGAATTATTTTATTTTCTTAACGTTTAACTTCCCATATGTTTACGACGATTATCTAAAAAAAAAAAAACATTAAAAATGGGAAAACCAGATTCCTTTACTCTCCTGATATGCAGGATATACTGTATATTGTATGTGTATATAGTGTTTCTCAGAAAACTCAGCTAATAAATGTCAAATAAATCTGCTGTGGAGAAAAATGTGCAGACGATTTTATTCTCTCGACAGTGACAAAAAAAAAAAAACTACAAAAAAAAAAAAGACGTCGGAATAGTTTCTTTGACTGTACATAGCCTGAATATTTTAGTGCGGACCTTAAGATCCAGACCAGATAAAACCACACGTCTGTGGTCAAGTGTAGACCCTCCCTTACCAGTTGCTGCTTGCGTGCAGAGAGAAATCCTGTTGAGTGTCCTGACTCACTTACATATTCTGTGCCCGGAGGGAAGCGATGAAGTCACCAAGTCAAGTGTAAGAATGCAAGAGATACACTTTCAAAGTAAACAGATGTGCATTAAAGAGGTGCTATTTCAGCACCACGCGGTTCTATTCTTATTCAAACATCAACTTCAGGGAGAAAAAAGAAAAAGAAAGCTTCCTTTTGCCACTCTCTCTCTCTCCTCTTTGGTGCATTTGTATGTTGAGTTAAGCATGCACGGTCCATCTTTCAGTGCACCGAATGCTTGATTTAAGTGAACATGCCCTTCATCTCCCTCTCCACATGTATAAATAGTTTATGTGCGCATGTGTACTTGCAGTGACAACCCTGTGTGCGAATCGCATGTGTGTGTTTGTTTCTTTTTCGCATGTGCACGAGCATTTAAGTGACAGGGGCATGAGTGTGCAGGCTCTGTATTATGTGTGGTGGCAACAACCTGATGCCAAAGTTGAGAAACCTGCTTCCACCAATAGAAACCAGTAGCAGCTAAATCAAAGTTCAGCTGATCCTCCCACTTTATGACTTCATCTTGCATGAAAATAAACAAATGCCAAATGATGATATAACTATTCAGAGCCTGACGAGATATGATAAATACTCATTTAATAACAGATTAATTGAAAGAAGAAAAAATAAATATATAAAAATAAATAAATAATCTTCATGAGAATAGCTCTTACTTGTAAATGTCAGAAACGCCAGGTCTGGGCTTGTGTTGTTGAGTTTATTTAAACAGCAGCTGTTATTTTGATAGAGAACAGGTCCCAAAGTGACTGCAGATTTGAGCTGAAACAACATTATGCTGGTGAATGAGATTATAATGTTATGATCCCTTGGCATGAACTGGCAGGTTTCCATCAGTTTGTTAAACATTTTGTGATGTTTCCAAGGACGAGGTCAGGTTGTTTTGCAATGGCGGCTAAATGGACGGTCACTATTCAAGCGATGACGTGTGACATCATAAAAAATGCGGACACCAACCGAAAGTTAAGAACGAAAACAAAACCAATCAATAAGACAGAAATAATGTTTTGAGCAAGACACGCAAGAAGCCAAAGATAAAGAGACAGATAGGCGGCCGGCTTCTACAAGCTTCACGGGGAATGAATGTTTTACCTCAAGGGTGGATTGAAAAGAACAAATGTGACAAACCAGTCGCTACAAGTAAACTCAGGAAACAAGAACACTGAAAAAGTCTATTGTAACAGTAAATCCGCATGTGCTGTGTGTGTGTGCAGCAAGTCAAACAAAACAACAGCAACGGTATCAACGATCAACAGCACGAGCCATCACGTTGTACAGTAGGTGATATCACTGCATGACTGATCATCCTAAAGTCAGCTGACCCTGATGATGTTATGAATGACCTCACCTCACTGTTGTGGCTGCACTAATAAGATGTTACATGGGCGGTCATTAAAGTCCACTGGATGAGAATTTGATTTGATTCATTCAGTGGTTTTGCAGCGACAGCATCATGCAAACATGATTCATTATTCTGTTGTGTGTGTCGGTTGTGCGATTTTAAAAAAATGTACTCGTCAGTTGTTGAATCGCCAAAGGTTTTTAAGAAAACAAGAAATCAGATTATAAAGGGTGGTGCTTTTTTCTGTTGCATGGCTTACTTTCAGCAGGGACTGCTTAAAATGCATTTTAGAGGAATGTTTAGAAGCACTGCAGTCCCTGAGTGTCATTTTAGTCATTTTAGAGATCACAGGAGCCCACACAGGTAGGTAGTTTAATCCAATTAGCTGTAGCAGACCAACCATGGAGGTTAAATCAGTCCGAAGTTATCTACTATCAAGTGATTTGTTCACAGGCGTCAAATGATATCAATGCATATGATTATCTTTCACTTTTCTGTTTGCAGATATTTCAGTTTAAACGTTGCTTTTTTTTAAAGCTCTCATTCATTCAAGCCTTTTCTATCTAAAGATAGGCCTTGTGTTTTGATCATTAATTCATCATTGTTATACCCCTTTCAGAATCACTTCATTCTGATTTAAAATTCAATGTGACGGGAACGAGGAACATGTGAAAGCACATGCACATTATCTCATAGGGCTTCTCTTGTATAGTATATAGTCCTTTCAGCTTCTTTACAAATACTTGATCTGCACTAACACTGCAGTTTGATCTGTGTTACTAATTCATGCCCTCTTCCACCAGGGAAGGATCGAAGAGGAAACAGGGATCTTTTTTTTTTTTTTTTTTGTGTGTGTGTGTGCTTTCTCATTAATTATTGATGACGGAGGCCAACGAGTACATGCTTTTAACACCATTCGGAACATGTTCCACTCGACCTAAGCTGACACTTGCTCCGCTGGATTTGAGTTCCACTTTTTATGAAGCCTGACAGGGAATGAGATGGTGTGTAGAGAAATGCTTTTCCTAAAATATTGATCAGCAAGGGTCAAGCACTGCCTCACAGAAAGGGCTATATATGGAAGAGGGCTAAACCCCCTAAACCCCTCCCCAAGAGGAGCCCTTAGCTCACATTTTGATGTTAAATCAGTTCCTTACTTCCATGCATTTAGGGCAGGACTACATAAACATAATGTATTTCTTATGATCTTGTCATGTGGTCTAATTTTTTATTGAGTCAACTGTAGCCCTTGATCTCAACTGAAGTCAACAACACATCTGAGAATGGCTGATATCATGATTATTGCCACCAAACGAAGGAATGCACAGTACTTATTGTGCCATTATTGTGTGGTCTTTTATCTCTGCACATACTTTCCTCGTCTGTCACGCATTCTCCTGAACTGGAAACTCCAGTTCTCCAGGAACCTTTTCCCCAACCACCATCTTGACTACTGCAACCATAAAAACTCTTCATCAACATTCACATTTTTTATTGTATCTACTTCTCTGTTCTTTAAGATTATATAAGACAATGTGGAATTGGTTGATTTTAAGGTTTTGTCCATTATAGATCTTAATGTAGAATATTTTGACTTTTATTTTGGTTAGTAGAACATATTTCTATTAGGTGAATCACTTTTGTACTGTTTCAATCCAGTTTTTACCTTTGTATTTTATCATAGGGCTGCAGGTGGCTTCTTAAAATCTTCTTAAGCTTTAAAATTGAATGTATAGATGAAGGTTAATGTTGCTGAGACAGTCACATCTTCTGAACTGAAATTTCATTCATTTTATTTTGCTCGAAGTGTCTCATGCATGTTATACATGTATGTTTTCATATTCCTTTTCCCTCTCCCTCTGCCTGCTTTCAGTTGCGTGAACCTCGGCCTTTCCCTTTACGACTCAGTCTCGTGCGCTGCTTTGATCACTTATCTGCCCCAAACAAGTTAAATTGCTGCATCATCAACCAAGCCTTTAAAAAAAAACCTCTGAGACAGTATAATTAGTAATTTTGGGATTAATAATGCAACGTGGGGCAAGCAGTGGTACCCTTTAATCTTAGCGTTTTCAGAGGCTTGTTTTATGTCCCTTCTCTGTTCCACCTCCTACCTTCTTCTTTGCTTTTAGTGACCCATGAGAGACCGAAAAGCCACCGTCTTCAACCCGACCAGACTCTAAGCCTCAGAGAAAAGGGTGTGTATGGTTCTAGAGACAGATCTGAAAACTAGTGGTTAACCAAATCTTCATCTCTGGGTAATTTCTCACTTGTAGTCTTCTAATGCTTTAGATATTCTCTTGTGACCTGTAGTGCATCAAAGCATCATAATGAACTCAACCATATTTTTTCTACTGGTTTAGCTTCAGTTAGCAAGCTGCCTGTGATCCTGGATCATGTTGTTCCTCACATTTACTGATTGTCATCTCTATCAGGATGCAGCTAATGTTCCTTGCTACAAAAAGACACTGTCACACCAACAGCCCATTTTAAAAAAAAAAAGTGCCATATAAACATTAGGAAACAGGTTTTACAGGAGATTCGAGAAAGCAGAGGAATTCCAGTAATCTGTGCCAATGAAGGTCAAAATGTTTATCATCAAATTCATGGCCTCAATCATCATGGTCATTACCAAAACTGTTCTCAGCTGCATGCAAAGCCTTGATGAGGACTTAAAAGGAACTACTGAGTCTTCATCCCTGTCTTCATAGTTGGTAAAAATAAGAGGCTGGATTTACAAAAAAAGATTCACTGCAACAAACTTGTTGACCATAACATTTCACTGTCTATATTGATAAGATGGACAGTCACCTGTAAATCAGATTTCCCATGATGCATCTCTAAAAAAAAAACGCGTACTGCAATATTTACTCTGACTCCACCACAAAAACAATCCAGCAAAACTCGAGATAAAAAAAGATTTCACAGCTCTCCACTACTTTCCCACAAAATGTTAGTTATCCAGCTCTGATAAACTTGAAATATTAGTCTGTCATTGTATTGTTCATCAAACTATGTATGAACTTATTACCTATCAGTCTCCATTAGATAATCATCAGGTTGGTTTCATTGCCACTCCTATACTACATGTTTTGCTTGGCACTACATCTACATCTGTCTATAAACTAAAAAAAAAAAAAATTTTTATATCTGATGTGTAAATGTTTCATCTCATGGAGATACTATGACTGTGACTGTACCACAAAAATTGAACATTATGGTTCATGGTGTAATATTGTTCATGTCAGATGTGAAAGGTCAACATGACTGGCCTCCTACTAGGAAACACGCAATTGAAAGGTTTTTTTTGCCATGTTTTCTGACAGTTAAAATCACAGCACTGCAAGATAGGAGTGTGAAAGAATGAGTGTGGGAGTTGATTAGATGCAGGTTAATCAGTAGCAATTTCTTTGTGTAGAGGCAGAGACAAAGATGTGTCCCTAGGCCATTTTTACTACCTTACCAAGAGTTCACTGCTCATGCTGTCTTTGCACAGACCTGCCGGGCTGAGCTCACCCCTCATTCCTCACATTCCTCAGTCCCATCCCTCCTTTAACTCCCCCATGCTCCCGCAGGGCAACCCTGTCTGCAGACGGTGGTACAATATGGGCAGATATGCCAGGAACAGACTGGATCACCTGGCCCTTATTTTACTTACTGCACACTTATGCTACTGTGTGCTCATACTCATTGACTGCATGTGCAAGCTGTACAATGCATCTTCTTACTGTCATTTAGAAATACTTTCAAACTTTGTTGTTTAATTGCATGTTGACATCGATTTCTCTCATAAGTGCAGTTTTTCAAATTCAAATAAACTCACTTTTTGCATCTTTTGTCAACTGAAACATGCCATGAATGTAGACGTCTGCACCTCTAACAGCTACCTCTGAAAAACACCTGCGCTCTGTGTCTCACCTTTTTGCATACATACAGTTATAAATAAAGTACATTCCCTGTGCTTAACTAAAGGGGAGAGCGTAAGGAATGTAGCCTAAAACTTTCACCTTCTGTTTCATACAGATGTCACTGCAGCTCACAACTGTGTGTTTCATGTCGAAGCCTAACACACCACCACTTGAACCTGAAGATGCAGTTCGTTGCTTTTCCAGTTGAACTCAAAGGTGCTTCATTGGCCATATACAGTATTAGTATATATATATATAGGCAAATTATAGAATAACAGACAAAATGCTTTTTTTTTCTTTCTGCCACACCTCTTTGATGTGACAGACAGAGGTGATCGGGTACAGATTAAGTGGAGAATCACAGATGAGGACAGATTTGAACATGTTAGAAGGGGAGTGCCAATGTTTCATTGCTACCACAGTGTTCAAACCTGCCCCAATGCTGAAGGCGGGTGTATGATTTAATGTGTGTCCGTGTGTGTGTGTGTGTGTGTGTGTGTGTGTGTGTGTGTGTGTATACATTTATATGTGCATGAACACACATATACATCCTTTTCAAGTATATATTTTTTCAGACCGGAGACCTCCCAGTGGATGAAACCTAAGGCACAAGTAGGCAGAAAGCTTGTTCTTGATTGGCTGGTCATTAATGACGACAATTAATATCCACACCAAAGGAGCCAAAGGAGTGAAAAAGACCTTCCATACGCATTCTATTAGAAAATGCATTTTTGAATTTGAAAATGCCAGTCTTGTATTTCAAAAACAGACATTTGTGCGTTAACACATGGCATAATGCATTGCAGAAAAATTAAGAAACACACTTTCTGTGGCCTCAAATTATTAATGATTGCTCACTTGTTAATGCCATTATATATCTGATCACACAATACAGGTGTTATTTCTATTTGTTATTTGTATGTCTATGTTGTCACTCTGTGAGCATTAAAAAGTTATTTGATGATCAGATTCACTGCAAGGCCTTGGTAAAAAAAAAAAAAAAAAAAAAATCATTGTACAATCATGCAGCTCAAAATATACAATGTCAATGAAAACAACTTTGGCTTGTATCAAAAATAAAACGAAGCAATAATGGCTATACAGTCCCTCCAGCAAACCACAATCTTTCATATGCAATAATTAATGCACATTGAACCAATCTCTGCAATATTTGTGGGTGATTTTCAATTTTGCAGAATTTACACCGTGTTTCTCTTCCTGAAGGAAGGTTTTGACATCAGTATATCATAATTGCTGCACAAAGTCAGGCTTTCCAAGCAAAAATTGCTTATTTACAGTTAGCGGGGCTCTTCAGCTTCTTCTCATATCATCAACACAAACCCCATGCTGATTGTTTATGGGAAATGTGGTCTTATCATGAGAAAAAATAAAAATAAAAATCACAGTTGTTTTCAATTCCTGTAATTTTACCACAAAAATTCAAATAAAACTTCACAAATTGCAGCAAAATTTTTAAATGAAAAGCCACTGCAAAATTATTGGTCGCAACAATCACAAAATGTTATTGTTTGTTTGTTTTTTTTCTTTTATTATTTTATTGTTATGACATTTCAGTGGACTTTTTTTTTTTTTTTTTGGGTTTGGAGAGAAGTAATTTTAACATATAAAAATAGCATTTTAGATTTATCTGCCTTCATGTGGATATGGCCTAAAGGGAAATGACACCAACCTTAACATGTTATTAGAAGTAAGCTGAGAAACATCAGACATTGATGAAAAAGTGTATAAGACAATATGCGTTGTAGCGTGTGTGTGATTGTGTAACATCAGGTGTACAAAACAGTGCCTCTTTTCATCACCACTAACTGAACACGATGACATAATACTTGACCAGGTTGCATCCTTACCTGCACCAGATGTCTTATGAACAGCATTCCTTTGTGTATGAGGCAGCCACCCCTGGTCTCTCGCGACCGCCATACCGCTGACATGATCACACCTTTTGGCTGGATGACATGTGTGCATGTATGAGGGAATTGAGAATTTTTCTCTGATGTCGCGGATGATCTGCCCAATACAATGATATACACACACCAGACATCTGGAGGGCTGCGCTTGTATTGGGGTTATGACATAAAGAGTATACTCTTACAGGGATCAACAGACGGCGTGTGAGTGTGTGTTTGTGGGTTTGCGTGTATTTCCATTCGTGTGTACGCGCGTAGCCGTGTGCAGGGAAATGAGAGATCAGACACAGAGAGAGGTAGCATTTAAGAGTGTACCTACCTCCCTGTGTCACAGCAATAGCCTTCATCTCACCCAGAGAAACCACAACAGAGGTTTCATGGGGGATACCTCATTGGCCCATGACTGATGGCTCCCGCCTAAAGGGGAATTCCACCCTAAAACAAGAGTTTATGCACAGGTGGTATATATGGCATAAGACATCTACTTCTTTAGTGCTTGTGCAGCTGGTAACTTGAATTGAACTTGAATGCCATTTGAATACATGAAAAAGTCATTGCAGAGGAGCAGCTGATGTAAGAGTGCGTGACTTCAGAGGCTGGCAGCATCCACTTCATCTCAGTTTGCCTAAATAATTAAACTACAAGTCAAGTTTTGACTATTAGGTGGAAGCATCAAGCTTTTTTAGACATCTGCAGTAACATTAAGGTAAAGTAGCAGCTGTTAATTGAAGATTAACAGCTGCAAGATTTAGATTGCACAATTACCAAGATAATGTGGGAGAATTACATTTCAGGGTGGATTTTAATTTTTTTACCTTTGTTGTAATTATACCAGCGTGCATGAAATAAATCTTATTGAATTTCTGTGGGATTAGTCATCTTGCACTTCTGGCATTTAAGCAGAAACTTGATTAGGTGTTTTTGGAGGTGGATTAGAATTAGGGTATTTGTTTCAAGCTGAAACACGGATAAGAAGACGCTATGGTATTTATGTTGTCGGAGAAATGATATACAGTAGCTGCAGAACAATTAAGAATTTACAGAACAGACATTTTTCCCTTTGAGTCTTTGTCATGATACCAAATATCATTAAAATTATTTAATACAGGCAGCAACAATGTAGAATTTAGAGGCAGGAGAAACCTGGGGAAACTGCCAAAGGTGATATATCTGGATTTTAAATTAACTGTAAACTGTTTTCCTGCTAAAATCTTAACATTAGTACATTTAATCATATAGACCAAGAAGGTACATCAGCTAACGTGTTTATAGTGTGGGTGTATAGGTTATATTAGAAAAGGCCCTGTGCAGAACTGACATATTCACCGGGTGGGAGATGAACAGAGTTTAGGGTTACATTAACATATCTGATCTGCTCTTAGTTGGTTAAAGAAAGTTATCCTTGATTTCATTGCATTCGCGTCATGCTAAGCTTTGCTAATGCGAAGCTAGACAGGTGCAGAAACATAATTGAGTGGGGTGGGGCTTAGTGAACAGTCAGTTCTTACCACCATCCATTCATCCATCCATCCGTCCATTCATCCATCCATCCATCTAACCACTCACTAAGGGCATCCAGTGCAGTGCAAGCCTCTAATCTGTGGGCCTGCGCAGCTGCTGCCTTGTGGCTGACAGGCAGCAGGGCTCTTATTATTGTACACACATGCATGCACACACACACACACACATGCACATACAAACATCCATACACCAAAGTCTTCTCATGTGGTAGGCCAGCTGCCAGTGGCGTGCCTTCCCTTTACCAGTGTGACCCAAACACTGCTGCTGTAGCTCCTGGTGCTACTGCTAAACTCAGGGGGGACTTTCCAGCAGAGAAGTGAGAGAGAGAGTGGTGGGATGAAGAGATGGGGGGAGATGAAGAGAGATAAAGGAAGTGGGGAGAGAGTGAATTATGGTGGGTCTACAAACAAATGAGGTTTTTACTGATCTGAAATTGTTTTTGCAGACAGGGGACATTGTTTAGATGTGGAAAATGTAATTTGAAATTACAAAACAGGAATCTGCTTGGGATAACAGCAGAACCTGACATGTCAAAAACATACAGAAGCCAGAGTTGCTCAAAGTCACTATATAAATATATAGAAAATAATACACACACACATATATATATATATAGCAATTACATGATATTTACTGAGCCAAATAATCAGATTCAATAATTCAAAACTTCGTCTTTGTCTTCGTCTTCTTCCGCTTATCCGTTTGTCGGGTCGCGGGGGCAGCAGCTTCAGCAGGGAACCGGGCGGGGGTCGGACCACCAGGGTCCCCGCCTCCGACTGCCGCCCATCTCTCTTCGCACCGTTAGACCTCTCCCATGGGTGGTGGGCGCATGGGAAGGGGGTACAGCACCTGGTATTCCCAGGCGGTCTCCCATCCAAGTACTAACCAGGCTCGACCCTGCTTAGCTTCCGAGATCAGACGAGATCGGGCGTGTTCAGGGTGGTATGCTGACTTATTCAAAACTTATAAAGGTCAATTCATTGGGAATCCTGAAGAATCAATCAATCAATCCAGATCCAGATTATTGACATTTCTAAAACGGCAGATTTTTATTTTTTTTTTTTTTAATCTAAAGATATCAGTACGCCAGCATGGGACCAATTCTCTATGAAAACTGGGCCAAGTCTTATTTGATTTTACTACTTTCAGAAATTACACATAGAAGTATCTCAAAAGGACACCTGCTTAACTGTCAATTGTCAATTGTTATATTGACATAAAATGCAGTCCAGGCAGTATTACCCTTCCTAAAAGTACAGTGCAGTATTTACAAATGCAAATCATCAGTATATGAATGCAAGTGTTAGGAAGACGTTGTTAGCTGAACACACCAGCAGCTCCTTGTGTCTAAAAACAATCAACCAACCAGCTGGATTTACTGTTCAGACTAAATTATTGTGACTAACACCAGGAATTATTAGATTCATCCCAGCTAGATCCAGCTGCCATGAAAGAGGCCTACCACATCTGGCTCCCCCTTCCTTCTCCACATTAACTTAGCATTGCCCTTTTGTCATCAGCTTCAGTTAGCTGTTCTTTCGGCCGAGCCTGTACATCAGCTTCTCTAAGCAACCATAAACAATAAAAATATCCCTTCAGCTTCAGTATACTAGCCGACCATTCGGTTATACACATATTAAATGGGCAAATGAGCATTAAATCATAAGTGTCCTTGCAAGATGACCGTTCAATTATGAGCGTAATAAGCATACTAGTTAAATGATCATTCAAGGACTTGGATGGGAACATCCATGTAAATTCCAAAATCTTCTGTGCCCAACCCTGGCCAGCCCAGCCCAGCCCAGCTAGCAGGCTGCACATCTGCTGGTGAGGTCAGCAATCTCTTCCCATCGCAGTAACATGAGGATGATGGATGCTTGGCCACAGAGGTTTTCTCTGCGGTTTCTTCCTCTATAGAGCTCAGATCCAGACTCACTGTCCGTCTCCCTTTATTCCTCTGATCTCCCCTTCAGTTATCTCCCTGCTTGCTGTCTTTAGCAGCTATGTCATTGTCAGAAACATTGTGTTTAATAATCACTCCATCTCTTTATATATATATATGTATCCGTCTCTGCCTCCCTTTCTTTTACTTCTCAGGTTTGGGGACATGAGGAAATCTTTGGGCAGGGCTAGGCAGGGTTAGGTCTATATAAAGAAAGCAGAGTAATATCTGTCATATGTTCACCACGGGTTGGCAGTGAAAGCAAATGGTTTTTACCGGAGGCCTAAAATTCTCAATATGATTGAACTGTGAGAACTGCTTTCTGGTTTGTAGCGCTGATGACATCCATGAGGTGAAATACACAGTATGTTTTCATCTTTTTTTTTTTTTTTTCTATGTGAGTCATCAAGTGCTTAATAATTGTACAAACCAGAATCAGAAACTGGTTGGTTGCCAGTTAGATTTGCACATACGAGGAATTTACTCAGTGTTGTCGTGCATAACGATCATGATAAACAAGTCAAGTAATCATAAATAATATAAAATTGAAATAGAAATTTGTAATATAAAATTTGCAAAATGTAAAATTCTACTATCACACTGTTTAAAATGATGAAAATGTACTAAATGTTCACAGTATAAAGATTATAATTCATATGCATTTGCAATTGTACAAATAATAATAATACAGAACTTGCATCAGTGTATCATGTTAGATGTTGATGGATTCACAGATGTGCAGATAACAAGATTGTACGCTAACGTGTCCGTGTTCATGGACGTCGCTGGTGTCAGTGGTGGTCCTGGTCACCTGCAGTCATGAAGAACGTGTTGCTGTTAAAATACTAAAATGATACACATACCCGACTGTATCATGGGACATATTATCATGTATAGTTGTCTTGTTCAACAGAGTGAAAATAGATCAAAAGGCAAATCATGTGCCGAGTTAAGATGAAGTAATTTAGCAGAGACTGAAGACATTGTATTGTCTTAATGTTCTAGATAACACATACAGACCATAGTATTAAAACCCCCATGAGCAGTAGTGTGTCATGTGTGTTACATTGCAACAGCATCATGCTGCATAGAGGACAGTGTTTACAATGCAAAAGAGAGCCTTGCAGTAAGCTTGAGGGTAGAACAATGTGTAGATTTGTAACAGCTGAATCACGAAAGGCAAAACGCATACAGCTGAACATACAGAACTATGTAAACATTAAGATTAACAGAGAAGAATTAATACAGCATAACGTTTTGAAAAAAAGGTTTTGTGAATCACGTTAGAAAACACCTCAACGTTTTCAGAAATTTTCAGCATATGAAAACATGACATCACAAAGAAGTGAATGGATGAGGGATGAGCATGTTCACAGTGTGTAACGGACTTCCATTCACATTTTATTCAAATGGGGACTGTATAATACACCACACACACACACACACACACACACACACACACACACAGAACCAAGACCAGCTGTGTCTGTTCATGGGAGGTGATGGTGAGATCAAAGCAGTGAACTTGTCATCCCACACCAGAACTGATCATACACACACACACACAGACACACACACACACACACAGGCATCAGGATGTTGTTAATCAGTGGCAGTAGGAGCAGTGCTGGTGAGGGGGAGGAAGGGGAAACTAAAGAAATCCTTTTCTTTCATGTGACGTTCACATGGTTGTTTTACGAGGCCCTGCAGGTACCAGAAGAAGAAAATTTGTTTTTTTAAGCTCATGAACACAAATTAGTGAAAAATTAACTCACTGCAAACAAAGACAACACTGATCCACGTAAGTCATAACTTATTTTCCTCTGACATTTCTCAAAATCACATATGTTGGTCATTTCTACACAGCAGCTTCATGTTAACATATTAGCTTGTTAAGCAGTGAAGACAAAAAATAATTATAAATAATGAAATAAAAAATAAAAAATAAAAAAGTAATTCCCTGTCTGTTTTACAATAGCTACAATAACAAGGAAGACAATAGTTGAATGAAAAGGGGAAAAAAAAAGAGTTGGATTTCATTCAAAACACATATAATGTTGGTAAAAAGCACAGACTAAGAACAACCAGTTACCCCACTGGTCGTTAAGCCATTACCCAAGACCCAAAATGAGTCACAAGCCTGTGTCTGGTGGGTCACCGCATGTGCTGTGTGATTCAATGAGCCTGCATCCCAGGATGAGACGGTTTTTTCCAAAACATCGGTGCCAGATTGAAAAACTTTGGGAAACCTTGCAAAAACAACAACACACTGCATATCAGCTTCAATCAATTAACTGACCAAATCATCACTTCTTTCCAAAATAAAATAAACTCACTCACACTACCACCGTTTTACATTTTCGTGGCCATTACGAAGTCTACGGTGGCCATAAATTTGCTCTACATGTGGGATGAACTCTTTGATTCTCGAGGGCAGAATAAGTAATAACCACGACGGAGAGAGAGCCATTAGATGAAGTAGTAGTACTGACCTGAATTGATGGAGGGGGAAGGCTATTTGCTGGAGCTAAATAATAGGGTGGGGTCGACTCCCAGATCAGGTGAATGAATGGTTGTCACTTTTGGGGATCAAGAGGAAAGCTATTTGTGAAATGATCCATATACATATATATATACACACGTGCAATGAGACATACGTGACCACTTACACGGTCGCACACATTTGCCTGAAATCAACGTTTATGTTAATCAGAGTCATTTTCTAAGATTACTGATCCGGTAAGAACAGATAACACCATCACTCTTTTCACTAAAGGCAAAATTACAGGCATTTAGTTGCAAGGAGGTGGATGTCCTGTAAACGACAGCGTACTCAAAAAGCTGCACTCTAGGCACAATCATGCTATGTTATTATAAAGTGTTCTTGATATTTAAATGTTATAATCCGGGTTATTTTACACGAGCCAGCCAAATTCGGTTTTTTAATTAGTCTTTCCCGTAAAAAAACTCTTGCAGCTGCTCCGTGACATCCATCATTTCAGGCAACTACTCACATTTTAAAATGTTACGGGAACAAGAGCCCTGAGTGACGGTAAGTGTTGTTGTGTGCCTGTGTTGAGTCACTGTTCTTGGGCCAGTCACAAAGTGAGGTCAAAGGTCAAACGAGGTCCCACTTGCCCTCAACGGGAGTGACCTTATTATTTCCTGTAGTCGCAAGCTTCTTGTGTGGCTCCTGAGATTGAGATTGGGAGTCGGGAGTCGGGAAGCGGGATGGGGATCGGGAAAATAAAATAATTTTTTTAAAGCCTTATCGTCCGCGTGTTTAACTCACAGGCAGGAGTCGCCTGAAATGACACAATTGTATCCAGATGATTGTGATGGAGGGGAGGATCTCCCTCAAGTCTTTTCTCACAGGAAAGTTCCCAAAGACAAATTGGCTTAAAGCTGCTGATTGAGATAAGCATTATTATTATTAAGCACTGCTTTCATCATGTGTTGACCAAACACCATGAATCCATGCTACTACATCAGGATGTGACACAGGTCCAAGGGAGTCCAAGGCACTCAAGAGCAGATAACTTGAAGATATAACTGCTGATATTATGTGTTGTAAATGAAAATGAAGACAGAAGTTTTACACCGATGAAGGAAAGTTGTAAAATCACAAACGGTGCTTTCGTTTGCAGCTTCAGCTTCCACCGTTTTCACAGTGAGTCAAGTTATTGTTTTCCTCAGAGATTTTAGCTGAGTCTAACTCCAACCTTGAACCAAACGTTTCAGTGGTCTAAGGTTCCTCACCGTAGTCACATCTTTAATTAAAGTTGATGTGATTGCCTGACTTGAGCCTGTACACGTCGTAAAAAAATGGCTTGTTCAAGAGTCGACGTGCTGTATAATCATGGCGAGGGAACATAATCATGATATTTTCTGTTTCATATTTGGCGCTTATCTCGCAACGTATTTTGACACATCAGGCCTGAGACAATCATAACATCTCATTTAGACCCTCTGTTGAAAAAAGGAAACATTTGCACTAACTTGGAGTAAAACATACTAGCACTGAGCCATCTAGCGTAATTTCCATCTTTTTCTCATTTCTCGTGTTATTTTGAACTTTTGAAATTCACCACACTGGAAAAGAGGAACAAAGCCGAAGTGTCTCTGAAATATACAGTCGCTGGTTATCGTGATGTTTTCTTGGTCTCGGGTCTGTGCAAGCGTTGGTTTATACGGTTGAAATCAAGACCATTCATAGCTATAGCAACGGTACAAGACAGAAAAAGCTGATGAAAATGTGATCATGCCTCCCTCCACATGTGGTGTCATGGGAAGGTTTTTATCGAGCGGACTGCGGTCCAGACTGAGGGGTGAGACGATGACAACGTGGTCAATATTTCCATTAAGTCAAACAGTTCGCTTCACTCCTCACCAGCCTGACGTCTCGCTACCGTCAGTGTAGTGCGGCTTTGTCCCTGGAGCGGCGCCAGCTAACCGATACGTAAATATATATATAGGAACATGTAATAATTACAGCCTGATAATTACAACTATTCATGACACAAACATTTATACTAATTAGGCCATGTATATATTATACATACGCCGTCCGCCGTAAATAGATGTTTTGAATCAAACATGTCTGCTTTATGTGTTTATGTTAAATGTAAAAACTATTATAATCATTTACCATCACACATGTTCTGATCTTTCTTTTTCTTTCTCTGCACTTCACGTAACGAAGCAGAAATTGTGACTGTCTTTCGTTGAGAACATTGAAACAACACATCAATAACACATCTACATCTGCCCAAAGGCAGCACCTGCATGGTATTGGCCCCCATAAAGCCACCATTAACACCCTGTCACCATCAGCAGGTAATTTACTGCTTTAATTACAGACAGAAAGAATACCAGAAAGAGTTTATAACCACCCTAATAGGTGTGACCCCTGCAGCTCCTCTGCAGGGTCAAAGAGTGTCACCATCAGTCTCCAGAAAGGCTTTGGTATATAAAGTGAATGGACAGTCTAAAGGCTTTGACCCTATAAATATGATGAATAATATATATTAAAACCTTCTGTTTTTAGAATAAATATCATATAATGCCAGTAGGCCTTTTTTGTTTTTAGATAGATTAAGTTGAATGACGTCTTATTCATTTTTTAAAACTGATAATTCTGTTAAATAAGAATGTAAACTAGGACAACATTCAGGTTGAGGCAAATGTAGAAAGTAAAGTATAGCATCACAACAACAACAACAACACAGTAGCCCCGACAGCCTCACAATACACAAAACTACGTCCATTAAACATTATTAAAATATAGTAAATGTGTCTTTGATGATGATTTAAATTCTTGCTACATTTTTTCCCACAGCACTTTTTTTTTTTTTTTTTTTTTGATTTCCAAAAATTCTCAAGAGCAACCAAAGCCACAGTAAGATCAACCAGATTCAACCGACAACATTTCTTGACTGAAAAAGCATTATTGGTTTGAATCCCCTGCATGGTTCCATATGTTCATATGTTCATGGTCAGACTGAGCGTGCATCTGTTTGTCTCTGTGGTTATGAGACTACTTGTTGCATTTATACTGTTAAAAGTGTTTTCTGCGTGTGATTTTTTTTCAATTTGTTCATGGTACATTTATGTTACAAAAGACTTACCAAAGCGAGTGTGTGTGTGTGTGTGTGTGTGTGTGTGTGTGTGTGTGTGTGTGTGTGTGTGTTTTGGATGCTGTGGGTGAGCAGGGTGGGGCCAAAGACCCTGATGTGGTTGTCTCTGCGTTACTTCAACACATGGTGATGAGGGCATGAGGCTCTACATATCACCAATAATGTCTGGGAATCTTTAGCGTGTGTGCACATGTGTATATGAGCATCGCTGTGTGTGTGTGTGTGTGTGTGTGTGTGTGTGTGTGTGTTCAGTGTGATTTTTGATGGGCCGATGTGGCCATACAGATCATTATGTATTTGTGTGTCATGACGATGGCCTGGGAATATTTCCTCTAGATACTAGAAACAGCTGCCCTGTTAACCCCTCAGTGGTACACCGCTTTCACTATCAATCTTTCTGGGAATGTATCTCTCTTTCACTGTATGTCCATGCATTTCCCCTCATAAGTAAAAGTGTGTTTCTCTGATGTTTTTCATTATGGGAATTTCACTCTACACATGCTACATTACACATTAGATGCTACATGCTACATTTCACTACTTCTGTACAAATACAATAAATATGGACATATGGACTTTTTGTTGCTGTTCATATTTACCTTGTTCATGTTGATCATTGAAAGATGCCTTCCTAATGTGCTTACAATGTAAGCGATGGGGGGCAAAAGCCACCACCTTTGCTTTGTGCAAAAATGTATTTGAGTCTATTTGAAGCTGCTATGAAGCAATCAAAATGAGTCAAATCAAGTGAATATCGTTCAAAGTTAATGTCTTCTCAGAGCCAGTTTTTTTTATTTTTATTTTTTTATTACCAGGTTCCAACTGAGGGTCAACAGAAAACACATTCGAGACACAAAGAGGGAATTTTATACTAAAAAGACTGTAACATTGGAAGATATTCACTTGGATTAACAAACTCAGACTGTTGAATCCTCATAGTAGATTCAGATAAACCTTTAAACAAATCTTTTCCTAGAACAAGGACTGTAGACTTTTTGTCCTCCATCAATGCGTACATGCATTTAGAAGGGGATCTTTTAACAGCAAAACAAGCATTCAGTGTTCATATGGGTACCTAACTATTGTTTTAAGACTAGAAAGAACCTATGTGAACCTATATTTTAATTCTCCATATTCTGTAAATGCCCTTTCATTTCAGTTTTGTTAATATTTATAATTCATTTGATCCTTTTGCCTTGTTTACTTTTGTATTGTGTTTTTTTTTCACCATGTACTGTAGCAACAGCATGACTCAAGCACAGCTTGTGTTTATTGTGGTAGAGGCGGGTAAGACACCCCATATTATAATCCCTGACTTTTTTCACTCAACAAAGTTCGTATGATTTAGTTGTTGACTTGTTTCCTTTTCTCTTAAGTTTTAGACGGTTTAGACTGTGAATGGTTATAGACATATAACTAAAAAAAAGGATTTACTGCATTTGGACAAAGATTTACATAACAGCTGTCGTCTGTAAGAATGCAACATGACAGACCAGCAGACTGACTGGTACTGAGCAGCATTAGTCATCCAAAGTAAATGGAAGCCAAAACAAATATATTAAAAATGTAATTTAATAAACAAGACTTGTTAATGTCCTGCTCTTCAGCAACAGCCTCCCTACAGTATGTGTAGCCTGCACATTGGTCGACTGTGGTAGCACAGAGCTGGCCCATGCATATTTGGGTATTACGCTCAAGTTTCTGTGTAAAGACCTTAAGGCATGACAATGTGATATGAAAATATATATACCGAAGTGACTGAAAGTGCATGTGAATGAGAGCAGAGAACATGCTTTAACGAGAAACTCCACATTGCTGCAGCCAAGCTCGTAGTTGGTAGGACTTATATACCATTTCCAAAATAACTTTGTTAAGTGTTGCGGTATCATATATCTGTTTCACAACACACAACTCTGTAAATTGTGGCTATGACACATGTCGAGGTTCTCCACGCGGTTCCGTGGCGGTTCCCCGAGCGGTTCCTTGAGTGGTTCTCGTGGTGTTTGCTCCCGAGCAGCTGCACAGAATCGGGGCCAATCCGCTGCTGACTTGACTGTTCTGCTTCCAGGAGTCAACCAACCCCAGCGAATGGAGTTCAGCTTTTCCAGGGATCTCGGGCTCCCGGGATCAAACATTGTTGCTAACAGGCGGCCCCAGCAGGCAGGCAGGCAGCGGTCACCACAGCACCGGCCCCTGGGCCAGAGGGGAAACACCCTCCCTGTGGCTTCCCTCTCCTGACAAATATTAAAGACCTGGCCTTCCCCTTTGGCCATTTCTGCTTTCCTTTATTTGTGTGCCATTTTGTGGTGGTGTAAATAAAAAAATAAAAAAATAAAAATCAATCCATTATCTGTGTTCAATACCTAAGAATACAATACAACAACAACAACAGATACACATCGAAGCATCAACATATGTCGGAAAGCTTTTCAGTCGCTCTCTTTTATTTGTTTATTTGTTCCTCTTGTGTATCCAATGCATTTTCCGACAAGGTTTTACAGGAAACATTGGATAGTTTTCCGCCAGCACCCTCTTGTCCTCCGTCTTGATTCCTCTTGTGCTCTGCAGTGCTTCTTTCTCTTCCCTCCCTTCTTTCTTTCTCTGACAGGGTTACAGGATTAGTAGCTGCGTCTTCAAAGGCCGGACCATATGCTTGCAGATTTACTACAAACACACAGGGGATAATTTTACCAAGGGCAAAGGATTTACACCCCCAACAACCTAAAATGACAGGACAGCTACTGTGACTGCTGGTTCACTTTATTGTGACCTTTTTAAGGCTCGAGAGAAACCCAAATATCTATTGTTTCACGTTAAGACTAATTAACTTCCTCTGAATCATCATGTGACTTATTTGTGTACGACAACTGCCTCCTTTTCGTCATACCCGAATAAAAATATACTGATTACACATTTCAGCAGCTCCGCACTTAGGTGCTAAAGTGTATAAAAGAGGAATTAAAAACAAATACCTCGTCGTTGTTGGTTTAAGGGGGTTATATTGAGCGTGGAGAACGCCATATGGGAGGGAGTGGCGTAATGGAGTGATGTGAAGAGGTTCCCTTGTGTCTCTTGCCACCAGGTGATGTTTCCTTCACTTCACCTTTTGCTTCCAGCTGCATGGGTATAATAAAAAAACCTGTGTAAACAATCAAGGCATGGAAAAGGACAGAGAAAGGCTGAAAGTAAGAGGTGAGAACGAGAAAGGTGAGGAGAGTTCATGAAGAAGGCCACATTTGTGAGAGTTTTAAGGATAGTGAGAGGTAGAGAGAGAGAGAGAGAGAGAGAGGCCCACAGAAAGAAAAAAAAAGCACAGAGTTTGAAAGTCAGGCTCATTTTCTCCTCTTGTAGAAGAAGACATCTGGAGAGCAGGTGTTAGAGCCAGCTGTGGTACAGAGAGGAGTCAGTGCGAGAGCATAGGGAACTGCTCCCTCTATAGGTCATCGGACAGAATTGCACCTCAGCGTTGAGGACAGGGATAGGTCAAGAAATGCCCAGGCAACGAACCATTTAATTTAAGGACCGATCGCCCCCCACTGGGTAATGTGAGCGAGCGTGTCTAGCAGACCTGATTCAAAACAATACAGTAAACTATAATGGAGCACAAGTGTGGCAGTGCTGGCTGTCTGTCTGTCAGTGATGTAATAACGTCAGTGTTATACATACCACCAGAGGGAAAATGAACATAAAATGAAAAGTGCTGTGAAACACAAAAAAGTAGCCTGATGTTACGGACATGTGGCTTTTCCAGAATGTGGTTGATATACAGTTTATACCGCTGGGAATTTGAATGGACCATATTGGGTGCTGGACAATGGCCCTTTTTCTCCTTTTTCTCATTTCCCTCATTCTGTTCCCCAGTTGTCTGAGCAACAGTACCGAGACACAAGCAATTCACATTAAAGTCATGGTGAAAAACTATTTCAGCAATAGTAAAAAAAAAATACCAACGGTCGGTGATTTATTTATTCTGTCTTGTTAAGATTTACCATCCGTGTGCGTGTTTCTCAATAAAATAACACTAAAAACAGAAAATAAAAAAAGCCGGTTAAATGTTTGATACTATTATCAGGTACTGTATATGTATTGTAAGTTCTTTTCAAAAATGTAATGAAAATATTGAAAGAATGTTTCAAACACTGCAAAGGGGGAAACATTTTTTACAAACGAATTACATTACTGCAATATTATCTAAGCAATCACTTCCATAGCGTAAAATGCATTGAGGCTGCATTGTTTTCCAGGTAATCAAACACACCGGTTTTACAGACAAATATGTACTCCGAGTGATCCCCAAGTACTAGTAGTAGATATATTTTGAAACCTTGTGAAATAAACCTTTAAAAAATATAGCCACAAAATCATGAGTCCCTTTCATATTTATGTACAGTGCATGAGTTGTATTTTTTTTTTTTTTTTTTACTTACTGACCCTGAGCTCCTGGGTTGTTTTAAGGGGAAAAGATGGATGATACCAGGAGACACTTCTACTGTGTTCAACCTTGGCTCATACTGATTCTTTACTTAATGAACCAAATCAATCACTATATTGAGGATTCCTCAGCACTTATGTAGTCAGGTTTTTTTTTTTTTGGTCTTATGTAATCATACTAAATGAAATATAGGAAAATACATAAATACCACAACAAAATTAGGAAAGAGTAACAACTAAATTTAATTAAATAGAATGAATTTTTAGGCACTGATCAAGTCATGTATTTGTGGACTTCTTCTTCTTCTAGATGTTTAAACGTATAAAATTAAAAAAATAAAAATAAATAAATAAATAAATAAGATGTTGGTGAAAATGAAGACACAATGTAAAATTTAAGTATATAGTGTTAGTGTCTGAATATATATGAATATGGTGGTTTCAGTCCTGGCGAACTAGCCAAACATTTTTGCGTTTTTGTTTTGTTCAAACTTTGTAGAACTGAAAACACTTTGTGGAGGATTGAGAATATATTTTATGGTAGATGACCACCGTATTCATTCAGCTGTTAAAAACCATCCTGAATCTTACACAGGACGGTGATGGAAGCAGCTTAAACGTTGCAAATATTTTCACCTGTAATATCCATATAAGACCTCAGAGGGGAAAAAAAAAACAACAACCAAGGAGTGTGTTATGATCACTAACTTACCTATAAGCCCTCAGTCCTAACAGAGGTCTAAACCTGCCCTTTTTCACTGTACATCACAGAGATAATCTCCAGATGAAGATGTCTTAGAAGTAATTATGTTTAATCCGTTCTTCGGTACGTGTGGATAATAACCTTGAAAGTTTTTACTGCTCATTAAATACTGACAGCTGAGATGTTATGACAATGTACAGTGTGTGTGTGTGTGTGTGTGTGTGTGTGTGCGCATAAAGGCATAAAACACAAGTGTATACCGTTTCTATATTTTGCAAATCGTGTCTGCACATTCATGCGTGCGTGTTTTTTGTGTCTTACGTTCGTGTATTTGTGCATTCCTGGCCCAAACTCATGTATAATAAGCTTTACTTTGACATGCCCTGAAGATGAACTTGAGAATCAGCATCGTTTGACTTCTTAGCTTTTGACATGGCTGCCAGTCAGCATCAGTGGTTGGATGAAACCAGAGCTGTTGCCCTCAGAGGATCTTCTCTCACCCTTTCTCTCCCTCTCTCCCTCCCTCCTTCTCCCCTCCTTTCTGCTCCGTCTTGTTCTTTCTGTTGCTCTCTCAGCAGCTGCTCTCTCCAGGTAAATCTGTTTCATATGACTTTGCAAAAGGGGCCCTCTGCAAAGGTTAAGACGGAGGGAGGAACACCACGCTGGAATAAAATTACCATATACAATCTGCAAATTATTAATTTGCATCCGATCGAGGTTGAATCCAAAACTTACAAAATTATGTAAGACATAAGCATTTAACCTAAAACAGATTATTATTATTATTTTTATTTTTTTTACATATTGGGTGACTTTAATCTTTCTAACTCTGTATTTAACTTTCTAATCCGAGTTTTGGCATTTCTTGTGTTCTATATACTATATAATGCCAGTCAAGTTTGGACACACTTTCTCATTCAAGTTAATGTTATTTTATATGAAGACAAATATCTTTATTCAGACTTCAATCCTGGCCGATTTATCGATGCAGTGGTTACCACGGTAACATCACATGTAATTTATTACAACAACCAAACAAACTCATGTTGTTTTAATCAAAAGTCAATCACTTACCTTTTGCACAGAGCGAGGCTTGCTGTTTCCTTCTGTTTTAAGTCTTAAGAAAATGAGAATAGGGGTATATTTAATGTACAATAATAGTATCAATTTTCACATTTAACTTTAACTAGAAATATTTATGTTTTGTGATGTATTGTTTTTGAAATATGGCCTTTATACCCGACAAAGTTCTGAGTAGGATTGAACCGTCAAGACAGCGAAAACACATATTTCCCAAATTATCAAGCTATTCATTTAAACCTTTAACAACATCTTTGCACATCTTTGTTGATGATACTGTCAACACTTGCACAAACCGATTCCGACACACAGTATTCCCGGTTATAGCATATTTTAATTATCCTTAAAAAGTCAGATCTGTATACATTGAGCAGTATGAGCAAACCTCATAATCCAAACCTCATAACAGATTAGTTTGGATCCTCTCTTTTCCGAGGTTTGATTTTCTCCAGCCACAAATTGATGTCATGCTCGTCAGCTCCCCTCCCGTCTCCTGAGGAAGGCAATGGGAGATGATAGTCGGCTGTTGCCAAGTTACAAAAGGTGAAAGGTTAAGGAATGCCTCTCCCTGTGATGGTGTGTTTTTCGGAGAACGCCAGTGAAAGTACCTCTCACTCCTGGATACTTAGGACACGCTTGTCTAAGCAAAGAATCAAACGATGATGATCGGGCTCTGTCTGTTTGTCTCTTGTCTCTCAGTCTCTACTTCTCTCCACCTCAAGGTTTTATCTCTCTGTCTGTCTCTTTTCTACCCATGTCCGTCTTTGTCTTTCTTCTCTTGACCTCCTCACATTTCACTAATTCAGATCATTCTGTCTAAAAATGGTCTGTTACTGTGTAAAAAAGCCAACAAAACATCAGTTGTCCAAGAACACGGAGACCCAGAAACACAAGTCTGCACACAGCAAGGTGAGTTATACATGTTGATTCAAACATGATCAGAGACTTAAAGGAGACTTGACATGGTCTGATGCTAACACGGATTGTTTATATAAACGGCAAACTGATAGAAAACCAACTTTTTCTCACTAAAAATGACATTTAATCCCCATTTGGCATCATATCTCACCCACCCACAGTTCACTGATCAAGTAGTTTAAGTTATGCCAAAGCTCATTTTTGTGTCCCTCTATCATATATGCAGCCATACATCTCTCTTACCCACACACACACACTCAGAGTACTAAGGTCATTACGGGCAGCCACTGAGCCGAAGATGATCAGAGAACACAGGACGAGCCAAAAAACCCAAAAAAAGCATGATAAGTAGCGTTTACACGGCCTGATATTATCATATTCATGCCTCATTCATAACAGACAAACTGATCAAAAACCTTCGAGTTGTTCCGAAAGGTCACCGTTGGGTTCACTGTAGGTCAACCTAACCCATGAAAGCTGAGGGTCATGGGAAGCTGCAGTACTTGGCTTGACTGGATAGGAACTTCACTGACAGGTTCTCTTAGAAGATGTTTGTAAAACAGCCGACCACTGATACCACAGCAAAGAGCAGCACTCGGTGACTCCGCCGTACATCCTGGGCCAAGGACATGGCGAGCACATCATGACCAATGATCTGAACCAGGGAGGAGGCACTGCGAAAGGAGTGGAAGAGTGCGGCCTTTAGTCTTGGTTTGGAGTAGGAGAGCATGCGTGTGTGTGAGAGAAAGAGAAACAGAGAGAGACAGAGAGAGAGAGAGAGAGAGAGAGAGAGAGAGAGAGAGAGTATGTGCCTGTGCTTCAGTGGGTTGAATTGGTTTGATTACATTTGGAGATAGCAATCAGCTCCACTCCGCTCTGTGCTTTATTGCGTTTCATGTCCGATGAGCATCCAGACGGAGCAACTCAACACGCATAGCCTACTAATGTGCACACACACACACACACACACACACACACAGACACACACACACACAGACACATGGTATCTCTGACAGGACACCATTCAACTGACTGATATTCTGTGTAAGTTCACGTGTTTGTTTGTTTTTTTGTTGTTTTTTTCAATGTAAAGCCAACACATTTAACGAGACGTTAGCAGTGCGATGTGTGTAATGCAAAACTGCCCTGACACCTTTATCTTTCATTATATCTGCATCAGCAGTGATATCTTTGATTTTTTTTGGTGGAAAGTGCCTTTATTTGCAAGTAAACACATTTGCTCTGTCACTGTTAAGGATGGGAAAAGGAGTGTGTGTGTGTGCGTGTGTGTGTCTGTGAGTGATTGTGGTGGAGAGGCACAGCTCACACACATGCGCACAAACACACACATTACACACACACACACACACACACGCAAATGTTTGACTCGATGCCGTGGAAACAGGCAATGTTTGGTCCTGATAGTTTCTCTCTCTCTTTAATTGTGGGGAAATGGGTTTCAGATGTTACTGAGCGACTGATCACTTTGGGCCCCGCTCGGCCCCGTCATGTCCTCCCAAACCACATCAAGAAGCCCTGGTCTGATGTGGAACGATAGCAGGCCGGCGAGGGAGGCCCACTGTGGGGCTAAAATGCTCCTCTGGGTGCCTTTGCAATAACAAGATCCACATTAGCAGTAGCCGTGTGATCTGTCTGCTGTTTCGGCTACAGACAGATCACTGATTTGCTGCCCACCGTTCGATATGTAACGCTGATCCTAAAAAGCAAATCAACTACTGTTGAAAAGATTGAGTTGTAGTTTGTTTCAGATGTAGTTTGTTGACATTTATGATGCATTTGATGTTCTGAACAACTTTTAGGATTCAAATTCACTGTTGGTTTTGCACAGGAGGCATTTACTGCTTTAGAAGAAGGACATTTAAGCAAGTCGCATACTTTAGCACACCTTGACCATACCTGAGATTTGGAGTTTTAAATGGTTCAAGTGTTTTACTTTTCCCCACTACCATGTTAATATTTAACGTGAGAAATCTTTTTTTTTACAATCAAACTAATGAAAACTGTCCTCCACATATTTTCAGCACCTGTTGGAGACATGGTGGATTCACTGTGGGTGTAACAAACCCACATTCCAGTAATAGAGCCTTTTGGTTGCTTTGGTTTGTTTTCCTTGGATGACTTCTTACCCCTGGGTGAGGACTCTGGTAATTCACATGGGAGAGTGTAGGGGTTGATGTCATGTGTTCCAGCTTTAAGAGCGGGAGAAGAAGAGAGTGAGACACAAAGACACACACACAGAGAGAGAGAGAAATTCAGGATGCAATGCTGCCCCCTGTCGTTGGATAATATGTGACTTATAGCCAGTCAAACAACATTTCTTTTGCAAAATGATTTTTGCTGGCATTTACAGGTCTTATCTCCTGTGCAGAAAGCAAAGATGAACAGAATGAGCCCTTTTACTTTGGATACTAGCCCCCTTTTTCTTGACAATTGCTGGCAATGGAGTATTTTTTACATTGTGGTATTGGTAGTTTTTACTAAATATTAACGTAAACTTCTGGATTAAACATCAGATCATCGTGTGATTGGCAGCGTATAGGTGGAAATTTCGCTCTGTATTTCCTGTGTAATTTACAAGGGGATCGATTTTTGTTATACTCGATGAGGATTTATTAATCAATTTATGAATATTATGCAACTTATTTTGTCATGTTGGCAATAGGAGGAAATAAGCAGCACAGTTGTCCTTTTTCTTACGATCTTAATTCAACTCTTCCTGAAACATCCTGGTATTCCCGGCCGGGGAACCTGGGAGATGTGGTCCTGTTCCTGAATAATTTTGTCTCCTGACCGATATTTTTTAACTCTATGTTATCTCTTTCTCTCCAAAGATTTGTTCTTACAGATTGTCATGAGTTCATATGTGCTCCCTGAACAAAACAAAAGTAACCTCCAGGAACAGCGCTTGAAGCACACGATTTAATAACTCTGAATAATTCATGCTTTCCACTGAAAATAAGACATTGCTTCAATCTCTATTAGGAAACCTTGGACAAGGATTCAGAGGAGACCATCGTTGATCAAACCAACAAGGATACTTCTCACAATAAAATCACCTCTTTTGTCTTTTCTTTTTGATTTGCATTCTCACGTTCTGTGTATGTGCATCTTTATTTGTGTTTTTTTTTGTGCGAACGTGTCAGTGGGATGGAGTGAAAAAGAAGAGAGGAGGATGAAGGAGTTAGGGGAAGCTAGATAGCCACTCAGTAGTGATAGAAACGTATGAGCCAGCTGGTCGGCAGCCGCAGGACGGCGGAGCTCTCCCTCTCTGGTCTCTGGCTCTGAGAAAATACAACAGCCAGAGGCAAGAAGGAGGGGAAACGGTCAATTTGCAATGTGGTTGTTTCTTGTTGCAGCCACAATGGAAATTATGAGTATTTTTATTTGGCTGCAATTGAAGAGCAAGTGGGTTTGCTAGACGGTGAGTAGTACTTGCACCTGCAAATTTGCAAATGTACATTTATTTTTTATTTTTTTTGAAAATATACTGTTTCTATCTTTTTGCACAAAAAAAATCGGACAGATCACAACACCTTCTGCCTTACTGGCATGATAAGCCCCAGAGACGAAAACAATAAAACATCTGTTACCCATATTTTATAATCGTTCCAAGAGGAGGTTACTCTAAGAAGGTCATCATCACTTCAATCTCTGTCTCTTTCCACCCTGACTCACTCCCTCTCCTCCTCCTGCTCTCTTTCAGTAGCTCCTATTGAGCATCAAAGCCTCCACACTTTGTTCCTATGGAGCAGGAATCTCTCTACAGTGTAAACATGGTTCCAGTACGTTCCCACTGTGAAACAGACTGGATTTGAACCTGCGTGTGAACCTTAACATCTATACTGAACCGTTCGGCCAAAGGAAAATTGTGGACGTATCTTGTTTTTTGTGTCTAATTTACTGTCGCAAGCAGAATAAAAGCATGTAACGGATTATGAGACAGAGATGGTAATATCCCTGTCAATAACACATCGGCATTTCTCTGCAGTAGAAAGGCATCCAGTGTATTATACATGAATTTATTTGGATTGATTATACCAGGACGTTTGTAAGGAAATCCTGGAGGTTTTTAAAGCACAGTTTTTGATGATTAAAAAAGCCCATGTGTATGTGTGTGTGTGTGTGTGCACAATAATACACATCACATATTCTCATCACCAAATATTGCCTCGCAGCCAGACAAGGGTGCACTCTGGTGGGTATGAAGGGTAGTGTTACACAATCTGTGCCAGCATGTATGACAGCATCTTGCACTTTATGAATTAGGACTAAAAAGAACATGTTGTACACAATGACATTTGTTATATTACACTATATTATTCATTTTTCCGCTATCTTCTCTGTCTCTGTCCTTTTCCAACACTTTGTTGAGGGTAAACAATGAATAAAATTGTCCTACTAGACACTTTTTTTTCCAGAAATTCGGTTGCAAATTTTAACATGTTTGGAAGTTTTTAGGAAATTTGACTTTTTAATTAAAAATAAAGTTGTTGTCAGGAATCACTAAACACAACTAAATGAATGCGTACTCCATAGGTCTGGATCTCAAAGGAAGAACGGTGTCTGTTCATTTACATCTTCTTTTCTGACAAATATAAACATTTATAGACATTTTTTTTTTCATTTTATATGTTGCATACACATGCTTAGAAAATGATAATACATTAGGAGATAGTGTCCTGCCTACTTCAGTGTATGTGCCTGTGCATGCAGATATGAGTGAGCAGCTGAGATTACGTCTGTGTCTCCCTTTCGGCTGCTCCAGATAAGAACATCAAAGCATTGATTGCTTATCATCCCTTGTTCTAATTATAGCAGGTCAGGACTAGCTGCCAGGCTGGTTTCACATGAGAGGAAAGACCTACATGCACCCATAACCGTGTGTGTGTGTGTGTGTGTGTGTGTGTGTGTGTATGCGTGTCTGAGAGAGAGATCACAGCCTGTGATTACTTGACTGTGCTTGATTGAATTGATACAGTGTTAAAGTCTTATTTTGATATTTGTTTTTCTTCCGTTGCATAATTCAACAGGAAGCAGCAGGTGGTGCTGTTTAACGCCAGATGCTGCTTTTTTCATTGTTCCACCTTACACGCACCTAAACTAATTATCCACATGAGCTGCTTCGAAAGCTGGCACCTATAATGCTGTTAATGTTTTAATATGTTCAACTGTGTAGTATCATAAAACACACAAACCTGACTGAAGCTGCTTGCATTGCTTTATTCCTGGTTTGTTGCGTTGAGAAGCTTTTTCCAAGTTTTTTTTCCAGGTAGTAAAAGTATCTGGTATCTTTCAAAATGTAGTAGTTTGATTATATTGTTGCTATTATTATTATATATTATATTAGAGGATTAGAGACAGGTTTGCTAACAGCAGAGCTATACAGAACTAGTTTCATATTTCTAAAAGAGAAGATGAGTCTTTTAGGGATATACTATAAACTGCCCTATTCAGTGTCGTTAACAATCCTGCTTTGTCGTGGATGGGAAAATATGTGAATATCACTGCAACGCAGCTGCAGACAAGAGGAGGAGAGGCAGCTCTTTTACAGGTCAGTGACATTCACAGTGACCCACCTGTTTCTGTGTGTGTGTGTGTGTTCGTATGATCCCACCTGCTTCTCTCTCACTCAACCTGGATTGTATTTTGTCTCCACCTGCCTGTGTCAGCCACGCTAATCCCTCCCACAGGCTTTGACAGACACATGATAAGACATGACACCTGATCCCTTTAGTACCGTTTGATCTGCCCAGCGCACGCACACACACACAGCGATGTGAAGCTCTCCTGTTGAAAACGAGAAAATACAGTTTGAAACTAACGTTAGAAGACTTTAATATTGTGTAGGAACTTGCTCATGAGATTATTTCTTGTTTCTTGGTTTTGTGAAGAAGTCCCGTATTCTGGCCAGAACCTCTGTCCAATATGAGCCTGGACTTTGCATCTACATCTATGTACACCATCATGTGTACAGAATATCACACTAGATATTGATTTTCTTAAACATTGAGGCAAACATGCACTTAAATCTGTATAGTTTAGAATAAAAAAAGTTGACTAAGCTTTTAGCTTCTATGAGTCCAAACCAAATCTCTTTTTTTCCCTCTGATTTAAGAAACAATAGACTGCACATCTGGTGTCATGTTGACTTGAATGTTTGCTGATGTATGATTATTGAAGGTAGAGTAGTTAATTATTCAAACACAGCCACAAAAGTTACACTGACCACTTTGTATTGACTTTTGTTTATTTGACTGAGGTGCCAGAGATGCTAATATGATATTAGAACAAGCTTATTAAACCCATATTTTTGTTAGGTTGCTGCAGAACAGATGAGGAAGAACGACGAGGAGGAAATGATAGAGATGAAGCAGGGGAATCATGAGATGGCAGAGGAGCTAGGGAGAAGTTGAAGGAGGTGGTGGCAATAGTCCTGAACACAAAGAGACTGGTTAAGAGATGAAACAATCTTCAAAGAGCCATGAACACAACTACTGCTGAAGCCCAAACAACGATCTGGCGAAGACTGGATGTAGAACCGGAGTAGATATACTGCTAGAGTTGAGTAGTGGATCGGTTGCAGGTGAGTCAGATTGGCAGCTGGTGATGTGATGATGGCCACGCCCAGGGGAGAAGACAAAAAAGACACAAAAGGGGAGGAAAAAACAATGAAATGGTAAGAAATGAGGAGGAGGAGGCACCACTAGACTATGACAATTTTAACATTATAATCTCTAGATTTGGTAATATCATTGATCTTCATCTTGAGGATTTTTTATTTTTTTTCTGTAAAGCATTTTGTAACATTGAAGGTAAGTTCCACACAAATAAAGTTTTACTCATTATTTTCTATATTAGTCGGTTGACAAGATGTGAAACACATTCACGTTGATAAATCAGCTTCCAGACATCAGCAGGTTTAATGATCATCAGTGAAGAATGTAAAAAATGTGAAGAATGTAAAAAACCTCATATCTGGATGTTCTTTCTGATGTCAGGTCACATGACCTCCTCACATCCATACATGCACACTATACATACATGCATCAGGACTTTACAATGTCATTAGAAATTTGAAGAAAAGAAACAGCATCTTTAAAGGCAACCAACTGATTAAATATTTTATGGATTTTAAAATATTCTGCTGTCAGTATATCTGAGCACACAGTAACATTAAACTCACATCAACTGTAGTACAGTCCATCAAAGACACAATGATCCTCTACGCACAAGTACAGTCTACTAACCAACAAACATCCACTGCTTCCATCTTTGTTTCACAAAACCATAAAAAGACGAAGCAACACTAGACACCAGGTAAGATTCACAGACGCTGAACCTGAGCAGAATCCAAATCACTGCAACTCAGACGCAGAAACGCCTCTCTGCTGTGACTGCGGCTTCCTGTACAACATGTTATATTAACAATGTACTGATTGACATTTCTGAGTGTACTGAGAACTTATGTTGCAGGTCTGGACTGAGACTCAGAGTCAGAGTGCAGCTCATGTTGACTCATCATTTTGTTCCTGGATTGACAATCAAAAATGAATAATTATCATTATACAAATAATCGTACCTCACATGCACATCAAACAGTGTAACAGTTCCACCAATGTAATTTCTACGAAACTATGAACAAATGAACAGCCGGTGTTTGGCAACCAAATTACTCTAAACTGGTTGGTTAAATTATATTTATTTATACCAACCATTTATAATTTAACCAACCAGTTTGTGGGTGTGGCCACACCAGTTTGTCTCCATTACACTTTCAAAACTTGCCGTTTGTTTGTTTAGCATTGTATTGTTGTCACGTACTATCCTGGGGTTTGTGTGTGTGCCTTTAGCATTGTTTTTGTTACACTTACATCTGCATGTATGGTTTAATCAAGACAGACGTGTATTTATTGTTTGAGTTATAAATTAGCTTGGGTTGTAACTCACCATATAGACCCACCATTTGCTTTCAGGAGACAAAATGGGAGCTATTGAATCACTTCCTGGATTTAAACACTCACTGACATGACCTGTGATGTCACGGGTTAGACTAAGTATGGGGGGGGGGGGGTTATTTAGTTAAATATTTGGTTTTGTATCCATGTTATTTGTACTTATTTTGGTTTATGGTGAGTATGATATATTTGGTGTGTGTGTGTGTAAACAATGTTATCTGATACAAGTGATTGTCATATAGCAGGTGTTAATAAAGGGGAAAGCAGACACCCCTGCTAGAAATATGGTTCTGCCTTGATAGAGTGGAGGGCCTATTTAAAATAAATTGTTTGTTTGCGGAGCAGAACATAAAGATGATATCAGTGTGGCTGTGTTAAGGTAAGGATGTGGTGTTTATTTAGTTGTTTTTTTCTTGACATCTTGGCTGTGAATTTTCTTCTGATTTTAAATGTGAAAATCTTTGGCCTTGGATTTAATTTAGAAATCAAATTCTACTACTTACATCTGTACTGTTTCTAAAAATCTCTTGTTTCAGTAGTAAGTCAACATGTCTGAGAGCTGAACTTGTGATTCTGATGCTCCAATATTATATTATATTATATTATATGATAACGTCTCCCAACAACTTAAATGTATTTATGTTAATGTCCCATTGCTGTCTGTGTAGTAACATGTACCACTGATGAAACAATTGATTTCATGTTAAAGTACTAGTGGATGAAACACATCAGCGATATGTTAAAATCTCCTCTTCCAGTCTACCAGAGACCTCCAGCCTCGTTATGTAAAGACTGGACTGTGTTGGAGGCTGATTTGAGTTGTATTCTGTGGCAGTTTTGTGTATGTCAGTTTATTGTGGACAGGGTTGTGTGTTCAGAGTTTTTGGATATTGGTAATGAACATGTTACTCTTACCTTGTGTCAGTGTCATCAGTCCTGTCTTCCTGGTGTTATCCCTCCATATCTGGCCTACATCAGCCTGGTCCGCCCTGCTCCCTGTGTTTCATAGCAAATAGACTCCTTTTCTGTTCTGTCTTGTCACCTGTTGCCCACTCCGTTGTCAGTCCGATGAGTATTTAACTCCTGGTTTTCTTTTCTTTTGGATCGGTTGTTCTGTTTTAGTTTTGCCTGTACAACACAACTCCAATGAGCCTTTTTCTTTTATTTTCTTTCTTTCAGGCGGTTCATCAGGATAAATTCAGGATGGGACAAAGTCCTGTCGCAGATGACAGCAAAAGTCGCCCAGAAAATAACATCAGTCAATCCTTGTGCATCGAGTCTATTGAAGAAAGTCCCGGACTTTTAAGTGGGATCTTTTTGTACAGGTCAGTGAAACCTCTCACCCACCCTACTAAGTCTCTTTTTAATTTAGTCAGTTATGTTTAGTTACTCATATTCACTGACCAGCTCTCTTTATGCATTGCATTCATATGGCATTGTCATTCACTACATACTCTTACAGATATGTACTTAAAGTGGACAGTCTGGTTAAATCTTGCATTAGAGAAGCATCTTAATTTGTATAATGTTTGTGCATACTTTTGTAAAAATGACTGAAATGTAAGTTTTAATTATCTGAATTAGCTCCATGCTTTGTTTTTGTTTTTTTTGTTTAGCATCTTCACCTTTTAACAAGAGCGGTACTACTCCTGCAGACCTATCTGGGCAGACTGGAGTAACCTAACGGTGTCAACAACCAGTCTGTCTAAACCAGTGGTCACCAACCCTGCTCCTGGAGCGACACTGCCCTGCGTGATTGAGAGGTATCTCCTCACTCTAACGATAACGACACAGGCCAAGGGCCCTGCCAGTCGTGTCAGGAAAACAAAAATCCAAAGCAAATCTGCTGCCAACTTCAACGTTTTATTTTGCGGATTAGGAGATAATCTGATTACTCCACCAGTAATCTGATGGCCCTCAGTCATGGTGAACTGATGATCTGTCGTATCTTTAAATCACAATGGAAAAAGCTTGGTATCTTATTATTTTATTTATTTTCATGAGTTCTGAGCCATCCAAAGTTTACTATGCCGTCGTAGTTGGACAAAATCTACACCTGTCGCATATTTTGTGGACTACAGTTTAGCTACGTGCTAACCAGCTACCTGTGTGCTTGGATCATAAATTCAAACAGCATTTGGAGCAGCTGGATACAATGGTAAGTGTGCTTTTTTAAATATTTACAGTGATTTTAGTTAACATAATGTACTTTACTATACTCACTTTAACACATGACTTTGTATGTGTGATGCAGGCTAATAAATCCAACAACACTAAGGATGCTGAACATGAGGTGGCCTCCTCCTCCTCGTGATCTGTACACAAAGCTTCAGTAAGAAAACTTACTATCCACTGCAAACACAATGTAGTGTAGAAATGTTTATTTTCTATTGTAATGTGTGTTTTGATTCTCTTCTTGCAGGCTGGGAGCGTCTTGGTTTCATCGTACAGATTCTGGAGCAGATGTTTGACTTGTCTGTGGAGGAACATGGCCTCACTGGTTCTCAGATTTAAATAACAGTGTATCAGTATTTAATCTATGTAGCACTTTAAGATTCATGGATTTAGCTGATAGTTGACTTTTTATGATGAATATAATTATTTGAGTTAATATAGCGATTTAATAATTAGTCAATCGATTGTCGGGAAATTTATCTTTTTTTAATCAAATGTTTTCAAATATTAGTTATCTTTAAAACTAATGATTTCATGCTTCATGTAACGTATGCTATTTCCAGATATGAACAGATTTCAATAAAACTATATTGAAACATGGCTGGAATCAATAGTCTGTGCATGAACTTCCTTTAGAAAGTGAACCTCTTAGTAACTAGACAGTTAGACTATGCATTCAGTTCACAATGAAATGAAGACTCTGTCATATATCACAACCATGTGCACTAACATTAAAAGCACTATCAGTATCTTTTATTTTCCTGCACTATCAGTGCTATGAGTTAGTTTCACTGTCCTGCTGGCAGACTCAGAGTTGGTTGATGGGAAAATTCTGTCACTGAAGTTAATATTAGACGGGGTCTCAGAAACCTTTTACTCCTCCTCTCTTCAGCCTTTCACTAGAACTAATTAAAAGCTACGACGAGGTGGTGAAGACAGTCGCTAAAAGAAAATGTCACCAGCAAGCCCTTCAGGACAAATATTTCCACATTTGCAGCTAACTGGACGTGACTGCCCTCCAGTGGTCTCTCTGCTGCTTATTATAGTAAAAGAAGTACAAGTGTTGCTTATAACATGACCCTGAAACCACAGTAGCTAAACTGTATTCATTCATCATGGTTTTACTCTGCTTTTCCTACTGTAATATGTCAAAATGTCCTCTGTGTACAGTTTAAGATTAGTTCGTTTTAGATTTAGTTGTTTCAATATTATGTTGCTCAGTTTTCAGTAAAAATAAATGCAAAAAGGACAAAATAATGTCCTTTTTTATATATATATTATTTGTATACTAGATGACAACAAAGAACATATACAGTTATAAATTGTGGGTCATTTTAATGGGAACTTTGCGATTATGTTCTAAAATATATTTTGCAAAGTTTATGTCACTCCAGTTCTGTGCAGCATAATGATAATAAAAATGCATTTTCATTTTCTAAAAGCAAGAGTCAAAGGCTCAGATCTGTTCTGTCAGATCAGGTTAAAATATTCAGTATGGGTAATGCAGAAGACAACAATTTGCTTTAGCTGCTACAGTCACACTAAAACACCACCAGGGGGCAAACTTGACACAGAAACTGAAGAGAGGAACCTCCATGTCCTTTCAAACATCATCTTGCTAAATATGTGCACATAGCAACTGACAGATATGATGGTCTGTGCTTTTCCTTTCAGCTCAGTCAACAATCAGCTTTGATGAACTCATTATACAGTAGATGGCAAGTTTAAGTAACTGTTGATTTATTCTTCCTTAATATTTCTTCAGTCTGTACTATACGTTATCCTGGATTATATTATCATTGTGGCTCTGTCTTATGAGATGAGCTAATTGAATTGCATGCAACTACAAAACATACAAAACTTCATAGGATGATAATACTGTATGTCAACATTGCTGCCCCCAAGTGGCCTGAAAAAAATCAGTAAATGCACCTTTAATCAGAGCAGCAAATGACACAGTTTGAGGCTGAAACCAATGACACCGATGGCCACTACATACTGCCTCCGGTTGACTTCCATTCAATACATGTTAACCTTTCTCAAGACATACTAAACCACTATTTTCAACAAGTAACTATGGTTTCAATCATTACATTTTCTAATGCATTACATTTTCATATAGAAAATATAGTGTGTGAGGCACTTCAACATTGACTACCCATTTGCAAAACTGCATAAAATCAATATATATTGTAAGTATCTAGAAGAAAATATAATTAAGAATAAAAACCAAAAACCGTCCCACACAGGGCCAGACCTGTTCAACTTGCTAAAACTCTCAAGTGTAGTCCTCCTCTCATCACCCTCATCACTCGGACCTGTGATTCATGGACTCTTGTGGGTTTCCTTTGGCATCTGAATATAGTGATTATATAATAGAGCCTGAAAAGCTTGACGCTTCGTGTCTAATGTATTGAGATTATGCTTTCTGCTCTGTCGCATCCCGCTCCGCTTTGTTTGATTGTGATGAAAGAGTTTTGTTTGATCAGCATCTGATGTTTCGTGTTGATCAAACGTTGGCATGATCAAAAGAGTTTGTACTTTACAGGTTTTTTTTGGGACATTATTGTGTTTCATCGTAAACTGCTGAGTTTGGTTAAAATGACCTTTTTTTCATCTCGTCACAGTCACTTTGGTTTGGACAGAACAGGTGTACAAGACAGATTAATGGTGGTGTTTGGTCATCTTTATGATATACATAGATGATGATAATTAGATCATGATGATTGCCTTGTTGTGGGAAAGTAGTGTATATGGGATCATTAGTGGGACTGTGGAATGATTGAACTATTGTTGACTTTTTTTGTCCTTTTTTATAGATATTTAAGATCCAAATGTTATATGTGTTTTTGCTTTTTTTTTGAATGTTTTATCTGCAGGCTTTGAACAGTTCACTGGATCCTCTCTCAGACCAATTGCTTCAGGATTCTGGGTATTTCACATGGTCAAACATTACCTGTGTTGTGCTAAACGTAGCACATTCACACTGTGATTGATTCACTGTACTGTGTCGTTTGGGACTCATTGTTCCTCACCGTTCACTATGTGAACTGACAGGAGATCAAGTACAAGTGGAGGATGGCAGGAATCAAATCAAATCAAACTACACTAAAGCTCAAAGACATATGAGAAAAAAAAAAGCTTATACTCTTATGTATCTTCGTGTGCTTATAAAAAAAAATGTACTTATTTTTATGTAACTTTATTTTATCAGGTATCCTTGTTGAGACAGAGTTAATTACAAGAGTCTAAAACATCTAGAAGAAGATGTCCACGGGCGTAGAAAATCACATCACCTGCATTATAATGGAAGTTGAAGCACTACCATATTGTAGGTTGTGATGGGGCTTTGTGGCGTCCCATTACTGATAATAATAATAATAATAATAATAGGACTAGCCTCAGGACCATCAGCCTGAGTTCTCCCTGTAGAGTGGAAACCAATTGAGTCTCATTACAGAGAAGATTGCAGCTTGTTTAGCAAGATGTTATTATCGACAGTACAAAATGCTTTTGAGACGTCAATAAAGGGTGAGTCAATACAAAGTTTGGATATTGGACTGTAGTTGTTGAGACAAATAAATAACGGTACAACCATGACGCTTTCCATGAAGAAGATGGACCTGGGGTTTGATTTATTAAAAAGAGAGACACTAAGTGAATATAGGGTTAAGGTTATCTGCACTTATGGAATAGCACGTTTGTTAACATTAGCTGTGCTTAATATCTGCATTAGTAACCAAACTGACGGAAAACTTGCAGTTACTGTAATTATCTACACAAGAGAAAAATCTTTAGTTTTGGTCAGTTTACAGTTTTCATTCAGAGTAGAACAAATAGTTCATATTTATTTAGCATGTTGTTGGCATTTTATTAAACTATTTTTAGGTAAATAAAGAATTAGATTGTAATGTCTCCTTGGTGTTATACACGCAAGGCTATTTGTGTCTGTTTCCACTTCAAACTGGACAGACAGACAGACAGCAGTCATGTAACTCAGTGAACGGGTGCTAGTTAAGGTAACTGGATCACCCTGGACTTTTCCGAGACTTGAATATGCTCGTACAGTAAGTCGGTGTGGGATTAAAACTGGCCTAGTACACCAAGTCACTACAGCAGGAAAACCACAGAAACAAGTATTGATCAAAACATTGATTTTTTTTTTTTTACCTTAGCAATAAAGAATAACTATCACACTACACCTACCTTTTGCACATTACCTGTAACTCAGTTATATTTATATTGATGTTACTTGTGTGTTGATACGGCATTCAAGTAAGAATTTCATTGTAGAGAGAAACTTGTTTCTATATTGTGAACATGACAATAAACTTTGAATTGAATTAAAACAATGAAGAATGAAGTGTTGAAAGCAGTTCAGAAGAGTAGTTCTGTAACCTTATAAAGACACACTAAGCAGTACTGTTTTGTAGTAGTAGCAGTTGTTGTTGTTTACATACAGTAAGATTAGAGGATATATGTATATATATATATATATATATATATATATATTGCTCTATAATTTGCTGTTTGTATATCAGACCACAAGGAACTTGCAACAAGTGACAGCTAATGTCTTCAGCCCAATGTGGAGAAACCAAAATGATGCCAAAGTATATATTTTAAATGTGAACTACTTCAGTAATAATCCAAAAAAAGTAAGTAAGTTTCACACTAATGTTCACAGGTCAGATAACATGATTCAACAAGGCTTTCCAAATAAAATGAAAGGTGGCATTGACTGTTGCTCTCTGCAGCATTGATAAGATAATTATCCTTAATATTTAATGTGTGAAACATGTGAAATGTCAACACAGTGACTTTATTTTGAAATGACAACATACAGAACAATTAGGATATTCCATATTAACCATTCATTCATTTAAAAAAACAAATGCCAATTTAAGTGAGATGATGTGATAAACACGAGGTCCAAACATATTCATAGATAGCACCGATTTACCAAAAGTAAGCGGACTAGTTAAGAAGAACTTGTCACCTATGTGAAGGCTATCAATGGCAACCTAGTACTACACCCTCCTAGTGATTGGATCATTGATTGGTTCTCTCGTTGGCTGGCCTTGCTGTCAATCAGGAGCTGCACTTGCTGGTTTGTTTAAAACCTTGATTTACGCAGAGCCACTAATCTTCTGTTACCGGCTTGTGTCGCAGCGTCTTCATGCCGAGGCGCAGACTGAGCATCTGTTGGAATACAACTTATCTCTGAAGGGAAAAAGCCTCATTTTCCTTCTCCGACACACGGGAGCGATTACATGGAGTGAATATAAACGTGTAAATGGAGTTTAAATCGTTGTCGTGACTGTAACTCGTCGCCTTTTTTTCCTCCTCTTTTTGCGGTCGACTGCGTGTTGAAGTCGAAGCAGCATCCACATCTCCGCGGCTCTTTTCCTGTGCAGACATGGGAACCGTCCTCTCCATATCTCCGGCGACGAAGAAGGCGTCTATAATGGATGCCGACGTCGCAGGAGATGGAGCCAAAAACGACAAGAGCCTCAAACGCCACTCCATGTTCGTCTCACTTTCCTGGAAAAAGCTGGTGGCCAGTTCGGCCAAGAAGAGTGCTAAGAAAGTGACCCCGAACCCGTTGCCTACCCGGGAGCTCCCGTCCAGCCAGGTGGCTCAGCTCAACAACGAAAACAGCAGGAAAACCGAAGAGAAGAAACCCAAAGCCCCGATCCCAGTCCCGGTGCCCACCGTGCCCACCGTGCCCACGGTGCCCACGCAGAACGTCGAGGCTGTCAACCAAAACGGAAGGCTCTCCGCGGTCCAGAAACAACCCAGCCGCCTGTCTCTGGTGTCACCCAGGCGGATAGTCATCCAGGCTTCAACCGGGGAGCTACTGCGCTGTTTGGGGGACTTTATGTGCCGCAGGTGTTACAAACTGAAAGAGTTAAAGAGCGGAGAGGTGATCCTCTGGTTTCGAAACGTTGACCGGACTCTTTTGCTTCAAGGCTGGCAGGACCAGGGGTTCATCACGCCGGCCAACGTGGTGTTCGTGTACCTGCTTTGCGACGACACAATAGCGGACAGCATTGACAGCCCCGACGAGCTGCAGGGCACCTTTCAGACTTGCCTCTACCTCGCATATTCCTACATGGGCAACGAGATCTCCTACCCACTCAAGCCGTTCATGATCGAGTCGAACAAGGACGTTTTCTGGGAGACGTCGCTCCGGATCATCGACAGGATGAGTGCCAAAATGCTGCAGTTGAACGCAGACCCGCACTTTTTCACCGAGGTCTTCCAGGACCTCAAAAACCAACGGGATGCCAACGAGTCAAACCTGGACCGCTGACATGGAAACAAACGGGACACTGGTGCGTTTTTAAAAAACAAAATATGTGAATGTTATGTGTAAAAATCACATAACGAGGGAAGGTTTTGAATGTGAAGGCCAACGTTAAAGGTCTCCCGGGCTGAATATCTCTCTAGTGATGTTACACAACTTCAGTATGTTGTTTTAGGCTACAGGATTATTTCATAAATGCATGCCAGTGGTATTTTTTCCTCTTTTTTTGTCTTGTCTCCTGAGTGACGCAGGGGTTGACTTCGTGTTGCAAACTTCTCCCTTAGGTGGCATTCAAATCCCCCCACCCCCCAATTTCATTCATGATTAGCCTAATTCTGGATAAGTGTGTGTGTGTGTGTGTGTGTCGCACTGAGGTGACGGGACCAGAATAGACCCGTGTTTGTCAGGAGTCGAGAGGCGGAGCTGTCCGAGGTGCTGACCCGTGCGGCCATTTCTACCTTGCTCCCTGCTACTTGAGTCACTTTTCCACAACTGAGCCAAGCGTGGCTTAAGAGGACCAGGGTCATCCCAGTACATTTCCAGCACATAAGCCTAAGCCTTGTAAGAAGGTGTGTATATATATATATATATACATATACACAGTATATTGTACTTTTAAAAACTCTGAGCCACCTGTCAACAAAGTCAACATAAGACACATGTCAGAAGCATGTTTATATAAAGGGGACAAAACACTGTAGATGTTCCTCTATGGGTATAAGAGTAAACTAGATGATAAAACACTACGCTGCATGGCTATCTGCATATCTGGTATGTTTTAAGCTCGTCTTTCGTGATTTAAAACTACCAGGTTCTCCATAACAATCACCTGACTTTGAATTAAAATGACTACCGAGGTAATAGTGTAAGTAGCCCGTTTGGTTCAGGTTTAATGGTAAGGGTAAGGGGCACAAAAATGGAAAATGAGTAAAGGGGAGTATCCTCTGTCTAGAATGTGATAACCCAACCTAGATGGGCTTGTATCTGGCCATATAGTGAGATTATCAATCCAAGGCCTCTGTTGTGTATTTATTTATAATAATATATTGCAGCATAACTAGAGACTGAGAGGAATGGGCAGTTTTTTGAGATTCAGATTTTTTTTTTGTGCAAAATCTCACACGTGCCAACTATTAAATACCCTTGGCCTGATACTACATGGTTTACATGTACATATCCCATATTTTGCTCTTTATTTTATTTTCCTCCTGGCTGTTTTTGAAGATGGTTATGTATGATGTAGTTCAAGCGTAAAACAAACAAACAAACAGAGATCAATGGTCGAATGGTCTTTTTTTTTTTTTTCCTGTCCTGTAAATGTGCCGTGGGGGTTCTTGTTTATCTGGGTTCAGTTCAGCAAAAGACAATTTCTCAAAATGTAAATTGTAAATATTGAATGTGAAGGGTGTATTGTTGTCAAGTGACATGAGACTATCATTTGCACTTGTGTTTCAGTCGCTACGAGCTTAAAAAAAAAAAAAAAAAAAGGAGATTTGCCTCCTACTCTGAAACCAAGCTTTACAGGGCCATCGTGACAGTCACTATTCAGTATTACGGCTCTTCTAATTGCTCATTGTGCTGTTGTGTCGTGAACCCATCGCTTGGAAAGTGGAATGTAATGCTGCTATTTTGCACAGCTGTGAACAAACCTTTTTGATGTTTTGCACAGTGATTATAACATAACGGTCATGCTTCATTCCAGGCCACTGGAGTGTTTGCCATGAATCAAACAGTTTCTGTCACCAGTTGTTCTACGATGACTATCTGTGAACTAGATCTTTTGTACAGGTCTTTTTTTTTTTTTTTTTCCTGTGTGTCATCGATGGAAAGTGATATTTAAATGTGTAAAGTTGGATTATTGATAATGCACTCTGGTGTTGCACCACAATTGAATTCACCTCTCTGTCCATGTTATTAAAATATCAGTACAGTAACAGGTTTATGGTGAATAAATCCAAACTGATGTAGGATCTCTTGTCTCTCTCACATTTTGTTCATTTAGTACTTTTGTCTTAATATAGAACTTTATTTTTTTTTGTGTGTAACACATATATATCTTTACTACTTTATTTGTATATCTTTAATTGCTTGTGGCCCATGTTTATACAAACCTTGCCATGTGCTGAAGTAGTAATCAACTTCAAGAGCCTCTTATCCACTCACTCCACCCACTAATCCTTTGATTTGCAGGGAACCCTTGAGACAAGCTTATGCAATAAAATAAGTCCATGACAAATATGCTTACTGGGATGTTACTATAGGTTGTCATGAGACAGAAACTCGGGATATTTCATTGGTTGCCATGAAACTAAAACTGAAAATCACAGAAAACTGTTTTATGTAGAAATGATTAATTAATTAATTAATGTACATCTAAGCAAATGGCAGTTATATCTTTGTAAGACCAGCTCATGTTGCAGTTCATAAACCAGTAGGATACAATGAACGCAGTGGAGCATGCTGACACATATAAAGGATATATTTAGTTTCCTGTCTGGGTGTCCTGGGTATACCAATCGAGGCCACATTCTGAAATGAGAACACAGAAACTAAACAAAGGAGAAAGTAAGTTTAAAAAAAAATAAATAAATAAATAAAAAGCTAAACAAAAATCCCACTTTGAAGCAAAATCTGTAAATATTCATCTTCTAAACTCGGCTCACACATTTCAGGTAAATTTGGGAAGAGTTGTAGAGAAATTGTGATTTTTTTAATTTTTTTTTTAAAGTATACTTCAGTTGCATTTTACATGAGATTTTATCAGATTAAACGGTTTAAAATGCTTCCTATGATCTGAGCGTTTGTACATTGACGATGTGCTGTAAGAGAGAATGGAGCTGGATTGATGAGGGTTTCCTCCTGTTTTTTTTTTTGTGAATAAGCCATGTGGGCTGCAGGGTTCCTTCATTTGATTGGCTAGAATCTGCTGCAGTCTCAGTACTGTCTGTGACTCTCTCCCTCTCCCCCCCTCTCTGTCTCTCTATGTATCTTATTGGAGCATACAGTATCTATTTGCGGAGCAAAAAATGGAGAAAAGTAGACTGAAAATGACAAAAAAAAATCGTGACAGAAAGAGAGCAGAAGTGAAATAGTTTAAGAAGTAGGCAGGGGGCGAGAGAGAAACTGGAACAGGGAGAGAGGAGAAAAAAAAAAAAAGATGGGGTTGGCAAATGAGAACACAAAGAGGGACAGCGAAGAGAGACGCAGACAAGCTTCCTTTTTTTTAAATTTACTGCCATCTTATGTCAGTCCTGTGGTAATAGGATCAAACCCTGATTTTATTAATCTGAACTATTTAGAATTGGGCTATTTAAAGGTGAAACTTAAGCCACACCAGGTATGAATAAGCTCTGTGATGTGTGTCAGAATGAATGAAGGAAGGAAGATGGTTGTTTCATGTACCAGTAGTCTTTCGTATCATCAACAGGTTGACTTCATGGCCGGCTCCTGCAGCAGTGTTATGTAACACCCTTACCAGTATAGTTTTGTGAGCCTTTTCTTCACTATTAACATTCAAGCCAGGTTTCCTGCATATCTGTCTGCCAGCCTGCTTTTTTTTTTTTGCATTCTTCTCTGCTGTGTCTCTATAGTAACGGCTAGGTAAGTGGATGAGAGCTGGACAGAGTGAGCTGTGTGTGGCTTCATGTGGGTTGAACCACTGCACAACACATGCAGACTGCAGTGATTAATAGAGAAAGAGAGAGACACACACAGTGTTTATGAATGTCTGTTTCATTCAGTGTCTGAATGTCTTTTTTTGGTTTTTATTGACATGAGCTGAAAACACAGACATGGCAGACCGTGTTCAGGAGCCTGGGGAAGGTGTTATCATGCTACAACACCCCGGCCATATAGCAGTACTCCAGCATATTCTTCTAGTTTTCTCAAATACAGTATAAGGGTTAATCCAGGTTTCTGAAACCCGGATGTTTACCTGCACACACACATAACGAGACTACACCAAAACACCTTGCCTTGAAAAAAAACTGATGGTTGAATAATGCCTCAATTTAGACTTGTGTTTTGATTGTGTTTTGGCCATAAACATTGCATAATGTAAAATTGTTTTTCTCGCTGTAATCATTCTTCCTGTTCATATTGAACGTTTTAAAAGATCCCCTCCAAATGCGCTTACAATGTACTTACATCTACTTGATTTGATTAATTTGGACGACCGAAGCTTTATTTTATCTTTTTTTTTTGGCAGGAAAAGTGATTACAGCAGTTAAAAACCTATTTCAATGTTCATTTTCGGTACCAAGAATATTGTTTCCAAGACAGACTTTAATTAAGATCACAGTGTTTTGTACCCTTCAGGTTACTTTCCTCTCTCCTGTAAACATGTTTTGTCCGGCTTAACATTTGCCAGCTTCATCAGAGTGGAAAACACCAAATCTGGACCAACTGAGGGAACACCCTATAGGGATTACATCTATTTTGCTGTCCTCTTACTACATAACCCTCTTGCTAATCTCTTTAACTAGATTACCGCAGCATTGAGTTACAGTGACACATAGTTGGTCTTAGCGGGGGAAACTCAGGCCAAAGGGTCTCAGTTCAGTGATTTGCCTAATGCACTGTCATGTGATACATGTATTATATGACTCAATACTGTTGTGTTTATATGACACTTTTTTTTTTATATTTAAATCTAGCTGTTATACAATATGCAACATACCCAGAATTGTGCACTAATTCGTTCATTCACCACACACCTACACAGCGCTCATTGTTTTTGCTCTTTATTTGCCAGTGAATCATTTCACGTCGCATGAATCTGCCTGATTATTCATCCATTTAGTTTTATGTAACAGCCAAAAAATCCCACCCTGGATATTGTAAAGTATAAGAAAAAACTCCCAAACCATTAACCAAATTGATAAATTAACATTTCAGATGCTAAACCATCACTTTTTTCCCCATCCTCCAGCTTTAATAACAATTTGTACACTCACTGAATTTGAACTCATATTTCACCAAACTGCGGCTTTCACAGCCTGGAGCCTTGATAACGGTTTAATTCACATCTTTAGACAGTTAATTACACGTAATAATACATAATACTAAACAGCTCCTCAAAAAGCTTGTGTTGAATGATTCCCCACCGTGCCATATTTGTGTTATATGCAGGGAGGTTTGGTGATTATTGTGTTTTTCACTTATTATACTTATTATATTTTCACAATGGGAAATGGGGAAAACGTCGCGTCACACTGCCAGCATCGGTTACAATGCCAATGCTTAAGGAAGACGTTCTCGACTTGATATTAGTAGTTTTCTGAACATTTATCTATTAATTTATATGAGGAAAAAAGTAGGAGATTTACCAAGAATGACTTAAATACAAACAGGAGGTTTGGCTGTGATAATTTTCAGGTGTTTTTGTCTTTTTAGTTCACAGAATATAGGTCTGTGTCTAGACAAGTGGGTGTCACACTCTCTCTTCTTTTCATTCGTCTTTTCTTTACCTCTCTGATTCCCTCTCCGTTTCCCCCGTTGTCTTTTTCCGTCTATCTCTTATTCCCAAGTCTATTCTCAGCACCACGTAGGTGTGCTGTACTAATTTAGCTGAGCCTTCATTATCGCTCTCTCCAGCTGGTTGAATGACTCACTGACTGCAACATTCACACAAAACCCACTGACTGCCTTACCCTGAGTACTAATAAGGCACTTTTTTCACTGAATATTTGACTTGAATACTCAGGATAAAATTAAAATTATACAACAGCTATGTTTAAAATTTTATGGTTAAATTACAGAAAATAACGCAGCTTTTATTGTCCATGAATGCAACTATGGCCTTCTGGCAGCTCTCAGATGTCAGAGCTTTCCACCGTCACCTGAACGCACCTCCCAGAAAGCTTCTCAAAGCAACATAAACATGGCCATAAACGGTTAAATAATCTGTATTCTGTCATTTTATCACTGAAGTTTTCAAGTATTTTTAAACTAATGCTGTACTTACACAGAAGTATCACTTCTTAGTCCTGAGTAATATAAGTACCAAGATATCATTCTAATCTTTCCCTCTCCTCCTCCTCCTCATTGTCATGTTTTCTTCTTGCTCCTCCCGTCTTCTAGAGCCACACTGTTCATCCTGTGTCTTGCAAGGAAATCACCCACCAAGTTTGTTATGCAAGAAGGAGAAGAAGAGAGGAGGAGGAGAGGAGTGCTGTTTAGCAGCAACAATAGGTGCAGTAGATTAGCAGCAGAGCAGTTGGCAGAGATGATGATCACAGTGTTGACAAAGTGACTCAATCCCTGTGGAGTTTCTACTATATTTATCCAAGAAGCACACATCTCTCACTTATAGACACCTGTGTGGTGTGTGATATGTGGTCCAGGTATTCCTCACATTATGGGGACGTGCATGTGTTTTACACAATCATGTTGTAGGGGTTCACCTCCCTTATGGGGACAAAAAGCAAGTCCCTTTAATGTAAATGATGATTTTAGGGTGGAGACTTGGTTGAGAGTTAGGGTTAGGATAAGTCTAAATTAAAGTATGGAAATATGACTGTGTGTGTGTGTGTGTGTGTGTGTGTGTAGCATAGATACTGTACTAAGACAGAGATGCTACTCGTCTGTAAAGAACACAGACAAGAGAGAGAGTAGGTCACTCATTCACAAAAGCAGCGTTTGTGTGTGTCCTGCATAGCAATAGGAAAGAGATGGGGTTGCTGACAACTGAATCACTTTATATCTCTCTTCACTATCACTTCCAATAGGTTCATGCTGGATTTCCTCAGTAATGATAAAGCAAACATTACTTATCCAGTTTGAACCATGTTTTATAAAATGATTATACAGGTAGATGCATTTAAAGAAACATCATTTTGGCATAAATATATAATGTTCAGTCCAGACATACTTACATCTCTGTAGAGCCTCACTGTGATAACATGATGTTTGAGGTTAAGCTGCTATTTGCAGATACGTCTATGTTCTATATTAGACCGACCCTGTTAACATCCAGTTATGCAAGCAGTGTTGTGTTATTGGAAGAGTTACATCGCCCCCATGTGGCTGTATACGTTATTGTCACAATTAGCAATTTTATTTATAGTTTGATGGGTCAGTGTCATTGATAAAGTGTTGCTAATGGATACCAAGAGGTAAAAACAACAACAACAACAAAAAAAAAAAACATATTTCAAAGATTATTTAGCATTATTTGCTCAAATATATTGAAATATAATGACTATAGGTGTTTGATTGCTTTCCTCTGCAATGTAACTGCAGCCCAGGACCATTTAATTTTGCCATGCATTACAGTAAATGTAAGATGAATGATTGACTTACTACAATCACAACAAAATTAGTCACTAAATAGTTCAGACTCCACTCTGCTAGTAAATCCAATAAGTGCATCAACTATTAACAGAATTACACCCCAACACTGAATAATATTTCACCACGAGTGAACGTTTCTGTGGTTTCTCATCTTTCCCATATAACTTCTTTTTTTTTTTTTTTTCATCATTATCACCTTATTTATCATCAATCAGAACATTCAGTGTTTACATTGTGTGCTGTTTACTGGCACACAGGTGTTTTAAATGACATAAGACAAACATGAATCAAAACATAATTCACACACATGCTGACAAAGAGATTCATCAGTCCATTTTATTATTATTATTATTATTAGGATTTTTTTTTCCACTTGATTTTTTTTACTGATGCAGACGTGAAGTTGTCAATGAATTCATTCTAACTCACTAGAAAGGCTGAGACAGACTTTACCTCAGTATCTACGGACCAGTTGATGACTTCACAGTTTCTGTTACTAATAACGTTATAACCTATTTTCACTATTTCACTCTGTACCTTTTGAACTATGGTTTTATACATTTATTGCAAGTGGGTCATGGTTAGATTTTAAATCAACGAGGCTTCACATAAAGGACATGTTGTAACTTTATTACGTGTAATCTGATTTCTAAGCAAACAAGAAGTGACATTATTTATTTATTTATTTTTATTTTTTATTTTTGGCCACTCCATAAAAACCACGAGATGGCGCCAGTTACCCAATAATAAGTTATGATTTGCTCCCAGGTTGGTGTTAATACATCCACCTGTATATATTAAAAAAAACCCACACAAACACAGAACTGAAGGAAGGAGGATGAGAACCGATAGATATAAAACATATATCATTCATTATATCTTTTCAATTGATTTAATATAATTTGTTCGTTTCTTTTTTTTCCTTTTTTTTAATCATCATACATCATACAAGTAAAGCCTTTGTTGATTTCCGATTTAATTTGACCAATCCTGGCATGAAATTTAAGAATATCATGAAATATTTACGGATTAAAATAAAAACTATAAAAACTGAAACAAACGCGTAAAAGTTCAAACCACTGTGTGTATTTCAATAGAAGGTCATTTGTTAGTTTATAGTATTATTATTTTTGTTTTTTTACTACAAGTTTAAAGTATATTTTTATATATATATACCAGCAGCATCTTAATTAATATGGAGCAGCAGCAGTTACGCGTCAATGTGTAACCAAATTGAGCCAATTGTTAACTAAACCAAAAAAAGATTAACCACAACCGACTTTTTCTGTGCTCTTTGCCATCTGACTTCATTCATTACGGTCTAACATGTGGTGTTTATATCCTCCCAGTCTGTCTAAAATAGTCAGTTGTAATGGTTACTGATGTTAGTCAAAGTGTTGATGTTGTTGACGCAGCTGATGTGGGACGGAGACACGGTGCCAAAGGGACTCGGGGTTTGGAGATTGTGGCTGTGATACAGGGCTGCTGACGGGGAACCCGGCCAGTAGGAGAACCCCGACGGCCCCACGCCGGGAGCGACGAGGTTCAGTTTGGAAATCCCGGAGAAAGGAATCGGGGAGAAGTTACCCTGAAACTTGTAGATGGCTTGCTCCGTGGTGGACGGTTGGCACACTTGCGCCAGACCGTGGAAATCAAACTTGTAGGCATAGCGCTTCCCGTGGACTTTGGTCATGATGTTTTTATCGTAGTAGTAGCGCAGCGCTCGGCTCAGCTTGTCGTAGTTCATGTTGGGTTTGCTTTTGCGCTCCCCCCACCGCCGGGCCACCTCATCCGGGTCGATGAGCTTGAACTCGCCGTTGGTTCCCTCCCAGGCGATGCACGTAATGTTGGAGCTGTCAGAGAGGAGCTCCAGCAGGAACTGCCAGAGTTGAATCTGCCCACTGCCTGAGTAAAAATAGATGAATAAAATAATAATAATATTAAAGTCAAAATAATAAACTGTCACATGATGCATGATGACAAAAAAAAAATAAAAAAAAAGAACCCAACCTCGTTTAAAGCAACTGGAGCCATATCTAATATCTAATTGTCTTTTGGTTGCATTTAACGTATCACTGTATTCAAATTCCACTGCAGGCGCACATATGAGCTGCATTTACATGCATTATTACTGTTATTATTACAGTTATTTATTACATTGCATATTTTAAAGCTTCATCCAATAGTGTTATCGTTGGCTATATAGTTGTTATTCATTATCTATATTGATAAATTTAGGTCCTCATATAGACCTGATGCTCATCTCACTTTACATAATCATAGATTTTCATGGACTTTTCAACACTTTTGATTTTTTTTTTTTTAAATGATCATAACATCATTAGCAGCAAATCACAGTGTAGGTTAATAAAATCTGTCTTTGCAGCTGTGGAGGGATGACCGGTATTTCTGCTGTATGACAGGCTATATTTTATGATTTTATTTAATTTTATCTATTTTATCTTTACTTTAGCCGTTTTGTTTTTTTATATTTTCTGGATGTGATTTCATTTTTTTAAGCCTGTGAAAAGATTCAACAAAATCTAAGAGCATATATTAATTTCTATAACTGGAAGAAGAAAAATTCATATTTTTCATCTGTAAACTGTTATTTAAGACTAAACATAAAGAGATATATATCGGAGTTTGAATGTATTAATTGAGGAAATAATATTCTTTAACATAAAACCAATGCATCACATTTTAATCCTGCTATAATATTTGGGTTATTCTTTAATAATATGAAACCATTATTAATATTTTTCTTTCTTTTTTTCTATTATATATAGTTAACAATAAGCAGCGTACATTATAATATTAGATAACTGTGCTTTACATGCTGATAATGGTGTTTATCTTCCATCCATGTTCTTACCTTTCTGTACTCCAGTGTTTATTGGACCCCAAGATGCTCCTTTGCTTTCTTTCAAGAGATTTTCTGTTGGATCTGAAATCAAAACAGACACATTTGAAGCAAATATAATTTATTATTATTATTAATAATAATAATAATACATGTCTGCCTGTTATAAACAGAATATTATAAGAGAGTTTCTGGAATAACAGGCCTGTTATCTATTTTCATATTATAATATAAAAATAATAATAGTAATAATATTCTAGAAATGATAATTCTGTCAGACCAAGTTTAATCACATTACAGTGTCAAAGAACAAGGTGACATAAATATAAACAGATAAAACCTGTTTTAAAGGAAAAATTAAAATTCCTGTTGTAAATAAATGTTAATATATAATATCTCAACATGAGTTAAAACACAGATTAAAATCCTAATTGTGTCCCCGTCCAGTCTGAGTCTACTGCGTGAAGCATGTCGTCTCTGCGGGCTCCTCTCCGAGGAAGCCAGGAAACGCGTCCAGGAAAAAGGATTTCCGATTTCCGACAAAAGAGCAGACGGGCTTTCAGATTGAAAAAGGCTGAACGACACTGTGTCCTGGAAGCGGAGCAGCACCGGAGCCTCGAACCGGAGCCTCGAACCGGACACCGAGCACAATATATATATATATATAACAAGCTTATTTCTCTTATTTCTTCATATGACGAACCTGAGAGATACATGTTGAACATGAGGTTTCCTCCGCGGTCCTGTCTCATTGTGTTGACTTGTTCAGAAAAGGGTTGGATTTCATTTCGTTGGTGGCGGAGGAAAAAGATTTTTTATTAAACTTTATCTCATAACTGTGATCTGGAATAAATGCGGGTGGACAGATTGAAGTTTCCAGGCAACTGTCACTGGCCCCCATCTCTGAGACAATATTCAGACAGCAATTTCCCCCTGCTGCATTGCTTTAATTAAAAGAGCAATTTACCTCTGTCAGCCTGCCTGGTGCCCACAATAAAAAAAAAAAAAGAGGACGATAGAAAATTCGGCCCTTATCAATCCGCCATCACAGTTTAATAAAGTTTCCGCGTTAAGATCTGAGTTTCTATGGTGAATTGAAGTGTTTGACATGGAAACCAGTTCAGATCCTCCTCACTTTTCCGCCTCTTTACCTCTCGGCAAACAACAAAGGCCTATTTCACGTTGGGAAAGAATATTTACCTTTAAAAACACACTTCAGTGCACATGAGAAAACAAGAACATTTCACCAGCACACCCCTCCATCCATCCATCCAATGCACCTTCTGTTTGTGGGTTTTAGGGCTATAGCCTCAATCTGAGGGTAATGAGGTTGTAAGTCTAAAACCATGGTGGCCACTGATGGTGACATCTTGTCTCATATTTATTTATTTATTTATTTATTTTAGAGACAGTGGGATTGTGGGTTATATACAGGTTTGGACTGTAGATTCAGTATTCATGTTTCTACATAATCTACATACCCTTTGTCATTTTATATTTAGGGCGATAGATAAAAGAATCGACACAAACAGTTTTTTTTTCCCTTTTTATCACAAAGATATATAATACACTGAAACATCTCAATAAACAAATTTATTCAGGTGCAGATAGTGACAGCATTATACACACACATTATGTTATGATACAGCACAACACAGTGATTTAATACGTTAATCAAGTATTTGGTGTGATCACAGCATGCCTGCATTCTTACAGTTTGAAGCCTGTTTTTTGTTTTGTTATTTGTAGCTGGTATGATAAAAGCATGTTCATTAATATCCAAACAGAGGGGTTGTCATGGTGACTTGGTTTTAATATCTGTATCATTGATTGATGCTAGAGACTTTTGCTGTATTCTCTCCCTATTTCTGCCCTGAAAGAGGAAAACAAAAAAACAACAACAATGAAATACATGAGACTGATGTGCTGTTCTGCTGCTGCTGTTGTTGTGTGATTTGGCATTTTGTGTTTCTCTGTCATGACATAAGGGAACACAGAGCAGGTTAATCAGTAATACTGCAGGTTTGCTATCCCTGATTTTAGAAAGCAGAGTTTACAACCCTGCGGTATGGATTGTAAACACACCAGAACAAATTCATTTTCTGTTATGTAAGAGCTTTATCTTAAAAAAAAAACCAGATAAACAGATAAACAGGTAAAGATAAACAAATGTAAACACTTGAGGCGTTTTTACCTGGAAAAACTCCCACAATCAATAAATTCCTACTTTTAAAACTAGAAATGTGAATATTAATTACCCAACAGGAAATATCAATATTTACCCTTTTGTGTAAGAAAGGCTTACTGTCAGTGAATGTAACGTAAAAACGTCTTGATCCAATCACACTTGGCACATTCATGTGTCTGCACTGACTGAACTGAAAGTGAATCGCCTGCTTTCATCATCTTTCATCATCTATATAACGAGTCACATGACTTGAGCAGATACATGCACTAAAGCACCACCAGAGTCAATAACAGCATGAAAGTTCTTACATGATATATGTCCTCATAGGCCTTTGATTGTCCTATTACAGGACTTTGCAGGAAATATTATTACACTTGCATAACTAGTCAATAATAATGAAACTAAAGTACGAAAAAAAAAAGACAATTTGTAATGACTCATCCTTGTGGTCTGACAGGTAGATGATCACATGGTGGTGATTCCTCAGCGCTCGTAGGTTTGTCTCTGGCGTCCCAGACTTGCTTTAGCTGCCTGTGTCCAAGTACAAGTCGCAGGCAACTTAAAACAAGCCTTGAAAGCTAGACAGTATCCAATGTTGGAGACGTAGATAAATCGGAGGGTAAACTCTAGTCAGTGATCAGCATGAGGGGGAAAAAAATCCGCAGACAGGAAGAAGAAACAAACAAACAAACAAAAAAAGATTTGTTTTATTTCTTTTCAAACTAGTATGCCACCTACATCAATGTGTTGCTACATATTAATTTGGTTTATTAAAGAATTTACATCAAAAAGAGTTGCGTCCAAAAAAAAAAAATGTATCCCAAAAAATTAAAAAACGTATTTAAGAGTGTCTTATCCAAATTAGTTTGCCTTTGCATCTAGTGTCATTATCTGACCATATTAGTGATGTAACCAATCATAACAATCCCATGAAACTAGTTCCCCTGTAAAGCCTGTAACTTACCTTGCTGCTCTGAACCAAAGTGTCTCAACTTGCAGCTCACTAGACTCCTCAGGTGTCACTCCTCTATAAGCTCACAGTGCAGCTGCTTTAATCAGCCTGCAGAGGAATGTATATTTGAGAAAGGTGTGTGTGCACAGTTACACATTTATTAAAAGATCCTGTTTTTTTTGGGTGTGGGACTGTGAACCGATGCAGACTTGTGGGTGTGTAACACGGAATACCACGTCCTGGACAACAGGAGGAGTGTGCATGGAGGTAAACACACTCCAGGATCCCGGCGTGTCACCATAAGATAAACATGATGGTGTCATATTACAATAACCAAACAAACGCTAAAGCTTTTCTTATGGACTTATTATTGTGTGAAAGGTTGTGGCTGAGGGTTAAGTCATTCAAATACATAAACCATGTTTTATACCTAAATAGGAAGTGGAACAGTTTAGTCGTTGTAGTTAAAACATGTCTTACCCAACTGCCTCTTTTTACTAAATCTACATACAGTACTGCAAAGGTTTTTAGGCACTCTAAATGTTTAAATTATTATCCATAATGAAATACCACCAGAAAGACATCTGAGCCGACCCCAAACATACAGTCATAAAGATCTAAAAAAAAATAATAAAAAAAGTACTCCGAGATGCTTGAAACAAGCTACCTGCCAAACACCTTGAAAAAAAAAACTGTCCTCAAGTGTACCGACGAGAACTGGTTCTGTTTTAAAGGCAAAGCGTGGCCACAAATATTTATTCTTTATACTGACAACTGAAAACAAAACTATTCAAGGCAAGTATCATCACTTTAGTTTTAGTGTCTTTTAAAAGGTTTTTTATACAGCTCTGTATATCTACATAGAGAGAGAGAGAAAGAGAGAGAGAGAGAGAGAGAGAGGGAGAGATAAGAATGACTTTCACCTGGGTTAACCTCATCATCACTGTCATGTTTTCCACATTCGATTTCTTATTGTAAGTCGTATGAAGTAAAATATTAGTCGTAATAATAGTATATTCAGTATATTCAATATGACTGATTATGCCTTTACAGTGGGTCTGGGGACAAGCTGGATACTCAGAGTTCAGCACCTTGGACAGTGCTTGCACACCTACTTTTCATTAATAATTAAAAACTTTTTTTTTTCAGATCTCTATTGACCTTTTTTTTTTCTTTTTGATTACTCATAGAGTAATTAACCAGTTTAAATGAGGACGGCTGCATGTGTGCTAACACCAAGCAGCAGCTGTCACTGTGAGCTGTCTGAGCACTGGGTTTGTTGAAGTACTTTTGTGACGTCAGATAGAAAAGACAAACAAGAGGACGAGTTATAAATATTCTATTAATATATGCCCTGTTGAAGTTTATATGTCTCCTCTGAGTGCTTCCACAGCCTTTTTTTGTAGTTGAACAGTTAAACAACAAATTAATAGAAACAAATGTGATCTTGTGCTCTTGTTTATTGGTAATAAGAATACAGTCTGACGAGCACAATATTAAACACCTACCCTAAAACCTATAACAGAGAGATGTGAATCTTCACTAAAAGGCTAAATCTGTCCTTTTAAATTAATACAAAGCAGGAGCTATTTCTGATAGAAACTTTGTCTATATAGCTAAAAGAGAATTAGGGGCTCTAATTTTGTTATACTTGTGCATCCCTGGTTTGACTTTCTGCCTGAACCAAAGGTGCAAAGTGATTGATAGCTCAGTGTATCCAGTTATTGCTGTCATCTTTTCTGTTGTTTTTCTTTTTCTTTTTTATTTAAGATGATGATTTTCAATGTAAAAAGAAATACAGACAAACAGTCTAAAGTTTTGAAGAAAAGCCTTTATTTCCTATTTCAAGAACATGCTTTAGCATGGTAGTAGAAGTAGGTACTTGGATATCCATACATGCAGAGCCACAGAGTGATGGAAAGAGTTTGTCCTTTTACTGGACCGTGACGGTGGCTTCGAGTTGAGGAAAGGGGAACAGGAAAAGTTTGTTGTTGTTTTTTTTCAGGTTAGGTCAGGCAGGTAGAGTGGAGGCTTAGTGCTGGATCCTACGAATGGACTGCACCTGGTTGGTGTGAGCCTGGGTGCTGTACTCGTTGTAGTTTCTGTACTCGCCTTGGTGTCTGTCTCTCTCCAGGATGTACTGGTAGCCACGGTAACCGGGGAACTGGTAGGCCACCCAGCTGCAGAGAGAGAAGAGAGAGAGGCTTAGGTTACATATGTAATTTAATTTTCTATATATATTTTTTTTGCATTTAGTGTGTATTGACAAAAAATATGTAGTAGTGAGGAAAAAGTCAAATGGGGATGTGATTGCATGTTGGAAAAAGGGAGAAAGATGGTGCACAACTTACGCTCCGGAGTTGATTTTGATAGAGGGAACCTCCTTGCTGCACCAGCCCATGGCCTGCAGGGAAGGGTAGTCATCACACATCTCAAACTTACGGCCCTGGAAGTCCTCACACTCGTACAGGGTCACCTTGCTGTCACTGTGGTTCTGTGGAAAAAGAGACAGATAAGTTGATTTCAATGTCTGAGGGAGATGGGAGACATTGCAAAAGGCATTATTCATTAAATAAAAATGTGTCCAGAAGGAAGCTTAAGTGAAGCTAACGGTTATGGTAATATAGCTGAAGCTTTCATAGTGATGAGGGGGGATAGGCAGTGGTTCATGTCGGGAGGGATGGAGGGGTGGGGCAGGGAAAGTTAGCCATTTATGGCAGTTGACATAGGCTGACTTGGATTTGGGAACTTACAGCGCACTTGATGGGTCTGAAGGAAAGCATGTGCTCGGTTCTGTAGCTGCTGTTTCCACTCCAGGCCTCGTAACGAGGGTAGTCTCCCTTCTCCAGGATAAACTGCTGTCCCTGGAACTCTGGGTACTCATAACCCACCCAGCTAAAGAGAGAACAGATGCAGAGGAGAGAAAGAAGGAAGGAAGGAAAGGATAGAAATGTTTAAGTGAAGTCACAACAAAATGCCAGGAAGAAAATAAATAAGGAATTAAAAGCAAAAATTCTCATAAAGCGATAATGAACATCAAAACGCAAAGTCGTTTCAACACTGAAACTGTCAATTTTGTTAAACAAAACAGCCCAACGCCCAAAGAATGGCCTCGAGTGAAAACAGCATGTGGCTTCCTTTGTGGAAGCACAAAGCAAACATTAAATACTGCTGCTCCTGCCTCCACCGCCACCACCGCTGCTGCTGCTGCCGCCGCCGCTGCTGCACCACCCAGCGCCACTTATCTGATCGCTAGTCAGTCAGCCAGCCAGCCTTTCTGGCTCATAGCCAGCAGCTGCACACAGCCAACTCATATCGCAACAAGGTCACACTTGGATGCATGCACACATACACATATGCAAACCTTACATGGCAACCAGCAGTGTAATAACACTGCAGGCTGTAATTTATGTTTTGTTTTGGGGTTTTTTTTTCTGCTTCTTGATCATGTGTGCTTTGATTCAGACTTTATCCAAGCAGATAAAATAGAATTTGAAGAGAAGTCAATAATATGATGTTATTAGATATTATTATATGAAAGAAAAATGGGTCTTTGTTATACACAGGCCGACATGCTGCATAAATAAACTCACTCTAAACCTACTCTGATACCATGTCTGCATTTAAGTCATTGTTTATCCTCTATAAAGGTAATATTAATATGTTTCTCCTTTACTTATATCAAAGAATGCAATTTTAACCAGATTCTAGCAAATCGCTGACTAAAATCTTCTCATGAAGATCAACTTACGGTCCGTTCTCGACCTTGATGGAGCGGATCTTGTTGAAGCCCCTCTCCATGATGTTCTGGCACTCCAGCATGAACTCACAGCGCTTTCCCTGGAAGTTCTCCTCCTCCCAGACTGTGATCTTGAACTGGCCCATTTGCTCCATCTGTTGAGTGTTCATGGCTGCTGATACTCCCTTTGGGGTTAAACTCTGAAGAAAGTGGAGAGTTGTTATTGAGAGAAATGGAAATTCAAACCAATTCATCAGGGTTTAAAAATCACCTTTAAAAGTCCTGCATGTTAACAGAACGTATGGTGTCAAGCATACAGAGGGAAGTTCCTGACTACCCTCATTTTAAATTAAAACAGATAAAGATAATCAAGTTTTATCCAACTTTGTTTACTATCTATTTTTGTATTTTAACTTGAAGATAAAGTCCTGGTTAATAAGGTTAAAATGTGCTGTTCCGGTGCCTTTTTATTAAGACTTTTCTGATTTCTCCTTTTCCCAATAGTACAAATTGCCTCTGTTTCTATTGATTGTACTTATTGCCCATAAATTGTACTGTGTAGCTGTACTGAAGCGGTTGTACATAACAGCAAATCACAAATATCCAAGATAAAGCCTGAAAGCAATTTCAGCACACTCTGAAGTCTCTAACTTACAGATTTGTTTAATTTCTAACAAGAGTTGATAACTATCCCTTAGCTCAATTTGTTTGAAAAAAAAGCATGAACACATTACTGGTTAAACAAATGTTAGCATCATGTTTTTTAGGCCAAACACAAGCCTACCGGTGAGGCATCATCATGCCAGTTTCCTGTATTAAAAGGGCTGGCGAGGTTTAAACCATCTAACCCAGAAAGCACACGTATGAAGTGGCTTCCATGTTTTTACTCTTAGCAAATCAGTAGCAAATTAAGTCTTATTGTTTAAATGCACCCATAGCTATCTATCAAACAGAGTTGTTGTTTTTTTTGCAGCATCTTGGTGGCTGTCAGGCTCCACCCCAGTACACATAGCTGTCCCCTGATTGCAGTCTCTTTAGCTGAGTCTGAGGCAGTGTGTTGATATACTTACAGACGGTACTGAGGAGGGACAGATCCAGTATAATCAATGTCAGGGATGAGACCCGCGCTTGTGTTTTTATAGGGCCAGGCCCCCTGGACCTGCGCCACTCCATTTGCCCAGCAGCCTTGCACACTCAGCAGCTGAGCGGCCGGCTGAAAGGGGAGCATTAGCCTCGTGCTTTGTGGAGGCTCCAGAGCACCATTGTCCTCAGAGCCCAAACTGACTTAGTCATCAGTATAGCAGCCACAGTCAGTGGCAACCTGACCCAGGACTATACAATGGTAACGCACTGATTCAACAGTTTGATTGGTGTGGCAGGATAATAGACACATTCTGGGAGCTGACACCCCCCTCCCCCTCTCTCTCACACACACACTCACGTACACACACACACACACACTGTAGGTAATTAGAGGAAAAGGTATAAGGGACCGGCATCTTATCATCATCTTTTTATCTGGACAGAGTCAACTTGTTATAATGCTGTAGTAGAATAAAAAAAAAACTACAGCAGCTTTGTTTGAACTGTTCCTGAGCAGGTCTGCTTGGTCTATACTTCTTTACATACTCACCTGTATGTATGTCGGTGTTTGAAACACAGCAAATACAAATACATGGACGTAGTTTTTGGCTGCATATATAAGGAATAACTGCCTTTCGTTTGTCTTTGCTCCAGAAAGACAAAGGTGTGTTTGGTAGCTATACATGCTATATACACCAGCTATATTGTGTGCAAACGATACATTGTAAATACATAAACAGAATACAAACAAAAACACTTAAAGACTTAAAATAAGAATAATCACGTGATTAAAATAAAAAGAAATAGTCTCGAGACCTGAGAACATTTTTAATACAGGCTCTCATCTTATATTTGAAAATGATTTTCTAATGTATTGTAAGATATACATTATTTAAAGTAGACATTTACACCATCAGCAAAAATTAAAAAACATGAAGTTAAATGTTAATTTAATTAGTAGATATGTGAAATAAATATGCTTGCTCGGCCTCCCATTTCTACATTGATTACAGATTACAGATGTTAGCAATCAGCTACCAAGGAAGGTCACACTGGCACTGTTAGCATTATGAATAATCAATAATCACCTCACTGTCATGTATGCTACCTTTTCCTTTTGTGAGCTCACTTACTGTCTTTCAGTTTTGTTTATTTGTCTTCGTGTTAATCGAAATACTTGCTGATAAACATTCAGATACATATTTTAATTTCTATAATCCAATATGTAGGGTTTAAGGCAATGTTTAAAAAAATATAAACATTTATTTATATATATCCCAGTGTAACAACAGCACCCAGAGTGATGACGTGTCATGCAATAAACGGTGGATATGAGTGATACCTTTTCCTTCATCATGGGCGACATCTAGTGGTGAAGGCGTTTAATACAACCAGAGTGTCACACATCTCTAATTAAAATAACATTATATTGTATCGTCATATCTGTCTATTGTATATTGCTGGTTTAACATCAGACATCAGCCAATAGTTGGATTTGCAGCACATCAATAACAAAGAACTAAGATGACATTATGATGAATGTATGTAATGCCAGAAGCATTTATGACGGTGATAACAACAATCCAGCCATGTGTGGGAGGATCGTTTGGTAGTGACTGAGTGACTGAGTGAGTGAGTGAGTGAGAGAGTGAGAAAGAAAGAAAGAAAAAAACAGCTTTCTCATTGTCTTCTGTTCACCCATTCATTCAGAGAAAGACCCACTCACCCCCAGAGCAGGTGATGGGCAGGTGAAAGGATTGGCTTTTATAGACACAGATGTCGTGTGTTTGTGTGAGCAGCTACTACCTGAACTATTAGTATGTCTTTATACTGGACATACAAACGTGTGTGTGTGTGTGTGTGTGTGTGTGTGTGTGTATGCGTGCGTGTGAGGACATGTTGGCCGGCAATTTAAAAGTGCTTTTTGAGACTTAGTGTTAGAGTTAGCTTTGGGTTGGGTTTAAGTACATCAATGGGGTACCTCACATATAGAAAGACAAACGTGTGTGTACATGGAGGTCTTTTGTCTTTCTTCTTCACCCCCCCTACACACACACACACACACACACACACACACACACACACACACACACACACACACACACACACACACACACACCACCACCACCACCACTACCACTCCCCTAATTTCCCTCTTAAATGCAGCGATGGGTATTTGCATGTGTCAGACACAGTGTAATCCAGACCTGCCCAGAGCTGCTGCAGCTCTACTTTGAATCCTTATCTCGCTGTATAACAATCTTCTCAGTGGTCACGTGACACCTACTGGGCACATCTTCTGGTCATCATTTCATATCTAGTTTTTCCATTATCTTCATATGAATATAACCATCACTTTTCCCATTGCCTATTAAATAGCAAATGTGGACACTTGTGGCACCCATTTAATTCTATTTTTATTTAGTTAGACATAGAAAACAACAACAACTACTACTACTACTATTACTACTACTATCCCAGTGTAATGCTTGGGATCCAGTGAAAGTTACACATCGTCTCTGTGTGTGTCTGTGTGTGTTAAGCACATCAGCTAACACACAGACAGACTGCTTCACTGTGGTTACACCTGCCTCTGATTATAGAAGCCAGTTCAGCATCAGAAACTCGAGGATATTTTTGTCTTCCTGTTTTGTTTTGAGAAGGACTTTCTAATTCTTCTCGTAATCCACCTCGATTAGAGACCAGATGGGGTTTATATTCGCAGGTCAAAAGTTCATCTCTACATTTGACTCAGACTGTCAACTGTAAGACATAGAGGGTGATGATTTCTCTAATGGTTTGAGGCAGTGAAACGCAGCGGTCCATTATCTGATGATTGCTCCGCATGGTCGTGTAATGGTCAAAGAATATCAGATTGTTTTACTGTACCAGGTGTTTCATGGTGATATTTTTTTAACCCTTACATACTATTCAGGTCAAACTGTATACATTTTCACATTTGAGAGCAGTATAATTACCATTATTTTAGCCTTAAATGTTAGGACTTCTCCTAAAGTGATCCAGGATATACAAAAATGGAAGAATTTTTTCTTTTTTTTTTTTTTTCATTGTTATGCAGCTGATACACATTTTGAATCATGAGAACATATAAAAAAAAAAATTAATAAAATCTCATTTAAAAAATTCAAAATCATTCAAAAATTATATCATCTTTCATATTGAATATTATTTATTGAAATCATTATTGCTTATGGCTGTTCACTTGTCTTAGGCAACATAGGCCCATAATAGTGTTATTGTGAGTGTTGTTGTTGTTGTTTTCTCAGTAAAGAATACATTGTCTCTCTCTGCTTTCTGAAAGCTTAATTAAAGATTAATCACTCATTTATTAATGATGAGGTACAGTGCCGTTCAATGGGAAGGTGTGTCCAAACATATGACTGGCGCTGTATTTATGAATGAAAAATACATTTGTTGATCAGAGCAATTATGAGGGGATACTATACTGCTATATATAAGGGGTCAGAATATGAACATAATCATACACTTCTAGATGTGTTAATTTAGTTATCCAGTCCACACAGAGCATGCACATTTGAATGGAAGCTCCCACACGTTCACACATGGTGGTGTATTCGACTCTGCTCAGTAGCCAAATGAACTGAATTGTGGTTGTATTTTTTTTTGTTTTGCACAGTAGCTGTCCAATTACTGTCTCATCCTCCAGGGATTTAGTGAAGTCTTTCATTGTCTATTTATTATCCAATAAGATGTATTTATAGCCAGTGATTTTCATATGAACGTAATGGTTGTTTTTTTTAAAGCTATAACACAACACAAAACATGTTCTCTTAATGCAAATAAAGGATGCAATAAGTCGGTATATAATGTTATGTTTAGCCAATGGCGTATTGATGCTTTCTGGGTCAGTGTGAGACAGAACTATTTGAATAGGCAGTGAACGCACCTGCACACGCGTACAAACGTGTTTGCATACAAGCACACACACGTGACTGTTTGTATATCTGTACTGAATGCCCTTCTTCAGGTGGAAGGTTGCCGTGGCGACTAATCCAGGTGAGGATGATGCGAGCAGGACATCTGCTCTTACCGCCTCCACTTGTCTCTCCGCTGATATCTGAGTGGACACGCAACTGGATTTACCTGCAGGAAAGGAAACAGAGAGAAAATAAAAATGAAGATTATGATGTGTTCTGTACTATCAGCGGTGAATTGTCACTAAAGTAGACAGACAGGCAGACAGAAGGACAATTGCCATGGCTGCTCAATGAACAAGATACTCGAGGTTTAGTTTTTAATAGGGAATGTGAATCAGAAGGTATCAAACTAAAAAAGAAAAAAAAAAAAAAGCACCTCACAACTCACTGGACTGAGATCTTTATTGTTATCGTCACTTAAATTCCAGTAGCAGAGAGCAAAAGGTAAGAAGTAGTTGACCTGGTGAGGGAACAAGCCTCGGGCATTTGCATGGCTCTTGATTATCAGTAACTGTCACAGGAAACAGCACACAGCATACAGGCAGCACACACACACACACACACACACACACACACACATAGCCTCTGGGAAGCACTCACTGCTCCATTTACAGATAGTAGAAAACAGTTTGGCAGGCACCATAAATGTAATCATGTTCCTGCTGTACAGATACAAACAGTGGTCTTAATGATACTGATACAAACATGGCTCTGCACATCAGAGTTCAAAGGGTCACAACAAGGGGCTGCATGAGTCTTGAAATAGGAAAAGACATTAAGCTCTGAGGTCGCTTTCTCATTTATATATATATATATATATATATGGTCTACAACCACTAATTTATCTCAGATGGTTAAACCTTTGATGAGAAAAGAAGAGAGTGATCTCAGGGTGGGATTCCTCTTTCAGGCGTGCAATAAGTGTCCCGTACACAGAGCGGATTGTTGTAGCAGTAATAGATTTACCATATGGATAATCACAGTGAGATTATTAACTAAATAACGTACTTTACACAAGGCTGTTTTGGTGCTGGTGAATAATATGTGAATAATATTTAAAACTGGCCACAACCGTTTTCCAAACTCTATATTTTAATGCCATTTCTACTCGGTCGTCAGCAGTTTGTAGAAACCCAGTTTTGTGGGTGTGTATGCCTTCCCATCTTGTGTTTGCTATGATGAGCTACTTTATTTTATACAATTCACAGCCTTTATGAAGAGAAGCCATTGGCTAAACTTCCATGTTGACTCCTAGACAAAATACCTGTGGGCTAATACAGGTCCTGGAGCTGGGTGTAGCAGCAGCAGCAGCAGCAGCAGCAGCAGGACCAGTCGGGACAGTCCGTTCAAATCGAGGCAAGGTAACCAGGATACTGTGGAGTGTGAGCTTTCCCTTCCTCTGCCTTTAAACAAATATTGACTAAAGCTTCAAGCAGAGGCAAATAAGCTCTCAGGTAAAGAATGACATGTAGGACAGGCTTTCTCATGATGTCTCTTGTGTATTATATTGTATTATAGCTACATGAGATATTTTTGAGGTAATAAAGAGTGATGGAGAAAATGATCAAGGATACAAGGAACCAGAAAAAATATGAACAGTACTTTTAATTATATAATGTTTGATTTTTTTTTTTTTTTGCCAATGTGGGTAAAAAACTAGAGATTAAAAAAAATTAAGATTGCATGATTGAGTTTAACTTGTATGTCATTGTTGGTTAAAAACATGAGGGATTGGTTGAGTTTTAAAGAACTTCGTTTATTATGCAGACAATTAGTCGGTGGCTGAGTGAGTGTTTTGGCACATAGTATGTTGCTCTGGATGTCAAAATGAAAATGGTAGATTGTTGTAACAGTGTTTATTCATGTGGCCCCTCTTGGCCAGGTCACTCTTGGAAAAAAGAGATTTTAATCTCAATGAGACTTTTAGCTGGTTAAATATAAAGAATAAATGGGGAGGAGGGAGAGGAGGGGTGTTTTCTGTGAATACTTGCAACACTGGATCCATCAATTTATTGTCCTTATGAAATACAGAAGTTTAAAACAATTTGCTTTTCATTAAAGAGTTGGATAATAAAAAAAAAAAAGTGTATACTCTTTAATATAAGGAACACTAATAAAATAATGAATGGCTGAATGCTGCATCATTGCATTCAAATGACATGACAGATGGTCCATATCAGATGTCTGGTTTGCGTGGTTAATGTTAAGTTAATGATTAACATAACCTCCCATTAAGACCATCTCTCTCTGCTGGCTGGTGCTAGCCTGAAGCCTCGGCTCATGACGTAGGAAGTGGAGAGTAATGAATAGGCCCCCAGTGGAAAATACATGCTGTCATCATGAATGTGCCAATGGGGAAAAAAATGATTATCCAAAGTAAGAGATACTGAGATTATCTTCTCCTACTATTGTAAATGTCAACCTGTCCAATAGATAGAACACAAATAATAATGTTAGGATGTAAACTCAGGGGCAATTCAGACAAGCTATTAAAATAAAAAAAACGGTGAATAACTTATGACTAATGTCAGTTAAAGGTTTAATAGTGATGCTGAGCTGTGGTTTACTACTGAACTGAACAGGCGGGTGTGTCTGTTGTGACCCAGCAGGTTTTCTTTTATTTATTATTAGAATTAAAGGATTAATGCGAGACTGGAATTATTAGTTTCACTTTTTGAATAAACAAACAGACTTTTTTTTTTTTTTTTTTAAACGACAACAACAACAAAAAAACCTACACATAAACTCATGTTGTATTTTTTCTCTAGTTTACCTTTTGATAAATGTCTGTGATAAGTTCAACATGTTGGCCCTGGGCTGCCACTGCTTTCTTTAGAGCTCTGTCTGCTACCAGCTGTATGCAAATAAGGTCATTTACCTATTGAAATATCCTCTATACCTGGTGCTTCAGGTACTGAAACTATATTATTATTTTTTAAGGTCCTATTATATATATACATGGTTCTAATCCCATAGCTGATATGTTTTCTTAGAAATGTTTTAAACATGTTTTAAGTTTTGTTTGACTTTTTCATCGCAACAGTTGACTCACTTGCGCGTTAATGTGGCAGCAAAACCTGGTCTTACCCGTTTTGGGTACGTTTAATTTTGGGGAGGGGATCTTTAAAAAAATAATAACAAATTTAAAAAAAAACAATTAGACAAAGTCAACAACATCTTTGTTCTCCACTGACGGAGCAGCAAACTTTTGTGTCTTTTTCCAGTTGCCAACCCGTACCTGCATAACGCGAGCCGAACGAACAAAACTTCATCTTCAGGTATTGAACGTGAGGCTCAACGTGAAGCAAATACGGACATGAAAAAGTCACAGAGACGAGACACGGTGAGAAGATGCTCCAGACTGACCAGAGATGTAACAGCTGGCTCCTCTGCTCTCAGGAACAACAACCTTTTTCTTTTCTTTTTTTTTTTTGGAGGAGATTAGAAAAGTTAGAACAGCAAACAAAAAAGTTAAACACAAAAATAATAATAAAATAAAATAAAATGTGAAGTGTGAAGGAAATGTAAAAAGTTTATGGCCTACCTTTAGAAGAAGCGACACGCAACCCTGGTCGGGTTTGGCTCACCTGTTACGCGCACTGAATGCATGCTGTGTGTAACAGGTATACATACACCTTTTATACCTCTCTCTCTCTCTCTCTCTCTCTCTCTCTCTCTCTCTCTCTCTCTCTCTCTCTCTCCACCCCTCCTTATGGATGTAAAAGAGAGGATCCTCAGGGCACGCACAGACACCTGTCGCACGGTGCGTTGCTCTGAACAAATATTGACATAAAGGGGGAGGAGTACACACACACACACACACACACACACCGCGAAATGAATTATTCTTACCAACCCTTTCCTCCATCCCCAGCGCCCTGCCTCCCTCCCTTCCTCCCTCCCTCCCTCCTCTTTGCCAGGCAACGTGTCTGACCTTTGTGCCTGCGGTGATCTGTAAAAAGGCTCATTGTAACGACCTGCCGGTTTGCTCAATTTGTCCATTTCAGGCTTCATTTCCATATCATATGCCTTGCAAATGATATTTCTGGTGACCTCTTCCTGCAACTTTGGGGGTAGAAAGCTCATTGTGGGATCCTTCTTGAATTAATCTGGTGTTGTGGAAGTGGGAAACATTTATCTAAAGCCTAATGATGCAGGTGAAATCCATCCTGACTCACAGGGGATATTAATTTAGATAATTTAAATTAAAAAACATACATAGAAGATCAGATGTGTGATGTTTTAGAAATGAAAGCTAATTATTTTCATTTAAATGGCCTCTTAAGATGCAATCTGTGGTTTACGGGACTAAAAGAATCAACCTACGAGTCTCAATATGCTTATTTATTGCATTTTTATTTAAAATAAGTCATAAATAACTCATCACTATGCAAATATTACAAAAATAACTAATAAATAATTTTAATAAATTACTGTAAAAGTAATTCCACACATGGACAATGATTAGAGCTGTTACTGCTCCTGTTGGACCATCTGTTTCACAGTAACAGATCTTTATTTATTATTATTTCATACATTCATCTTCTTTGTCAAAACCTGACACATATATATCCCATAATACAACTTGATTCAGTTCACTTAACTGCACAGATTTGGTTGTTACGCTATGTAGGTTCATGTATCCCAGATTTTGTTTTCATTTTTAAACTCACATACGCAGTAGTCCCACCCAAGACATGTGTGTGTGTATATATATATATATATGCAAATAAACTGAAAACTCCATCCTGCGTGTGCACCCAAGGCTTCGTAGTATTCACGTCACACTCGTACGTTGCACACTGGACCACTACACAACGATGAGATTTTTAAGGTGAGCACAGAGAAACTTTCAGCAGGTGAATGTGAAAACATCTGTGTCAAGTAACAAATAGAAAAATATACTCCACTTCCCATAATGCAGTAGTGTTTACTGAATGTTACCTTTAGTGGACTTGAACTGGAATGATGCTGCGACTATGTGTGACATCATATAACAGCACAAATTCAATTTAAAACTTAGTTGTTGCAAAAGTGTCTGTCACGTGTGCAATGCTTTGTTCAATGTAATGTATACTTGTTAACTGCATTCAATTCAACCTTCATATTCAGTACGTGAGCAATATTTAGCATAAAATAACTTTCTTGACATTTAGGATTTATTGAAGGTTAAAAAAACAACAAAAAACACACATTGCATTTACTTATTTTGTAATGAGAAGAAACTAAAGAACTGAAAGAAGATCCCTGTAAGAGAAGAAAACTGCATATTCATTCAACAAATCCAGAAAAACAACCACCGACTCTGAGCTGTGACCAACAGTCACGGCTCCAGGACGCACTTGAGGGAGGCAAAGTGTCTTATTCATCAACAGTCGATAAACAAAAGACTAACTTTAGACTGGGCTCACTGACCATAACACATCATTCTCTATTCTTAAACAGTTTGTTATTTTACGTTAGCAATATGGACGGTGGACATTGGACGTAATCAAGACACTTATGTCGACGAACTCGGCCTCAGCACTCCCACATCTCGTTATTCACATTGAGCAAATCATTCAAAGTAATACTTAAAAAAAATATTGCAGCTGATGAAAAATATATATAACCATGTAAATACAGTGAACTGTATTCATATTGTTCACTGCTCAGAGGATCCACAATGCATAACGTCCTATTTTATTTTATTTTATCTCAAGCAATCAGGAAAAAACAAGCCATCATTTCGTAGTGGACCTTATAAATATATGTTTATAATGTAAAGTCAAGAACCACAGTGAGAAACCGTGTCGTCCATCACCGAGCTGGGAATGATTTACTTGTTCTATATAGACTACAAATATTTATGCAACCAGTAAACAAAACTGTGTACAGTAACGCTTAAACTCGAAACGCAAAGTATTCTCGACTGTGTGACTCAAAAAGCCCTGAATATCAACTCAAATACTGCGGTTATAAGAAGATTTTTGACAGAAAGAACAGCTTCGCTTTGCCTGGAAGCTGTAGTCTTTGTTAAAAGGAAATGACTCCTTGTATTCCTGCTTCTAACACACAAATCCTCAGGGTACGTTGAGCTTTGAGTTTATATAAAAATGTTCACCTGTAACGTGTCCTGCGTGCTAATAAAATGTGTAGGAACCCGTGTTTTGATGTGGCAGTGCGTGTAGATGCATATATTTACATACGTTTCTATGTATATAATATACATGCACATTGGTGTTCCTTGAAAATCTAAGAAAAAACAAAAAAAAATCCTGATCGACTGCAGAAGTCCTCATTAGAGTTGCAGTTTAAAATTTTGCTATTTTGCTTCTATTGGCCACTCTGACCCAGTCTCTTCACGTAAGCCTCCCAGCCTGATTTTCTGTACGCCTCAGCGGCTTTCAGCCTATCAGGAGCCTCCAGGATACCCCGTCCGACAATGATGACATCAGAGCCTTTTTTGCAGATAACTTCCTCTGGAGTGCTGTACTGCTGGCCCAAAACATCTCCTGGAGGGGGAGGGAGACAGGGAGAGAGACAGGTGAGAAGGAGGTACTGGCTACTGAGAGAAAAGCTAGCAATCATTTTTTGTCCCACAGCGCCATCTTGTGTTCAAGAGGAATCAAAACATCAAAACCAACAGAAAAGTTTTGTTTTTTTTCCTCTTTCCCACAGACACGTGATTTCAGTTTGCCCAACTTGTGAATGTAAAATACTAGAGAGTTGTGTGAAAAATAATTAAAAAGACAAAACAAAAAACATTTAAAAATCACCTCCAGCCTTCATCTGCACCCCGGGGGTCATGTGGATGAACTCAGGCCTCTTTGTGACCTTAGAGCCACAGATGAACCCAAACACAAAGTCTGACTGCTCCTCTGCCATCTTCACCTAAAAAGACAGATAACAACAGAGATAAACTAGTGGTGTAAGTGGACTGCAACTTTTTTTAAGGAAAGTAACTTGCTTAAGGACACTTGGACATGTCGGAGACATGCTTACCACAGCCTTCGTGTATTCACCAGTAGCCAGAGAGCCCTGCGAGCTCATCTCAGCTATGAGCAAACAGCCTCGGCCCAGAGGCTTTCCTACAGAACTCAGACCCTTCACAACGCCGGGCCCCGGCACCGCATGAGCGTTCACTATGTGGGACCAAGATGAGATCTGGTACAAACCACCTGGAGAAGACACACATATGCATACACATGTTGTAGGAGGCATTTAAAAAGACAGATATATGAGACACGAAAGCCACGTACAAGGTTTGGAATTAACAAAAAAAACAACGTCAACAATCTCTTCACCTTCGTACTGATGCTTGACTGTGTTTCCGATGTCAGCAAACTTGCGATCTTCGAAGATGAGGAAGTTGTGATTCTCAGCCAACGCCTGCAGTTTCTGGCTGAAGGCCGCCGTGTAGTCCTTCCAGCAGACATCACAGAAGCGTCACTTTTATTTGTTCTGACCTGACAGATTTCTCCTTGTGACAAATTGACTGGTTTCGCTCCTACCTGTAGGATGTCTACGTGGGTCTTCAGCACGCACAGCTTCGGGCCGAGAGAGTCCGCCAGCTGGAGCAGCTTCTCGCTGCTCGTAACGTCAGCGGACACGCAAAGGTTCGACTGTTTCTCTGCCATGATCTTCAGCAGCTTTGACGCCAGCGGATGAACGTCTGCAGACGAGAGGAAACGGGAAACTATAATATGAAGAGGCTCATGTTTTGTTGGGAGCTTTGATGACAATGACTACTAAGTCTGAAGACTATATACTTGGTAGTGTGGCTCTGTCTTCATAGCTCAGCTCCAGGTTCTGTTCCACACATGGCTTCTTGGTGGCAGGAACGCCATTGCCACACTCCTCCTTCCCGCTGTAATAACAAATGGATGAACATGAATGTAAACTTAATACACTCTCTCTCTCTCTCTCCCCTCCTCTTTTATCGTGTCACTGCTGTACCTGAAAGTGTTATTTTCCTGGATGAACTTGCGGACGCTCTGGGCGGTCTGAGCGTCGATGCGCTCGGCGGCCAGCAGCACGTTCAGCAGCTTGAACATGGAGATGATGGGATGGAGCCTGATTCCCTGAGAAGCCAACATCTCCACCCCGCCTTGCTCTCTGTCCATTAGTACAATGGCGTCAGTCACCTTTAACAAATGACCAAATAAGTTAAGGAGAATTACGGGATATATCGGTCATATTATCATCATCATCACTCATGTATTCGTGTTGCTGCTGCACCTTCAGTCCCTCTTTGTAGAGCACTTCAGCCGTCTCCAGGATGCTGCTACCGCTGGTCACCGTGTCCTCAATGATCAGACATGTGTCCCCCTCACGACACGAGCCCTCCACCAGACGCTTGGTCCCTAGTGAGGTTACACAAGGAAGCTTATCAGTACTTATTCTAGACAGACAAACACGCTTGACCCTTTGAGCCTTTTTTCGACTACTTATTAACCCAAAGAAGCTCCTGGACAACTTCCTGAAACAGCTTCAATCACGTGTGGCCAGTAAATCTTATGGCAGGTCTAACATGGTCTAAGCCTCCTCGCCACCTACCATAGTCCTTGGCCTCCTTGCGCCTGATGAGCATGGGCAGCTCATGTCGTGAGCAGATAATTGTAGCTAAAGGCAGAGCCGTGTAAGGAACGCCGCACACCGAGTCGAACTGTAGCCCCTCATCCTGAACTCTCTGGTAGATGAGACTTGATACCTGCAGATAGAACAAAGTGAAAAAGTGTTTTTAGTGGGGGGAAAAAAAAACAAAGTCTTTCTTGTTGTGAATGGCATTTCTTATGCATCTTTCTACTTCCAGTTGTTTCTTGTTTTAATAATTTTAATAAATGCAATGGATGCAGGAGAGAAACAAGTCACATGAAGACCAGATAATCCAGTGTAACCTACATATTTCATCATTCCTACAAGGTCCAACACATTAACCTTTACACCCTACAAAAAAAAAAGACATTAACCTTTACACCCTACAAAAAAAAAAGACATTAACCTTTACACCCTACAAAAAAAGACATGATAATGAGTAGTTGTATCCTGTTTAACTGATACCTCCAAGATAAACAACAACTTCCAGCAACAACTGTGGGTCATTTATGCAACCTTACCTTTACATTGGCAGGTTATAACTTTCAGAGCCTTGATAAGTTTACTGCATTGCAATTTATTGAAAGGTTCATTAATTAGTTCTGAAAGCTGCTGAATTCACTGGAGATATTTTTAAATGGGACTTTTTGGGCTTTCAAACTTTTTCAAAAGTCCCACGTGGTCACCAGAACTACCAATCACTTACAACCCGAGAAGAAACTGACATTATAACGTCACGTATCTGTCTATTTGGTTGCTGCTTTTATCGTAAAACACATTACTTGAACTCCATCACCACGTCGCGCGCCGCGGACGACAGGCAGCACGTGTTTACCTGGTTCATGAGCGCGGGGTAGGACACGAGCACCCTCAGGTCGATGTAAATAGGTGTCATCATGCCGCTCTTCAGTTTATATTCTCCAAACTTCACTGCGCTCACGTCGTGGAGCTTCAGGATTAAACTGTCAATACAAACGCTGTCCATGTTGTCGTCTACTTGGGAGATTTAGCACGCGCTCCCTCCACCTCTCTGAGTGTGTCTCTGGCGCTCGTGCGCTTCCTCCTCTGTGACTGCAACACAGCCACCATTTCCGATCCGGGATCTTCGGAATAAAAGCCTCGCAAAAAGCACAGTCAGCTAAATACAACCATGCATTATTTACAGCAGATCAGCAATGGATTTAACCATGGGCCGGTTTTTCAACACTGCTATGGGGGTGGGTGGGGCTCCATATAGGTGCGGTAAAAATAAAGCTTAATAGGTGTTTACCGTTTATTTTTTTTAATTCATTCAATAATTACTTTATTTAACAGTTTGAAGGTTTTATGAGGCCAGATTTCTTAATTCATATCAAAGTGACAGCAACATGCTAATAATCATTTCGCTCATAACCATGAACATATACTCTGGTGCACTAAAAGATTAATTTATGGTTGAAGCAAAGTGTTGTTATTGACACAAATATGTTTATGTTTATGTTGTTATTCATCTGTTAAGTTTATAAGATGTAAACGAGGTCAAATTTTAGGACTTACATGAACCATAACATTGTTGTCTACTGTAGATTTAAGAAGAGTCATGTAAAATATTTGATCTGATTTATAAAAGTGAAAACGTCAGGTTGTAATTTTTGCACTAGATGATAAAAAGTTATGGTTCAGGTTTGAACTTCCTGCCTCAATGAAATAGCACCTAAACTGTGTTAAGCAAATACCATATTATAATAATTATATTATTTTTGACACAATGTATGAATAAAAAAAATGTATGTCACGCAGCGCCTCTTAAAATATATTTTAATTCGCTACGATTTATCGAACTTTTATTCTGTAAAAAAAAAAAAAACCTTAACCGGAACTGTTTCCAGCAGAACCAATGGGGAACTCCAGTAGAACGAGACTTCCGGTAGAGTTTCCTTTAATTGTCAGAATAAAAGCGCAGACTTTCTATGTTATCCTAATACATCTATGACTATAGTAGGCTACTGGAAAACGAATTCAAAAAGCTTTATTTAAATAATAATACAAACAACAACAAAACTGGATTGGATTTTGTTCAGTTTATTAAAAAGATTCAGTCCACAGTAGTTCAGAGTTTGGCACCAACCATAAAAAAAAACTTTAAAAAAAACAAAATAATCAAACAAAGTGTACACCCCAAAATAGCATTGAACAAAATGCCTCAATAAAAGGGATAAATAAAAGAACTGAATTAAAAAATAAAAAAAATACAAACATTTTGTTAATTAAAATACATCTCACCTGAAAATAACGGTGAATTTTCCAATACATTTTTTTTGAAACAACAGGTTTAACTTTTGGTCAGTCAACTTTGGCTTTAGACTTGTTAGGTGCTATGAACTTATATAACACTCACACCCACAGATGACACAATAGCATTTACATGGTGGCTTCGAGAGCCTGTACTGTAATAATATCATGGGTTTTAATACTAACTCAAAAGTAGCAGTGCTTTATCTTTAAGGAAAGTCTGTTATTCTCGTAATTTGAAGATAAATCCTAGTGATTGCTTTGCTCATCATAAAAAAGCAAAATACTGACCAGACAGACAGGACACCTACTGCACCGCTTTTTATGACTGTAATCCTCTTCTTTACAAAGAATCCTGATGCAAGTTGATTAAAAAAAAAAAAAAAACACTGTATGGCTTTGGAATTTCTTTGCAATAAAACCCCTGATTTGGCAAATACCTAAAGACCCTAAAATGCATTGTATCATTATATAAAACAGACACAAGCAGACTCAATTTCAGGGGAACAATGTGACAAATATGGCTACAAATATATCAATAAGAAGTCTTGTAACTACTGACAGGTTCCAGATATTTTGAGTGGTGCTTATTCTCTTGGTCAAAAGAAGCAAATTGTCAAGGAATGTTTTGAAATTTTAACAAATTAAAAAAAATGGAAAAAAATATGCTTGATGCAACAGTATATAAGAATACACAACAATACTGCATCTGGTGTGGGTGTGTGCATGTGTACAGTAAGTTTGGAGTAGGCAGGTTTGAGGTGATGAAGCAGCAGAAATTTGTGCTCTGGCTGACAAATTAATCTGATAAAGAAATCCTTGTTTCTATCGAAGAAGGAACGATTACAGTCAATGTAAAAAATAAAAAGTTGGATGGGTCTTTGAAAAGGCGCAGAGGTTTGGTGTAGAAAAGTCTTGTTAAGGCATTAAAATCTGCAGAGAGGACAATCTTTAAGGCACTGGTGTGTGGTAGAAATGCCTTTTTAATGAAATGCAATAGGAGGTGTCCTTCTTGAAGTGGCGGTAACGCTGTAAAGGGGTCTCACTTCATCTTCTTTCACTCGTCCTCCTTTCTTCTTCCTTTCTACTCTGAGGGGCTGTGAGCATCTGCGAGCAACTCTGGCCTCAAACATTCAATCGGACACTGGATGTTCTGGAGAGCAGGAAAGGGTTGGTCAAGAAAAGAAGAGAGAGAGAGAAAAAAAATAAAAGAGATTTAGCTATTTAGCTTGTATTGGGTGGAAAGCAACATCCGTAAAATGATATGATAAAAACAGTTTGTAGAGAAGCAACATGTACAGTAGCAGCCATAAAAAAATGTACTGTGACATTTTGGTAAAGCAGGTATTGTTGAATTTATAGTGATACAGACCAGTTTGCGTAGAGCGTTTTCTCTGTAACGGTCAAAGACATCGGAGTGAACAGGCTGAAGGAGGTCAGCGTCTACATTGGTGTGACCTCCTGGTCTTCTGCAGTTCTCACAACGCCAGCCCTAAAGACAGAGAGGAAAACACACACACAAAAAAAAAAAAAACACAGTTTGACCTCAAGGTATCCACCACACAGCTGCAAAACACTTAAATCCAAGCATACATACAGTACCAGTCAAAAGTTTGGACACACTTTCTCATTCAACTGAACTTTTGACTGTACTGCAGTAGATTTGCACGCACACACAAACAGACAAAGTGTGAATCCCACCTGTTGTCCTCCGTAGCAGGTACAGGTACAAATGGCGCCCAGGTATTCCTTCTGCCATTGGTTTCCCACCTGGTACATTTTCCCATCATCATAACATGTGGACTCATCTAGTGGATGATAGTTACATATTAATGATCAACAACACTTTACTTATAAAATGTTATTAATTGCATGAATTGGATGTTATGCATAGCCACGAGAAATGAATAGAATGGAAAGTGTTGACTTACAGGGTTCACATTTAAATTCTCCCTTGCCGTTGCCCAGACAGGAGCAGCTCATCATGTGACCGTTCTCAGCTTGGCGATCCCACTTCTCGCCGACGCGGTAGTTATTACCGTTGTCATGGCACCACTCTGAAGGAGGGAGGGGAAGTAAAAGGAAAGAGGGAAGGAGAGGAGCAGGTGGAGAAGGCAGGGAGCAGGAATATACATAAAGAGAAGGGAAAGGAGGATGTAGACCGGAGTGAAATGACAATGATGAAGAGAATATGGGGGAAAGAGAGAAGTTCATTAGTTAATGTAGAGAGCAGCCCAAAAACTTAACGTTACCCCTTCAAACTGCAGAAAAAGAGTCACAGAATTCAAAGATACCTGTATGTACATCGAATGTACATCGATGGATGATGGTCTCAGTTTCTGATATTGTCATGTTAGCAATGCGGACAATACAAATAACTGAGAAAGAGTTAGCTTAGCTTAACTTACTTTAATGTTTGCACAGCTTTCAGGGACAAATGGCAGGGACACCAACATGGGCAGACTAATAAGCAAAACTTTACTGCATCAGTAAATATGGAGTTGATTGTAATATGTAAATACATTGTACAGAAATCATTATCTTTATCATTAGTATCAGAAATTTGAGAACTATACAGGATCTAGTTATATTACAAAGGCTGCCAATGTTGTGATCTCATTACTGCTGCACATAGAACATGTACTTTACAGTTCTGTGGCTTTTGAACAATAGCTTAGGAATTTATAATGTGCAGAATGTAAAATATTATAGTGACATTATGATATGATGTGATTTTTGTTGTTCATTTAACACTATGCACGCACAAATCCCTCTAACATAAAAATGTGAATTTAGATGCTGAAATATTTTGTGCTGTTAACTTATCACTTTGTGCACAATCAATCAAATTATGCAGAAATATGCAGATTTATGTGTTCCTTATAATCACACTAAGTCTCTTCTTGTTCATTATATAAAAATACATAACTATAAATTCCTCTTTGATTAAATCACATAGAATTATTTGACTTCTAATTCCATGGTTGGTGTTTGCAAAGCATGCTGGGAGATGGGGTTATGAAGCCACTCACTGGATGAATCACACCTAAAGTGACCACTGCCCAGGCCCAGGCAGTGGCACCACAGCTTGAAGCCCGTCTCAGACATGCGCTCCCACTCTGAGCCCACCTCGTGGTAGGTCTGTGTGAATGTGTCATAACAAACATCCCGGTTGGTGGAAATGGGGATTTCACCTGGGACTATGGGGTGGAAGAAAAAAAATATATATTTTAAGAATAGCACATAGTGATGTGGTTTACATTGTCCTGACACAGGAGGATGCAAATATTAAGCTCTATATTACTTATATTAATAACATTTTCTATGAGATTAGTATTCATGGCTCATAGTTACTGTACCAGCATCGCCGACGTTTACGACTTCCTCCAGAACCTTCTCTTTAGCCCCGCCCCTCATGGCCTCCACTATGACATTATAGGAGGCTCCAGATGTCAGTCCAATCAGTGTGGCGCTGTTGGAGGTGCCAGGAAGACGCATCTAATATGGAGGGAGAGATGGTTAATAAGTGGTGTTACATTCCCAGTAGTGAAGACAGCATGTGTGTGTGTGTGCCTAACTGTGCGTGTGTGAGTGTGTATACCTGAAAGCCCCCTTCCTCCTGGTGTGTAATAGGACTACAGGACACCTCGTACTCTGAGGTATGAGGGATGGGTTGCCAGGAGATGGTTGTGATTGTCTGTGCTTCTTGGGGGAACTCTGTCTCATTGTCAGGGAAACCAAACGCAAGACCTGGTAGAAGACCATCGCTCACCTACAAAATCCAAGATACAGAATACAGAGAGTGTGAGGGGCGTAATGCGACTGTGCGACTGCACCTTGTTTTTAAACCACATTTACGTCAGTCAAGTCGCTTGAGAAGAAGATAAGTGATGTCTAAAGCTTCATTAAAACAATATCACGAAGTATATCATATTTACAACTGATAATTTAAGTCTCACGCACTTTCACCAGGGGTACTCTGTTTCCATCAGGGCCTGCTACAGGAATGTAGACCAGGGGTTCTCTGAGAGTGGGTCGCTGGCTTTCTTTTGGTCCACCATGGGGGCCAAAAAGTCCATTATTAGGGCCAAGGCTCTGGTACTCTGTGTAAATGTGCTGGCCCTGTTGGCCCGGTTGGTTATGGCCACTAGTACCAGCCAAGCGGACGTGGTTGGTGTCAAAGCTAGACGCAAAAAAATAAAGAAAAAAAGATGAGAACATGATTTAAAAAAAAGGCCTTCTTAAGGTCAAAAGATATTTAGACAATTTTGTGTTTGCATAAATTAACATGATTATACTTACGTCCTGTCATCAAAGGAGTGTGGAACATCCAGGATGTCAGTGGTGGGCCGGTGAGGAACAGGAAGCTCTGGGACCAATAGCTGATTATCGATCGCTGGCTCTGATTAGACGAGAAACATACATATGCTGACTGTTAAAATACAAGCAGGGCAAAGTAAAAGCACTAAATTATTCAGAGAAAAAAAGAACAGGATGGTTGGTTTCACTGTGCACCTATTTACAAGAGACAATAACCTAATGCAGTAGAATAGACCCCTGTCTATTCTACTGTAATGCTGAGATGTAAGAACCAAATTACACATCTGTATCTGTACGAATGAAGCACTGAAGAATACAAATGACTCAATCAATGCCAGCAGGGGGCAGCACAGCACAGCACAGCACTGCACTCAAACTGCAGGAGCAAACTCATTATTTTTAGAATTTTTTTGCAAAAAAGAAATAATGAGTGCTATTATGGCTGTATTTTCTAATGGAAAATACTATGTCTGAGAGAGAAATCATTCATTACATCAGTCATGACAAATAAGCATAATCAGACCCAGTAGACGGGTGAGATTACTTCACCTAATTAAGCACAAAGTTGCAATTCTTGGAGAAAGTGGGTAATATAAAAAACAGCCCATAACGTTGGAGTTAATGGTTTTATCGTCAACATTTTTGTGGCATGCCTTAATAGCAGCTTGTTTAGGAGGTGGATGGATGGTGCACTTACGGGTTCTGGCTTTGCCCACTAGAGGTGTGCTCCTCAAAGCATTCTGCAGGGCAACAATCTTAATGACATATTCTGTTCCTGGTTTGAGACCTATGACCAAATAAATAAAACATTATGAACATTTGTCACATGTTTTGATCAGTGTATTTGTATGCATGTTAAATCTCCTTCTCCACACCTACCATTGATAATAGCGTAGCTCTGGCCTGCGTGGGGCCTGGGGATGACTTCTCGGGGCAAACCGCCAGCCTCCTCATAGGTCACGTAATATCCAGTAATCCCTGGACTGTGGGATGGCTCCCAGCTAAAAGAAATGCTGCTAGGGTTCAGGGAAGTGAAGCGGATATTGGTAGGCGGCATGACCACCGGTTTGGCTGGAAAAGACAGACAAGCAGAAAAATGTACCAGATTCAGCAACGTGTTTGGATAATCAGCAGCAACCACATTCATACTAACTACATATAATATCAAAGCATAACATCTGCTACTTATCAAAAACAGTGGTTTGTATCATGAATTTAATTTTGTCTATTTAGTGTTATGAGAAGGCAAAACAATATTTACATCTTGTGAAAATAAAATGCCAGGTTTATTTATTTTTTTAATTTCTAAAATTGGATGCAGACTTCATTAAGCTGCAGTGCAATCAAAGTGTAATCAACTTCATTTATTATTATAGTATTCCACCTCAATGAAGTCCACTGCTGTTTCCAAATCTAAAGCTGAAAATATATATACGGTATATATATTTTTTTTTTTTACCGTCTTTGCTAAGGTGTTAGTCTCAAAAATTCATCTCCAATTCTTGACTGAATCTTGATATGATGGTTAATGGTTACCTGTGGAGGCGGTGAGTGTGAGCGGTGCGCTGCGTCCATTTCCTTTCAGTGTGTAGATGTTGATCTTATAATTGGTGCCTGGCTCCAGACCTGTAGTGTCGACGACAAGAAAATGAGGAATGTAGCTTTTTCTTTCTTCAATTATATATATTATTCTTACAGATGTGAGTTTATATTCTGCGTGTTTACGTTCTCATATCCGTGTACCTGTGATAGTGTATGACCGCGAGTCAGAGCCGATGGTCCTCTGAATGGGTGAATAGCCTGTTAAGGAAGTGGGTGTGGCCTCAATCAAGAAGCCAGAGATGATTTCTGTCTTGGAGCGCCAGGTCAGTGTGATGGAGGAGTCGTTTACGTCAGAGATACGTACACGACGAGGGGGGCTGATATCTTGAGGTGGAAAAAGAAAGAAAAAGTAAATATATATATATATATATATATATAAATAATATTATGTGTATATTTTTAAATCACTGGATGAGCCTGTATGTCATCTTCAAAATGTTTTATTTGTTAGACTGTCTTAATGTTTGAGGTAGAGACTTACTCTCCAGTGTGGTGACCTCTCCTTCGACTGGCCTGCTGGTTAGGGAGTTTTTCAAGGCATAAACATGCACCTCATAAACAGTTGCCACCTAAGAGGAAAAAAAGAGAGAAAGACTTCAGTAAGTATAGTGACTGCAGCTACAATCATAAGTTTATCTATGATTACTATATGCATGCGTGTCATTTTAGGCCTACAAGTGGTAGTAGCAGTAGTGGATTAGTGAGTGCATATGCCTCCACGTTTCTTTATGTTTGTTACAGTTTCCCTACCAATTTAAATAAAATTAAGCAAAATAAAATAATAAAATAAAATTATTTTTTTTATGTGATGTTATGTTGTTATTTATACTTGCGCATGTATTTAATATTCATTTTCTATGTTCTGGGGAGTATTATTTTCCATTATTTTAATCATCTACTAAAACAATTTCTATTGACTTATAACTTATTTTCAACATCTAATAAAAAAATAAAAATAAAAATAGTCCTACACCACTCACCATGAGTCCAGAGATATGTGCCTTTGTGGTGTCTGGGGCCAGGTTAATCTCTTTGGTAGGTCCGCTCTTGTTCTTAGGGTTCACCACCACACGGTAACCTGTGAGGCCCGTCAGGCCAGTTAGTCCGTTTTCCTGACGTGGCATAGACCAGCGCATAGTGAAGGAGGTAGGGCCAACCTGGGTGAAGTCGAGGTTGGTGGGGGATGAGATGGCTGGGTGGAGGAAAGGAAAGAAATGAGTTGGTCATAAGGACTCTGGAGAAGGAAAGCAGTGCACTAATTTAGCAGCAAAACAGTTTCCTTTCATACCTGTAGCTATTGTTCCAACTAATGGTGTACTGGCTGTGTCATCATGCACTGCAATGACCTTCACAGTGTATTCAGTGCCTGGTTGCAGACCGTGGATAACAGCGGACTCAGCATTTCCTCCGGGAGCAGGGTGCAGCTCTCTCTCACCCTCCTCCGAACTTGAATACAAGACCCGGTAAGATGTAACAATTCCCTCAGGGCTGTCCCAGGTGATCCGCAGTGTGGTGGAGTCGATGTCTGAGAAGGTCAAGTCTTTGGGACGGTCTACATCTGTAACGGTGAGGAGCGGAAGAGATAATGTCGACTCTGTTTGCGTCAGACTAACACAAACTGAAACAATATTTTACACATATCTTTCTAGAAACTGTGAACCCTTACTTGTTAAAGCATTCACCACCAGCGGAGAGCTCTCTCCATCTTGTCCCAGAGCATAAACACTCAAAGTGTACTCTACTGTAGGCATCAGACCTGAGAAAGTCATCTCTGTCTGATCTGGAAAAGGAGAAGCAATAAATTAGTAGAATTTATACTAATGTGAACAGCTGTAAACTTTTAGTTTTGTTTCTTGCTTATCAAGCTCAAGTAGAGACAAAACACTAGATACTGAGGATTTTGGTCAAACATCATACCTGGAGCCACCACCTCAGTGAAAGATGGACCCTGTCCATTTCTAGGGACCCCGGTCACTCTGTATCCCTTGATCGGGCCCTGGGCTGGGCTCCATTTCACTGTGACGCTGTTGTCTTTCACATCCATCACTTCCATATCAGAAGGAGAGTTAATGCCTAGGGATGAGGAGGAGGGTGGAGAGAAAGTTATGAGTGGGAACATAGGGAGGAAATACTTTGGTTTGCTTCGTACAGTGTGTGGGTATGGGTGTGTGTGTGTGTGTGTGTGTACCTGTCGTGTGTGTGACATAGATCGGGGTGCTGGATGCAGGGCTGTCTCCTCTTCCAGTTACAGCGTAGATGGTGACAGTGTAGTCAGTACCTGGCTTCAGGTTAGTGATTGTCGCCGTGGACTGTGTGCCAGGAACTGTGAACTCTTTAGGATTACTGTGACCTCCTGGATAAAGATTGACAATGTAGCCAATATTTGAATAATCAAAAGCCGGGTGAACAAAACAAATCATGGATATAATTTTCTTTCATGCGTGAATAAAGAAAATACTTTCTAGATGTACACAACAAATAAAACAACAAAAAGAAAAAAGGAATGAAGCATTAAATAACGTTATTCTATTCTTAAAACTCTTACTAGCCCACCTGTTTCTCCATGAGTGATCCTGTAGTAGCGCACAGTGACGGGAGGGGCGTCCCAGCGGACGGTGATGCTGGTGGGGGAGGAATCTAGCACCTCCAGGTCTTTAGGAGCATCAGAGACTGGAGAAAAAAAGAACACATAAACAGCATTACAATGACTACATAACACTGGTGTTATACATAAAAACACGGTGTGTAACTGAAGGATTTCATACTTGTCTTCTGTTTCCCGCTGAGCGGCAGGCTCTCTTGCGTCCCGCTCACTGCGTAGATGTTGACCAGGTATTCGGTGTCTGCCGTGAGTCCCGTTAGAGTGAAGTGGTTCCTTGAAGGGGGCAGCCTCTCGTCCTTGGACCTCCCGCCGCTGACCATCTGGTAACGGATACGATAACCCGTGATTTTGCTAAGAGGAGCCAGCCAGTGGATGGTGAATGAGTTGGTTAAGATCTCAGAGAAACGCAGGTTCACTGGTGAATCCAGAGCTGAAAAAGGAGAAAAGGTTGGATGAAGTTTAGAGGGGAAAAATATCTTTTTGAAAAGCAACATTTATATCTGTTCCTGTTTCTGGACTGAGGTAGGACTCACCTGTTTTCTGGGTGCCGATGAGGGGCGAGCTCTCCCTCTGCTCATAAACACACACGACGCTCACCAGATACTCAGTGTTAGGCAGCAAATCTGTGGACAGTGAAGAAGACATGAATACAAATGTAGTCATTTGTGTGTGTGTGTTGTTGTGTATTCACTGTTTTTTGCTAGAACGTACTCCTCAGCACCACGTAGTTGCTTCCTGCGCTGGTTTCTGTAATGTCATCCTCATCGTCAATGGGATGATACCTGAATCATGAAAAAGTGTTGTTTCTGTTATAGTATGTCAAAAAAATCAACATGTATTCAAGATAACGTCTGAGACAGAAATAACGAATATTGAGCTTGTGGAGCATTTTACGTTTATTCTCATACCTAATGAGGAAGCTGTTGATGTCAGCAGCGTTGGGGACATGTGGAGCGACCCAGGTGACTTCCATACTGTCTGGCCCAACCTGGCCAAATCCCAGATTAGTGGGAGCTGGTACAGCTATAGTAGGGGAAAAAAATAGAGTTGCGTCTATGTTGTTGTTTTTTCATGTGTGTCAGTGAAAGTCTGAATGTCTGAAGTTTTATAACATTGTAAAATTGAAACTTGCATTGGGGGGCAAAATGAGCCTCGGTATGATAAAGCCCCTCAACTAAAACCAGATGGTCCACACGTATACACACACACACACACACACACACACACACACACACACAGACAGACAGAGGATTGTTAAACTGACAACACAGCATGCAATGTAGTTACATCAGCAAATTTATGTCTTTATAATGTTGGCTTTGAAGAGCCATGTCAAAGGGTTAATAAGAAACTTATTATTATTATTTAATCTCACCACACACATTTAAATGAATTTTTCATTTTAAAAAGTGTGTTTCCTTAATGTCATTCATAATATCGGAAGTGGTTTCGGCTTGGCGGAAGCACGGATCTTACACGTCTGTTGTGTGAGCGTGATGGGTTCGCTCTCGCCGTTCTCCGTCACAGTGATCACACTAATGTCATAGTCGATACCAGGTTCCAGCCCGTAGACCGTGTAGTGACCCGTCGTTGGCATCACCATGTCTTCAAAGATGGGCACACTCTCGCCGGCTGCCACCACCGTGATCCTATAACCGGTGATGGCTGTGGTGTTGAGCGGTGACCAGTGGAGACTGATAGTGGTGTCGCTCACGCCATTGAAGGTGAGGTCAGTCAGCTGTGGGACTTCTGTGTAGGGAGAGCGAGGTTTTGGGGTGTAGAGGAGAGAATAGAAATAGAGAAGACAGCAGAAATACCAAAGAAACAAGAGGCAAAAGGCAGGAGGAACGGGAAGTGGTTGAACACAAAGGGGCCGGAAAGGAGAAACCGACAGACAAAAAAAGACAGACGAGTAGAAGCAGTGGTCAAGACGAGCAGGGAAAACTGTCCACTTCCAGTAGAGTGAGATATTAGACATATCACATCAATGGAAGAGCTAATGCGCTTGCTGTTTTTTCCTGATATATATATTACCATCTGGTGAGGTTTCAACTGTTATTCAATGAAGCATCTCCATTGAAAAATTAATATATACCCAGAAAATTAAGCATTAGTATTGCAAAACAGTCCAGGTGCTGTTTCGTACTGGTTTGAGCAGCAGTGCTGTGAAAACTGAGCTAGTATTGTTGTTGTTGTTACATGTTGAAAGTTGATGTGTCATTTAAACATATTAACTTCCAACATAAAGTGTTATTTTAAAGATGTTTCAACTGTAAATAGAAAATTCACAAAACTCACCGAACTCACAATGCAAATATCTAGAGTTGCATGAAAATGACTTTCACATGTTGAATATACACACACGCTCGTCTCTCAAACTCACCTGGGGTAATAGTAGTCGAAATAGGAGTGCTCTCCATATCACCCTTAACGGTCACAACACTGATGTTGTACTCCACCCCTGGACTGAGGTTGTCCAAGGTGCAGGAGTTCTCCCCGGCCTCCACAAACTCCTCCACACTGTTTCCTTGCTGCCCATTGGTGGGAGTGCATGTCACTCTATAGCCAGTGATGTCTTAGAGGGAGGGAGTTGGAAAAGAGACAAAAGGGGAAGTTAGACATGGGCTGAGGGGTGGGAGAAAGAAACAGTAGTGAATGCATCATGAGAAAAGATGCTGAAAACAATGCCTGATATTAGCAATCAATCAACCTCCAAACAAATTTCATTCAAAAGGTGATGCGAGATATGCAGAATATTCAGGTGATTATTCATATTGTGGTCAGTGTCACTTACTCATTTCTTTTTCATGCACATCTGGGTTAACAGGTGTGTGTGTACCTGGTGTACTGGCTCCGTTCCATTTAACGGTGAGCTCTCCGGTACCTGGGTTAGACTCCAGGTCGAGATCAGTAGGAGGAGACAGAGCTGGAGAGGAAAGAAAGAAGAAAGAGAGGAGTCAGAGAAGAGAGAGGAACACAAACAAGCTAAAAGCTAAAAGTCAGTATTTATTGGTGTATTCTTACGTGTAATAACACGGCGTGTGATTGCGTTTCCCTGCTCATGGCCATTAAAAACTGGCTGGACGCTGTAGGTGTATTCCACTCCCGGAGTCAGGCCAGAAACGTAAATACTTCCTGAGTCAGAGGTCACATCTCTTGGGGCTTCTCCGCCCGCACTGGGTCGCACTGTCAACTGAGATAAACACACATAGTCAGAGAGAGATAGAGAGAGAGAGAGAGGGAGGGATGCGGGAGGTAAAGGTCAAAGGTCAGTGTTTTCCCAAGAACATGGAAAGCCAGCGGAACATTCTCATCTCTAGTGTGACTTATTCGGACCAATCGGATCTATCCTCACAGTCTGTAAGTTCTCATGTAAGCTAACTCCCTGTGGAAAGAATAACTGGGATGTGCTTTTAAAACAGGAAATGTAATTGATTTTAAGATTGAGAATAGTAACACAGATTTATGAAAGTGTGTGTGTTGTGCAGAATATAGGAAAGAAAAAAAAAATCATGATCACTGAGCACATTTATACATGTCTTCCTCACATCTTAACCCTGTATGTTTGTGTATACCAGTAAGCAGTGAGTTTACCTTGTATCCAATGCGTGGGACTGGAGTCCAGGAGATTACAATGGAGGTGTCAGTCACATCGGTGCTGAAATGTGGAGCATTACCCATCGGTGGGTCTACAAACACACAGAGAGTACATGCGTGGGTTCGGTGAATAATGAAATCTCACTTTGTCAAACAAACACATTAGCCGTCAAGCCTATGCAAAGTGCTTTATACTCATTTGTTAAGGACTCAGACACTCACTAGTGGTAAACACTGCGGCCTCTCCTAAACTCAGTGTGTTGTCTTGCTCTGCATATAGCGTAGCGGTGTACTCCGTATCAGGCTTCAGGTTGAGCAGGGTGTACTGAGAAAGGCGGGCGGGAAGACGCAGCTGCTTAGGGTTAGATCCCTCAACGGTGAGGAAGAGACGGTAGCCGGTGATTTTGGTACGAGGGGCAAACCACAGCATCACAGCACTGTCCTCCGTCACGTTGGTGAAGTGGATATCTGTAGGAGCATCAGGCTCTGAAAAAGAGAGATGTCAATAGATACTGTTAGATATGGAATTGTCTTGATAAATTATCATTAGATTATTTTTCAATGGAAACGTCTCTAGATCATCGTCCGTCAAGTTTGAAGTCCGCAACTAATTTTGCGCATGTATACTGGAGTCATTTTTTCCCTTGTAAGGCTTGAGTCATACTCACTAGTGGTTTGCTCCCCAATAAGTGGCAAACTTTCCTTCCCGTTGTGAATGGCGTAGACGCTGAAACGGTACAACGTTCCAGGCTGTAGGTGCGTCACTTCAATGTAGGAGTTTTGACTGACAGACAGAGTCATCTCTCTCTGGGGGGAACCAGAGTCATCCACAGGAACCGCCGTGACCCGGTAACCTGAGACTGCGTTAGCTGGTCCCGTCCACGTCAGAACGACTTTTTTATCAGAAACCTCAAAGAACTGCAGGTCTACGGGAGAAGCTACTTCCTCTGTGAACAGAAAAAAAAAAGAAAATTTATATTTAAATGTTAATTATTTAATGTTCATCTTGATGTGTGAATGAATGGAGACTTCTGTCATTACATATGACTCATGTACGACCATGTTTCAAGACAGAAGGAGATTCACTTGTCTGTCCGAAGATGGCAGCACACACTCTCAACTAGGTCTTGTATCTTTATTCCATACACACACACACACACACACACACACTGCACAAACAAGCACATACACATTTCCAGCATCTGTGCGACTGGGCCAACAGAGCATGTTGGACCTGGCAGACTGAGAAGTTTTACGTAACTACAGTTCGAGCAGAAATAAGAGCACAGCAACAGCTGTGAACTCAATGACTTCACTTTATCCGTTGAAAAACTCCTTTCTTCTTCTTCTAGTATTGAGAATTGGAAACGTGTACATAAATTTGCTAAATTGGCCAGGTTGAGTAATAAGTCAGATTTACCTGGCAGTGGAGCTCCAGTGGTGTTGACCTGTACGAAGATAGGCTCACTCTCCAGGCTGTCCTCCACCGCGTAGATACTGATGTTGTACTGTTTCCCAGGCAGTAGGTCGCTCAGAGTCACAGACGTCGCTGTATCAGGGAGAGTCAACTCTGTGCTTTCACCTTCCACTGATGGTGTGTAGACGACGCGATAGCCTGCACGGAGGAAGAGACCATACGGTACTGAACAGATGCATCGGCAGAGGCTCAAATTAGGAGGACAACGGTGACAGATTTTGTCTCGTAATGGAAACGTCTTGCCATAACATACCAGTGATGGGAGCCAGTGGTTTATCCCAGCTAATCATTATTGAGGTTTCTCCCACATCCTCCACTTCATGGTCAGTAGGTGCATCAGGTGCTGTGGGATAAATGGAGAGTAAGTAAAAGAAGGAAAATAAAAACCTTTTTTTTTTGTTTTTCAGTTTTACTGGATCGTTTGATTTGTATTCGCTGGCCTGCGTTCATTTAGGCTGCTTGTAGATCCAAAGCAGTATTTCAGTCTAGCAGCAGTAAGTTTTGTACCTTAAGATTGGGAAAGAAGACCAGAGGGCAGAGACGGGAATTTGATTTAGAGAAACCGTGTGTTTTCGTTTACTCACCAGTGGTTTGTGAAGTAGTAAGAATGAGGTTGTTTTCTCCACCATCTGTAACCTCGTAGACATTAACAGTGTACTTCCTCCCAGGTAGGAGCTCATTAATGTTCACTGAGGTAGCTGTACGTGGCAGGTCTGATAGGAGGGGGAAAAAAAGGGATTAGAAACTTCAGCACCAAACAATGCTCGAAGCAATTAGTATGCGTTTAATATACAATGATTTAAAGTCCCTGATAAATGAATATTTTTGTCACTACTCTTTTACATGTATTTTTGTACACACACACACACACACACACTTGTATATCTGCACTTACCAAGTACCATGGGTTGTCCAGTGCTCTGTCCCAGCTCACTGAGCTCATACTCGACTCTAAAACCAGACACCGTGTCAGAGGCGGAAACCCAGGAGATGACAAAGCTGCTGGAGGTAATTTCTGTCACCGACTCTGAGATGTCAACCACAGGTGGAGGCGGGGTGGTCTCGCCTTGTGATGTAGCCACTACATGAGGGACAGAGAAAGAGATGGAAAATATAAGAGATCAGTACTGACACCACGGGCCAAGACACACGAGAGATTTTAAATCTCAGAGAGGACCTTCTGGTCAAATAAAAAAAAAAAATCTGTCATAATATCACAACAACTTTTCAATATTATCTTTCATGTTGTGCAAATCGCACATGATGGAAAGTTGGATTAGACAAACATTAACATGCATGAAAAAAAAAACCTCCACCCACATCTGAACCGGCTTCCGTGGAAAGCAAATAAAGTCAAATAAACGAGACATGGTCTGTGGTTAACTAAAGCAACTAAGCGAGTACTGTCGGCTCCCTCGACTCACGCGATCCATAAGTGGTTGTGAAGTCAAAGCGTGTGACCTCTCGACGTCCAAACCGCAGCACACTGATCAGCTGACCCTCGTAGGTAATGCCCGGCTTCAGGCCAGAGATGGTGTAGGAGTTAAGATGGCCAGGGATCATCACCTCCCTCCACGGGGTATGCGTGTTTTTCTGTCAAAAAAAAATGTGATGATGAGATATTAGAAAAAAATCATCTATGTTAAGAAAGTCATTATTATATTATATTATAATAAGTAAACTCACCACTCTCCATTTGAGGACATACTGGGTGATGTGAGCAGAGGATGGGGCGTTCCACTGAATAGGATGGGAGTCGGGTTGGTTTCCGGATTCTGATATGATCACCTGGACAGGACGTTGACCACCTGGGAGAGACAACAGAGGCTATAAGTAGATATATAAAAGGAACAACGTTTCACTGGCCGTTACAGGGTGAACGCGTCATGAAAACACGACTGTGTGCATAGATACATTAAACAGGAAGGGGAGTTTTTTAATGTTATATGTAAATATCAATTATCTTTTAATTAGATCTTTATTAAAAAAACAACAACCCTGAGTTTTACATAACCGAACGCTCTTTAGCAGAACACAGACAGCGTGAGGAAAAACTAACACGCCCCTGTGAGATTCCAGCCCAGATTTCAGCAGCGTGAGGAGAGACGACTCAACTTTATTTTCTCTGCTTTTTTCCACTTCACCTTCTCTCACCTTCTTTTGCAACTATTATAGTTCATTCACAGAAGAGCAGTACACTTTACAAATACCAAGTGCAAATAATAGAACTATGCAGTAAAAAAAATCTTCAGTGAATGCTTTAATTTTTCTCATAGTTTTCTTTGACAGACATAATCTGTTCCCCAGTTTCAGATCTCTTGTTTGGACGCTACTGTCCAGAACAATCACTGTTAACTATGACCTAAAAACAACATGGAAATACTGGTATAGCATAAATGAATCGACATGTAAAGAAGAAACGACAAAGTTGGTTGGAGGCAACGAGAAGAAGAAGAAGAAGAAGAAAAAGTCTCCTGACAACAACACAGCAGAGCTGATAAGAGGGAAAACCGTGGAATGTATTGTGCTGGATAAGCTCTTTTCAGTCCTACAAACATTATTTATTTATTTATTTTGTTTCCTAACTGAACTCGCCGAACCTCGCTGCCACACCGCCAAACAACATTAAACAGCTGTCCCACGTCTTAGTTGATTACTTGGAATACCTTGCAGCGGTTAACTGTAGCTTTGCAACGGACAAGAGCACAAACATGTGTTTTGTGTCATTACGACATCTGACAGCACACTTGATAAACTTTTACGCTGCAAAAAGTGGTACAGAACATGCAATCTGAATATTAAAAGCTTCGCCGGTTAGATATAAAAGACTGCAGTATCTGTTCTTGTTCCGGAAATGAAAAAATAAATAAAAGGGGGGGATATCAAGTCATCTTTTATGTAAACACAAGTCATGTGGTGAGCAGACCCCCCCTGACAAAAGCTGTGCTGATAGAAACTGGTAGCTTCTATAAAGAACTGAGGTTTTCTAACTGCTTTTCCAAATAGGAGACCTGTAATCAAAGTTTCTGAGCAAGTGGCTCGGTTAACCAGAAGTTGCTAGCAGATACATAAACCTCAAAAACAATCTGGGCCCAATTACTGGCTATTACAGAGCCACAGGCCACTGGCGAGGGTTAGGGTTACATAGAATCAGATGTGGGACGCACATGAAAACAGATGCACACTTGCAGTGACTATACAACATGCAAACACGGATTTTCCCAGAACTATATATGAATGTGTGTAACCTACGAGCACATACACATACACACACACACGCGTGCACACGCATGCACGCGTTCACCTTTACTTTGAGCACATAGACACAACATTCATTCTTGATTCAGACAAATCCTTTCGCAAAAAGTGCTGATAAGGACGGCGGTACGGGGATGAAGTAATGCGGAGGACGGAGTCTTTCTAACAATAAGAAATGCCCCAAAGAGATTAAATTACATCCCAGACAAGGAAAAGATAAATGCAGATGGCAGAAAAGAAAACAACACTTTAAGAAAAGATCTTATCAATATGGGCCTGAGTCTGAGACTTGTGAACAACTTAACAAAAAAAAAAAAGAAAAGGGTTTCCCCATTTTTACCTTTTATGGTGTTTTACTCAGTAAGCTAAAAGACTTGGAGTCTGGATCTGCCTCTTGCTATCCTTAAATGTTGCATGCTGTATTATGTATGCCTAGGCACACACACACACACACACAGAGTAAGTTCACAGCTGGTTGCCATTATAGCCACTTATGACCGAATACTGCCCTACATTTTGAATCTCTCGTCAACCTGTCTAACATACAGCAAATGAGAACTCAAATGTTCAAAACCTGAAGTCCTGTTTCCACTAGCACAGCCTCTCTTGGAGTTGTACTGACATATTTATGTATGTTGTAAGAGATTTTAAGGAAAATGCATACCACAAAAGCCCATCATACGTGTGCACCACTATTTGTGTGAAGAATTATGGGGAAAATGGAAACAACATGTTAGAAGAAATAAATAAAAAAAACTACAAAAAAAAAAGGCTACAACGTAACAATGGCTGTATTGTATCTAATCCTAATTACAAAGTCCAGAAAGAAAAAGTGGATGAAATTTTGAACAAATTGCTCACTGGGTAGCACAATGTGGTCCATTGTAATGACAAAATGAGGCTGAATACAGACGAGTAAACAAAAGGCTCTGAAGGGAGACGGAGCGGCGAAAAACAGGAGAAAAAACCTAAAGTCTAGACAAAGCCGTGAGAAAGATTTTGATGTAAGATATTAGTGTATAAAGCTCGGTTTCAAGTCAGTAAGAATGAGGTAACGTGACCATCACGACTATATAATGTTGTGCAATAGAACTTGAATGAATGCTACTGGCTAAAGGTTAATCTGTATAAAACGTTATAATAAAATTAAGTTAAATTTGAAGTGATTGCTAAAATCCACACAATTAAATGCCGTTGATTAACAGGTCTTTAAACATGTGCAGGTGGGAGGTGTGTGTGAGTGTGTGTGAAGGGGGATGTATATACACACACACACACACACACGTACAATGTAGTGTTTGGTACAGCTGTGGTAACAGCACAGGGGATGTACCACATGCCAGCAAGAACAAAGGCTCAGAGTGGGGGTGTATTTGTCAAAGAGGAAATCACACCCCCCCTCCCCTCCCATCCCTGTCTGTTTCACATCAAAGTCAAGGGCCTCATTTTAAAAAAGGTGACTTAAACAAACGTTTTTCACTGCAACAATTTGTAAAGTTAGCTTTTTTTTACCATAAGTGTCTTACTGAAGTCTAAATATCTATTCATGAGTGGGAAAATCAACTCATGGGTAAAATGAGCTGACGTGAATGTCTGTTTTTAGCTAAACTAGCAGGATAAATACAAAATCAATAATGAACACCTGATAAATTAAACTCCATCATCAGTACACTGATGCAAAAAACATAAAAAAAACCCCGACACACCCTCACATCATCCCGTCCCATTGTATATTTAACATCATACCGGGGTAGGACTGCTGGGGCTCGCAGCTGAGCTCTCCGATGCCGTTGCCATGGCAATAGCACTTGTACATGACTCCGTGGATGATTTTATCCCAAGACTCTCCGATCTGATAGAAGACTCTCGTCTCCGGCTCCTGGCACTGGTCTGAGGAGGGCAGATGTCACAGAAAACCGGGTAATGCAACGGTTTCTAATGAATTACCAAAACCAACTGTCAAAATGGTGAGAAATAACCTGTAACATGGTAAAAACCCACCGATGGCATCACACTTCCAGCGGCCACGCCCCTGTCCGAAGCAGGTGCAGTTCATCGAGTAGCCCTCCTCGTGCTGTTTGGTGAATGTTTGGTTCACATCGTAGGTCAGACCATCCACAGTACACTGGTCTGCAACAGACAGACGAAAACAAATAAGACACGCAAAGACCAGAGGAGCAAATGCAAAATGAAACGTCTTTTTCCAATTACTTCACTGGCTTTTGCACATCTGTTCTGCTCAGTGTTTTGTGTGTGTGTGTGTGTGTGTGTGTGTGTTGTGCAGGTGCAACTGGAGCCCAATAAAGCACAGGTGTAGAGTCTTATCTTTAACCTTTTGGCAGGTGAGTGATTGTATCATGCGTGACCTTTCACCTCTTCAGTCAGAGAAGTCTAATATTACTTTATAATTAAAAAACGCCACCACAGCAACTCTCAATCACCTATTCTTCCTCTTTGTAGTCCATTCTGTCTCTTGCTCACACACACACACACACACACACACACACACACACACACCTTTAAGCTGGGAGTAGGCAACGCAGTTCCATTCTCCTCGTCCATTGCCAATGCAGGTACACCTCATCATGTGACCCAAAACATCGTTGCGTTTGTCCCACTGGTCTCCAATGCGGTACATCACCCCTTCGCTGGTGGTACATACTTCTTCATGGACTAGAACACAAAAAGTGCATTTTTTTTAGAAAAGTTTAGACTTTTTTTGGGGGGGGGGGGGCAACTGGAAAACTTTAGTTGAAAACACAAACCGAATTTCACCACCCGAAATAATCAGATGCACAGGAACACATTATAAACACACCGTACATTCCTACAAGCAGTGCATACCAGCATTGAGATGAAAACAGACACAAACACATTATAATGAATGATCCCCCCTTAGAGATCACTGATTTCTACCCTACACTTACGAGGCTGTGGAAGATACAACCACCACCGAACACCTGTGTCAATAGAAAAAGGAAAATTTCCCTGGATTAAAAAGCCAGAAACAGCTGTCATGTGCCCCCATGTTGGTGAATAATTGTGTGTGTTCACTATGTGTTCTCTATTAATTAAAAGAGTGAGTAGTAGTTATCAGGGAAAATGGAAAGTTATAGGTGGGCGGGACAAGCAGAGACCTGCATTTATCCAAGTGTCTGTATGTGACTGAAAGGAAGTGTTTCTCCAGCTTTTCTTGTTGTTTCAGTAGTAGATCAGATCTGATTAAATGCCTGATATTGCTCTAATGCTGGAGGCATTCCCATGTATATAAGCTATATATATATATATATATATATATATAAAAAGGAGAAGCAGGAGGAGATAGATGGCAGATCTGCTGTGTTGGAGCCCAGCCAGGGCTTTTCTATGACAGGCAGTGTGGAGCATATCCAGGCCATCTGGTTCCTGGAAGTAAAGATCCTTTGGACTGTGTTTGGTAGCTGTGCAAGATGGCTGTGGTGAAAAATGATGAGACTGAAGATGACACAGTTTTGGACAGTCAAGTACTAGTTTAACGATATGAATTGGTCAAGTTCAGGCCAAACCTAATTTAGACCTTTTGAATGATGAGCTTCATGTAATCCCTATAATTGTATATAGTTTTGTAATCATGAAACTCTTTTTTTCTTTCCCTTCACATTCAACAGCTAAGGACAAATATTTAGTTTAAATTAAACTGATAAAAGGTATTAAAGTAATTTAATAGAAAGTTTAAAATATGGAAGTCGTTTTTTTTCCCCTTAAATGTTTATTTTTTTAAGCATTGCAGCCCAACGTTATATGAAAGACATGTGATTTCTGTTTCCTTTAATTACTGTGCAGTCCTCCTCTTGTGGCCAATACGGCTTGTGTTCAATGTTGTCGACCACTTGTGATGAAGTTATTAGAGGCTATATATATATATATTAGAGACTTGTTATTAGAGGCTATATATATATATATTAGAGGCTTGTTATTAGAGGCTATATATATATATATATATATGGATGTGCTTCCACCCCACCCTATAGCTTAAGGGGTCGATCTGTAGCTTTTTCCAGTCTGAACTCAACCTTGTTGTGAGAACTCACAATCAATCTACATTTAAATCTTTAAAATCAATGAATACTTTATTAAGGGTAATTCAACAATTCGTAGCCATTTAATATTGACTGACTGGTTTGGACGTTTCAGATAACACATGTGGGGGCCTCAACAGTTCACTCCAGGAAAAAAAACAAAAAAAAAAACGATTTATCACTCAAACTGAAATACAGCTGAGATGAACCAGACGATCTGAAACTGTCATATTTGGCCAAATTTGAGAAAAACTAAAAAATCCCCCCATGATTTAAAAGAAAACCGAGTATTATTGGCCAAGTTTTCTTTTTTCTTTTTTTTTTTTTTAGGTTAGAGCGAATATGGAAAACTAGTGGATCTAATAATGTAATAGTTCAGTTTACAAAAAGGCCGATAGCTGTTTCTCTACCGTCCCAAGAACACATGGCAGACACCAGATTAGCTTTTCCCAACAATCTCTTGCAGAAGATTTGCCACAGGTGGAGGAGACGTTTAAACGCCAACCATTAACATCTCAACTAGCATGTTTGTTTTGACAATCCTCCTGGAGTCATTAATGTCAATATCAAAGACCCCCTGGTGCACTGCTGGACTTGTTGCTGGTTTACCGCAGACAACCTGCTCTGAGGCATGAACGCTGACAGGGTGTGACAGGGTGTGTTTTTTTTTTTTAACAACAAGGTGTTGGCCCAAAGGTGTGTCCCAGGACTTAAGAAGAAACATGCATTTAAAAATATTTTTTGCTGTGCATTTGCTCGGTTTTATCATTAAAAAGAAGAATGAAGAACTACTGCTCTGTAGGCTTATTGTACTACACGTCGACTTTAAAACATCTGCACACAGTTAAATCCTCTTGACTTCAGACATTTCAGAGACTTTCAGAGCAAGATTCAAACAATTTTGAAAAAAAAAAAAAAAAAAATTTGAACCACTTGGGAGGATGCTCAAATCTGTTTTGCCCCGCTGCAAAGCAACTATAAGATAAAAAAATCACTCTAAGATTTCAAAGACTCAGATAAGTCATGTGGATATTTCCACTGTCTGCCACCCACATTTTTACAGTCTGCTGTTAAAACAGGCGATCCCATCTTCCATCTGTCTACTTTGAAGTCTAACAAAGAGTTTAGCAGCACTTTTGTTCTTGTATAAACTGTATATTGTGTTGTAGTCAGAACATCTAACTGTGCTCTAAAATTATGAAGGTATTTTTATATACATATATATATATATATATATATATATATATCTTGGATTCTTCTTTGAAGACTTTCACAGTAATGTCAAAGATATACATTTGTTGTGACCAATCAGGTTTGTTTGCATTAAAAGGCTTTGTAACCTACAGCACACTTACTGCTAACAACCAAACATAATTATGTGGTTTCTAAATGAGACTACTGGGCTTACTGAGACGTCAACATGCATCCACTCAGATATCTACAGGAGTCCTCTAAGATTTTTTTTTTGGGCTTGCACTCTTCATTTTACAGCCCGTTGGCGTCGTCATTACCATTTCATTACCCCTTCACAGACGTTAGTGTTAGTGTCAATGACCCCCCTGCTGTTTCACTGGCTTCAGACCCTTTTGTTGCCCATGAAGACCTAATTGACACCAATTCAACACAACAACACGTTTCTTAGAAAGGCGAAGGTGACTTCAGTTTGGCTACGTTGTAAATAAAAAAAGGTGTAAATTAGATTGTGTCTGTGAGCATCAGAGCTGACTCCATGTTAACATCAGTCTGATAATCACTTTCATGCAAATGAAACAAAGTCACCCATTAAAAGCTTTACATTGTCAAAGAACTTAAATTTCAGGCCCGGGGCGGAGATACATTTTAATTGAGACAATCCAATTAGCTGTGTTAATCACATTAGTTGCCTCCCATTGTTAATAACCTGCTGGGCTGATCCACATTTGGCCGGTTTCCTGGTGACATCTGGTTGCTCTATGATCTCATCAAACACTTTTCAAATCAAAAACATTTAACTGTGGCCTAAAATTTCTTTCACTGTCACACTTACCAGCCATGGGACAGAACCCAAAACGTTGTTCCTCGTCATAGTTTGTTGTGGTGCCGCACCACTTCATGCCGTCTCTGCGTCCGTCTGCAGTGCAGTCGCTGTAGTTTCGGCCATTGTACAGGAAGGGGAACTGGCACAGAGCACCATTGGAGTTACCGCCTCGTGTTGCCACAATCACTATCGGACAAACAAACAAAAAAAATCAATATTCAAATATCTATAAACTAAGATTCTTTGTATTAAACAAAGTCACATGGTACGGCACAAATCGTCGGCTCACCATTCTTCTCGGTACAGAAGGAATATTTCTCTTCGGTGTCATGGTCAGAAGAGGTGGAGCACCAGAGCTGTCCGTCAGCACGTCCATCAGAGGTACAAGAGTGGTAGGTCTTCCCCTTGTAGACAAAGGGGAACACACAGGGCTGGCCGCCAGAGTTGCCACCGTATACTGGAGCCGGTCCACCTGAAAGAAAAACAGGAACACGTTATCAAGATTGTTAAAGATAATGTCGTAATCATCGGTTCTCTGGCTGGGACACTGTATAGACAAAAATAACTCTCTTACTCCATTGTTCACAGCTGATCCCATTGCCCAGACAGGTACAGATCATCTGCTTGGTTCCCTGATTCTGGTGCCAGCGCTGGCCGACAAAATACGACAGTCCCGTATCTGTCCGACAGGGTCCTTCCTGGGGAAGCTCAGGTACGGTGGCTGGCTGGTAGACGGCAGGCTGGATGTTTGTGACCACACGAGAACCGGTGCCTGAAATGAAACATGGGGATTCAGTTCAGGGCCAGCAATAATATCAAAGAGATACATACAAACTTCCCGAATGAAAAATAACTAACTCAAGTGTCTTTTTATTTACAAATGTGACTTGAAAATGTATATGCTTAAATAATGTCTTCCTTTTATTTTGACTTGAAGAGGCCACTCTGGATTATTTATGATAATGTCTTTCCAGTTGAGTTTTTTTATACTGTCCCTGAGTCACTGCGAGCATATATTACTGCCTGACACACAATAATCACTTCAAGCATATTCTTCCTCCCCACTAACTTTCCACTCTTTGTTCCCCCCGTGTCCTGTCCCACTTTCTCATGAGGTCACGATCACGAGTTACAAGACGCGTCTTTCTCACTTCAACACTTGGCACTTCACAACTCCCCCCTCCTCACAACATCTGTCTCTGGAATACATTTTTTTTTTCTCTCCACACAGACAGCATGACAAGGATATTATCAGTTCTCACCGAGGCCAGTAGTGTGAAGTGAGGCATGTCGCTCACACTTCCACTCCCCACGGCCGTTCCCTGTGCACAGACACTGGAGCAGGTTGCCTCGGGCGTCGCTCTTGCTCCAGGTATCTCCAATCCGATAGGAGGACAGAGTATCCTGGTCATTGCAGCGATCTAGGAGAGAAGGGAGGGAGAAGCACTAATTAGAAAGAGATCAGACAACATTTTTTTTCTCCTCTTGGTACAAACTTTAAAAGAGGGAAACATGTGCTGCATATATAAAAGTGGGGAATGATTCCTTCTGGCCACCAGTTGTTATCAATGTTTGTAATATGCGACTTTAATGTGAAGTTGTTCAACATATGTATGATAATTTATTGATGACATCCACAACAAAAAAGGCAACCCTGAAAACTTTGAATTCATGTGATGCATTCGTTTTCATCTGTTAGATCAGCGACTGACTGATGTAAGTATTAAGGATGTAAGTAATGGTTCCAATTAAAAAACACAACTGGCAAACATATCTTCCTCAGCCTGTTAAAGTCCTGCAACAAATCAGCTAAACTTTGCCTTTAGACCTGCCAGTAAGGCTGGAGGACAAGCGGGATTACACGCGTGTGTTTGCAAGATAAACAATCAAAGGATAATTAAGGGGTTTGACAGTGTGAGGGTGGTGCAAACTGACAATGGCCATGTGATATAAACAGAAAGTCATGAATATAAATGAAAGCAAAGAGACAATAAACAGATAAACGGATTAAACCAAGTGATATTAATCTGTCCCATGCAGGTAAAGTAAAGTGGCAAAAACAATATGAATCAACAAAAATAAAAATATAGGAGGTGATAAGGGTTTCTTACTCCTGGAAGTACATGTGATGCGGCCACTTCCCTCTCCCAGACAAGTGCAGTCCACCACCATCCATCCCTGGTACGGCTTCTCCCACGTCTCCCCGACAACATAGGATGTTCCCGCCGAGTTGTCATAGCAACGCTCAGCTGCAGGGAACAGACACTCGTTGAACTACTTTCACTGATATGTTTACTAATCAACCCCTGTAGCCTAGAAAACTTGAATGAATAATCCATCATCCCACATTTTTTTTTGCCAACGAGGCCGATACAGCCGTCTGTTAGTCAGTGGCTGACTGTGTGAATGACTCACCGACAGGCTTGCAGGTCCACTCTCCTTTGCCGTTACCCAGACAGACACACTCTAACATGTAGCCTCCTGTTTCATGGGGTCTCTGCCAGGTGTTACCTATCTTATATGAAGCCCCGCCCTCATGACAGCGATCTGGGTCGACAGAAGAAAATATGGATGAGTTCAGGGAAATAAAGGCAAAAGAAGAGAAACAAAAGAAACACACCATCTCCCATTATTTAACCGCTCACAGCTGCACGGCACCCGTTGTTAATCAGCCGTGGAGAATATAGAGGATAACCAGTTTACTGGCATCAGTCTGGCAGACCAGGGGATACCCACAAACACGTGAGCTAGGATGTGTGGTCTGGGGTTGGAACAGTTATTTGGCAGCGGGGCAGCTCCTCCTAGAGAAGGAACATGAACACACCAACTTACTGGCAATGGTGCAGCTGATCTTGCCCTTCCCAGATCCAATACAGGTACAGTCCCAGATCATGCCATCCTTAGGTCTCTCATAGGTTTCTCCCACAGCGTAAGACTGCTGGTTGATCTTATCATAGCACCTCTCCTCTGCTACAGGGAGAAAAACACAAGTGAAAAAGGGTACGTGTTGTGTTTGGTTTAAATTATAGTACTTTATTACGTTAAAATCACTGCAGACAAACTAACCTTCAGGTTTGCTTACACACTTGATACCAGCGGCACCATGGCAGGTACAGATCAGAGTGCTGCCCAAATACTGACGCTCCCACTGGTCATTAAGGTTATAGAAATGGCCGTTCTCTAAACAGCCATCTGATAGAAAAGAGGAGAGCACCAAATGTTTTTAATGCTGAAAGTTAAAATAGAATAAAGCAGCAGGAGATGAAGTACCCACTCCCCCTTGTTCCAAAACACATAGCGTATAGGGAAAATGTGAGTGGAAAGAAAAAAAGAAAAAAAACACACACACACTCTGCACCCTTACACACCCACAAACACTGTACCTGGTTGCCAAGCCCTTTTTTTGAAACTGGACAAATGCAGCGACTGGAAAATAATCTAATTTAAACTTTAACTATCATGTGTTAAAAGACAAATGAAGAATAAACATTTTATTATAGGACAGGACTTCACTCTTGTCTGTGAAATTGACCCTGGACGTGTTAACTTGACTTCAAAGGCCCCCCAGGCTGAGTAATAAATCATTTGCACAGAGTGGGGAAAAATATCCACTTTTACTCTTGCTCCCCCCCCACCCCTCCAACAGGCATGTCCTTTGTTCACATCTCATGACTTCACATACCATGAACATGTAATTGATCCTTATTCACGCATATGAAACAGAGGAGAACATAAAATTAAATATTGGGGTTTAAACTAACTTCAATAGACATTACTTCAATAAACTATGATTATCATTTTTTTTGCAATGTTACACAATGAATCATCTCATCTATGAGCTCTCCAAACGGTCAAATAGTCTACTATAGACAGACTGCATAATATTACATTGCATATCATGGCAACAATTAACTTTTCAGTAGATATTTTTCTCATTCAGTGTGAAACACTCTGACGCCCCTCAGTGACCCCTGGTGTACCCCGGACCAGGAGTAGGAAACCGTTTCCTGCTACATGAAATCACTCTTATGAGTAATTTTAGATAAATAATAATATTTTAAAAAAGAAAATAAAAGAAAAACTTACCCTGAGATACTGAGGGGGCGTAATGCTGGGGCGCCTGTCGCCCAGTCCTGTGCGTCACTTTGGGCATGCAGTTCACAGCGCTCCCGATACAGAGCGCAACCAGCACCCTGGTTATGGTGCTGCTAGACATACTGCTTAATGGGAGCCACTCGATCGCTGGTTACTACAGGTTCTTCTTGTGCAAACCTTTTTTTTTTTTTCACCAGAGACGGAGAGAAATCAGCCCCAGTGCGACTCTTTTAATTAACGCCGCGTTCTTAACCTTCCCGTTCGGTCCTCTCCTCTCCAGTCTGCGGCCCCAGTGTGCAGGTCTACCAGTCTGTGGGAGTGATTTATCTGGGCATGGCTTAGTTTCAGCCCGGAGGAGGGAGGTCCAACAAAAGAGACGACTACCCACGCAGCATGAAGTGAGGCAGACAAACCTATGAAACCTCTGTTCTTACCATTATTTAGTATGAACAAAGGTTAAAGGTTTAAGATTATATGGTTGTCCTATACAATGAAATACTTAAATTCCATGCAATGTGCAACACTAAAGGTAAAAGTGTTGTAAAGACAAAAAACTACTCAAACAGCCTGTAATTTTACTGTTTAGTCATTGGTTCAGTTTAATCTGGTTATCCTGAAGAATCTGCTGTGGTTTAATTATGTGGTTGTTATCTCCTCCTTTCATGTCTATGCAGAAAATGACTTGTGAAATCAGAACAGGCAGAAAATGAATTGATTTAAGACTTTTTTTGTTGAAAGAAAGCTGCTAAAATGTACTTGTTCTTTCTGTTTTTTATCCTATATGATAATAACCGAATATATTTGAGTTGTGGACTGTTGGTTGACCCGAAATAAGCCTTTTCAGAAGAAAACAATCAATAGAATTGATGAAAATAATGGTTGCAGCCTTAGTGAAAGTGTCTTTCTCCTGTTATCCTTTTATATGTTTCATTGTTTCCAGCTACACCACCACCTACTTTAACAATGACACTAGATGTTAAAGTAGGTGTACAGTTACCACTACCACTTCATTTTCATACTATCAAAAACTCCAGGGGTCCGTGTCCAGTGGTTCCTTCATGACTGATCTATGCTCAGTTGATATTGATGATATGCAGAATATTGGCCTATAACGTTTTACACAGTTGGGATATGTGATCTGCAGGAATTAGGTCACATGGCGTCAGTGTCTGGAAAGTCTCCAGCAGCATAACGTTTCAATGTCTGGAAAGTGTTTATATGTCCAGGGGTTTTTATACTGAAGTGATTCTTCTATGACACAAACTAACTTGTGTAATATGCCGAGTCTAGAGGCCGCTCATCACCGTCCTTCCTGTTCAGTTATTGTCAGTTGATTCTCCTCTCCTGTGCATATCGGATACGCCCCTCGCTGGCTCATTTACAATGTGGTTGTCCAGTTCGAGTCTTCAACACCATATTAAGCAAGAGGACTTGTCTTCATCTGTTAATAAGTTTGTTTATTTTCCTTAGCAACTGCTTTGTTCTGCACTTCCAAGTGTTACTTGGAGGTGAAAGCTTAATGGCTGTTTTAAAATACATATTCTGAAATAAATATCATGCATGAAGGAAGATGCAAACAAGTCAACATCATGCAGTTAAACAAAAGCCGAAAACTAAATCTTAAAACATGCCAATTTCTCAATCTGATAAAAAAAAAAAAAAGTTTTTCTTTAGGATTATGTTTCATGAAATAGAGGAGATATCATTCACATCAACTATTTCACATTTAGTTTTTCATTCAACGTCTTTATGGCGCTAACGTTTACGGCTGAGAAGAAAAAAAAGGAGCTCAACATCAACCGACCTCCAGCTTATGATGACTTGTGTTTTCGTGACTCAGAAGACACTTTAAACAGAAGGAAATGCTATGAGCAGCAAAAGGTATTTGAATTACTCAAACGATGACACACTAAAGAGATGAAAAAAACAGAGATGCCTTTGAGGAACTGCAGAAAATACATGCTTTGTTCCAGATACTCAATGTTTAAAGTCTACAGCAAGTCGATCAAATTATGACAAAAATGAAAAGCAGCACACGGGGTGTCATTATGAACGGTAACAGTAAAACGGACGAATCTGTCTGTCAGCTGCTGAATCCAGTCCAGTCGAGTTGTGGCAAAAGGGAAGTGCAAGCTGAGGCCATGTGGATTATCTTATGTGTCAGGAAATCTATGGAGTGTAGACACATGTTTAAGGTGTTAGCCGGCGGTGTTTATGTTGGCATCATTTGGCTTTAACGCTATATTTTATTGAGCATTTGCTCCACACTAGTAGACAATAATTAGTTACGGTGGATGTGTTAGTTTGATACGCCTTAGTATGAGGACCCATCTGTTGCATTTTGTCTGTTGCCTACTGTATCGCTGGAAAATGTGTTGGTGGCGTTTGCTGGCATACACGTTCCAGACTTATAAAAATGATGTGTTATTTGAAAGGATTTATAGTACATGCGGATCATCCTGGCTAAAGCACGGTATTCACCTTTAGTGGGGGGTACTCCACATATGTTTCTAATTGAGTGAAGCTGCTTTCTGCTTATCTACCTGCCTGCATATACACAACTAATGTATAATTATCCTGCCATTGAGGTGAATTGTTCTTTCGGTCTTTCCATTTATCTCCCTAATAAACCCATAACTTCTATATATGGACATGTTTGTTGGACGGTGGTGTCATGCAAAGGTGAAGATGTCATTTGATACATTACTTGACAGCGATAGAACAGTTTAAATGCATTTTTCATGACCCGTGAAAACGGTTGACGTTATGTATTTCTGTGCTGACCTTAGTGCAGAGGGAGGAAAACAATACGCATAATGCAGTAAGTGATGAAGTAATCATAGTCATATCAAGCTTATGTAGTGAGATAGTGATGTTACACTGCAGCTATCAGCTATATAGTTAGTCATCTGATACCAGAATTTCATACTTTCTGGCTGTAGTAAATAGGTAAATCATTTACATACATCAATTCTTCATCTTTTATCCCTCCTGAGTGGCCCAAACTCAAAATATGTCCCTCTGGTTACCATCTCCAAACCACATCTGCTACTGTAATGCTATAAAGAGTGATGGTGGGGCTGGAAATCCCAGTTTAAAGCCATTATCTGGATATTGTGCAAATGAACTGCTCGCTGTGGCTTGACACAAAAATACACACATACATTCTTATGGTTAAATAGACAGGTTTTAAGTGGTGATCTGCTATTAAAAGGGAATCACGCAGGATGGTGGTAATGAGAATTGAAATAATTATTTCCAGTATGCTGTTGACAGGGACAATAAAACCCTGAGACTCTACTGGTCCCATCTACATTAGACCTTTCCATGGTGGCGGCCATATGCAGCTTTTTTTTCTTCTTGTTTTTTTCTATGTCTGGAGTGATCCTGATATGTGAGGAGAAGAAAATGGGAACAGTGAGAGAGCAGAAAGAGTTCATGGAAGAAATTAAGAGTAGAGAGCGAAAGAAAGTTGAAAAAACTGAAAGTTAAAGTTGGAATAAGTGGAAGGTTTCAGTATAAATTCAAGACTGCAGGAGGTATGTATAATCCCGAGAGACAGTGCAAGAGAAGTAAATGAAAAACGCAGAGCGAACATCGAGTTGGGAAATTTGGGAAGAGCAATTGAGGTTTTATGCTTACGCGTGGAAATCATACTGTAACTGTGTGATTGCATTACACAACACATTCAGAATGATCATCTAGAGAAAGAGGCCAAGGGTGAGTAAAGAGATCACAGCTGCAAAGTCCCTGTACAACTGCTACACATTTTAACCCAACTTTATCTCTCTCAACTCCGCTCCAAGCTTTTCTCTGGAAGTGTCATCTCCCTTTTAAAACCCTTGTTATCCTTCCACTGGAGCCTCTCAGAATGTGTCTTACAAACTCAAACTTTCTCTCTATACCTGACTTCACCTACTAGTTGACCTTATCGTTTGACGTGAATCTTGAGAATTGTCCTGATGTAGCATTTATCCTTCTTTTTGCTTCCTTCGTCAATATCCACATCTCTTATCTGTAAGAACAGAAAAGATATAGGTTTCAGTGATCTTTTTCTTTACTGTGATGTTGATGTTGCTTCTCAGAAGTTCTTTTTTCTAAGAGAAAGTCCTAACTTGTCCAATTCTCCATTAAATTTCTATGATGGTATAATTGGGTATCATCTGCATAACAATTAAAATTAAGTGTTTATGTTACCTAAAGGAAGCATATATAAGGTGAATAGGATTGGTCCAAGTACAGAACCTTGTGGAACTCCATATATAACTTTCTTTGCACATAGAGGATTCATCAATATGTGTACTAAAATCAATCTGCTAATTAGGACTTAAACCATCTTAATGCAGTTCCTTTAATGCCAATTAAATTATGCAAATTAAGCAATGGTCAATAGTGTCAAATACAACACTAAAGTCTAACAAAACAAGTGACAGAGTGAAGTCTTTGCTTGACACAAGTAGGAATTCATTTGTAATTTTCACCATTGCTGTCTCGGCACTAATGATGCTTTCTAAATCCCAACTGAAAATCCTCAGATAAACTATTGTTATTATTACACCTACTTGAAATGACTGTGGTGCTAATAAAGATAGCTTTATTAGGAATCGATCAAATCTAATAAAGTAGTGCAAGTTAAATAACTAACTAGTGGGTTATGGTCCGCTCCAGGGTCTGCTCGAGACTGTCTCTTTAGTGACATTTTCACAGAAGGTCTTTTTGCATTTCATTGCTTATAGAAAGCTTCTCTAATTTTTAATTCTATCACTGATATTGTGCCATTTTATTACTGTATTTCTTGCTTTATTATTCATCATGACCGCTTCTCCATTTCTTGATTTCTTTTCCCCTCCTGAGCACAAAATTTTAAAACTGCCTTCAACTGTTACGTCTGTCGCTGTAATCTCCTTCTCCATTCTGTTGTGTTTCTATGACTACAATGGTTTCAACCTCCATTCTGTCCATTTATTATGTTGCAATTGTTGTAATTTGTTTATAGGCATTGCTAAATCATGTACATTTCCAGCCAATGTCATTGGATGACGGTGCAGAACTGCCTGTTTACTCACAGCTGTGCTACTGAGCTGGATTAGTATGACTGGCGTCCGCCGTTCTGTAAAAAGACTCTGATTCCACCCAATTTCAACTCAGACATATGTTTACTGTAGTGAGGAACACAGAACAAAATATAATTTCTGCAGAAAAACAAATATGTTCCATTGTTTTGTAGCACACAATGCGTGATAATGCACACGATAACCTACTGTGTCACTTATTGTAGCACAGTTGATCTTTAAGCTCTATTACATTTCAGAGGCTACTGATTATGGATGCAGCATTATCCAGGCTGTGTTTGGTTCAGGTACAGCGATGTATAAGGGGGAGCTAAAGATTCGAGATGGATTACATTGTAATAGGTTGGGAAAACGACTCTATCTGGGCGTTCTCAAACAATCGGACAATTCAGACTGGGTTTGTTTTCCCACTTGTTATAATTTTGTTTGTTCAGATCTCAACATAGTAATTGCACTTGAGCGTGTACCGAAACATGAACATGAAAAAAACAGTCGGAAAACAAGGGGAAAACACAGCAAGTTTACCAACTTACCACTAAAACATCACTCTTAAACTCAGGTGTCTTGGAGCTCGCCCGTTTTCCCCGTAGCTTTTTCTCTGTAGTTCAACAACAACTCCCTGGTAGTAAAATTAAAAAATAGCAAACTTTATATATTGATAATGAATCTCTATCTCTCATATTGATGCTACCGCGTATCCTCTATAAACCATGCAGATGAAGCGGAAGCTGTGAAAAAGAGGAGTAGGTGCAGGTTAAACTTTCAGTCATGCATCATCTACACCCTTGTCGAGTACCATTCACTCAATTTTTTCAAAATCTTTAGTCATGCATATATTGTTCTTTCTCTGGGTCTGTTTATCTTTTAGTATCCTTCTACACTGTCCACAATATGAATAATACACATTTGTTATATGTCTGTCTAATTCTAAAAAACGAAACTGGAAATAAATGTCTAATTTCTGTTGAAATTTCCTCTGTTAACCCTCCCTCCTACTTTTCTCTCTTCAGCCTCCAGGGAGATGTAGGAAAGATGGGAGTGATTGGGAGTTCAGACTCCACACTTTTCTTGGCTGTATTAGGTCTGGAAATCTTCAGAAGCATCTCAGAGTTGACACTTAAATAACAAGTTGTTTTTAGTGGTAAATTCTCCTGTATGCACGGATACTGCATGCATGTATGCATGTATTTCTGTTTTTAAATTGATTCATACTAGTGCAGTGCCCATTCAAATTGCCTGGTGCCTGGTATTATAAACTCCTATTTTTAGTACTTTCTTGGCTTTCTTGGTTTTCTCAGCAATTTACCCTCTAAGTGTAAAGTCAAGTTGTTGAGAAATTCGAAGGGAAAGATATATACAGACAAACAGAAAGGCAGAGACTCCTACCATTTTAGTTCGATGTAGTGTATAAATCTGTGTGGGTTTCACCCCCCAGAGATTTAGAAATCTGGCCCCTCTGTGTGATTTAAGTCGCAGCCATTTGCTTTGGAAACATGCAGAAAAACTGCATGAGAGCTCAGGAGAGCGTGAGAACATCATGGCCCTTCACCACCTTCACAACCATTAGCTACAAAACACCACAGATATGAGTGATTCAGATCTGTAACCAATAAATTGTTACGGACAGACAGACAGAAAAACCTCCAAGTGTGTCATGTACACCTCATGGACCAGTTGCACTGTTATTGTCATGGGAATGAGGACTGTTTTTTAACCGTGTGGAAAGGGTGTCACACAACATTTGAATGAGTCTCTGCTGTTGCAACAAAGTTTTGCAAACATTCGATCCTGAACGCTGTGTTTTGAAAATGTTAATTTGGAGAATTTGGTCATTAAGGCTCAAACGTACATCGTTGTGAGTTTCTTAACGTCTATTGCAGCCACTCTCTCATCTCTCTGACCCCACCCTAAAACCATTACTACAGTGACCATTTTACACGTACTCTCAAAGTAGCAATTTTTCCATTTTTGCTTCTATGTAACAATTTCTGATTAGAAAAACAGATTGGTACTTTTCAGATTGAAAAAAAATAGCCAGTAGGTTGTTTTATAAGTTGTATCTGTGTCATTTTAAAGATATTTTCTTAATGAGTTTCCTGTAATCTTGTTGTAGACAGTCAACACATACACTGCCCATGAATGAAGTTTCTTCTTCATGCCTCCAATCTTACAACTGTTGATAGATGTAACTGTAAAAAACCCAAACCAAAAGAGCCTTTTTGGAGATACATGTGAGAAACTAAACCAAGCTCCACTGATATATCCGTAACACCAAAGGCCAAATAAACAGAAGTAAGCATTTAATTGAAAAGTCCATCTATAGACTAAGCAGCTGTGTTCTGAAAGCAAACATCCAGTAAGTGCAAACTGAATATACTGCGGTCTAAACAAACTATGGAGACCAAGTGGGTTAAATTTGCTTTTTCAGGGTTTATGGATGTATCATATTCTCCTCTTTCTCTAACTGCTGTTTCAGTCTGTGTTTCTCTCACTTTCCTCATTTGCTCCCAGTCCTTCGTCCCACCTCTCCATCTCCCCCCGGTAAACAAACAGACACATGATGTCATCACCGCAGCATTTGGTTTATCTCCTAGTGACAGACTATAATGCACTGGGCTGTTGACCCCCACAGGGAACCCAAGCTGGAGGAAGTTAGTAGTCACAAGGGTGTGTGTGTGTGTGTGTGTGTGTGTGTGTGTGTGTGTGTTACAGCCAAAAGACCTCACAGATAGATGCAAATTGCTCTGCGGGATTGAGCATATCATAAAAAAAGTGCATTAAAACTCCATCTAAACTTATTCTCCTGCATCTTTCCCAGCATCAATTTGCAAAGACCATTGAACACACTTCTATTGCATCTAATAGTGATCAAACTGATTTAAAGCACCGAGTGTTTGTGTTAAAAAAAGCGGGTGCACTCACTACCTTAATGTTACCGCAGCCAATAGGAACTCAACAAAGCTGCATGAAATAGCATCATTACAAGTAAGATGAGACCTAAACGTCTGAATGGAATCGAATAGACTTACAATGTCAGATCAAACAAACACGTCTTTCTTTTTTAACAATAGCTGTACAGTTGTTTACTCTGTTTTTAGAGGAAAATATTCTGTCCCGTTTGTCTGATAGCAGATTCAACAGATCAGCGCCACCCATCTTGGTTGTTTAGAAAATGTCTCAATGGCGCTCAAACCCGCCCTATATCAGATAACTGGTTGTGACTGGGCCGGCTCGAGCCAAGTCGGATAGAAAAAGGGAGACTAAACGTATCAGCCAGAGCAAATAAAACATGAGCTTGCAGATTTGTCTGGTTCCCAGGGTAATATTCAATGATTGCGTAACTGAAATGCCAGTTTTAATGTGGTGCAACTTCTGCTCTGCTGCTTTCAGGGTGGTGCTCATGTTTCTAGTGATGTTCAGGAAGCATTCACATTAGAGCTGTTTCTCAATTTTTGCCAAAATCATATGCAGCTATTTCTGTCATTCACTCACTGTGGAAAAGGACGTATAAGATTGTATACATACATACATTTTCTGTTTTTAGTTCAGACCCAGACAAAAACACTTTCCTTCATTTATGTGCAGAGTCTAATCACTATATATGGCAGAAGTACTTGTTTTCCTAAGTCTAAGCCTGTGTCTGAAATCCTGGTTACATAAATCAACCCCTGGTTTCTTTTCTTGTGTTGGTTCCCAGATTAGGTTTCAAATATAGAATCTCTCCTGAATGACAATACTTTGTTTTTTTTTCTGCCTTTGGTTGTTGCGGTAAATACATGCAAGAAAGGGTTTTGGCACGTAAACGTCTTGGCAGATTGAAAAATTGTACCATGCATCGGTGGCTGAATGGACAAAGTGCTCTTTGGACTATATACACAAAAAGATTCATGATCCCAGACAAAGACCTATCTGACCCTGCTGCCCCTGTCTGACCGGGAAATAGTTCATTTGCATATGTTATATGTGCAGGTTTTTGAATGAGGTTTATGCAGGGTATAAAGATATTAGAAAAATGCCTGTAAAATGTGTTATATATTTTAATATTTTTTTTCTGGGTGGTAAAATATAATGTTACATGAGAACACAAATCACAGAGAAGTTATTTCCCTATTTGTAGTGCTTGCAAGCAATCAAAATAACAACAATTTTAGGATATAAATAAGTAAAGTTTTCTAACTATTTACTGTTTTCTTATGACTATAACTGTAACTGGACTGTATAAAGCCCATGCCGGTTACCATAGGAGATTCAGATGGAGGTTTCCATGGTTACTCTGTAACACTTGTGGGGAATTCCAGGGTCATAACTTGATTGGTGTGCAGAAATCTCCAAGAATAAATGAGGAAGTGAGTCTGAATGGAAAATGGTGTAAAAGTATTACAGCGAAAGCAAAAGAGGGAGAAGTAAGGAAAGCGACCTCCATAGCCAAAGCTCATGCACCAATGTGTTTAGTTGAGTCATTGCAACATCCATGAAAAACAATTACTAAGCACAGAGGGCATGGAAAGTAGGGAGAGCTGGGAAATGACGACTTCCCTCAAACGTCTGAGTCAGACAGTCATGTTTTAATTAGACGTATAACTACAGAAGGAGATGTTTGGAAAAAGATTTGTGTGTATGCGTGTGTGCATTCATGTGAGTGTGTTGGGGTCTGGGTGTAGCAACAGTAAAAGAATCTATTTGCATGTGGCGAAGAGTTTTGTGTTATGAATACTTTATGTACAGTGCCGTGGGACGTGGGACCACAGATTGAGCAATATCACATCATATTTTCCCATCCCTCAACCACAAGGGAAACCACAACTAAAAAAAAAAAAGTTTGGATATGATCCTCAATGGACCTAAAACATCACTTGGTTGCACTTCCTTTGGCTTCATCTTGTTATGCACTCTTATTCTTATTTATTTGTGTGTGTGTGTGTGTGTGTGTGGCTGTGTTTTAATTCGTCATGGAAGAAATCGGTGACAAATCAAAACAGTCGAGGAAGATGAAGCAGTTTAATATGAGTTTTATATGGCATCAACACAGACTATCCCACCTGGCTCAGCAACCCTTTTCACTCCTGCAGTACGATCCATACATCTTTGACCCTGCACAGTACTTATCCTGATTGCATGTCCCGCATAGCACTAAGCTGCTTTCTTAAACTAAGCTAATCTGCCATCTTGACTTGACTTTCTTCTGCATGTTGATTATGGTCCATTTTTCTGATTTGTAAGCAGCATCATGTGTCTTCCAGTATAAACCTCAAAAGGTTTTTCCTTTGCCATACGCTGCCTTTAACCTTTTTTATCGGACGTGTGTCCAGCTCGCTGCATAGTTGTGCATCTACACACGTAGTGAAGGCAGAAGAACCTAAGAGCCTAAATGTGAACGTTACATCATAACCTGCATGAGTCAGTTTGGTCTGAGTGGAAACCAATGAATGGAAACAGACTGGCATATGCATACACAGAGACACACACACACACACACTTCCAGATGGGAATGTATGCTAGGAAGAAGGATGGGAACACTGAATAAATGAGTAGTTTCGTTTAATTCCTATACACTTAAGTCTTTGTTGTGGAAGGGGGTTTTACATCTACTGCACCATGAAAATAAATAAGCATTATGTTTGCAGTAAAGAAAAGAGACCAAGAGAGATTTTTGCTTCCTTTTCATGTCTTTAGAGAGGCTACATTATTAGAAGATCTTCTGCTCCTTTGCTACCTGTCCAGTGAACCAGGGCAGATAAATCAGGTCAGTTCTTTTGATGTTGCGCAGTGTGACCTGCCCCCAAGTATCAGAACAGAGGAGCAACTGTTCTCTCAAAGCTCTTTATTAACCTGTGTGATAATATATGATGTAGAAAGAGACAAGAAAATGAGAAGGGCTGAAGGCCACATCGCTGATGAGTCAGGGAAGAAAATACAGCCATTAACTGTAACTTTGAGTCAGGCTCCAGGCCAGTGAGATCCTGAAAAAGGATAAATGGCACCTTCTGCTATCCTGAGCCAATGAGAAGAAAAAAAAAAAAGCAAATCAATCCATTGACAGTAACCATGCACTGCAGTTAAATCAAGCAACTTCAAAATATACATTTAAAGACATTTAAGTTTACCTTAATGTTTATCTTAATGCAAAAGTTCCCCTCATATACAATAAAAACTGAATCATTTTCCTGTCGCGTCCACAGATCTTTTTATTTTTGTTGTTTTGGCTTCGTTTTGAGTTACACAGGTGACCCATAAATTAACACACGCAAAACACTCTAATTGGTACCTGCGCTATCCCATCTGTGACTGAACACAAAAAGAGGAAAACACTCATACCCCACTCACCGATTCCACCTACACCCACCTACTTATTGAATCACAATGTATTTGTTCGTCATGTTCCTGATTGAAAACATTAGTAACTTTTAAAGCTCAGATTCACCCAACTAATATCAGGTCAGTATGTGTGTGTGTATTTCACCCTTAGAGGAAATAACAACCAACACAACAAGGCTGCATGAAACAGAAAGGATTAATGGTTGAGTTGTTAGATTATAAACCAGTGATTCACCACTTCGTTAGCCCTCCTGGAGACTCTTTCCCCACCATAGATGGACATAGTCTGCTGCTCTGCTTGTGTGTGTGTGTGTGTGTGTGTGTGTGTGTGTGTGTGGTTTGGGGGTGGGCTGTACTTGCCTTAGACATTGCAACATTATCACTTTGTTTTTTTTTGTTTTGTTTTTTTGTTTTTTACTGGAAATAATACACTCATTCAAAACAATCCGCTTCACTTTGCTCAGTAAATTATTTGACATACTGTGAAGCAACATGTCGGTCATTGATGCATTCTTATAATATTTTGTTTATGTTATAAACAGCCCTTAGAGACCAAGGGCATTGTCAAAACATTATTTCATCTAATATGTGATTGTATGTGCTTGAAATAGACTGTAAAAACACAACAGTGGCTGTGCAAACAGTCTCGGTGGTTTTTTTTCCACCGGTGTCAGAGAGACGCTGGAAAAATGATTCCAATGAAATCGACCAACAGAAAGCAGCACCGACCTGAGACAGTTATAGAGGTTGCTGTCGTAACTGATTTAAAGGTGCCCTGCGGAGTTTTCCTGTAAACAAACAAAGGGCGGGCAGGGTTTTGTTTTGTTGTTGTTTTTTATTTATTTATTTTTTTCACACACAGGGCTAAAGTTGATTCAAAGACAGTCTTAGTCCACCCTATTTATATGAATGAGAGCACACTGAATACGCTGTGAGGGTCACTGCTCTCCTTCTGCTGCCGGTAGTCTTATCCTCTACAACTCATCAGGAGTCATGAGTTAAGTTGGCTAGACGATCACAAATTCAGACTGTATGACTGGACTCTGTGGAAACATGGAGGTGGATTTAAGACCCTCGCCAAAACAACTGAGGAGGATATAAGAAGAATAAATCAATGATAGAACTAATAAAAATCTAAAAATATTCATCCTGCTGTGTTTTAGGAGATACAGAAACAATATGTTAAATCGTACAAAGTCAAAGTAACCTATAATTATATAATTATGTCGTAATTATATAATGCTCACTGTTATTTTAAGGAAAGAATTTTCTTTCCTTTTTCCAAACCCAGAGCCTGCTCACATGGTTTCCTACATATACTTCTTTTTAAAGCAAAATATTTTCTTCTTTCCTCTTTATCCCCTTAAATCCATGTTAATTGTTTGTTTTTTCTTAATTATGGTTTTCCTTTAGTCACTGATCTTGTATCTACATTGATTTATAACATATTAATCATTCAATCTAACCCCTAAAAGAAGAGCAGCCTGAATATATATATATATATATATATATATATATATATATTATGCCAGCTGCCTTGGATTTAGGAGCATTTGCTGCAGCAATCTGCCCATTTTAAGGTCCTATTCACAGAAGATTTTGCACTAATGATATGCCATTGTAACTCTGCAACATGTTAAATTAATGCTTGTCTTTTTCTCTTTACATCCACCCTGCATATAATGTGTTTTTCCTCTACTTTCCCAGTTATCTTGGTTTTCTACTATAAACTTTTCCTCTTGTTTCTCTTTTAGTCTCATCTCTTTACATAGTCTATTATCCTCCTTGTCTTTCTTCTGCTTCTTTCAGTCACTGTCCCCACCCTTTTTGCCTTCCATTCTTCTTCTTCTTTTTTTTTTTCTTTAGCACCAGTTTCCTCCTCTTCTTGTCTCTAATTAGTTTCATTCTCCTTCTTGTCCTGGGTTGATCCGAGAGCCGCATATTTCTTTTTTCATCCTTCTGCTGAAACCTTTAATTTGTGTGATTGTGTGTGTGTGTGTGTGTGTGTGTGTGTGTGTGTGTCTACTGTAACTCTATGTGCAAGACTGTGTGTCACACCCATTTAAAACATCATAATAGCAGAATGAAAATCTGGATCTGGTCCTCAAGGAATTACTGTGTGTGACTCTTCACGACTTGGCCATTATCCAATATAGATAAACAGTCAATTAGCCTTCTACCAGGGGTTGCTAGGCAGAAAACTTTTTTCCCCTCTGAGATTTCTTTTTCACATCAAAGAGGAACATGTTCTACCCTAATTTGTCATGTTTTATCTTTCTTCCTTTTAATCTACCCATCCCACCCCCTACCTCATTTTGCTCTCCATTTCTCTCCTTTTCCTCCTATTTCGCTTCATCCTCTCTTCTGTAAACAAGCAACGGCAAACCATTTCCTCAACCCAGACATTATGTTAATTGAAACCTAATCTGAAAGTGATATCCACTGTAATCAGTCATGTAAACACATTTTTAACTTTTGAATTTCTTTACATATCCTGTCAGTCATCAAAACCATACCATTACTTTGTTAACCTAAGAGAAGCTGCAGGGCTGCAAATCTTCACAGCATCTTGCAATCTTGTCGACATAATACTGTTGTCGGTTGAGGAAAAAAAAAAAAAACTACTCGTGAAGATGCAAGACTTTCACCCGGCAGCGAATATATGCACACACACACACATGCGCAGAAAGATGCAGCAAGTGTAACCGCCCGTAATGAGCATAATTGCACTGACCTAAAATCATCACACAGCCCTCATGAGACACAATTTTCAGATGATGCACATACAAAAACATGTGAAAGATAAGTGTATACTAAAGTATTACTGGCCAAGCAAGAGAGAAAAGAGAAAAGAGATTGATCATTATTGTTAGAGCTGAACTTTGCAACACTTTCTGAATGAGCAGAGAGCAAAAGAAGAGAAAAAGAGCTCCTCTTGTCACAGGACAGGAAGTTTGCCAGACTAGCCCTCTCTATACACAATCTGTATATCAGAACTCCCTCCTTCTTCTCCTCCTTCACCCCCATCCCTCATCTCCTCCTCCCTGTCTTTCTTTTTCAGACATCTATCTTATCCCCAGCCACTTCCTCTGCTCTCACCTCCTCTCCCTCCTTCCTCATCTCTTCTCTAATTTCATCTTCCGCCTACCCCCTCCTGTCCTGTCCTGTCCCTCCTCCCTCCTCCCTCCCTCGTTCACCCACATATCTGTCTTTTAGTCAAAGATCTGCTAAGTGAGGCCTGCCAACTTTCCTTGAGTTCAGGTATCGTCTGTTTTCCAGGAAAGTGTGTTTTTGTAATATTAATATGTTGACATCACTGATGAACACTGTCATATGTTCTTAAAATGTGCCAAAAAGCAAAAAACTACATCTTGTTTTCTGCGCTATGATTAACAATTTATTGTACTTGTGTTTCAAAGACCGTTGAACTATTACTTAATCTTATTTATAATGCAATTTTGTGTTAATTTTGCTTCAAGTTACACATGTAAACTTCCCTTTGCTTGAGTCCAACATGATGTCAGTGAGAATATGAGGGCCTTATGAGAGACTTAGAGCCAGTCATGGTTCATTTATGATCCTAAAGGCTTTATGAATCATAGCCAGAAATAACAACCCAAAGACTCCCTCGCTGTGTTGTCTTAAACACTCTGATCCCACTGTGGATCATTAGAGGGGGGGGTTCATTTACGTAAGTCTTGTATCAACACTGACTTGAGTTCACACAGAGTGGAGAGGAGTTAGGTATAGAGAGAGGAGGAGGAGGAGAAGGAGGAGGAGAGGGGAGGGGATGTACAGACAAAAGATAGAGATGCAGTAAAAAAAAATGATTTGTGGCCAATTAAGAGGTAAAAAGGGGGATTTCAGTTGACTCAAAATGTTTTTACAGCTCACCACAGACACAGACCACCAAGTTCCCAGCATTCATCTCAAAACAAATATACTTCCTCTTCAGGATGTAGATTTCAGATTTTTAGGAATCAGAGTTTTACAAAAAAAATAAAAATTCAAAAACAGTCTGATGCCAGTGTTAATTTTGAAATCATACAGCTGGCTTTAAAAGAAAAATACTAAAAAAAAACGTAGACAACATGAACTTTCAGCTCAAGGAAAAATTGAATTCTGGGCACTAAAATTAGCTGTCATGTGGTTTTCACATGATAGAAGCACGTGTTCGCACAGGTTTTTTAGTTATGTTGCTTTAAAAAAAAAACTAAAGTGCATAAGAGACTCTTAGAAGAACTTTTCCATCTGCATCTATTCATCACTTGTTCTCCTCATGAGCTTCTAAGTGTGGTTTCAGTATCACTCCCTCTCTGCCTTCATGGCAAAGCAGCTGACTCTACTTTCCTCTTTGCCCTTCATTTCTCTCTGACTAACCACCACTCGCGCTCTATCATTTACCCATACCACACTGGGAAAAGCCTGCTTTTTGATGGGCCTACCTCTGTGTGTGTGTGTGTGTGTGTGTGTGTGTTTAATGTGTTCCTCCCAGAGGGTAGGGAGGAACAAGGTTTTTGAGTCAGATAGGATGCTGAGCCAATTGAGATGCATGCAAAGACAAACACACACACACACACACACACATACACAAACAGCAGCCCACAAAAAAGAAAAAAAAACAGAGATTGGTAATCAAATCAATAATCATTTATACATTTTAAAATAAGCTGTTGTGCATCAGTCTTACCTGCATCCTGTTAATGATATTATATATATTATGACTACCTGAACACTAGTAGTTTTGTGCACACAAATATTTTTTTTGTTTTGTTATTTTGTGTTTCTTGCCCCATTGGTTTTGTTATAATGTCAAAATTACAGGAAAAAAAGATCTAAGTCACAATAAACCAGAATTATTCTTTAACTGGAGTCAAATAGACAGAAAACAGAGTGATAGAGACGGGGGGCACAGACATAAATATGGGAAAAGAGTCAGATAAGGAGTCATGCAGGCAGGCAGTTAGACATACAAGGCTTTCCCCGTCATTTGACCTCTGTGAGCCAATGGCAGCTGTTTTTCAGTAAGGTCATAATGGTGGAAGCCCAGTATTTGTCATGTCTGCTTTGTGTGTGTGTGTGTGTGTGTGTGTGTGTGTGTGTGGGTGTAGACCTACCAGAGTAGATTTCTGGGCAGTGAGTCACAGAAAGTGGAGATTGCAGAGTCAGTCAGATACATATGCCAGTGTCCCCAAGCAAAAATACACCTACCTCCTACCTATACACACACATGACCCATGACCACACACACACACTCACAGGCCACAAATGAAGTCAGTAGCAGATGCCCGACAGTAGGTGTGTATACAAGTGTGTGTGTCTGTCTGTGTCTGTGCAAGCAGTCAGAGTGAGTCACTCATGTCCTCTGGAGGGGTTTAGTATTACTACTGTGGCATCTACAGGTGTAGGAAATGTTTTTTTTTTTGTTTTTTTTACAGATTGTAGATTACACCAATGTATTACATTAATTTAATAGTAAGTAACCCTGAACTCTGGAAAGTCCCAGGCTCAGCGAAGCAGCAGCGTGTTAGTCTTTAACAAGTTAGTCAGACAAAAAGTCCCAATCCTTCTTTTCTTTTGTAAAACAGAAAAACATAGTTCTGATGAAGCCTAAATCACTGGAGCATATATCAACCAAGATAAAACATAAACTAACATAAACTATAGCTTTAAAGTGGCTGTAATCAATTAGTTTTAATGTAACAACGTATATAACAACTCTGCAGCTCCTCCTCAGATTTAAGGAGATTTGTGGTTTGTTTAGCTTCACTGTTTTGGTTCACTTTTACCGCTCTCACAGCAGACAGTTATATTCTATATTCAGACAGAAAACAGCTCATCATCAAACAGCGTTAGCAACTAATAGCAACATACAACTCTAGATGAAGGATAATACTGCTATAAAGCGCCACTTATCAATGTAAACAGTGTTGCATTCGCTGTCGTGTTGTTTGAGTCGTACTGAGCATCCTACTCAACTTTTACAATTCAATACATGATAATTAGAGAGAGAGAGAAATACTTGGATGGAAACTCAGCTGAAGAGAAAGACATAGAAGATGAAGTCACAGTCCTGCGGTAGATACAATCATGGAAGAGATGGAAGACTTCTATTAGTTTTCCAGAACTGTTTCTATTTCTACAGGGGACTCGCTTTACGACTTACGATTAACCTCCCAGCTGTGGCACATTCATCCTTATGTGTTATTAACTCACACACACACATCCGTCTGGTGGTGATGTCTTAAACACAGGACTCCAGTACAGTTTTCAGATACTGTACTTGAATGTTTCCATTTAAGCTTTAGTTATGATTTAGACTAAGATTTGACACAACGGATAATATAAGAAGCTTTTTAAAGATTAAACCAACCTTTTTGGCTTCTGACGTCTGTCAAAGCAGTTTGTAATCCAGGTCACATTTTATATGTCTCTGAGTTGTTAACAGCTCCACCAAATAATATTTTTTTCTCTCTCCAAGCTTCCCTTCTCGCATGGTTTCACACTTCTATACACAAATAATCCAATAATTCACCAAAAAAAAAATTAAAGATTATAGAAAAAGTCTACAACCAGAAAACAGATTTGTGTTTCAGAGCTTTGTTTTTTTCTTCTTCTTTCCTCTCCCATTAATCATCTCACGACCCCTTCAAATTTATCTGGTGACCCTTTGGAGGGGCCCCGACCCCTAGGTTGGGAGCCAAGGAACTAAACTAGCTGACTGTATATAAAGTAGTTGAAACTAGCTCCACCTCCAGCAGCTACAACAGTAACATGCTGTTTATGCACTGATGCGCCAGTGTTAATAATGTCATAGATAATAATATATCACCACTTTTACTTTAATACTTTAAGTACATTTTCCTGCTAATACTTATGTACTTTTACATTGCTGTATTGGTACTTTTACTTAAGTAAAGGACCTGAATACTGCAGCACTCTGATCATTTTAAGGCAGGAACATCAAAGGTTTTCATGCAGTCGGCCTGTTACAACAGAACTCTGCTTGTGTCCGTATGGATGCAGTCTGTACTGTATGACAAGTAGAACGTGTTGATACGAACTCTGATTCATTTCTAAGGAACGGCGAAGTGCTCCGAGTGTTTCGCGGTTATGACTGCAGGTCACATAATTTGAGACAAACATTAAACGAGCGTTGACAGAAAAAACCCCCCGCCAGCTGATCATGAGAGGGGATGAATCACTGTCTGCGAGATGAAGTTGATAAAAAATTTTATTCATTTAGACACAATGTGTGATTAAATATGTGATCTGATCCTAATCAGTGCGTTGGAGACTTGTTTGTTTCTATTGTAGCACATTCAAGAGAATAGACGTAGTACTATGTCCAAAAAAATGAAAGAAGCCTTTCCAGCTTGGATTAAAGTGTGCAGTGGTTTTCATCTCCACTCTATCATCACTTTTTGAGTTAACCATAATCCCTTTTGTCACAGGGATAGTTTTGTCGTTTAGTAACAGCACTTGCAGACTCGCGAGAAAACGTAGAAGAAGAAGATCCACACATGTGTAAGTGTGTTTTGGCAGGTTTGGAGATGGGGTGGGGGTGGGAGCGGGTGGGGGGTGCATGGCTTCAGCAGCTGTGTGACGTGATTCAAACATCCAAAAACCACATCAGTGAATGCTGTAACACACATAGAGATGTACTTATACTGTGCATACACACAACTGCATCTGGTATCTATATATCCTTTTTTTACTCCCAAGTTAATGCTGATTATTGGTGTTCAAAAAGGGACTCGTGTGATGAGTCGAGCAGAGGTGTGTTATGTATGTTTTGCTGTAATCATGCAATCAAACACGGCTCTTCAGGTTCTGTATGTCATGAGAATTGTTTCATTTTGTTCCATTAGCGTTTCTTTAGGGCGTTTGTATGTACGTATGTATGAATTTTCCACTAAGACTAAGACTATTGTTTCAGTTAACAGTAGTTTGTATGTTGGTGTGTTACCTCTTTAAATTATGTTTGATTCGAGGGGGAAGTGGAATAAATCAAGATATTTCTAGACTTGTGTAATTACTGATCCGCTGATGACCACAGACTTTAAAACACACCCAGATCTGCCCAAAGGCTTGCTCAACCCAGCTGGGCTGTGTGTGTGTGTGTGTGTGTGTGTGTGTACCATGACATGAAGATATGCAACAGGAAGAAATGTAGAATTTCCTTTGTTATTGTCGACAGCTAAAAGCAAGTTAGAACTGAGAGTCATATATAACTGCATTAACTGCAGTTGCAAAAACATTAGTACAATTCACAATGAATTTTGCCCAGTAACAACACTAAGATGGCCAAACCTATAATAACCATAATCTTGTTTTTTTCCCCAAACAGACTCTTGACCTTTGACCTTCTGAAAGGAGTCACAGAGGATAGCACACCATAGCCTGGTTCTTCTCGCTCCTCTAAGCATCTAAGTTACAAATCACTGAGCTATCTCACACACACGTGTATGAATCTGCTAATGTTTGTGTGCATGGGTGTAACACTGCCGTCAACACTGACTTATCGTAAATTATTTTCTGAGATAAACCATGCAGGCTTCGAGGCGGGTTTAAAATGTGATATTTCTTCATTGTATATTTTCTAGTCCACTGAAACATAAACAAAACATCTATGCACATATCAGTTGATGATACGAATGTTAATATAATTTTCAATAAGATTAACTGATTAATGAATGAAGCTGGAGCCGGGAAGATCGGTCAATCGCAGCAGTCATAAAAGCTAGTGTAAGCGTTCAAATCTTATTAAAGGAGCAATAATTTCCACCATAACTAGTGATATGTTGACCCATATTTATTGCATACTTCAGTCAGCGGTGTCAATACTTTTAGTTTGGTTGAGTCAACCGCGTAGTCTCCAAATTCAGGCGGGAATCCGTGGTTCACCAAGTAAACCATTGGTCGCTTCCGCACAGTGATTTTTATCTTGATGTAAACATGAAGAGTCGGGGAAAAGGCCTGTGTTTATTAACGGTTTTAGTCCCAAACACACACACACGAGGGAGTTACTGAGGAAGTGGAGGGAAGAACGAGACCTGAGAGGGACACCGAATAGACGTCATACTAATAATAAACAAAACAACCGGGCTGTAGATGGCAAATGACGTTTTATCACAAAATCTGATTTTCCTAACCCACATGTATTTAGGACAGCTGATTCTACACCAGTGGGTCCCGAAATCTAAGTACAAACGTAGAGTATAAAAGAAGTAGAGATGGAAAGTAGGAATAAAGACAAGATGGGCAGATGATTTAGACATAACTTTGCCCTGAATACCCAAAGCTAGGACAAGAAAACCATCGTGTGGTGATGTGGACAATAATCCACTGGTGCTTCATTATTTTTTGACCATCAACAGTCAGAGGGACACTCATTGTCTCTACATGTGTGTGTGTGTGTGTGTGTGTGTGACCACAATGCACTGTAGGCTACACCCTGACCACTGGAAGATTTTGTCACACACACAAAGAGCAAAAGATGAGTGTTTGACCTCAAAAAGTGGACACACACACACACACACACACACACAGAGAGAGCTACCAGAATTTGATGGTGGAGCCTGTTTATGTTTCTTATCATTTTACGCCAACATCATACCTCTTCATCATCCCCTTCTTTTTTTTTTCTTCTTTTTTTTCAGTTACAATTCAGTCCAATACGTTTAAGAATATTTATCTCCTGCACACTTTGGGGAGGCCGGGATAATATTTTACTGGAAGTTTAGAGAATGATGTCAGCATTGCAAGAGAGCTAAAATGCACACATGCACACACATACAGTGGTATAATGAGAAAAAGGTGCAGGCAGCACAATGCCTTTCTCTGCTGCCAGACTATTGGGCCGCCCCTTAATACTGCTCCCCTCCCCCAATAACCCCCCCTTACCCCCTTTTAGTTCCACATCTGTTTCCCAAACTTGGAAGGGGCCTTGTAGAGAACAATATCTGGGTCAGAGTAAACTCTTTCTTTCTGTGTGTAAGTGTGTGTGTGTGTACAAGCATGTATATGTGAGTATGTCATACCAAAAATCATCAACTGTCTCTCACTGTTTGGACTTTGACAACGGTGCAGACTCCTAAGTGGGTGTGTGCAGGTTAGAGAGTGTAATTATATTTTTTTAAAATGGTTTTCAGTTAAAGCCAAGATGAGACATTATGATCTGTGTTGTGCACAGACCAAAGAATGAGATGTTTAATTTCCCATATATAGACTGCATTACTGACTTCTTCATGCAAATGATGCAACATGTTGTGATATCTGCTACTTTGATACTGAAACAAACACAATCACATTTCATGTTGTCCTTATCAACACTATTTAACTTTATTCCCCCACTTTATGCAACTGCTCAGTATATTCTGCCTTTTTATTTCTTTTTTTTTTACTCTTTTATATTATTTAACTTTATAATTTTCTGTGATATACAAGTTTTATCAGTTTAAGCCACTGGAATATGACTGTATGCTGCCATCTTTTGGATAAAACTGGTAACACAGTGTAAAAAAAAAAAAAAAAGCAAGTTTGAATGAGACACTGAGCAAATATGCTTTATTATTGACAAAGTGAGCATGAAATAGCTGAATATTATTAAAAAAACATTAACCTGTTTTGTTATTATCGGTACAATCACTGTTATCTGCTGATTTGTGGTTGATGTGTTTAACTTTCATACAGATTTTTATATACCTGAAAACAAAAAGCAACACAAACAAACGTTTTACCAGAAAGTTTCCCCTAAACAGGACACTTGGTTGCATACATGTTTACCAGAGTCACCGCCTTATTATTTGTCTTTTCTTACAACTGAACAACAGCGTACCGGCATTTCTTTATGTCTTTTTGTTTCCTTCTTTGTGTCGCTGTCTCTCAGCCTTCTTTCCTGGGATATTTTTCTTTGGCCAGTCTGACAAAATCCTCAGCACTGTCCAGGGACACCAGACGGTCCTGAAGACGATGTGAGCGGGGGGAGAGAGGGAGAAAGAAAGAAAGAAAGAGAGAAAGAAAGAAAGAATGTGAAAATGCTTCAATATTAGACACAATGGATGTATGTGTGTGTGTGTGTGTGTGTGTGTGTGTGTGTGTGTGTGTGTGTGTGTGTGTGTGTGTGTACCATGACGTGAAGGTATCTGTTCTGGTGTCCTGTTCCTGGAGGGAACAGAGAGGTTTGATCCAGCAGCTGTTTCAGCAGTTCAGTCGCTCTGTTAGGATGCTCCTGGTCTCGACTGAACCGGCTCTGTTTGTTCACACACAACAAGGCGTCCACCTCACACTGATAACCTGCAGAGAGAAATATGAGGGAACCCGCCCTTTCCAGGTATACGGACAGGTATACAAAAATGGAGGAAGGAACATTAAATGAACAGTAAAAGGATGAGAGCGTCTCACCGAGCTGCAGCAGGATTTTCTTCCACCGGGATCTGACTTCTCGTCGTGCATAGCGTAGAGTATATATGTCATAATTCAGCTTTTCCCATTCCTAAAAAAAAGGTAAATACACACAAATACAAATATATCTAAGTGTCCCAAAAGCCACCACAGCGTGAAGAATATCAGGACGATGAAACAGAAGCAGCTAAATGGAATTCAGCCATAATTCATTTAATTATTATTTACACCTCTACTTTTCCTTCTGTAACATGGCACGTTCTACTTTATTTACTGGATTTGTTTTGAATGTAGCAGACCCATTCTCAGTTTGTCTGTCCTAATATTTAAAAAGGAAGTCTCACGACGACACGATTGCAACGCTTCAGTGAATTATTCTCTTTGAATGTCCAGCCAGGCTGTTGACCTACATCCACCAGGGAATTGGTTTAATAACAATGTGCCCACTGTGTCCTGCAGCCTGCCATTCTGAAGACGAAGACCGCCTATCACATGTTCATCAAACCTAGTCTCTGCTCAGACACTGCCAGCTCTCCTGTGGAGTTTCACAGAGGTGCAGCCCTGATATTTTGAAGAAACGACCTCTGAAAAAAAATAAGACTCATCCATTATTCAAAAATTGGGTTTGAGTGTATGCAAATAGCAAATAACTTTCTGGTCACATTATTTAAATGAATCAAGTACAGGTGCGGATGCAGGTGTTGAAGTCCTGGGGTCAGCTACAGTTCATTCTTCTTCTCCAGTCTTTTATTCGTGGTATGACTATGGTGACAAGTGAGCAGTTTTTAAAATAATCTTACAAAAGATACTGTTATCTAACCCTACTGCCCTCTACACACACACACACACACACACACACACACACACACACACAAACACACACACATAACTTTGAGATAAAAATGAAACCTACAGTAAATACAGACAGTCATTGTGTGAGAAGTACTGGCTCGCTGATTCAATAAGTGAATAAAGTAGCATGCCGCCGAGTAGTCGTTTCCCAGAAAGTTCATTATTAATTAAAACAACTCAATTAAACTGACCAGAACTGAACTTAAATATTTAAGCAGAAGATGCAGCTGTAAACACACACACACACACACACACACACATGGTAATTTCTTCTAATGTGATAATGTTGATATTGAGTTATTTTGGAATCTGGGTCAGGATCATTAATGGATGCGAGTTGACATGAAAGTGAGTCAAAGACTCCTTTGAGATCCACCACCGGTGTACGTCCTCTCCTCTCATTGGATAATGACATTAGAGAGAGACTCAGTAAGGGGCAGATAAGAAAGAGGGAGTGAATTACAGTTGTTAAAGATATATATAGTGCATCTTTGTGCAAATGTAAATGCTCACTGTGAATAAAAACTAAAGCTATATGCACAAAGAGGGATTCGTGGATTCACTATAACTGAGTCAATAGATGACCTTAGATGGGTATCATCATTTTTATATATGATCTTTAAAAACTTATGTTAAGGATGACAGCTTATAACATACAGCACTATGCAGTTTTAACTTTCACAATTCTTCACATTTCAGTTATAAAAACATCATCAATTTAATTAGGGTGTCATATATAAACAGATACTTCTGCTTTGTGTATGCATCTCACCTCTGTCGCTTTGTCAGCCTGGTCTCTCATGCTGATAAAAGCCTGTAACTCTCTGTCAGATCCTCGCCTGATGGGAAAGTCACAGGGTCTGTTCACATTCACCCATGGGTGTTCAGTGGTGCTCTTCTGGCTTTGCTGGTTGTTCTGTAGGCTCCTTCTCATAAGCTGCTGCTGCCCAAAAATGCTCTCCTCCTCTGTGTCACTGTCGCTGGATTCACTGGATAACGGCTCTGATGGCCTGGGAGCTCTGGCGGTGCGCAGACTGGAGGGAATAGAGAAAAGAATAAGAGGACATTAACTTGTTTTAAAAGCAGGATGTTAAGATATTTAAACCCATTAGACATTAGTTTGATTTGAGTGTATTAAAATATATGGAAAAAAAAAACAATCACTGAAGGAACGAAGTGTCTCACCGTAAAATAGCATTGTTCTCCTCTCTGTTGTGGTTCAGGTAGTAGTGACAGCAGCAGAGGGTATACCTGGCACCCATTGGCCCTTTCCAAACGTTTTCAACAGTAAATATCCTTCCTGACCACAGGTTTTATTCCACTGTCGAGAAATCTAAATATTTCCAAACTGAAAAGTCTGTAAATGTCCAAGACTATGAATAATCCGAACTTATTATGTCCATCCACCCCTTTTCCCTGCGCTTATCCTGGTCTGAATGAGAGCCGTTTGTCAATTACATTATCCACGTGAGTCTAAACAGGGGACAACAACAACAAAAACACACACACACACACACAGTTCATGAATGAATGGCACATTTATCCAGCAACGCCTGATGCTGCAGAATGCATTCTAGCTCTATTACTGCAAAACGCAGGCTGCACTGCATAATCTGTAGTTTTGTATGTATTTGTACTATCATTGACTTTCCATTATACAAGTAAAGTACCAATAAAGCAATTTAAGTACAAGTACATGAGTATTATCAGCTTGATGCAGTTGAAGTATGAAAGTAAAAGTATTGGTTTGGTCCCTCTGACTGATATATTACTATATATGGCTTTATTAAATTATTATTAATACTGAAGCATCAGTGCTAGAGCAGCATGTTACTGTTGTAGCTGCTGCAGGTGGAGCTAACTTCAACTACGGTATAACAAAAAAAAATTTAAAAGTACAATATTTCCATCTGAAATGTGGTGTAGATGAAATATAAAGTAGCATCACATGAAAATATTCAACTAGCCTAAAAAATTGAATAAATGTAATGTTATTTAATTATTCCACATGTGAAGGAATGGCGCCACCTCCTGGTGTAGCTAGTAAGAAACACTCTGGATGAAGGTGAACATATGAATGAGTTTCTTAGGATAGTCTAAATGCAATGCTGACATTAAGACAACCAGTCACCACAATTTCATCTCACATGCCAGTGTTGAGTCACTGCTGGCTGTAATCATGTATCTTTGTCAAGGATGGTTGCTGGAGATGGGCAGCAGGGGGCGCTGGCGTCCCGGTGCCAAATGTCCCAACTAAAGTGACGTTTAGTAACTCGTCATCTCCATACATCTAATGGCAGGTATGTTATTGAGAATAGGCTGACACAAAGGGGGCGCATGCGCATGAGGAGATACCTGATGATGCCGCTCTGTGACGTCACGCATGACAACTCCGGCGTTGGCAACAGGTGAGGAAGCCGGAAGCGCGGGAAACTTAGATAGTTGTTGCTGAGTAGAGATAAAGGTCTGGTTTTATCGGAGATGCCGTTGAAGGGAACGTCTTTCCTCTCAGGAACCGTTGCAGGCGGGCGACGGTTCAGTCCCGGATGTCGGCCTCCGTTTGTGGATGTGAAGAGGAGTGCGCCGCCGCGGAGGAGCCGCCTGCTCCTGTGGTTATACCTGTAGCGTCTACGGTTGTCGGAGGGATCCGGTTAGGGGGAGTTTGAGTGGAGGTGTCCGTGAGGCCGGTATGTGCACCGGGACGCTGCGGTCTGACTGCTCTGTCGTGGCTGGAGGAGACCAGCAGACTCTGCCGGTTTCAAACTAATCTTCATCCGGATCAGACGGGTTGACCTGCGGCTCCTGGTCCGAGGTGAGTTCACTCTGAGGTCAGACCTGAAGCATCGTCTGTCTGTAGAGAACCTGACAGAAAACTACTAATATCTGGTGGCAGCTTTAAGTGCATGTAATAGAGAGTTGGGTTTGTATTTATAGGCCGGAAGAGGCGTGGTTCAGGTGTGGTTTAGTCGTGGTTGAGGTGCGGTTCAGGTGTGGTTTAGTCGTGGTTGAGGTGTGGTTCAGGTGTGGTCCTGCTCCTAAAACTTGCTAGTTAAGCTGTGCCCATAACTGAAATATTTATTATCACCCCTTTCCCGCTCTCTGTAATGTGTTGTAGTCTTTCTGAGAAAAAAATATATTAACCTACATTTTATTATTATTATTATTATTAGTGTTATTAGTGTATTATTATTTTAGCAGTTTTAGCCCAAAAGTCTGACATCCTAAAGGTCTTAATGCCTGCACCTAAACAACTACATTATCATTCTGTGGTCATTCGTATTCCTTTTTATATATTTTATTTTAAATATATGATGGCAGGATTATAATCCTGTTCCTGTTTTCCACAGCAGGGGGCAGTATTGTCCCATTTTTAAACACCACAGTCTTTCTCATTTATATGAGCTTGTATTATCTCCAGTAAATGTGTGATTTAACACGTACATGTGTGTGGCAGCAAAATGATCATATTTGGCAGACATATGCTACAATATCAGGCATAAAGAAGTTTCCTCCTCTGCTATAAACATCCTATTGTTTGTCATCACTTCGGATTCTCTTCTGTTTATCTTCATAAGGACTGAAATATGTTTTGTTTCCTTCTTAACTGATTATTGGCTTGACTTGGGCGTCTGTGCGTGCATTCCTGTGTCCGACTGTTTTGACTGCCTTCTCCTACTATCAACAAACCACAGTGATGTTGATGTTGAAGTTTTTCATGCACATATATTATATCCTTGTCATCACATTAATTAATTACAGCATGATTAAATTAGACTTTCGGGGGTTTTGGTGTTTGATAACACAAAGGCCACACACATGAACTATATGTCATAGGACCAGATGGTAAGAAGGCTGAGGATGTACAAAAAAAAACACCTTGTTACAGCATATAACCAATAACCAATAAAATCATAATTTTAAATTGTGTATTGTACTACTAAAACTTGCCTGTATCTACTTTCTGAAAACATATATGTATCTTTATTTGATTTTGTCCTTTTTTTATTTCATCCACTAACAGTTTCATATTGTTAATCACCTAGTTCATCCAATAATAAACTATAGGTATTATAGGAAATATAATATGCTTTTTTTGTTTTGTGATTGTCTGTCATTTATGTACTGTTTATTATGTTGGGTGTCAATCTTAAACATTGTCAAAGTGCCAAAACTTGAGGTGAACATAGAATAAAAATATAAACCTGGAAATGTGCACGATAAGTCCTCTTTACAGGTTTTCTTGATTACACAAAATCTGGTTCCTATAGCACAAAAATTCATACCATTACGTCATTTCCAAAACACACACACACACACACACATTTCCCATAACCGTAAACACTATTAATTTGTTTCCACGCGTTTCAATATTCAAAATTCTTTCAGCAAAACTTCAAACACATGCTCTCATGTGGTCATGTGGTCCGTGTGCTTTGGAACAATAAATCCTAACGATGCTGAAGTTGCTGCGTTTGGAAATACTGTAAAGCTTTTGGAAATAGTTTCTTTTGTCAGTGTGACATTTCAGTTTGAATTGGGACCCGGAAGTTAGATGTTTCTATCATTGGGTGTGAATTTTTTAAAAGTTGTATGTGCAGATTTGAGAAAATGGTGAATTGTGTCTAAAAACTGTAAGATCCGATCCCAGTGATCCAGTAATTCCTGAATGAGATTATTATTTTTCGTTTTTTGCTGCGTCTTCTGGTGTTTTTAGGGATTAAAAGCTGCAACCCACAGATCCAGTGGAAATAACTTGACCCATAACTTCTTCTAAATCACTTTTCTGGCTCAAGTCTTCATAAATTTTTCACATTGCTTGCTTTAATTTTCTTATTGTGGGTAGCTTTATCTTTCTTTGATCTATTTGGGGAAAAAAAACTCCCTTCTTAAAAGTAAATTTTGCTTGCAAGCACATTTCTGTTGAGAACTTTAGATATACAGATTTCCCCTCAAACGCCCCCCCTCTCTCTCTCTCGCCCTCTCCCTCTCTCTCTCTCCCTCTCCCTCTCCCTCTCCCTCTCCCTCTCCCTGTCTCTCTCTCTCTCTCTCTCTCTCTCTGAGATTTATATATATTCTCCTCTGCTGCCTCACTGACTGCTAGACCACCAGTTATTCACACACACACACACACACCACCATTGACAATGTGACATTGACATAGTGCAGTTGAATACCTTATGTGAGGGTGAGTGATGGACCACTCACCCTGATGGCTGTTCCCTAAAGGTGTGTGTGTGTGTGTATGTGTATGCGCGCGCTGTATTTTAGCAGCAATGGAAATAAAATTACATTCCAGCTCACACAAAAACCCTTCACAGAACAAAGACTGGTCAAACACTGGGGAGCAAGAGAATAATAAGTAGGAAAACTGACACACACTCATATACAGCCCTTCAGGGAACAAACTATTCACTGCTCCATCACTTACAGCCATGGAAGATAGCCTCACACACACACACATATACATCCACACAACACACACACACACACACACACACACACATGAACATAAGAACTGGGCAGGGATTCAGAGACACAGATTGAAGGTGATTATAATTCACAGTGAAGTCTGGCTGGTTTAGTTGTCACCAGCTCATCCATCTATTTGTGTGCGTGTGCATGTGTGTGTGCGTGTGCGTGTGTGTGTGTGTGTGCATGTGTGGTTGAGCACTCATCAAGGTAGCAGGGGGAAAAAAACACTGTGAGCATATAAATCACAAAGATAGAGAAAGTGAGAAAGAGAGGGAGAAAATAATCAAGCCTAACATCAAGGAAGAGGTGAATGAAGTATGAATGGAAGAGGCAAAGGGATGAGTACAGTAAAAGAAACAACATATGAAAGGCATTAGAAGAAGAGAAGAGTGTGATTAAAAACACTACTTGGTGAAAGTAAAGAGTAATGATTATAAAGAAATAAGCACGGCTCAATAATAAAATAATATGAGGATACAGTATGGTCCAGATGATCAATAGCCGATGAAGCTGAGACTTTTTCACTAAAATAGTAGTTTCTGATCAATATGAAACCAGTGACCAGGGGACACGTGTGACGGAGGCCGCCGTGTCAGACTGTGATTCTAATGGAGTTAAAGTTAAAGCCGAGAGCTCCACAGGATCTAGTGCGGTTTATCGACAAGGAAAATTTGATGATCGTACATTTCCTGTTATGTTTCAACAATGAAGATCTTGTTGAAATGTTAATTACCGCACATGCAGCTAAAGGAAATGAGGAAATGATAGTAATATGTTTATTCAGGCTTGTATGTATTTTAATTCCTGGTGTGACTCTCTATGAATCCCCCTCAGGTGGCAGCCTGGGTTTCATTTTCAGACGTTTGAGGTTAAAAGAGGAGAAATGATGTTTTTGTTTCTGTGAACGTTGTGAGAGCGTGCCCTGATTCGGTTCTCATTAGTCTGCTTCACTGTTTCACATGGACACACCAAGGAGAAAACACCCATGTTACTGCTCCCATTTCAACTCAAGAGTGTCTCCAAGATTTTATTCCCACCATGTCAGTATGTTTTCACCACACATAATTTCACTTTTCTCTTCAACTCCTCTAAGGCACGTGCGTTCACATGTGTGCCACACACGTTCAAATGATAAATAGGAGCGTGTGTGTGTGTGTGTGTGTGTGTGTGTGTGTGTGTGTGTGTGTGTGTGTGTGTGTGTGTGTGTGTGTGTGTGTGTGTGTGTGTGTGTGTGTGTGTGTGTGTGTGTGTGTGTGTGTGTGTGTGTGTGTGTGTGTGTGTGTGTGTGTGTGTGTGTGTGTGTGTGTGTGTGTGTGTGTGTGATAGGGCTCCTCTGCACTGCACCCGTGACATATCTTTGCCACACACTTTTATCGCTAATCAATGTAGATGACACCATTTTTTACACTCTGTCGGCGGCAATCAATGAGAATTATGACATTTTTTAAAACTGTCACTGTCGCAATCGATGAGGGTGGCGCCATCATCTGCATCTCCTGATCATTACAACCGGTCATCAATAACGAAAGCTGGCTCGGGATGACGCATGATCATCATACCGGTAGTCCATGATGATAGATAGATAGATATCTGTGTGTGTGTGTGTGTGTGTGTGAGTCCACTTTCTAGCTAACTGGATGCAGCTAACATCCATGGATGTCAATTAAATGCGTTAGAACCACACACAAAAAGCCAATTAGCCCGTTTCTTTCTGTATTAAACTCATATTAAATAATAATTATGGATGTATTTGTTGCTTATTAAGTCATGAATATTTCGTGCTATTAGCTTCACTTTTCTATGCGTCTCTGTCTTTTTAAGTGTAAATATGCTTGTGCATGTGTATGCATACAGTGTGTGTGTCACTGTTCCCCCGACAACATTATCACAGGAGTTTCATCGTGTAATAATTAAGGTTTCCTTTCGAACCACAGACGATGTTGTTCTAAAACGAAACCGCAGCTCGTCTTATCAGAGCGAATCACTCCTTCTGTTCAGTGGAAGAGGATATGCTGATGTGCAGACATGTGATTAGGCGTGGCGCTCCTGTAAAAACATGAAAAATGTACTGTTTCTCTTGTCCCGTTGCTGACCGGCGACCGCGTGAGCTCAAGGGTGATTTATTTTATTTACTTAAACCGTCGTGAACTTTCCAGCCGAAAGCCAGCTTCCTCTCAAGTGTTTTACAAGTGTAGAAGCATACGTTTCCTATGAGAAATAATCCTTCATCTTCCACTCGCTGGCTTTATACTTGTCTGTCTTAATCCTGCGAGATGTTTTATTATGGAATATGAAAGGTTTCCCTCCCTCTCTCTCATTCCTCACTCGGACAGACACCTCGCTTCTTAAAGTTGTTGTTATAACCTTTTGTGACTGACGGCTCTTTTTCATCTATGAACAATTGCATCTCCTTGAACCTTGAAAAACGAGGCAAGACGTATTCCCCTCTACTTCCTGCTCGGCACGCTGACTCAAATGGTTGACCCCCCACATTTTCCACATAAGATAACTATGAAAATAACTTGCATCCTTTTTTCCTGTTCACGCACCAAGAGATAGAGCAACACAGAGAGAGAGCAGAGACCAACGTAGAGAGGAAAGGAAACTGATAAAGAGTGAGTGAGGAACATCATGGCGGTATAGAAAGAGGCAGACAAACTAACAGAGACCACACAGCAATCATGCCAGTCACAAACCATCACAGAAAGGTGACCAGGCCATCTGTGTCTCTGTCCGCCTGCAAAATGACTCGCCATCAAAACAGGAGATAGCCAATATAACACTAATACACCGAGGGACCGCACAGAGCGACTCGATGGAAATCTCTATTCTGTGTTTGTGTGTGTGTGTCTGTCTGATTTTTGTGTGCTTGGACGTGCTGCTGTGTGCCGGTGAATTGCTGTATAGTACATTTTAGTTTTAAAACTTTGTGGAGAATTTTAAATTAATTTAAACATGGAAAAACAAGAAAGATTAATGAAGTTATCTATAATTTTATTTATTGGATAGTGTTTAAATTTAAAGAGGAAAATGGAAAGAATAAACTTAGACTAACATTAATGTTATGGTGTGTGTGTGTGTGTGTGTGTGTGCGTGTGTGTGCGCGTGCGTTGCATGAGAAATATGTCTTTAATTGAATCTGTGGTTTTATAGATTCAAGTGTTGATTAATGACAGAAGTGAATATTGACTCGTGTGTGTAGGTGTGCTTCTGAAGGTGTGTGTGTGTGTGTGTGTGTGTGTGTGTGTGTGTGTGTGTGTGTGCGCACGTTGTCTCAATATGTTTATGTTGTCCTTAGTATATACGTATGTGTCATAACCTGGCTATTGATCATGAATAATGATGGTAATCAGTAGCTGCACATTTCCTTGACCACTGCAGAAGGCTGAAAATGACTGACACATGTATATACACACACACACACACACACACACACACACACACACCATCATTAGAGGAGATTTTCAGCTACTTTGACAACAGTTCAACTTATCCTACCCTTTTTTTTGTCTGCCTGTAGGTGGCACTGTTGAACAGCACAGAGAAGCTGACGATCATAAAAAAACATTGTTTACTTTATTGTGTGTCGAACTCTACACGACTTCACACACAGGAGAAACTGTGAAGTACCAAAGTCAGACTGATTTAGAGGATTCATTTATCCCATATTAAACATTTACACTGTAGCGTTTGCCTTCCCTTTAAGCTTTAACATACAACTATGTAACTGAATTTTTATACTGCAGCACACTTATACACTTTGTTAACATGTGTGTGTGTGTGTGTGTGTGTGTGTAGATATGTGTAGGTCTGTGTACCATCTTAAAGACATCTTCCAATGCTTTCCAGTATAAAGGTCACCATGACAACAGTCCTGTTTAGTTGTCATTTTATTCCTCTGTTGTTGTCTCTTTCTGACTCTTCTGCCCTTTGTCTGGTGTCTGGTGCTCTTTAATGTTAAGTCATAAACTTGTTCACCCATTCGCATAACAAGGCACACAAGAGTACACACACACACACACACACACACACATACACACACACACAAACAAGCACAAATACGCATCCACAGGAGAAGATGGATAATACTCAGGAGTAATCAGCCATGGATGTGCCCACATGGGATAGAGTGCCCTACAGCCTACACAAGCAGCATATTCCTGCATCTGTTAAGAGTGTCATCATCTCTCATACTGCTACAGTGCCATTAAAAAAGTTTGGACACACTTTCTCATTCAAGTGAATGCGAAAGGTGTGTCCAAACTTTTGACTGAATGTATATCTGAGTCATAAAGCTGCAGAGCTGAAAACCAGGCAGGTCGCTTGCTGAATGACGATTGTTCAATGATTTTTTTAAACAGAGAGAAAGGTGACTTTGTTCAACTCTGGAAGATACACGATTTTTTATTTATTCAACTAATTCTACAAGAACAGTCAGGAATAGTGTTTTCATTTAAGCATGTGCCCTTTCTCTTCCTTTTTACTCTGTCATACCTAAACACACAAGGACACATACAGGTGCAAAAGCACATAGGTGACAGGATACACATTCCTGCCAGTGGTTTTAATGCTATCCCACTGATTGACAGTTTAGTTACATCAATGCACCAGTAAAAAGGGTAGAAGAAGGTTAATATGGGCGTAAACTATGAAGGTTTTAATATATCTTACATATATGTTCCAGAAAATAGCTTTGAAATGGTTGGAAAGAAATGCAGCAGGAAATTGTGACTGAAAAGATGCAAGAATAACATTGCAGATGCAACAGTAGCCTTATATCACACACATATACACACACACCGAGGAGAGCAGAGGGCCCTCTGGCTCATATCTAACATTAGAGAGAGGGGAGGCTGTTTAGATGGATGGAGGGAAAGAGGGGAAGATGGATTGGCCAGAAGCAGAAAGGAATATATTGTTGTGTTATGGCTAAGCCTGTAATATTATGGCCTCATACTGTCAGAAAGAGCTCAATTACAGAAAGTGTAAAGGAAAGAAAGAAAGAGTGTGACAAAAAGGTCTCAAAAATAGGTGGAGGAAGGATTTAACCACCAAACAGCGTCGCAGTTTCCGTGACACCATCCGAACAGAGAACGTGATGAACAGATAAACTGTTGGGGTGGGGGTGTAGAGGTGGACAGGTGAGGAGGCGAGTGTTTGGATTGAAGGGAGGAGAACTGACAGATGGGAAGAACATTTAACACCGAGGCATGTGTGATGGGGTGTGGTAAAAGAGAGATGTAAGGGGAGAGATAAAGAGGGATTAAAAAGTGTACGACTGGGAGGGATCATACCGGCTGATATGTTGTAAGGGAGGAGGGAGAGAAGGTAGGAATGAAACGGTGGCGGACGCAGGGTGATGAATGATGAATGCTGTAGGCGGGAGGACGGTAAGGAAAGCCGGTAGAGGAGGTAAGAAAAGGAACGATGAAAGGAATACTGATGCAGGGATCACCCTCACACTTTAATGATATCGGTATTAAATATCATTGTATTTTTCAGACGTTTTTACATCTCGTGTTGCAACCCAAAACTGCCTCTGTTTAAAGTTTCAAATTAAAGTTCAAATAAAAAAAAAAAAAAGCCACATGTCTTGTATTGTTACTCCCAACTATATTTGAAACAGGAAGGAAGAAATGCTGACCATAAGAGGTAAAATGAAAGGAAAAAAAGGGTTTAATTTTACGTGCATCCTCAGAACTAAACCTTTTAAAATGGGATTATAAACGAAGAGTTTGAAAGAGGGAGGAAACAATAGATTGATAGATGGCTGAAGCAGGACATGGTTTCTGACTAATGGTAAACCAAGGTGGCAGAATGGACGAAAAGAAAAGCTGAAAGGAAGGATGTTAAGGCACAGATGGATGGGGAGACTGTCACGCTGCTTAACTAATGTTTCCCAGGCCTGTAGTTCAATTCCTTTTCAGAATTAAAGCTCCATCTATCACCCCAATGTGCCTCGTTAGCAGTGAAAGCCTAACCAATCCCAACACAACCATTTACATTTTAAGTAAGATGGACGGCGGAGCTTTTATCTGTCTGTCTCTCTGTCTGTGTATCTGTCTGTGTATCTGTCTGTCTCTCTGTCCATCTTTTCATACTTGCACAATCACTTGTATCAATGAATGTATCAAAATGCATATTCATGTTTGAAGAAACTGCTGCTTTAGAAACATGAAACCAGAGACTGAAAAGAGACATACGACCGCCTACGACCGCATATTACTTTCCCACTGAATTGTCTCTCTGTCAACCAGAATTGTGTGATATCACTTTGATCAAGGTAATAATGGACATACTCTTCATTAGATACTTTGTCCCTGCTTGGCTCTGGATATTCTTTTATTATCACGGCACGGATGATAACATAATACAACGCTCAGACTAATTAAAATTGTGCTATCCATTTTCTTCTGCTTTTCTCAATTATTTGTAGAAAATTATATATATATATATAGTGTCTGGCAGCGGCCCAGCAGCCAGCTAATAATGACTCAGTTATATTTCACACAATTCAATTTTAGTGATGAACCGTGAAGGTCTTAATTGCTTTTGGTTTTGCTTTCTATAAAGCTGAGTCATTTCCTACAGACCATGAAGGAAATTGAAACAGTTCCCATACCTTCCATATTTACAACATAATTATCAATACGCCCCGTGATCTTCACTGTATAGATCAATAACAATCTAGCTTTCAGTGTACTTATAAATACTTCTTAATAATACTTAATAATACTCGGTCTGAAATGCATTAGGAGACAAAACGGGAGAGAAATTGAAACAAACAAGTTTTGAATTCAAACTTCAAAAGCAAGTTTATGGGATTGCAGGATATTGTAGCTCACAAGAGGATTAAGTAAAATCCAATTTTGTCATGCTATGATCAGAAATTCTTAGGTGTCTTTTTTTTCCCTGTGCTATCTTTATGTTAGATCAGGTCAAGTTTCATGATTATAATATAAATATTGTGTTTTGTGTAAACACAGTTTTTGAGCTTTGGACAGAGCGAGGTCAGCTGGTTTACCCTGGATACCATGAGAATGAAACTTTTCTTTAACTTTATGCAAAAGAGGATTAAATTATCCTGGAAACTCTGAAGTTATTAGATTCAAGTACAAACAAAAAGCATATGTGCTGCTTTACAAACAAAAAAAAACAAACAAGACTAGACCTTCAGAATAAAGTACCCTCCAGAAAGATATTATTTCTATCTTGTGCTCATAAGATAATGACTTGTGGATCTAATATCTTTTGTGCATAAAATAAAACTGTATATAATATATTGTAGACAAAACATAAACAAACTTGTGTAAACAAGATCAATATCTTGTACACACAGATACTATCATATCTTTTGGGTCTAAAATGTGGAGGCTGTGTTTTCTTTTCACTTCACCTGCGTCCTCCCTTCCTCACAGATACAGTATGTGATGTTTTTAGGTTTCACTACAAACACCTGGATGTGGAAGCTTCTGGGTTAGAGACTGGTGATACGTGATATACCCTGCATCCTTCCATCCCTGTTTTTCTCTAGTTAATCTAGTTATTATTTCATTTCATCCATCCAAAGATATCAACAGCCTGCTTGCTTTCTCCTCTCGCTCCATCTCTTCCTCCATCTCTGTCTAAGTCTGCAAGTCTTTCTTTTCCTGTCTGCCTGTCTGTCTGCCTGTCTGTCTGTCTGTCTGTCTGTCTGTCTGTCGGTCTGTCGGTCTGTCGATGGTGGCCATTATTAAAAGCCATCCTGTCAGATATGTCGCTCATGGCTGTTATTGATGCCCCGTCATTACTCATTATGTTTGAGTGCTCGTATTAGTGCTGACTGGCCATAAACTGGCTGACACAAGCAAAGCATAAACTTTACACACACTGTCGCACACACATATGTCACAAATGCAGGTCAACACACACACACAATATTATGGTGCAGTATTTATATAAAACACATAAGTGTAAAGTCTTTATCGAACATTAATTTTTGGTTAAATGATGTTTAAAAAACAAAACCAATGAATTTCTGTTAAACAGAAGACACAGGAGGAAGTCTAATCCTTCAGCGCTTGGTGTAATCTAATCTGGTGCTTTATGAATCCAATTCTTTCAATTTATAGCAATTATCCCTGTTTATATAACCAGAAATGTCTTCTGGATTTATATCAGTAATGCTATTTGGATGCTGGTCCTGGTATTTGTCAGAGTTGGTGTTAACGCTTTTAGCCACAGTGCTTTACTGCACATACAGCCAAAACTCAGATGGGATACACACAGGCAAATTAGAACTACCAAGTCCAGTATTCACCCTCCTGTCGCTCTGTTTTTTGGTCTTAATCAATTCCTGAGGGAAATATCTGGTGCTGAGCAGATAATGTACAGTGGACTTTTTCCTCTAAAAAAACAGCTGCCTCCGAAACACCTGAGAATGAGAGCGGTGAGAGCGACAAAATAAACATTCAGATGAAACTGGCTGCAAGGCTCCGTAAAATTCACAAATTCATCCCTGGCATATCCTTTACGATGCATAAGATGAGAGTTTCCATGACGGGCTGGAACGACTTCTTTCACCACTGGACATTTACACATTATCATGTGATATATTGTCATTGTATATATAAAAAAATACTAATTATGTCCGTTTTAAAGTCATCAGTTGTTATAAGACGGCGGTATTGCATCCGCTTGTATTTCAAAGAAAGCATACTGACACATACACATGTAGAAAAAGACTATTCAGTCTAAAAAGCAAATACAGGTTCACATTTTCTAACTTGATGATGCTGTTTGAATATTTTTGTTCCACTTAATGTATGCTGAAATTTAGCGTGGCACACCTTAGAATACAATATACCGAGAACACATGGATAATGAAGAGGAGAGGAATCTTACGGATGAAGGACGCCCTGTTTTTCTTTGTTGAATTAATGGTCCTTTACACACACTCTTCACTCAACCACTACTGTTAACACAAGACAGTGTGTGATTTATAGGTCACAGGATACCAGCGCTGTTTATACTGCAGATACCTCCCCTCTCTCTCTTTCTCTCATATGAGAAAACCATGCACAGTGTAGAAAGTTATCTGACAGATGCCTTTTATGAGTCTGACACTCGTTCTGTTTGGGAATACCGTGGTTTTATCAGACCTCACACACACACACACACACGTAACGAGGCATATGGAAGTGCTTTCCCTTTGTTTGTCTATATGCTTGTCTGTGTTGTCTTAGGTTTTGGAAGTCATGTTGGACATCATCTCAGCATATAAGACTGAATGGATCTTATTGGGTAGTAATTAATCACCTGTACCCCGCATGTGTCCAACCAGTAGATGACAATAAATCATAACCTTTTAAGTATTTATTTTATTTTATTTTTTTCATTGTCGATAAATCTGTCTATTATTTACTCGATCGACTAGTTGTTTGGTTCATAAACAGGATGATGTTCTTTAACTTAAAGATATAGTTTACTACAAATGAAGACTAAAGAAAATATTTCTCTCAGCTGAACTATAACAAAAGGAACTCTTGTTAGATCAGATGCATTTTTACTCCAAAGGTACAAAGTGCAGTAGGTTGTGATAGCCTAATGTAAAAAAAACAAAAAAAAACTGTGTGAATTTGGCAAACTGATTGAAGGTGCAGGACAAGAAGTACTGACCCACAATCACAGATACACAGGTTTAATTCCCAGAGGCAGCAGGTCCAGTTTGGCCCTTTCAAACTCAATTGACAGTGTGGGCAGGCGAGAGGAATCATGTTTTTGTCCAAACTAGCATTTACTTCTGGTACAGTACACCTTTTCAGATTTAAATAAAAATAAATAAAAAAAGTGGGAGTTGTGGGAGTTAGAAACAACAGTGCAGGAAAATTGATCAGTCTAAATAAATAAAATAAAAAAAACACTACAGAGTTGAAGGGAGGTCTTCAAGCTACAACTATACATATGCACATTTGGCCATTTGTTAATATAAACATATTAATTAGTGCAGTTTTAAAAAGTCAATGCATGCTTTTTTTTGAGGAGGGCACAAAATCTTGGTTTCCAACTATTTCAAGTGGCAAGACTACTGCAAAACATCCTGATGTTTTTTTAATGGGACAGAGGCTACAGCATATTGACACTACAGACGCAGTGCATGTAGGGGTTATATCAGGAAAGTAATAAAGAGACTGCAGGGTTGGTGCTTTGCAAACTAATTGCAGTGTGATGAATTTGTCTTGATACAACAAGCAGCATCTGAATGCAGCCTTGTCTCCTTGACTGATTATACCGAACAAGCTCCCCCTTCATCCATCATACATCTTTACGGCTTCTTTGGGGAATCGTTTGTGACGTGCACAATCCTTGTATGTTTGTTTGTTTGTATCTATGGGTCTCTTTGTGTGCACACATATAATGTTATGTGTGTGTGTGTGTGTCAGGAGAGGAGTGGTCAGGCAATTAACCAGCTGTGCTAACGATCATCTCACTGCAGAATCACACAGTGTTTTACAGCACCATACACCCCTTTACTGCCTTTGTTGTCACGGTGATATAGTACTCTCCGCCATAAAGTGCTGATACTGGTTGACTGTTTTGGCCTCTTCAAGCTTGTTCTTTTATGTATACATGTGATCACCCATACAATGCAAATGTATTTTTTTTTACACACACACACACACACTAGGCTATTTTATAGCTTGTGTATTTTTTATGGCTAGTGTCTACTGGTCTGCCCTGGGACCAATCGCAAGCCGTAGATCTCCCTTATCGTAAAATGAGTGTGGTGTAGACACTTTGTGGTAGATATTCTGGAAAAATCCTCCACTGCAGATATCCTCCGTTAAAACCCACCACTGCAGCATCTTCATTCTGAAATGTTGGTAGAAACAACAACAAACGGGATCCAAGTCCAGATCTTCTGTTGTGGAGGCTGAAGGAGACAAAGGAAAGATGTTTCCTTGAATGCAGCAGTATTCACAGATTTAATGCAAGCAACACGATGTGGAACCTTTTCTATCCTTTTTACCAAACACATTATTTTGGGGACGGTAAACACAGCTGAACCAGGAAGAGTAGCTGTTCCCTTGGTAACAGCAAACACGGTTCCTAATAATCAATTTCATGAAGTAAAATATTAAATGAAACATGTATATATGTTGCTTGAAAATTATATTTGACTATAATTGTTGTGGTAAGTAATGATATTTCCAAACCTCACTTGAAAGTAACATTGAGAATGTACCAAAGTTACCTTTTCTTGCCAAATAAATCTTTAAAAAAAATGAATGCAGAGGTCATAAACACACACAAACACAGAATTTAGATTTACCTCGCACAACACTGTTCACACACACACACGCACACACACACACGCTTAGCCTCAAATGCAATAGATGCTTCCACTAACAAACCATTACAGCACTATAATCACAGCCATAAACAAACCCTCACGGTAACATCAAGAAAAGTTTGCTGACAATGAGCTCGTTAATGTTGTTTGTTGAATTCCTGTTGATGCATTTGACTGTTTACGCAGCCCACAACATGGTCCTTCTGTATCTGCTGCACACATAAGAAATATATACATCAAATCACCCCCCCAACCATTATTTTTGGAGCGGCTGCAGACATTGTGACTTATTGTGTGTTTGTGTATCCATTTGTGTGCTTGAAAAGTGTGTGAAAGTGTGTGTGTGTACGTGGTGTATGGATTTCTGTGTATTTGTGTACAAGCCTTTGAAACGTGCATGTTTTGTGTGAGCGTGCGTGCACGTGTGGCGCATGGGCTCTTAATTAATCTCTGTCATTAATAATTTAATCATGGCTTTTTGTTTAATAAACAGTTTGGCAGTGATGTATTGTGGCTGGGTCAAGTAATTTGATTGGCGGTGGAAATGAGCTGGGTATGCATATGTCTCTCTCTCTTTCTCTCTCTCTCTCTCTCTCGCTCACTCCGTTGCTCTAGCAGAGAAATTACTGCTGGCATTCACGACCGGCAAGTGTGCCCACACAACAGGGGGAGGGCAATTACGCTAAGATGCAATAATGATCAGTGATGGATGTAGAGAGAGGGGATTCTTTCAGAGCACATTTCAGCTAATGGAATAACACTATGGGAAGGGAAAAAAAACAGCAAGAAAAATTTTCAGAATTACTTTATATTACAAAGTACATTTCCATCAATGTCTCTTCAACTAATATTCAGGGACCCAAAATAGAGTTATATGCTTTTTCTGTGGACTTTTTATTCCGCCCGAGTACTTTTAATAAACGTGGGTCCTTTTTTGCCAACACAGAATTGATTGCGTCTCTCCACCTGTCAACACTAGATGGCACTCTTGAATAGTCATCTTCAAACCCACAGCCTTCTGTAATCCACACTTCCATCCTTTAATCCTTCCTCTTTACTTATGTAGTTTTTCGCCACCTGCATCTAATGTGCTCGATCTTGAACTCCATGAATACAACATGAGAGCCTACATGTATACTGGTCAGCTTGATTAGTGATTACACTTCCTGTTTAGGTAAGTACAGTCTAGTAAAAGGCTACTGTGTCCCTTTCAGTGTAATGGTCTTTTGCCAGTCACAACACCAGTGATTGGGTCGTCGTCGGGCACGTCAAACCTTGCCAGTTAAATCATTCTTCCGCCAATGTAGTTTTTCAGCAATATTTAGCAGAATTGGCGCCAAGCAGCACAAAAACGCAGTGGACAGCATAAGGCTAGTCAAGTATGCTTAAAGATCGGGGGGATTATTTACATTTATCTGGATATCACTGTTAATTATGTAGTTGTAGAAGTAGTGTTTAGTTATCTTGACGCTCTTCTTTGCTGGTACAGGTGCGTTTTAATTTATTAAATTTAAATATACATATATCCATAGGGTCACCTATGAATAGAATAAACTCGCTGTTTGAAGTACTATCGTCTACTTTTAAATTTACATTAGTTAAGCAGTCACTGAATACTGTATTGATAGTCGACTCCGATTCTGCCTAGAAGGCTCTTCAGTCTCTTTCAGTGTTTAATGTGAAGAGTTTCGATCAAACAAAGAAAATTGCAATGAGTGTAAAAGCAAAGAAAGTTTTAAACGAACAACAGTCAGATTTCTGACTTTATGAGTTCAACTTTCAGTGTGTAACAGTTCATAAATGTTTTGTTTTTTTCATCTATCACAGCAGAGAGCTCGAGGGTCGATAGCCACGCTGTGGGCATTGTTCGGTGTGAGATCCTTTTTAAAAGGTGTGTGAATGTGAGCAAAAGGTTGGATAATAAGGAAAAACCCTGTGTGTAAAAGGATTAAGGTTGATTGGACTGCTGACAGCAGTGGTGTGTTTGTGTGTGTGTGTTCTCATGGCAGCACAAAAACTAGGGCAAAGCAGCGCAACCACATGTTGGTTGTTGTCCATCATCCCTTTATGTTGAGAGATGGAGCCACATATACAGTCTTCTATGCAGATGAGGCAGCAAGTGTTGGTATATTTGGTTAAAATTGGATGTTTTGATGCTGCAATGAGAATAAACTTCGTAGGAATTGTTGTGAATGCAACGTCTCTCAACTAAATGCACACAAACTACAGTACTTTTGTGTACAATCAGTAATTTATAGAGAATCATTCAGATGTTTGTCGAAGTATAAACGTTAACAAGCCTTTTATTATAGTGTCAAGACCAACCACACGCCTTCCTCAGGGTCATAAAATGCAGAGCCCGTCGACTTCTTCCCACTACTCTGCCCTGACTGCTTTCCTTGCTGTTTCAATATAAAATGTTTCCTGACAGAAGAGACAGTCAGACTAATATTTACAATACATATTTAGAGTCTGTCTCTTTCTGACCCTCTCTCACATATGCAAATGGGATTACATATGCACAGACGGCGTGTAAGGGGAAGACGCTGATTCACTGCATGAATTTAATACCCTCCATTACTGGAGTTAAATTTCACAGGGGGAAAAAAATAAATGTTGTGAAATTTAAATACGTTATCCAGAAGGTGTCTGCTGTTATTGATGGCGGTAGGCTGTTATTTTCCTTTAAACCGTTTGGTTTGCTTGCAGGTGCATCGGACAGTATAACGCCTTTAATATAATGTAATGTGTCAACATTAAACTCTGTCTGATCGACTGATCAGCCGACGGATTAATTTTTTTACGAACTCAAGTTGTGCAACCAAGCTTCAAGCCACCAGACTTTTATTTTCGAAGTTGACATCCCAAAGTTTCTAATTTATTGGTTTTTCATCAATATAGCGTCATAAAGGGTTGGATACTGTCAGTGTCGAAGAGTTGTAAAAGAAAAAAAACTTAATGGTGATATTAAGAGAAAAATAAGGAACTTGAGAGGTTAAACTGTCGGATTTTAAAGCAACAGTTTTGACCTTGTTTGGCTTCTCCACACTGGGGACGTGTGGATCTACTGCAGCTAATAGACTGACTATGGATAAGTACCAAGTATCTATTAAATTTGTGTTTTGAATTACATTGAACGGTTAATGCGAGTCGTCCATGTTTGCTTTGGTTTTCAGGCACTTCTGTATTATTAAGTGCCAGATATATTGGAGCTTTCAGAAACATCCCAGTTTCCCAGTCTACTTGAAGGTTGACGTGAATGCTATTTGTGAGCAGGGCCGTTTACCGTTTCGTTTTTATATTCTAATGTGTTGCTGCATAAAAACAAAAACCAATTTGCAGATAATAAATCACCACAAACTGACTGTCGCACAATGAATCTGAGACCTTCAGTTGTCCACTTCGCCTGTTCCAGCCTTGTGTGTGTGTGTGTGTGTTTATTCTCCACTGTGATGATTAATCATATTGTGTTGAACAGGATACTCCAACTGTGTTAATAATCTGAAAGCAATCAGTGAAAGTATGCTTGGTGTATCATGAAACCACACTTTAGAAGTGTTTCAGGAGCGTTTGAATGCATTCAGCCCGGCCTTGTGACACATACTGTATGGTACCTTTTTTTTTTATTTCTATCAGCTGTTCGCTATATAGTTACTTGTTGCCTAGCAATGCACGCAGCAGGAAATCTAAAGAGCAGGAAAAGACTGACATAAATAACTACCGATATTGTAATTTGATGACATATGGCATTTTTGTTGGCAATTATGTTGATATAAGCCACATAATACCCGCTTAAGTTTTACGTTGCACAGACATACATGTAACCACCTGATTTAAAGTGGGGGTTCGCATCATTGACTCATTCATTACATCCATTAGTCATTCATTGCAGTCGTGGACATGTAAGGTAAAACATGAGTGTAAAACAAAGAGATATTCTTGTGTACACATCTTAAGATGGCAGATTCATCTGTGACGGTACGCTGGGTCGTTTATTTGTTTGTTTTTAATACAGCGATGTCCCATCAGACTAGTGATTGCGACCAGTCTAGATTGCTTAATATACAGTTATGGATAAGATTTATTGTCATCCTCAAATTGCACCAAAAGTTTCGAGGTCACAAGGATATCATGAGAAAGAGATCTGGCCTGTTTGCATAGAACAAACTGGCAGGTTGATGACAAACCGAAAGCAAATGCAGGCTTATTTATTGAAATGGTAGCTTAGATGCACCTATTACACTACTGCCTGCAAATGATCAACAATGCATTCGGTTGTGTCTATTTGACTGTGTCTACTGACGCAGACAAGCGTGCGAACGTGGTTGATGGTTGGAACATAGAGCGAATGGTAGATTGAGAGCTATGTGTTCTGGCTCAGCTCTTTCTTCACCGCAATGGTCCCATACAACGCCTACATTACTACTGATGCTGCCTGTTAACCTCACACTGCATCCTAACCACTCCTGAAACGAGACCGTGAGATACTTCCTTTTCCATTTCAAGTAAACGACGAGAGAAAGAAATCAAATCCTTCTGCTACTGTTTGTTGACAGGAGGTCTGCGTAAGACTGTCAAGGGGCAGCTTGGGAAACTCATCGGAAAAACGACGTGTCCACAGCAGGAGTTTTAGCTTGTTTCTGCAAATACATGAAAGAATGAAGAAGAAATGAAGCCGCCCGCCATTGCGGTTGTGTCTTTTCCAATGAAATACCGCACTACTTCCAGCATCTGCTTCTTTTATGACAGCAGTTAATACAAGGCTCTGATTCTAAACACTACAACACCAAGGCAAAGTGCATAATATGAAATATTTGATTTTGGAGATGTAAACGAGGGACAAGCACTTCCTTTGGGTTAAATGTCTGCACTACACTACAACAACATCTCTTTGCTAGACAGTCTTTCTGCTTATAAGATTTCCTTGTTTTACTCTGTATTCAAAATAACAGCGAGCGTCTCTTTGATAGATATCACTGTGCACAATTCCTGTTAAAGGCAGACAGTGAGTAAAGTAGCTCTGACATCCATTTCTTCAACCACATCCTCCAGCTCCTCTTGGGGCATCCAGAGACATTTTCACACCAAATGGGATATGAAATCCCTCGAGCGTGCTCTGGGTCTGCCCCAGGATCTCCTCCCCGTTAGACATGCTCAGTGTACCTCTACACAGAAGGCGTCTCAGAGGCATCATAATCAGATGCCTAGACTACCTTAACTGACTTCTTTTAACTGAAAAACCAGGATTACTTTTACCCTCCCTTTTGACATGTCTCTGTTTGCTGTGTCTCCATTCATCAACAGACACACAACATTTTAATGCAAAGTAGGCCAGCAGAGAAAAATCTCCTCCGCACATACACTCAATTCACTGAAATACATCAAAAGTGTCACAATAAATCACCAGAAGTTATGTTTTCTAATAACGCTAATACTTTAAACCCTGCAAATCACATGTTGAAGTGAGAACAAAACAATGTTTTGGGGGCAATAGTGCTTCGTCTTTCCGTACTTGTCACAGCTGAACAGATTAAGTGACACATCCTTCCCTTGAGCTATTCGACTGGTTTGTTGAACATGTGATTAATTAGACACATGGTGTGCTGGAGTTGTAGTCTGATGATGTTGATGATGCAGAACACATACTGTATTGAGTGATACAAAAAAGCACGTATCTCTGAATCCTATAGGGGATTAGAGATATACGCAGTTATTTTGAAATGAATGCCCTTGTGTGTATTGCGTCGTGTTTGTGAGTTTGTTTTTGTGCGTTTACACGTATGTGGCTATTGGACTATATATATATATGTGTGTGTGTGTTCATCAATGTGAAACTGAACTTGAGTTTGTGTCTGTCAGACAGGCTCATTAGCTTGTGGAATCACAGCAGTAGGTAGTGAGAGGGTCCACTGTGCCTCTGGAGAGAAAGCCTGAACAGATGTTTACTGTGAAGGAACAGCGTAAACAAGACGGGACACACAGCTTAGAATTACACACTCTGACACCCACACACACATTATGCACGTGGACATCCTTTCACACACAAAAGTTCAAATGTTCACACAAACATGTACTGACAAACTAGAGCGGGAACAATTAAGCAGAACAATACGAGGTCTCTCTATCTTTCTTCACAAACACAACAAAATCAATATTGTTTAAACATCTTAGACTTATGCAAATAGATATACATCATAGGCTGCTTCTGTTTGAAAAATGTCCAATACGTGCAGTAAAAAGTGTCCGAAGCGTGTTATGATCATGAAATGAGAGAGTCTAAGTATAGATGGTGTTGTAAACTGTTCTGACCTACATGAAAATGACAAACTTGCATTAGCATCTTATGCATTTGATGGCTAAACACATGACTCTCTCAGCTAATGAACCATGTAGACAGCATGGAAATAAAGGAGTAGTCCTTATACTGCAGTGTAGAGCTAGTAAATTGTTAGCCTAAACTCTGATACAGTAGTAGATGGCAATGATGTAGTTAGCTAATACACGCTGCCTACATGTTTACCTGCAGCATTGCCGCATAGTCAACGTTTTCATATTTAGTATTATACTATAAAACTATATACTGGACTACATTAATACATTATAAGGTCACATAACTATAAAGCACATTAAAAAGAGAAGACAAGAAAATTCAAAACTTTGTAAGCAATTTTGCATAATTAAAAGTCATGCATGCTGGGTCATAGCAAGAGCTAGTCCTTTGTGCTCTGATTAGCTTAATTAGCTTTTGAAGTAGGAAATTACTCCTTCGATGAGATTTCTGGGTGTGAGGAGAAAGACTTAATCAAATTTAATCAGAATAGAATAATTAGATGCATTGGGATATTCTTTACAACGCGAATTTATGGTATAATACAATACGTTTTTGTATTTGATTTGAAGTCTCTAATGTACAGAAACGTATTTTTATGCATTTCCTCACGCGTCTTGACTTCTTCTTTTGTGTATTCGTGCCTTTTTCTATTCCATAGTGCAAGGGAATTGTGAAAATTGAACACGGCTGAAATAATTTTAGTGCTCCTGAAAGGGAGGGGTACTCTTAAATGACAAGGCACGGCAGCCATTACAATCCACACCAGACACAGCCTGCAGACGGCAGCAGGAACTGTGACTTCACAACAATGGAAAGATGCAAAATACACGTATATCTCTAAAACCCTTTTCACATCCAGCCAGTCCGCTAGTAATAACAACAGTTGCAGTGGAACAGTGAAGAAACAGATGATTGAGCCAGCTCGGACACGCGCACACACACACACACACACACACACACACACACACACACACCTCAGTCCCTCAGTTGTCATGGGTACCCAGCTGACTAAAATAACTACTGTACTGTTCTTTGTTCAAACACCTGTATTACCCTTCCTCTACTTCTCTTCTCTCGTTTCTTTTGCTTCTAGTAACATTTTGTTTTATTTTATTTTGTTAATAAATGGTTTACTGTATAGCACACATTCACTATAAAGCATTCATTAAGGGTTACACGTACACATATATTCAGGTGGGTTTCAAACTACAGGGAACATATACTTTCACCAGTCATTTAGTGTAGTACACCGTACAGTGTATTCCACCATCCTCCATAAAACAAAATATGTGCTTTTTATGGCAAGCTATGCTAGCCTCATTGTTAGCCACTAGGCTAATATTAGCTTGATTATCTGTTGATAAGATATGAGAGGAGCACATGATGCAATTTGTACTTTATTTCCATTTTATCACTGTGCTAGATTAGATTTTTTTTTTAAAACATTGCACATTCAGCCAACCAATGGTGTAACTTCATCACTCACTCACTCACTCACTCACAGGGACATACTGTATACTTTTTCAACATTTTTATTCCTATTTCTCCTGTCAATCTATCACTCCATCCTTCATTTTGCTTCAATTCAATATTGGTCGGACTCACACACTTTAATTCTTATTCCTTCCCTTTTAAATATTTTTTGGTCCTCCCCCCTGTTGCTACTCTTTCCTTTTGCAAATGTACCTCACTTATTGAACTGGACTCACCTATCTCTGAGCACACACACAGAAGGCCGTACAGGAGCACACACAAAGATCCCACACAGAGCACACACTGTGCCAGTCCACTTAACCAAACCACTCTCTTCCTGAAAACGGCTGATTTGAGCCCCCGCAGCCCCTAATCATCCAATCAGGGCTAGAGCAATCTCCTCCCCACTGGGCCTATCAGAGCCCTTCGTTCAGGTTCCACTGTTCCTGCGGCGATGGCAAGATGGAGTTGTGTTCAGAGCGCCCTGCCACTCATTTTGGGCAATGTTCAGAGGGGCTTTTCCCTGCTAGGACTTTGCACTTCATTTATATAGCTCTCTGTGGTGCACTGGACTGCTGTGGAAAGTGCACATTGCCGGTGTCCAAGCAAGATCACATATCTCCAATTTTGCTCCAATTTTGTTACTGCAATTGAAGGCTGCCATCACCTCCCAAATCCATTACAATCATGTGTATCATTAAGCAGGTGAGTGATTGTATATTAAAGCCTGTCCTCCCAAGAAAAAAATGACACAATATGTTGTAATCTAGTGGCCATGGTAATTATGAGGTGACATCTATATAAGGTGACACATTTCCATATTTGGAGGTGGTGGGTTGGGTGGCAGGTTTGACAACTTTTCGCTTCCCGTTTCCATCCCAAGTTTTTAAAAACTGTAACTGTATCTTTCTCTAACCCTAAGCAAGTGGTCTTTGTGCCTAAACCTAACCAGACCCTAACCACAGCATTGTCATGCCATAAAACATACTTATTTACAACTGATGTTGTCCTGCAGATTTCTGCTGATAGAAAACTCTCCAATGGGTCATTTAATTTGACAGACTTGTTCGACAGATAGAATAGATAGGTACCCAAATGACCTCAATCTCCCTTATTTATAGACATATCTGATATCTAGTGTGAACTGAAAAAGTTTGGCAGGAGTATCTAGTTATTCAGGTCAAAGCAAGAACGAATCACCTTGCAAAAAAAAAAAAAAAAAGGAAATGAAATGAAAATGTTTGCAATTTTTTGGTTGTTAAATGTAGTGCATGCTGGATCATGACTACAGCCAGTTCTTTGTGCTCTGATTGTCTTAATTAGCGTTTGAAGTAGGAAATTACCCCTTCAATGAGCTTGTGTGATTTCTGAGGGTGTGAGAAGAAAGACTTAATCAAATATAATCAGAATGGAATAATTAGTACTTTTATCCATAGCATAAAGTTACAATATGGTCTTAAATAAGAAAACGCACCAATTACGGAGGTATTATACTGATGTATGGTGGTGCAATTACGCATATTAATGAAATGGCTTCGTATGTGTGCATCATTTGCGTCATGTTTCTATTTGCCTTCATGGTATCCATTGTAGAGATATCACATTTTTACACGAGCAGCATTGTGTGGCCAATTCAATTTGAAGATCTATTACTGACTGAAGGCTGCATAGATGCAGAATGATGGGCTTCAATAGCTACCACTGATTATATCTGTGTGAAAAATACAGATATCCAACGAGAGACTGAGGGTGATGAGAGAAAGATAAATGGACAGATAGGTAGACCAAGCCAGACAAAAGGAGATGGAGCTTTGCCTTTCGACAGAAGCAAAGTACATTATGTGGATGGTCGAGGGTTAGCAACCAAAAATGTCTCTTTTGTTTGGGCTGATATTGGCATCTGTTCATTTTGGTGTCATGAAAACAGCCTCTAACATGTGAAAGGGGTAAAAGAGAACGAGTACAGGCTTTTAGAAAAAAAAAAAAATGGGAATGAAAAGGAGGGCAGGTGGAATTAGCTTTATATCTGTCTCTCTGACAGTGAAAAGGAACATAATTAGAGAACCGCAATCTCCCTTCCATATCTATCTCTGTCTTTCTCTACCTCTACTCTCACTCAACCCTCATCGCTTTCTCTCTCTGCTCATCTCAGAGATGTTTTTGTCCATTTGATTCTCTCCTTTTCATGCTCCATAATGGCACATCGAGAAACCCTCCTTCCACCCTCATCCCCGTCCTCCTCTTCTCTTCCATTATCCCCCCCTTTTTGTCCTCTACTCTTTCTTCCTCCCCCACCACCACCACCACCGCCTCCGCCACCACCGCCACCTCCTTCCTGCTGCCCTGTCTCTCACTTTCCACCTCTCTCTATCTCATTGCTCCGAGTGGGCCACCATGCTGTGATCCTGGCCATCGGTAATGGCTCATGGCCTCAGCGGATGGGAGACTGCAAATGTAGCACAGATGAAATATTAGGTGGTGACGGAGTTGTGTAAATCAATGGCTTATGAAGGCTAACCGGGCTCCGTCATCCGCTCACACAAGCACATCAGAGGCTTGGCCTGTTCTTCCCATTATCTCTCGCTCCATAGGTGACCCTCGCTTTCTCTTTGTTGGTAAATCACTCTTTCTCTGTACTTTCTCTCTCTCAGTTTATCATTAGCATTTTTTTCTCTTGCTCCATTTTATGAAAATACCACCCTATTCTGTCTCCTTCTCAACCCTCCCCACCACCACAACCTCCCCCTATTGATGGGATTTGATAATGAGGGCCATGACTTGGTCTTCATTTTTACCCTTTTTTCTCTCTTCTCTTCCCCCCCCCCCTCCTCGTCCTCCTCCTCCTGCTCTTATCTGCCTCTCTTTGCAGCAGAAGGTAGATAATGGGGATCAGAGAGTGTGTGTCTCTTCCATTAAAGCCCCTGCAGGTTCATAAACCAAATCACAAATCAAGCAAAAGTGCAGAGCAGAGCGGGAAGGACCAGAGTACAGCAGCCAAGTCGCCAAACAGTGTTTAGTAATGTGTCTATGAAATTAGTGAGGAAACCATCAAAATGACATTTAGAAATAACTATAACAGGCTCACAAATGGCTCTAATGCAGCTGTTGGAGTAATTTGCAGAGGTTGTACATTTGCAGACATAATAACCATGTTAGTCAGTAACCAAAACCAATAATAACCAAAGTCAGCAAACAAGAATGCATGAAGCTTGAGAGCACATACGGTTGCATTTAGTTAAAAAGCAGCTCACCAGCAGATTAATGGACATTATTTTTTCTAACAGTCCAATAATAACTCTCTTTCGCCTTTGATTCCATCTTGTCCGCTGTCCTGTCGTCCTTTATTTTTATATCTTTTTACTCTTTCTTTGTGTCTCTTCATTCAGGCTTTCTATTAAAAAAAAAAAACATCCACTGAAAAAGAACCAAACCAAACCGTCAAGCAACCAACTGATGAGCTCTTCCTCTCCACTTAAATGAGAGCCAATCAATGGGAGGAGTCTTGGCTCTCCATCGCACATGAACACCCTTAAGTATAGGCTCTTCAGGAGGACTGTAGTCATCATTTATCCAACCCCCATATTCTAAAATATAATATAACTTTACACGTGTTAGTAGAGTTTCTGTTGTAGATTTTGTTCTCCACTTGAACATCATGTCCTTGTGTGAGTCCACAGTTGCGTGCGTAAGTCATATTACTTCATATTTTAAACTGTGGCTTTTTATATTTTTATACACAGAGTGAATGAAGAAAGTTAATTTTTAAAAAAAAACAGTTAAAAGAGACGAAAATACATACAGAAGCAGTCAAGGAATCAGGTGACGTAAATAAAAGTGCAGATTCACTAACACTATACAGTTACTATATAAACATTAAAGGGTTGTTTCCATTAGTAATTGTTAATAATTTCAGTTATGAAACAAAAGAATGCTGATTTTATTTATTTTTTTCGTCTACAAGTCAAACTATTGACTTTGACTGCGTGTGATTTGGCTCTATCAGGTTTGTTTAAGTGTTATATTCCAGACATTAATCAATAATTAAGCCCATGTGTGTGTGATGTGAGTTTAGTTTTTGAGACACAGACTAAAAATGGTCCATGTATGCATTCATACGACAGCTCGCATAAGACAATATGAAAGCTGTCCTCTAAAAACTATAATTTAGCAATTAGTTTGGATGCCATAGTCCACCAAAGTTCAAGTTGGAGTTAAATTGCTGGTTAATTAACGATTAAAAGAATTATGAATTGTAAATTATTTCTGTTTTTTGTTCTGCTTGTCTGTGGAAACCATACACACATGGTTAATTATCCAGTGGATAAAGTAACTGTGGAAATGCATAAATCAGGTTCATCATCAGAGCTCCTGTCTGTCAATTCTTGAATGCAGATATATGAAACATATTTGAAACAAACCAGATAGTGTAAAATTACTGTATTCTTTCCATGTAATCTGCAGGACATGTTTCCAATGCAACTATGAATAAGATAAGAAGATGTGCAGGAGGCAACAGGCTTGTGTGTGTGTGTGTGTGTGATGTTATGCCCTGAATCCACATTTCCATGTTATTATCCAGCTCCAGCACAAATTTAACAAACCACTATAGACGTAACAATGAAATGTCATTTTATAAAAATAAATTTTGACTTAGGCGTTCTCAAATGTCACCATGGATTTCTAGCTGTATTCTGTTTTTGAATCAGGCTAAATAACCTTAATGGTTTGTGTAGATAATCAGCCTGCGGTTACCTGTGTTTATGAAAATTGTTGCACTTTGGGTAATTCACAAAATTCTAGGAACTTGTAATTATTGATTGCCTGGAAATGTCAGGCTATTATGATTGCACCAAAATTTCCAAATGCAGATTTGTTTTTATTTTTCTCTTGATTCCTCAGATATTTCTTAAGACTATTTTGCCTGAAATATTGAAAAATAAGTTATTGTCATAATGAAGACATACTAGACATTCATTACTCTTGTACTTCATAACATGGTACGTCTTCTCACTACAAACCTGTAACACCTCAACTTGAAGACCTGGGTTACAATTATATCCAATAAAAAGCTCTGAAAGGGTTAAATTATATTAAATATAGAATAACATCTCTCTGTTTTTGTGAAAATGGAGAGAGTGCAGTCACAAGCTCGGGAATTGTTTAAGGTTGGGCTGAAGTTTAATATACAATAATGCTTCCTAACTGCTCTTTGTGTGAGCGGCTCCTTTTTTTTCCACCACATGAAAATGTGAAAACAGCATGAAAATGATTTTAGTGGTGAATATGTTTGTTGTTGATGATCCGTGAAGCTCCCCGCTGGTCAGGAAACTCTAAATTTTTACAATCTAATACAACTGAACTATTACTGAACACACTTATTTTCATTGGGTACAACATTCTCACTTTACATTCCTGATATCACATCATTTTTCTGCTCAATATATAGCCACATATTCTTTGTCATATCATTATTCAGTCCATGTGTGTTTAGGCTACACATTATTACTGTATATACAACTATCAGCATCACAGTCTGCACCCACTTTGTCCAGACACACAGACCTAAACAGACGAAGTCACATTCTAGGGAAATTAGCAGAAATAGAAAGTTTATTAATCCGTCTTACATTAATGTCATATTTATAACTAATAATAACAATTGCTCTGTAATTTTTCCAATTATAATAGCTGGCTTTTTGGGTCCAGCAAGATGTACGTATATAATGAGAGCCACTGGAAACAAGAGTCAGCCAATGAAGGCCAGTGATGCCACAATATGTGACATGGTGACTACACATAAGGCCAGTTTATGAACTACTGTTGCTGGGGGCTAATGGCTAAAACCCTAAACAAATGGGGACATGCTTGAGATGGTGAGTGACAAAAGGCCTCCGGGCTTCTTTTGTAGCTTTAACTCGCTCCTGGCATTTTGTTCAGGACATTTTATTCAATGAAGAGCGGGGAAAAAAAGGCTCTTGGTGCTAGCTATCTTGTTACCTGTAACAACATAATTAGAATTAATAACAGGGCAATAAATTTACACAAGAACTTAACATATAGTTGTACCACTATAACACAAAATAAGATAGTTATGCCAACTTTTTTGGACTTTTTTGGACTCTTTCATTTAGTCAAACAACAACATGGGGCTATTTTCATGGGTCTACACATAATAAAGATACTTTACATGGATGAGGTGTGATCACTAAAGTCTATTTCTGTTGCTAAACTAAAAAAAAAAAATATATATATATATTGTTATACACTTCCAATGAATCTCTCCAGCCCACATCAGGACATTTAACTGTGTGCGTGTCACTTAATATTTCGTCTTTTAAGCGATTGAAATACCGCGCATCATTCAAGCAACACTCTTACCTTTCGAGTTAGAGATAAACATGTTTCACCGTGCAGATCATCATTGGAGTCGTAGTGATCGCAGTCAGACAGATGTAGTCATTTTTATGACATGTAGTTTTTTTTTTGCATGCTTGTTCCACTGTTGCTGTACTGTTGGAGTCCCAGGAGGACGTACAACCAGAGGCTCTCTTACACTGACAAAAGACACAGAGTCGTACCTTTTGTTTTTCAGAGGAAATTAAACTTCATATCAGCAGTTAATCTGTTTGAAATTTTTTTTAAATCAATTTCAGTTTTGAAGCAATGTCTCATCTCGACCCACCAGCCCATTTTGTCTGTTTGTCTCCCTCATTTTCTTTCTCCCTCTTTCCAACTCTGTCATTCTCTCTCTTTCCCTCCCTCTCTTCCTGTCCCCAGTGTTCATTGCCACATTGAGTTTTCACAGGAATTTGAGCATGAATCTTTAATTAGCAACAGCTGCTGTTCTCGTGTGTGTGTGTGTGTGTGTGTGTGTGTGTGTTTCTGGTGGATGCTAACTATTCTCGCAGGCTCACTGTCACCTCAATCACAGTTTCACATACCAAACAGCCTGCCAAACAGCGCGCACACACACACACACACACACACACACACTCAAACACACTTACACACACAAATAGTGCACACATGTATGCACATACAAACTTTAGCATCCAAATTCACATGCACACCCACACATGAATGCACATGACACTAGCATCCATCATTCACCACGCACACACAAACACAAACACACAAACACTTTATTTATGTATATTTTTCGCCTTCCTTGGCCCTCTTCCTTTCTGTCCTTTTCATCTCTTCCCCTTGTTCTCTCTTTCTCTCTTTGTCCTAATTTGCTCAGCTGTTAACTATGAATTATGTATTATATCCTTATGGAGTGAGAAAAGTTAGCTCGCGGCTATCATTCCCCACTTAACGATCATTAGTTGTGTCTTTGCACTAATTGCAGCTTGATGGTAAATCAGGTCCTTTTTGCAGACACCCAACTTCTGCATAATGCAGGTCATTACACCTGTTACTGTTTCAGATTTGGTGGTGACTCTGAACTGAACAGTAGTTTCTGATTTCAAACCAAATACTCTCTGTTCAGAGCTTCCATCAGCCTCTGTTGTACTTGTGATTGGCACTAATTGGCAAATGTAAACATGCTAAACTAAGAAGGCAACCATGTCCTGCTAAACACCAGCATGTTAGCATTGTCACTGTGATCATGTTAGCATTCTGACATTTGCATTTAATTCCTGTGGTTGATCCATGTTGTTTTGTTTGGAAGGAATTGAAACGCAGACAGTCTGTGATCATTGCAGGACATATACAACCGGTGCCGGGTGTCTGTCAGAACCAGGTTCAAACCAACCTTGTGGGAGGTATATAACATACAACGCTGAGCACCTTGATGACCACATGTTTGTGCTTTCTACAGAATGAATCTTGAAAAAGTGGATGAGGTAGAAATCACCTGTTCTGCACATTTGATCTTGACATGAATAGATTGGTATCCATCCATGGCTGCTGCCAGGATGAAACTTAAAGCCTCTCCTCTCCTCTCCTCTCCTCTCTCCTCCAGACAGCCCTCTTGCTAGATTTTATTTAGCTGACTTCAAGGCAATTTGGGGGATAAATGTCATCCTTTCCATTATGCTAACATTGACGCCCCACTTGCTTTACCCTGCACACACACACACACACACACACACACACTGTATTTGTGTGAGCCTGTTCCCTGTTAGCAACCTAGCTAGATGTACAGTAAGTGTCTTTATGGTACCATGGTAACGATACATTAACCGAGACTTATGTTTTGCCTGTACTATTGACATATACTGTTCTGTGTTGGTCACACAGTGGCGACCAATGTTTTTCCTTTTTAAATCACAGAAGGCAACATTGCTCATGCATACATTCATCATAATATCAACAGCACTTTTTATGTGACCATTGTGAATTTTGGGAGCATTTCGTGCCGTGGAGAATCGACAATGACAAACACTATTCTGTTAAATTCAAATGCCATCTATACAAACTATCATATATTCATATTATCCTGCAAGCCTTTCACTGTGTATCCACACTGCACTCACTTACAGGCTCACAGGCTTAAAGGCTCAGCTCATTTCATACCCAACCAGGTACTCCTCTCTCCTTCTCTCATGTCCTCTAAGTTCCCTTATGGCAGAGGGAAATAGAGTGATGGGGGATGGAGATGAAGAGGTGTTGGGATGGGAGAAAGGAGTGGGATAAATAATGATATATATATATAGAGAGAGATAGAGGAGGTGACGGCGGTAGTGGTGGCGTAAAGAAAGATGATCAAAACATTTTGAAATGTCATAGTGAGGCTATTTTCTCCAAAGACAAATGGGAACAAATGTTCTTCAAAGGAAAAAACCTGAAACTTAAATAACACACAAAGTCGTCCTTTTTTTTTTTTCTTTGTCAAAGTTTGGGTTTCCACCGAGCCTTGAGAATGTTATCATTTCTCTGTTCAAGGAAACACGCACACAAAATATTATCTTTTCACTTCTTCTTTTATGTATCTGCTTTCTAACACTCTCCCACTTTTGTTTCTGTAAAGGTTTATTTTACCAGAGATGAACAGAAATCCACCTCTGAAAGGGGAGAGCAAAAGAATAATATTTAATAAAAAAAAAAGTTATAAACTTTGAATAGATGGGCAGAGAGTGTTGGGTATGAATTTAAAGGGGCAGTGAAAGAAAAAAGATGAAGTGAGGTCAGTAATAAAGAGAAGTAGAAAAGAGAAATAAGAAGGATCATCAGTTGCTAGTGTGTGTGTGTGTGACTGTGTGTAAGTGTCACACCGAGGTTACCTTCATAATTAAATATTACTCGTATCTTCTAAGACAACAAGTCCTCAGAATTAAACAACCAAATACATAATTTGACAATGTAAAAAACCGCTTGGTTAGGTTTAAGAAAAGGTCATGATTTCTGTTAAAATGATCACTTTGTTAAGGTTAGAGAAACTGGAATGAAGTTACTACATCCTTAATTTTAGGCAACCTTCGTCGTCACTGTTACAATACAAGGTTACGGTTAGGGGACGTGTTAGGGGGATTTTCTGTCGTTAGGGGGTTATTGATTTAGTTACACTGAGACGGACATGAGAAGGCCGCAGTAAACAACAACCAGAGAAGACACTTTGAGACACAGAGTAGCTGTGTTGGTTGCTTGGCGATAGCAGACGCTGTTCAAATAGAAACCAAGTAGCATAGCTGAGGTAACCGAGGTTAGAAGGAGATGACTGCTTGACTCCCCAGACAACACAAGGCAGGCGGCTGCGTAAACTGATGAACCGATAGACTTATTCTGCATACTGAAGTCTGAGTTTGACCATTTTTGAGTCTTCAGAATTGAGACTACTTCTCCATTCTCACTGATCAAGCTTTTAATAAACTGTTCAGACATCTAAGGCTCCTGATTGCTTCACTTGCTGTTGGAAATGTGACACTTTTGGGGTTCACGGTTTGAAACAGGGAACAAAAAACAGCGGTCTCTAGTGGCAAAGTCCACTGTTGGGTTAATGCTTCCCACCAACCGCCACTGAATGAGGACATTTGTTGACATACATAAACGTTTTAACTGCACCAAAGCTCCAGGTCATAATTACTACTGATGATGATGATGATGATGATGATGATGTGCATCCTCATCCAGTAACAGTTGAAGCGAAAATGTCAATTTCGATTTTTGCTTTACAGAAAACACAATACTTGTTATGTTGCTTGTAGAGAGTTAAAGTAAACTCCCAGAAACACTGTTGATTTTATTGGAGCATTAACATTCATGTTGATGTCTGTGAAATGCATTCCCTGTCAGTATATGTATATATGCCACAAGGCCAGACTAAAAAAAAACGCATGCTCATGGGTTTAGAATTACAATGGCTGAAAGGACATTATCTGTTGTAATGATCATCATCTTGAGTGCTCCACTTTTTAGGGCTGGCTCAATATGAAAGGATGTTCTACCTATCTTTACTTTCCTTCTTTCACTCTTTTTTTTTTTTTTTATCACTGCACTTTTAGGTGTAATTTAAGGAAAAAGACCATGAGCTATAATGAAGGGAAAGGAGGAGGAACAAACAGTTATCAGAATCGTGGAGAGCTTTGAAAGGTCAATGTGTGTGTGTGTGTGTGTGTGTGTCACTGGCAATTCCTGAGTTTAGGTGGTGATCACACTTGAATGCCAAATAAAATTGACTTTCCTCTTCTCTTTTCTCTTTCTCATCCTTGCAGTCTCTATACTGTACAATATATCAGCACAATTCCTTTTTTTATACGCTATTTCTCCCTCTCTCACACAATTTCTTTTTCCTTCTCCCTCTTTTGGCCCCCATGACCTGTTCAAACCACGGCCTGTTGAAAATTCAATTTAGGAGTGCTGTGATGTATCCCACCAACCCTGCCCCTCTTATTACAGACTAAAATGTTCACTGACCAAACCCCAACTCCACACACACACACACACACACACACACACACACAACAGGAGCTGTAAAAGAAGAAAAGACACAAGAGAAGGAAATTTTGGAGAAAAAAAAAGGAGTATGAAGAAGGAGGAGATGATATTGTGCGGTTTCAGGCGCAACCGGCGTCCCAGGCCAATCATATATTATTCATTTTCACAAGACACACAGTAATATCTCACACACTGTGGACGCCTAGCTTCCATTTGGCCAAAGTGATCATAGGAATGGAATTTTATATGAGGAGACTATGAAAATATTGTTCCTTAAAAACTAGATCTGTTGGTGTTTTTTAAGCATGCTGTGGTTTTGTAGAGCAGCGGACGGAGTTGAACATACAGAACATTACGTTATATACTTGTGCTCAGAGTCAGGGTTGAAAATTATCACTTTCTTGTTGCCTGTTACATCTTTTGGTTATTGACACTTGTTCTCTCTTGTCTTTTTTTTTACACAGTTTCTATACATTTTTCTTCTCCTCTTTCCATTTCTACATTAGATTTCACACACGTCTTTTTTTAGTGAGGAAAAAATAATAAAATAATCCTCATGGCAGATTCTCTTCGATTGCAGATTTGGGATTGGTTTACACTTTTAATTATTTTCGAATACATACATACAAACACACAAAACCTCATATTTTCTTCTGCGGCTGCTTTTCCTGAAAACATCTGTTTGAGATGGAGGAAGGGAGAGAGACAGGCATAAAAGCCAATAACCATTTACAACATAAAAGGAAACCAAAATGACTTTTCCTTATTTTTACATAGAATACTATCCTGTAAAATAAAGTCATCTCTGAAACTAGTAGTGAAGACTAAGCGGTAGAGACTGACAGCAAACTCTAGGGGGAGCACTTACCCCAAAGCACAGAAACCTGCTGAAAGGTTGTTTCTCAGTTCTGAGATGTCAGTCTAAACCTGTAAAGTCTTACAATTTAATTGTAGTAATCATTTTTAAAATGTGAAGGAAGAAGACGTCATGTGACTTACAATAGGTTGATTTCAATGTTTCATGAGCCTCTCTCCTACTTCATCTATTACTGTAGTTTTAAAATCAGGAACCTTTGTTCTTCCTTTTTGTTGATTACAGCAACTTCCCCGTTATTTATTTACTTTTTTTTTTTTTTTTGGGAAGTGAATGAGTGACCTAAATAAAATAACACTGCTATCGTAATGATATTGACGTGTGTGTGTTTTGTGTATTGAGAGGGAAGACACACATACATTTTTCTATCTGTTTTCCTATTTTTGTTCTATTATTTGATTTAAATAACTTATTTGTTTTTTACTAGATTTTTAAATTATATTGTTGATTGTGATCTTGTTTTAAAAAAATACAATATGTATAATATCTTGTCCTATTTGTGGAAATGTCAAGCTTCTCACAAAAGAAATGCAGGATTTATTAAAAACCTTTCATGCCGTGTAAAGTAAAATTAATTTTCCAGAAGGATTAGGTTTACTTGTCTGACAATAAATACGAAAAAAAAAGCTGTTCGGTACAGAGCATGTCTGAATTACCTGAATTCATGAACCACCAGCAACACTATGTGATAATGTAGGAAAACACTAAGATCTCTTCCCACTCCATGCTTATCTGAAGGTGTTGGTAACAAAGAACTGCTTCTTAGACATCTCTGAGATCATCATTATAAGCCATGACTTGAAAACAGTCATCAACCACTGCTTGTATAACTCATTTGTTAACTCATTTGACTCACACAACAACAAGAAAATGTGAGAAGTATTCATCAGACGCTGGGATTCCACAGGGATCTGTTTCAGGCCCTCTGCTTTTAATGCTGCTGATTTGTTGCTCCTTACGATTAGTTTAGTTCTGTTTTTGGACTATATGATAGTGTTACCACCAGGCACACCTTTCCTTTCACCTTACACATACACATTTAATCTATTGCAGCTTTAATTTTATAAATGTATTTATTTCTGAGAACAAAGACATATACAGTGGCGAGAAAGTAGACAAAAATGCCAATAATAATATTGTATAAATACACCCTGAGATGAATGTTACCTGTATGCTTAACTTTGTTTTTTAAGAAAAACATTAGATGCCTGTACTGGTGCATTCAGGAGAAGCACATTGTTGAACGCATCTCTTATCAAGGAAGCATGACTTTCTTTTTATTGTATTGATCTTCGCCAATGCACATACGGGAGCCATCCTATTTGCATACAGGAGGTAAACAGTGACTGCTGCCATTACTAAGGCAGCTTAAGAGTTTGCAGACCTGCAGTAGGTGGATAGCTTGAAGCGCATATACATATTATTCTTTAGCTTATGAGCGTCAACACATTGCATTTTGTGTAAAACTCTTTGAACCGCTTTGGGGTTAATCCAGAGCAAGAGCCAAGTGTCAATCTCCACTATTATTCGCAATGATAATATTAAGATGAATAAAGCGGGCCAAGACGTTTCCAATGAGATGACGTGTTTAACATAACAAAAGGATGTTTTTCACGGCATCTTATTCTGTTTTCTGAAAAAACCCGATTTCATTCAGACAGTCAGTCAGTCTGCTATCGTCTCTTCTTTTCATTGCCTTGTATTTTTTAAGCCCCTCTAAGCCCCCATCTTTTTCTTACCCATCACAACATACTTTCTGTCTTTCTCTTTCCTTTCTTTCTCCATTTCTTTCTTTCTTTTTTTTTGCTATACTGTATTTCCTCCTCACCTTCTGTCTTCTCACCATACTGTTCCTCTTGTTCTTCTCAGTGGATTTACCACAGAGAGAAAATGCTGAATGTATATTCAATTATTTATTTATTTGTTGCTTATTTGCATTAAGGGCAGAGGGTGTGATAGTCTGTTTGTGTGAGAGGTCATAGTATACGGATGATGTAGTTATGGGTTTGCAATTAATAAATTTACATACGGTAATGGGGAATGTTTGGTAGGCAGAATGCTGCTCCCAGATGGGAACACGGCTGACCTCTGACAAATGGACTGATCACAGAGGCAGAGAGAGAAGGAGAGAGGGAGACTGACCTTAGAGAAAACAGAACGATCTCCCACTTAATTTCACAGACACTCATTTACAGACGTTTTCATAAGAGAGGGAGCGAAGGGAAAGAGATTAAATTGCTTCATGCATTGATAATATCCTATATTTTGTATTAGAAGGAGACGGGATGGAGCCAAAGAAAGCGAGGGAGATCGACAGACTGACCAATCTCTGGGTGATCTCCTTAATTTCACAGACGCTCATTTACAGGCGTTTTCATAGAAGAGAGAGAGAGATTAAATTGCTTCATGCATTGGAAATGTCATATTTTTTTTATAAAAGAGAGTGGAAAGGAGATAGAGGCCATGAACCTGCTTGTCTTTTGGTTTTCCAATTCCTCTGAATCCAATTCAGCCTTAGACTGCTTCCCATCCCATCGCTCTATTCATCAGCTCACATCAAAAGGAGGCACATATAACCAACTGTACTGATTTAAAGGATAAGGCCGCTGATATTCGAAAATGTTCTTAGTGTCAACAAATCCCCATGAAAGACCAAAACCAACAATAAATTGATCCTACTGACAAGTATTTCCTCTGTAGCCAAAGCCAGATTCAGTTTATTCCTCTGTGCCATAAATTTCCATTGTTTTCTAGACACAATCTAAACACGCTATTCCACTGGGTGACATCTTCATTACAATGAAAATGGATACTATAGTTTATTTTGGGTCAGACACACACACATACACCATCCTGCAAGGGCAAATAAAGTCCAGGCTAAATACCCACATTGGTTTCAATTTCAGCAAATGCTGTGATGCTGTGTTTGTGTTTAAACTGTAGTCTAAATCAAACATTAAGAGCAGCCGAGGCCTCTCTGTTCGAGGCTGTGGAGCCTCGCTGTTGTCAGGAAGAGGTGAGGGAGTGTTTGTACTTAGGCCAGGCTGCATAAGACTTAGCAGAACCATCAGAATGGGGCGTGGTATTAGCTGGGTCGAGGGCAGTTACATTACATGGTTTGCAAACTAAAAACATATATATAGAAAATACTAGTCAGATCTAAGTTCAGTGTTTCCAGTTGAGTCTCTCAATTCTCTGTCAGTCTGCCTTGATGTTTTGCAACTTTGTGCTGTGACATCAGAGGTGAATGGAGAGATCACAGCGCAGTCATATGATAAAACACACATACACACACACACACACACACACATACATATACAGACAAACACACCTCCCAGTCTCACAGCTAATAGGTTTCAGGAGCTGTCAGAATAATTCTCTGCTTGTTATACACACATAATTAGTTTTCAAAGTAGCTTTCCGTGAATATAGTATCAATTACTTCTTCTCTCATCGCTATCCTCCGTGGAGACAGGTGGATTTAGTGGGCTCACATTTTCTGATGTGACAGTGTGTTAATTGAGCTACTAGCCAGAGGTGTTCATCTGTGTGAAAGAGAGCTAGAGATGAAAACTCAAGGTGTGTTCAGGTTCAGTTCAGGGTCTGTGTGTGTGTGTGTACACTTTCACATGTTTTGTTATATTTTCTGTCTCTCTTTTCTAATTGATCCCTGTTAATGATAAAAGTCTGATATTTTCAAGATGTTTCTGTCTAGATGTTGGTCTTTGGTATAATATTAACTACAGTAAGGTCTATAAATACATTCTCTATCTGCTTATCTTGTCTGCTTCTCTGTCTTTTTTGTGTTTTATGTGCATATATACAAACACACATAATGCTGTTTAGGTTTTTTGGAGGATGCTTAGAGAGTTGTTGTTGAAGTATCTATGCCAAAAAAGCTGCCATATAAAAGATACATAGTGCAGTAAGTTTTTTGTATGCCATTGGCTTCAAAATTGCCCCCTGACTTTTCAAAGGAAACAATAGGCTCTAAATAGGCCTTATCTGAGGAAAAAATAAGAAACAATCATTCTTTTTCAAAGACAAATGTGGCGCAAAAATTCTGTTTAAATTAAAAATAACTTAAAGATGCACCAGCTGGTTAGAGAGTAGAGTAAACATACAAAGATTTACATTTAGTCACACAAGAAAGTCTAAAAACGCATCATCTTTAATCAGTCATTCTCATTTGTTACCACATTGCTTGCAGCCTACACATCAACTCTCAAGTAAATGCCGTATAAAATGAGAAATTCCTGTTAGAATAAAAAATAGGCATTGTGCCGTGTGGAAAATAACCACATTAGGCAAACTTACATTTACTTTAGTGCAGAGCTACATTCTCCAATTTCCAACATATGCATCCATCTTTTCATAATAAGTCCAGAATTCCTGGTGGTGCTATAAATGGTTTTTTTTTTTGCTCTGCATCGTAGCAAGGCCAAAGCACATGTGACACATTGAAGATCTCTGCAGGGACAAGGGATGATCGACGGGGCTACTATTATGGTACTATTGTGTGTGTGTGTGTGTGTGTGTGTCAGAGCGTGTAGTGGAAGGGTCTATTGACAGCCAGCTATTCTTTATGCTGTTCAGTGGAATATGGGGTGAGACTGCGTGTGCATGTGTGTGTATGGGCCACTGGGGCTTTAGGGGTGTGGACTGATCGAAATCTCTCTGCTGACAAGTCCTAGTATCGATCTGTCTGTATCTCTGGCACCATACACATATACACAAGACTGGTCTGCAGGGTGTAGGAAAAATCTTTCAGTAACATATAACATGTCGAGCACCAAGGCATGACATTCTGTCTGGGCTGGATTTGTTTTGTTAATACAATTTATTGATGAGATTTGGAGATTTAGAATGCAACACAGAGCCGAGTAATGTGAGCACAAAAAAAACAACAACAAAATGAAGGCAACAAATAACTACCACACAAACAAAAGCATTAAGAGGAAGTAGACATAGCTGGAGACACTCCAGTGATATAATAATATTTTGAAAAAGGCATCCTTTATCTGACAAAAATGCAATTATAATAAAGGTTTCTGTGTTTGTCAACCATTATTCAATATAGATGAATCTGAAAATTATTCCACACAAAATTATTGTATATTTATAGTGCAATATCACCCAAGTTGAATAAGAACTGTATTCTTCTTTTGTTAACATGTCCTATATACTGCTACAGGTACTATATATATAGTACTTATACAATACCTGTTAGTATCAATACAGTATATAAATAAAATGATGTCTCCATGTTTTCCTTTATTTCTTGTCTGGTCAAAGCTAGCTGGTAACCATTCGAACAGACACCTATTAAGGTGAAAACGATTCTACATCAATCCTAAAGAAAGAAAGGAATATATCACATCAGTATTAAGACACACAGAATTACAGATGGAGCATTTGTGGGTGTTATTATTGTGTATTTGGCCCCCTGTTGTCTCATGCCAGATGTGACTTGCTCTCTGTCTCACCTCTGAGAGCTACATTTGCTCTCCTTGGGGTGATTTATGGTTGACGCATATGGAAAATGTAGGTACATGATCTATATTGGTAGCATTTAATGTGAGTTCAGTAGTAGGTGGTGACGGAAAGAATGGATGAGGCACAAAAGATGACATGTTGCTGCATGCAATTAAGCACTTTCATACTGTACATGGAGCCTGTATGAGTGTGTTTCCATCCTGCATGTGTTACACCAGCATGCTCTCACAATGCTCTCCTCTCTCCCACTGTGCCCTCTCATTTTCCCTTTTCTTTTTAAAGGCAGAACATGTTCTTCCACACATATTGATTTGTTTGCCAAGGACCTGGTCCAACAGCAGGGGAGCGTTCACATCCTAGCATGTTCGCTGTGGTTCATAATAGTTTGTAATGGAAAAGGCACGACACACGACGCTGCTGATATTAGGATTTTACCATATGGGGTGAGGGAGAGGGAATGAGCAACCATATGGATCAGCTGGGCAAGGTTTGAATGCACATGTGTGTATTTTGTGGAAGTGGAAAAAATAAAACCAGGCAGAGTGGCTGGGTGTGAGATTGATTTTTGGGCTTAGTTAATTCAGATTAAGTCAAGTCAAGGACAATGTTGAATGTCCCTAAAAATACAGTGTAATTCAAAGTACAAATATAGTGTGTGTCATGGAGCTATTGTGAAGTGTGGAAGACAAGAGCTCTAAGACATTAGACAATATTGTCTTTTTTTCCCCCTTTTTTTTCAAACAGTCAGGTGTTTATTTCTCAGTAATGCAATTTGCATTACTGTCACTCTGCACTGCTAAATTGTGGACACAGCCTCAGATTTCGGCAATGTTGGAGAAGTTAATAAGAAAATAATCAATTAATATTGTCTTGTTGAAATTGATACTGACAAGTCACGTCACACAGAATGAATGGAGTCGGGTTCAAATAAGACATGACATAAACAAAGAAAAACTACAAGGGTTTTGCCTCTCACTCTGCAACATTTCACTTCATTTAAATATATTTCCAAATTCATATCCTAAATGATTATTCAAGTGTACTTGTAACTTTCAAACTTTCAACAAAGAAAGAAGGGAAAAAAATGCATGCATGCAGTATGTTTCTTCTCCTTTGGGGTTCATTAGTAGCAATGGAATTCAGTGACCCAGAAACTAAACCTAGCCCAAATCAATTAGTAGACATACACATGCATACATTTGAGCTGCTAATTACAAAGCCAAACTCCACCTCACAGGGAGGGATTTCTTCTTTGAAGATTAACCAAATTGTGAAAAAGCTAAAAAATGTTATGCAAATATAGTATTTTTGTTGGATTCAACAGCATAATGTCCGATGCAGTGTCAGTTAGTATGAAATGATTACACAGGTTTGATTAGGTTTCAAGGTTCATGGCTGCTTCATCAATGTAGATCCCTAATTTTAAGTGTCAGTCGCACCCTATATATTATTTACTGTCACTGGATGCATGCCAATGAAATATATACATCACTTCATATGAAACAATATAATACAGAACAATAATTAAACTAGATCTGAATGTGTTTTCTGTACATTGTAATGTGACTAACCACTTTTTAAGTTAGGAAAACAGAGGGAATATTTCTATTCTATTTACTATAGTTTTGCTGTATATTTCAACACAATTTTAAAATGATAATGTCAACATGGGACAAATCCGCACTGGATGATTTAAAGTAGTTAACCTACTATTATTATGCAATACACATTATTAAATACAGTAACCGAACAGTAGAATTAAGTCAAAAATAAGTAGAATAAAAAATGGGGTATGACCTGGTGACAACATAAATCCAACATAGCAGACTAGAGGGTCCTTTAAGGGAAAGTCATACAACATTTTTCATTAATGAGGACAATAAGCCAATTTCACAGCAGACATTATAAGAAAAGCTCTGTTCATGTGTCCCTGTCAGCCATGACGTGAGTCAGCAGACAAACTACCAGGACCCTGTTAGGTAACCATTGTTGGGTAGCTGAATGTATCTACACATCTTTCCATCACCCATTCACAATTGTTTTTAGTAGTATAATAAAATAAGTAGAATATGATATATGATATATGATAAATTGCGACATTGCCCAAACCTGAAACCACTCAATTACAAATGTTTCATTTCTAATGATTTACAATATTGTTCAGCCCTACTATGAACAGCTTTTAGATCATAATCATGATGTCATGTTGCAGCACTGGTCTGTGGCCGCATGACGTTTTGGTTGCTATTAACTCGATCAGTGACTCAGAACCAGAGAAGAAGGTAAGCTAAGGTTGACAGGTGTTATCTTATCCTTTGCACTAAAGAATGACTGGAACTGGCAGATAGTGTCTGTGTGGTCCAGCAGTGATGGGTCCACTTCACAGTTAAGATGGTGAAGCGTCTACTCTGTGGCAGCATGATGTCTTGATTGTTGAGCTGATCCTCACAGTGCTGGAGGAGTTGAGGCCAAGGCTGAGAGGTGTTGTCACAGATGTCTCTTTCAGGGGAAAGCAAATCTAAATTATAATGTTTGGCAAAGCCGTCCACCCTGCCAGAGTTGTGGATAGTACCCGATACCTTTTTTTTTGGTATCACCTCCATTGAGGTTCCAGGCAAGCTAAGCAGATACTAAAATGTGATGTGAAAACACTGCAGACCACTTATTGATCAGAGAGAATCATCAATAGAAAGTTAGATGTAATGAATAAATGAAAAGGAGAAGTGCAGAGGAGGAAAATTAAACTACAAGCTGTTTTCACAGTAAATCATCTGTTAAGTGACATAGCCGCCAATCAGAAAATAATATTATATTTCTCTCATTCACTGGCTTTGTTTTCTCTGCCACCCCCAAATTTCTAATGACATCATACAAGACATTTGATCAGGTCATGTGACCTGACAGCAGCACATCCAGCACAAGATTTAAATGAACATATGTGGAGAAAAGTTACATTGATGTTGAAGTGATCAGTCATATGATGCATTTTTCACTAATGATCATTAACCTGTTCATATCTGCTTTGCTGGTGTGGAAGCTGATTTATTTTTATTGTGATATACATAAATATTTCCCAAGATGGTCATTGTTTCATCATTCGTACATCTCTTTTATGGTTATTATTTTTACATACCTTTTTAGTTACCTTTATTACCATTTTCTGACATTTTATTGACCAACCAACTGATTTTGTGTGTTGCATGCTTTTGTAGTGAACTTTTTTCCTTGCATGTATTTTTCATTTATTTTATTTTTATACAAAATGTTATTCAGCATAAAATTGTACATTACAACACAATACAGGACTGCTGATAACGAAAAATAGTATATAAATATGAATAAGTAAAGGATGTAAACAAAATAAATCAATTTAATGAGAGACAAGACTTCTGTTTGTGAATAAGTTTTCCCAATAAAATAAAAAAACAAATTAGATTTTTTAAGTGAGTTTGACTTTGGAAGACTGTTTTCACATTTATCCACATAAAGTTTCTCTAAGCTCACTGAAAATCATATTATTTAGCATGATTGTGACTAATTTGGGATCAATCCCTGTCCAATATTTATGGAAACATGAAGCTCAGTGTACAAACACTTATAATGTACTTTACAGTGAAGTAGACATCATGTTTCCAGCAGTTAAACCTCTAAAATGATTATGGTTATTATACAGATTTAATGAGGGAGAATGAGTACATGTTTTTTTTTTGTGGTAAAAACATACACATTATTGTCTTAATAATGCATATCTAGGTGGGATCTACATTAAAACAGTAAGTAACATCAGAATTTAAATCATACCTACTGCTGTTATTTTACACTAATCATCATGTCCAGATATGCATCCACATATCTGGAGATTATAATCCACTCGATTCATGTTAGGTAAAGTTTGAAATTAACTTTTTTTGTATCAGTTAGAAATACAAAACTTAACTCCAGGTTATATATATATATTTTTTTTCCCACTTTTGGCAGTAATTGGAACACTTTCTCTTTAAGGAAAGTGACAGCAGCAACCGGTGGTGGAGGAGCTGGTCAGGAGGAGCTGGCCAGGAGCGGACGGCAGGGGAGGAATCTCTGAAACTTTCCCCAACAACACACACACACACGTACAGAGTGCAGTTACTGCTCTGTTGTTTTAGTGTTTCACTTCGTTTTCTACTTTGAACTTGAATGTGAAGATTACGGCTTAAGTTTTTTACTTCTTGTGGCTGTCAGTGATGAAGTGGATGCTACTGGCCGCTTGGAAACAAGGAAAATGTACGGAATGATGCCCGAGCGACTGCATCACCTCCCTCCAAAGTTCAGCTAAGGTGGCTAACGTTAGCTTAGGAAGTTTTTCTTTTATATATATATATATATATATATATATATATATACGTGTCTCGCTTGTCAGAGCTAGTAGCAACACATCACCAGGTGTAGTTGACAAGTGTTTCTGATACGTGTCGCAAATTGAATGTTTTCATCCTCGACTTGTTGTCGTAACGTTAACGTTGTCAGGCTAATCACATTTAGCCGAGTGGAGCTAGCTGACAGACAGCTTAGCCTCTGTCAGCTGAAGTTTAGCAGATAGACAAATGACAGGACACAGACTTTTCTCCTTTACTATCTGCGCATTTAAATCCGTCATAAAAGACTGGGGCTGCTTTTATCCGTGTCTGTAATCAAGTAAACATATTAATATATATGTGTGTGTGTGGACCGACTGGAGACTTATCAACACTTGTTGGATGCTACAAGAGATGTGAATGGATGAGAAAGGAAACCATTACACGTTTAAGAGAGTAATAGTTTAGCCTGACTTACTTTCTCATGTTATTTATCTATTTATTATTTCATATTTTGACTTTAAAAGCTGATAAACAGACAGTGAACACACCACACTGTCTTAGTTTTGACTGTGGAAAACTTTGACAAGCTGTGTGACATTTAAAGCCTCATTTTTAAGTCCTCCTTTTCTTTTTCCTCTCATTTCAGTTTGGTCTTCATCCAGACTTTCAGAGGCCAATATAACCACCTGGAGCATCTCAGCGTTGCTACTATTGTTCATCACCCACAACCAGAGCGTTTTGCGGCTTGGATGAAGTGAAAAAAAAAAAAGCTCTATGATGAAAGTGACGGTGACATTTGGGCAGACAGGTGTGGTTGTGCCCTGTAAGGAAGGGTGGACTGTGAAGGACCTCATTCAGCAAGCCACGCAGAGATACAGAAAACTCCTGGAGCAGGTAAACCGTTCAGTTTGACATATACCAACAGCTGCTGAGCAATCACAATTAGGCTCCAAAATATATATATACTTATCTCCACACAATAGAGACACATATGACTGCAATAATAGAAGAAGTATTCTGATCCTTTCCGTTAGAAAAAGTACCAAAACAGCAATGCAAAAATACTTCATTACAAGTAAAAATCCTGCATGAAAAATCTGTATGAAAGAAGCAGAAATCCCATTTTATATGAGATCGTTGGATTTGTAATACTGAAGCATCAGTGTGTAAGCAGCATGTTACTGTTGTAGCTAGTTTGAACTACTTTATATACAGTTAGCTAGTTTGGTCCAGTGGTTCTCAAGTTGGGGGTTGTGCTCCTCCAAAGGGTCACCAGATAAATCTGAGCGATCATGAGATGATTAATAGGAGAGGAAAAAAACATGTGTTTTCAGTTTTTCCTCTAATCTTTGATTTCTGGTGAAATATTCAATCATTTGAACATTTATTGAATATATTAAATGAAACCATGTGAGAAGATTAGAAGAAAAAAATCACTGTGTGTGTTAACATCTGAAATGTGACCCTGACTACATGCTTTTTTTTGGTTTCATCTTTAACAACAGGTTGTATTTGAAAAGTTTGTTATATTATCAAATCATCTGAAAAGTAACTAAAGCTGTCAAATAAATACTTCACCCTGAAATATAGTGGAGTAAAAGCATAAAGTTGCATAAATAAAATGGAAATACTAAAGTAAGTAAAGTACCTGCAAATAGTTCAAAATAGTTTAATTTTCTGCCAATCGACTTATCAATAAATCAACTAATTCTTCCTTAAAAGGCATACTGGATGTTTGAATATTACTTTCCCAAATATGCTTGTTTTTTGAAAGTAAGCTGAGGCATATATCGAGTACATTTCATGAGCCTGGTACTAGTACTACTACAATACTGGATGTCTGGTACAAAGTAATACTTGCTATGAAGGTGTACATTGCAGTTTTTGATGCTTACTTCCAGGGATGCATTTTTCACGGTGTTTAAAATAAACTGTGCTCTAGTAACAGCTGTTCTTGTAGACTATAAGTAACAGTCTTAAAATGTAAGCGAGTCACCTTGTACATCACCTTACGAGACAGTTATGATGCATGCTTTTTTTCACATAGTTGCTGCTCCTTTGTTAAACTTTCTGACAATACTGTAAGTGTAGAATAACATCTCATGTTATTTTATGCTAAGTAGTCCAACTAGCTCAAGAACATCAACAAAAAAATGTAGAAATGTCATTTTATTTCTCTTTTTTTTGAGTCTATTTGACAATTGAGCCACTTGAAAGCTATTCGTTATCAGAAAATTTTCTAACAATGCGTTCAGATTTTCATGAACTCCTTAAAAGGAGTTGTGAAAGAGACGAGATAACTTTTTATGAAACAGCACTTTCATAATTTGAGGTTTTTTCCCCCGAAGCCATAAAAGAATTATTGAAAGCTCTGCCATATTTATATCATAAAAGAGCCATGTGATTTTTCACATCCCAAAGTCTTGGGAAATTAGACAAAGCCATGGAGGTCCAGTTCTCCATAATTGCTGTATAAAAAATTAAAAAGCATATCTGAGATGAATTGTGATGGTCCAGACAGGAGCAAGCATGACTCGTTTCCACTTTAGTTTTAAGTGTAAAATGCAAATGACTCCCTCTTGTGATTCCTTTATGACTGCTGTTGATTCCCTGTGCTGCTCTCGGGGCAGGAGCCTCGTGACCTCCATCAGACGACCAAATCTTCTCAGTGACTCACTTCATATTGGCTCCATTATTCAAAGAGCACACCGGTCCCAGAAAGATGGCCTCGGTTGTGATTGAGAGAGAGAGAGAGAGACGCTGAAGCTGTGTGTGTTCGTGTTTATGTGAGACAGACATGGATGCAGCACATGGAGATGCACTCTTTTTCCACCCTCTTCGTTTTCTTGCTCTCTCTACCTTTTTTGTCTCTTAATCTGCTTTCATCTACCCGTATATCTACCCCTCCCCACCTGTGTGTGATGCCCCCTTCATCCTATTTTATCCTCCTTTTCTTTTCACATCTCTCCACCTTCCACACAGCCTTTGCTTCCCTTTTTATTAAAACTCCTCTTCCTCTCTGAACACTTCCTCCTTTACCATATGTTCCTCTTCGTGAGATAACCTTGTTTCCGCCTAGAAGTAGAGATGAATAGTGTACATTTATTGTCTGTAAACTAACAGCACGAGATTCAAGGTATATGTCGGAGCAGTGTATAATGTTTTTGCAGCACTTAAACCAAACTGGGTTGAAGAAAATAACTTGAGTGCATGGTTGGTTTCACCCTAAAAATGTTGAGTCCCTACAGTGTCTTGGACAGGATGGAGGGTAAATGGTGAAGCAGACGGGCTGCTCTCCACTGCTTGAGACTCATGCCAACACAACACAACACAACAGAGCACTCACAAGACATTTAACCAGTGATGTTGGTCAGTAAATTACATTTAGTCATTTAGTTGTTCTCGTACAGGCTGAACGATGCTTCCAAATTAATGCAGTTAACATTTTAAAATGATGCATATTCCTCACGTACTTTTCACTGCTGACAATGACCTTCATCAACATCATTTATCTTAACTGCTAGTTATTTTTTTCATATTGTATTTCAATGGACTGAGGACACCAGTGAATGGTTTGGCACACATTATATTGGCATTGCCTCTCCTAGACGATAGTATTTTTTCAACAATCTTGATATGGATCCCTTTTAAAAGTGTTTTATTGTGACCAAGATGCATACCGTTGGATATTTTACAATTTAAAAAAATCAACTTGTCAATGCTATGTGGAGCAAACACTATGTGAACTTTATCTCTGGCCTAACACAAGAACAGCCACATTTTATGTGTTATTAATGTTAACTGAGGGACAGAGTGAGTGCTCCAGGTGTGTAATGTTTGATGTGTGTAATGATGCACCTCTGTGCTTTATTGATTAGGTCTCTGAGTGTTTAACTGCTTTGCTTCCTGTCTGTGTGAATGAAATGCCTTGTTAAGCACATGCACAGTGTGTGTTTTGGACTCCTCTTCTTCTTTCCCTTCGCTGCTTCTTCTGTTTTCTTTCTGCTCTCTCTCTCTCTCTCTCTCTCTCTCCCACCCACAGCTTTGTCAGCATTTCACAATATCTCCTCCTCTCACTACCCTCACGTTCCCCTTTTGTAATTTCACTTTTTATTTTTCCTTCCTCTGTCATTCCTACTTTTTTGACAGTTTTGACCTCTTTCTTTTCTCCTTGTTTGTTGTTTGGTACTTTAAATATTCTCTGTTTGTTTGTGTTCCTCTTCTTCATACTCTCCATTTTCCTCCTTTGACTGCCTCTGCCTGCATTTTTTCCTCCTCCTCCTGTCATTCCTCCTCCATGAGATAGGGAATAGGTAATTTCCTTGATTGCTATAACTTCTCTTCTCTTTTTGTATTTGTTTCTCTCTATTTTCCTTGTTTTCTTTGCTCTTTCTATCATGCAGTCATTTTCCTCTAACACTAATCTGTTGTTGCTATATACTTATGACTGTTAATATGCTTTGAAAGCTAAGATTTGTGAGAGAGAGTGTGTTGTAAAAACAGTCCAGTTTGTAATCCCTCCCAGTGTTAGACAAATCATGTTTTTAAATTGTCACAGAGACGGCTCGTTTCCTGTCCTCGTCCTCCATTCTTTCTTCATCTGCTTTATCCTACTTAAGAGTGTATTTTGCTTGTTCAAAAACAACAGCGGCAGTCCCATTTATCAGCTGCTTTGTTAGGAGTTCAGTACTTAAGAGGAGCTGACACTTAGAATAGCATTACAGCTGTGTTTTAGTGACCCTTGAAAAGAGCTGGGGATTATTGAGATTTGAATTTAAGTTACATTTCAAAGAGGGTTTTGTTTTGTGTTTTAGGTACAGTTGAATATCAGAATTTGTGTGCTTTTTTTGTGTTGTTCAGTATGTAAGTGTGATAGGAGAGACAAAATAGATAATAACTTGGAAAAACAATAGCAGAGGGTTGGGTTGGTACTGATGTGTTTGTATGTGGGCTACGCCAGACTTTTGTTCTATTTTTATATTGAAAATTGCCTTCTAAGCTCTTCTAAATCAGTAATTAATGTATGCACAGCCTACACAAACACACTGACTGATTCTTAGTTATAAGGGCATTAGTTTAATGGCGATAACTCATTCGAGTCAAAATGAAGGCATACGATGGATAGAAACACAAAGGAATAAGCTTCCTAATGTATGTGTTGTTGGTTGATATTCATTTAATATGAAATAATATCTTTTATTACTGAGTCCCTTCAAGATATGTTTCCCAAAAACCTGTTAGGTTAAATCAGTATATTTTCAAGTTCAAGATTCAAATTTTTTTTGTGACAATTGAATAGATCTGCATTAAAAAACAATGTGCATTGTAGCTTTTATTATTATTTTTTTAATGTTGTAAAATAAAAGGTAAAAAAAATAGATTTAGATTCTTTCATTTTCAAGAGAGACCTGCGCAAGCAGCATAAATATTGTACAACAATAAATACAAACAACGCAAACACACTAAGACAACGGTCACATACTATATCCATTTAGTACACAAAGTATAAAACAACTGGCATTGGATAAATCACAGTGGAATAAAGTAGAGATAGAAATGTAATTTGACAAGGCTCAATATAGCAAATAACAAACTACTGAAGTCACTCTGACATCACTGTAATATATGTGAACCTGAGGGTCCTGTTTAAAGTGAGAAGTGTCTCTCTGTTACCTGTTAGTGTGACAATAGGAAGTGGTCATCCAAACATTTGCACCATAATGTATAATTATTGGTTATAAAACCAAGGAACATATATATATGATGGATGAATGTGCAGTCTTAAGCATCAGTTGTTAAGGAGAATGAAAATACACAAGGTCATTGTAAAGAGGCAACAGGGAGGAAATGAATAAACCTTTTAATGAAATCAGAAACAAAGATGATGAATGTAACAGGCTGATAGCTGAGATAGCGAAGTGGGCGGGAGGAAAGCGGAGGCTGTTTTCCTGGGGAGTCGTCAGGAAGTCATCAGCTTGTTGACAGACCTCTTAATTACCTTTTTTGGCCAAATAGAAACACGCAGGGCTGTGTGTTTATGTCTGTTTATGTGATTTCAGGTTTAGTCTTTGATAAGAAGTAGGCTGAGTATCAAACTGAAATGTTGTTGACTTGACATTTTCAAATATGTATATTATATAACACAATGTTGGTGATTAACATGTTTCAGATATGGCCGCAAGTATAGAAGCAAACTGTGAAACCTTGTTATTTTGTAATGGTGCGTCTGTGCATGTGTATTTTTATTACGCTGGCACATACAGTAGATTGTATATAAAAGGGTTCCTGCCTATGTGGGTGTGTGCTGTAGTTTCATTAGTCATGGGAGGAAAGTTGATGAGGTGTGGTCAAACAAGCTGATAAAACTGTGAAACATTCAGGCCCCATGCCAGAGCACAGACAGGCAGCAGGGAGGATATACGTGACGCCTCCTCTCCACAACGCAGGAATGTGTTGATCGAGCCTGACGTCAATTCTATTCTGTTTTATTCTACAAAATTCCCCCAAGTTAGGGACGGTTGTTTCCCACTGCCAAACCATGAGAGCCCTTGTAAGCAGATCATCAACGCATCCGTTTTAGTCTCTGAGTTTCTGCTGAAACGTTAAACATGGTGAACAACGGTTACATGACTGAAGCTTTGTTATAGCCGGGGTCACAAGACGGGTCAAGGGACAACTTCAGGTGCTGCAGCAGTGTTCATTGTCTCTGCACAGTGGTGTTTGTTAAGACAGCTTAGAGTGGATCCAGTGTTAATACTGCACGCTTCACAGACCTGACCTGCTGGATGAAACTGTGATTATTCCAGACCCACCTCAGTTTTAACCTTACACTCAAATGTTGGATGATGTAGTTTTCTTTTTCTATTGGAATTGATGTAAGCTGACTCAGATTCAACTTATTGTAGGATTCAGCTGCAAGTGAGTTTGCTTAAAGTGAACCCTGGACCACTGTTTTCATCCATTTTTGACAACAGCATACATTGCATCAACTGACAGACTACAAAGGTTCACTGTTACTGGAGATAAAAAAAAAATGGGGGCATGATGAGCAATCTACATAATGGTGTAACTGGTGGGATTTCACTTCAACCTGATAATCATTTTTTAGATTCCTCAGAGCCAAATACCGAAAAAACTTCCCCAAATTATCTGTAATAGTATCAGGCAAAACACTGTATTAAGTGTTAATCTCCCTGATTTTTAAATTAGATCTGTGTGTTTACAGCTCTTATCTTTAATTCTCCAATATCTGAGACTCTGAGGTACAAGGTTTCTGCAGTTCACAAGAAATATGCAACAAAAATCCACTCACACCTCCTGAATTTCAGATAAGATTAGTGTACTCACAGCTCTTATCTCTCTAGCTCTCTATCTCTTGTCTTCTTAGCTGTATGACCTCCATATGAAGGAGGATCTTAAAAACATCGGCAGGTTTAAGCACCGAGATTGTTGGATGTTGGTGTTCAGCAAAAACTTTGTACATGTATTTTGCTTTTTTGGATGGCAAGCTTTAAACATTTAGTCTAGTTTTGAAAGCAGTTTTGCAACTGGCTGATTCATTAATTTATCATCATTTTTATATGTACTAATGTCAACTAATCAATAATAATTATTATAATTAACTAATCGTTACATCTCTGTCAGTCACAAGTTTCACTTGGTGTTCCAGCAGTGTTACTATGAGGGTTGAAAATCCACTGAAATATCTGTGACAGAACAGAAAAAAATAGGTGTTTTTACTGAACATTTTACATGTGATAAATGCTTTTATTTTAATAAGCAAACATTTGTAAGGAACTTGAATATATATCAACTGGTGCTAGATGACAGCCAGGAGTGATTAAAGTCAGTATATGGCGAAGGTATTTTCTCTCATATCACTCATGAATGATGAATGAAATGCGGTACAGGCTAATGGAAGTACGCTAAATAGCATGTGAACAGTGTTTCTGCTAAACATACAGTAGGCCATCATACTTACCTTAAGCGACACTTATTAAGTGCATTTTAAAATGTTTTCTTCTTTGTGGCATTTCCAACCCATTAAGAAGATATGAAAGAATAAGTTCAGATATACACACTTTCTCATTGAAGTGAATGAGAAGCCATATTGGCAGATATATCTTTAACGGCGCACATTATAAAAAAATATTTTACACTATAAAAAAATGAAAGTAATTGATTAAAAAAAGACACATTTCATGTACTGACATTGATGCTTGCAGTAATATCCGGGGACACAGACCGCCTTGCTCCATCTTACCCGCCTGCTTTCCCCAGATGGGAGTTTTTTGGAAAAGCATTGACGAGCACCTGACCCTGAGAGAGTGATTTAATGGAGCACCACCCTGTAACATTTTGAATCGTACCTTTCCTTAGGCTGTGTGTGGGTTTTATTTATGTGCCTCTGCATGTGTGTGTGTGTGTGCACGTTGTCTCAATATGTTGTTCAACAAGCAGCTCTATGTAGTCAGCTGTCCAGTGCAGTGTCGGTGTCATTAATCACAGACCCAACACAGCGGAGAAAGGGAATGAGGAAGGAGAGGAAAAAAGGGCCGGAGTTGTAATCTGTACATGGCACCGAGAGGAAAGATGTGAGGAAGAAAGAAACAATGGAGAGAGCAGAGAGCAGAGGGAGGTATATAAATGAGGAGCAGGCAGGTGATTAGTACAGAAATCTCAATTCAAGAGTTTAATTAACCTATATATTAAATCAAAACCCAATTAGTTTTACTACTTGGAAAATAGTTTTTAATCTCTTCTTTATCATATAGTATGGTAGTTTTTTTTTTACATCCATCCTGTGAGATTAAACTGCTTCTCTCCATTGTTTGTTTTTTGATGTTATACATTTGCCCAGTATCTTATTTTAAATCAAAGAATATATCAAATTGAGCAAGTAGGATGCTATAACGTTTATTAATTTTAAGATATAGGATTATAAAAGAGAATAACAGACTTAAAAAAAGTGAATAGAAGAAGAGGTTTGGGAAAAAACGGGTAATTTAAAGTTCTGCTTCAACTTTTTTTGTAATTTTCATACAGTAGAAAATTATGACAGAGAACACATTTTCAATTTCGTTAATTTAATTACTATTAAATACTATACCATACTATTGAAACTTGTTTACCTCTGGATTGATATAATCAGATGATCATGAGATTTATTTTAGCAGCCACCATTTAAAGATTAGACTCAGACTTGTCTTTATGTGCATAAAATAACACGTATGGTGATAGTGTGTAGTTCTATTCACATTGTTTGGTTTTTTTTGTTTGTTGTATGCTATAGGAAGGGAACTTCCTGGTTCGGACCCACCATGTTGAATACTGTGACGGTGGGATTTTGGACCCTGATGATATACTCAGTGATCTGGTAGAAGATAAAGACAAGGTAAGAGCTTCCTGGTGTGAAATTATTTGCTTTTTTCCTGTTCCTGCTGAAGAGATTAGTGGTGTATTTTAACTTTTTTTTTAAAAAATTGTTTACTTTCTTTTAGTATAAAAAAAACGTGACATCTACAAAGAGTTCAGCTGTGACTTTAAACTGACCATAAACGACCATGTAAACATTTATCTTGTTAATTAATATCCACGAATTGGAACTGATGTGTGAGGCTAGACTTTAATTAATAGCCTTTAATTAAAATGGCCTGTTTCCTGTATGACCATAAGTAAGAAGAGTACACAAACATGCATGTGACTAACCAACGATACAGCAAGCAGGCAGCTCCTGTTCCCTACAAGTCAACCATCTTTATCCCCTGAATCTCTCGCTGATACCTCTCGTATAACGCATATAATCCTTTTGATTAATGCCATTAGTCACATAACTGTGTCTTGCATTCTGTGTGTGTCTCTGTATTGAACTGCAGTGGCCTATAAGCCAATGCCATGGATAAAATATTGCCTCGCTAGCAAAAAGGGAAAAGGTTTTAACTTGCTTTAAGCATTAAGCGTTGTCATCATTAGCAATTCACATTTGGAGACCTTGCAAACTTAATCCATACATTGCCTGTATTTCTTATTTTTACCCTGAGGAATATGTCATTTTTCATTTTCCCCTTTGGGACATCTAGTTTTTTTTTTTCATATGCTCTTACATACTCGTGCATTATTACAATGTGATAAGTGGCCTAGATTATGGGCTTTTTGAACTACGGCTTAGGACCTTGAATGAATCTTGGGCTTTCTCTTGGTGGGTCTGCACATTAAAACAGTATCAACATGTTTTAATGAGCCCGTGTTCTATGGTGAACTGAATTTTTCATTTAGGTCACAGCTTGAAAAAGTTGGAGAACCTACTGGCTAGAAAATGTAATGTACGTACAGTGTATTCCTCTGTCCTCGGCTTGTACTGCGTGCCTTTGAGGATGTATAAATACTGCAGGATTTGTTGGAGATTCCCTGAACTAATTAAGAACAAAGTTGCATTAGTTGGCAGTTTCTCTCAGGGCTGTAAGAACATTTTGGGAAAGAACTGAAGTGATCTCTATTCATGTCAAAATAATCATTCCTATGGTTCAAAGGTTTGGGATCTGTTAACCAAGATGTTAGCAGGAGTCCAGCTACAGCAAAAAGAAAAACGTTTATAACCTCGCATTGGAAATGTAATTGAACAGGTCCATCTTTACAGTAAAGAAATAATATTCGCACATGACATTTGTAGAGATATTAGATAGCCTAGATAGACTCTGCTTGTTGAGTTGGGGTTGGGGGCTACATGACACACTAAGCTGCAGCCCAGCGGCTGCATAACTGACTGTGAGAGCAGCAATAATGGCGTCAGGAGACCAGCTACTGACTTCTGGGATTACTGTTATGAGAGTCTGTTGCCATGGTTCTGCTCGTGCTGTAGACTGCTGTCACTCCCCGTGTGCTACTGTGATCTTGTTTGTAGCTCTTTTTTTTATGTCGAAGTGTTAGTCTGGAGTCCCACCCGAGGTCAGTCAGTGTAGTATAGTATGGAGAAATACTACTGTATCGTGGTGTGTACTGAGCGAAATCGATATATTGGACAATATTAGCTTTTTTGCAGCTATTTCAGTATTGGTGTATATGTATAAGAAACAAGAGATTCCACTACATAAATAATAAACTAGGTTTATAGTAATTTAGAAACTGTGCTGTTCTGCTAACGGTGAGGCTGTCGTTGTGATCAGGACTGAAGAAGCATTGTGCCGATGAGTGAATGTCAAAAAAGATGCCGTCATTTGAATAGTTGGTTTACAGTTGAAGCTGGTTTAACAGGTTTCTGAACTGAGGCTGGAGTTATAATCACTGAAATGCATGTCAGAGAGCGATCACATAAAGATACGCATCTGTACTGTGTGGCGACTGCTTTGCATTTTTTTTTCTTCAACTATCCTTCATGAACTTCCTCATCTTGCATTCACTCATAATGCTTTTTGTTCATGTCCTTTGAACATACTAAACATACCTTTTGCAGCCTAGAATCCAAATATTTAAGCACATGTATACCACAAAATATACATTTCAATACTGAGATCAAATAAAGAGCCGCAAAATCATTTCCCCCAAAAAACACATATATTGAGAGAGACACACACGAAGGGAAATAAATCGTACAGAATGATACCCAGCAATACACACTCCTGTGCACCAGAAATTGCATATGAAATGAAAGTGTGAAATATTCATTGGATTCTGAAGCGAGGCTCTCTCATAGTATTATTGAGCTGAGATGAATAAATGGCTCCTAATCCCAGATGAGTGTTTTACTGTAGGCAGACCCAGACTGCCTGGGTTGTGGTTTATAACCTCAAAACAAACCAGAAGATTTTTTTAAGGTCTGCTGTAGATAGAGACCAGAAAATACAGTTTGATAAATCCATGGCTGAAATATAGGGATTTATTTGAGAGACAGAGCTCTAATTTGTGAAAATTAATTTTTTCAGCTGAAAAATAATGTGGGGCAACTTTTTATTTATTTATTTATTCATGTGCGTATGGTGTGCAGGTTCACCTTTAGACTACCGCTACCACCCACACCACAGTTTTATTCAACATTACCTTAATGTCTCCCTTGCATGTTGTTTTTCAAGCCCACTCACAGCTCTATGCTAAAGAAAATGAAAAGTAAGCAGGAAATATGGATTCCCATCAGTATTTGCTATGTAGCTGGAAGTGTAATTCCTAATGTATTTTTCCCAGAAACGGCCTTGCAGAGACCAGAGTTAGCTGGTAATGGACAGAGAGGTGAAATGAAGTTGTATGATATTGCTATTAGTTCTGGTACATTAATATCACAGACACACACAGATATATCTGATTTAATGATATATATTGTCAGATTTTAAATACAATTTGCTTGAAATGATTTATTGCATTTCATTATCTATAATTACAAATCATTTTTATTTTTTTACTGATATTTAATATAATTTAATTTCCATTCATTTATTTACTTTTTTTTAAATAATTAGTGAAGCATTACCTACCCTCAAATGGCAGATGGTTTGGGCTCCCGAGACATCCCCGTCTTCTCCCTCATTCTCCACCACACCAAGTGAAAACAATAAACTGGTCGGTCTCCTGTTGAGATCAAACACTTCTGCCTATAGAAAGGGGACGCATGGCTCTTACTCTTACTGAGATATGACTTTATTCACCAATTACATGCACCAGTACTTATCTTAAACTCCAAACAAAAGTGTTTGCCAACTAAATAAATTGGGGATTAATGCTGCTCGCTTTAAACATCTACCAAAACTCACAAGGCTAAAATACTAGAATGATCACAGACTGTCCAATTCAACTAAAAGAGCCTCCCTTTGGGTTTACATCCTCACTTTTAGCCCCCATTTGTCACAAACTTGACTTTCTTTTTTGTGCCACAACAATCCCTGCCGTCATTTTACCTTGCATGAAAGTGATCAACATGATTTCTATGCAGTGATGAAGACAGATTTTAAATGTGAGAAAAACGACAGCAGCAGTAGTATTGGCAGATATGCTGGGGTGATAGCATATCCCTAGTGGTGTGTTTTCTGCATGAACAGAGTGTTAAGCTGATACAAAACATAGCTTTTAGTATGATATCCAAAAAGCTTTATTTTTGGTCTCACCTAGCAGTTGTGTGCACCGTGTCCCTTTTCTCAGCTATTGTAATAAGTTACTCTACTGTACAGTGCCTGGCATGGATATCAGAAAAACGAATGGTTCGTGAGATCTCCTGCGTTCTTGGGGTTATCCAGCGGACACCTCCTCAGAGACTTTAGTTCAATATAGGCCTACGATGCCATCAGAGTGTAATTTTCTGGAAAATGGTTTGTAAATTGCCTTGTAAATCCTGTTAAAATACGCTTTGAATTGATCAAACTTGAAGCACGTCTGGCGAATATACTGTCTGTCTGGCTGGCAAGATGAAACAACCTTAAACAGTCTGATGGTAAGACGGACAGTTGGTGGACTCAAGCCGACTCAGTGGGAGTACGGTGTGTGTGTGTGTGTGTGTGTTTTCACCCACATGTGTATGTTAGTTTTCTAGTCGTCCAAAACCAAACATTTATGCATTAACTATCTTATCTTTTTGTCTGTCACATATTCCTTCTGTTTTTCTGGCCCACATTGGCATCATATGGTGAGATGGCAGGATGGGGACAGACAAACAGACATACTGGTATTCATATATATATATAGTCTGGGGTGTTGGCAGAGTGACTAAAACTATAAGCTGCTTTTATAATGTGTGAGGAACATAGACGGTGAAGATCAGCTTCATATTTTAAAAAACAGGAGCTGAACCTGTATCAGCTTCAGTGTGAAGCACAAGCAACAGATCCTGAAATGGACTAAATCAGCACAAGTGGAGGAAGTGAAATATTACTTTTGTCACTTAATCCAATTTATTTCAACTTTTCTTTGGCTAGTTTGTCCCTATTTTAAGTTTCTCGGCTAGATTTTAAATCAAAACGTCTTGGATCAGAAAAAAAAATCCCAGCGTCTGACTATCAATATTCTTTTTTATTTTATTAAATAAAAAATCTATTTTCCTCCTCTAACAACTCTAATCCAACTTTGGGAATGATTTGTCTGCTAATTAAACCATAATGATTAAAATAATTAAAGGTCACTACAGCACTAGAATCATTAACAAAGTAGCCACATCTCTGTTAATGAGGAGATTATTCAGAGCAGGTTCTCCGTTTTCACCAGGCCAGGCTTCCCTCCCTTCTGTGCTCTGTAAATCTACAGTTTTCCACAGATATGAACATGAAAACACTGCTGATTGGTGGTAAATAACACAAGCTGCTGCTAACAGATGCAGCTTTGTAAAACTTGCTAATTTATTTCTGTCTCTCTGTCTAAGCGCTGCCTTTGAAACTTGTAGCATGCAGACATATTAATGCTATATTTACAGGACGTGATAGTTCTTGATACAAATGAATCACATTACAAAAAAAAAAAGTTAATTTAGCAAGTGTGAGTGAGAAATGATAATGTTGGGTTTGCTGCACAGTTTATTTAGACGTGTACACACGCAGGCAATTAAACACACATACAAAAGTAATTTGGCCAAGTGAATGTATGTACAGATTAATTGCTGTCATCACTGTGTGAACTCGTAATAGCATTTACAATGGAGCTGGGATATAATTTACATTTAGACATTCATCACTACAGATGGTTTAACCGTTTATACGGAAAATAACACAAGTTAAAATGCAGTTGTTGTTTGGAAAGAACTATAGACAATTAATTGTTATGTTTTGTGTGCTATTATCTTGTCTTGTGTCTATCGTGACTGTCGGTATCGTAACGTTTAAATATCCCTTAAAAAAACCAAACTCAGATACGCCACTAATACATTTACAAAGAACCATTCATTTTCATGAACATTTCAGAATACTGAGTCAATATCAAGAAACCTTATTATTTCACATAAAGCTGTTTTTTTAGCTTCTGCATGTTTGTGTGCCTGCTAAGACTCGCTAAGGTTTTTCAAAATAAAAGATCATCCGGACTCAAATAATACATAAAACGGAAATATTTAATTATTTCTTCTGCAGCCCGATGGTTGGGGACCACTGCTGTAATGTACATTGTGCACAGTCTATAGAAAATGTGTGAAGAGAAGGCCTTTAATGGACCAACATGTAATCGCACAAAGAAAACAAAGACTTGTATATCTATATTGCATTGAATTTGTCAGACTTATACAGTTGTATACACATGTTTGGCCCTTGACAAATAACATATTTTGGTTATTTGCTTCTTGAAAAGATGTAAACACAGTCTCTCTAGGAAATAAACAAAAACAATTTTATCAACAAACATTAATGATTACTTACTTTTTATATCATAAATTGAACAAAAATCAAAACCTGCCTGTAAACAACCTGCAGGAAGATTTAGCAGACTGAGGAGGGGGTGGATGCTTACAGCACAAGCTGAAAACAACAATCCTAAACATACCTTAAAATCCACCATGGGCTACCTTAAGAGACACAAGCTGAAGGTTTTACAACGGCCATCACAGTCCCGAGATGGGTTAAGCTTAGTCGTAATAAAAGTACCAAATGGGCCTCTAATGCAGAGTAAACAAATATTACAAAAAAAGCTTTACAGTTTTTCCTCATTTTGCATTGTAACTTCTTCTTCCTCTTCTTTCCAACTACACACGTTCACTCTTCCCTCTTTTTCTCCTTTTGTTTCTGTCTCTTTTCTTTACCCTTCTCACCAGCTTAGCTCTGTCATTTTGACGAGCGAAACACAAGCCGGTTAGAATGAGGCAATTATGACCCTGTTGGAAGGGTTATTATGCATAATGCCCCATAATCCCCCTTTACAGTTTTCATCATGAATGACACATACATGACGTCTGTGCAGCGTATACCATTGCGTGAATAGCACCAAGCTTCATACTGGACACGCATACACTTACATGAATATATTAGCATAAGACTAAGCAGCGTTTAAAGCATTGATTAGTAAAGATGATACAGTTTCGATGTGATTATTCATAGCAGCATATTCTGGTGGGCCAAGATAATGAAGACACCAGACAGACAGGCAGTGTTTGATTGGATTCTTGTGTAGCATGTGCTGTAAGTTACGTATTTGTCCATTAAAGTATTTGATGATAAGATGCTTACAGCATCACCGTGTGTGTGTGTGTGTGTTTTGCTGGTTGACATGTCGACATTAATTGAACCATGACCCAGATGAAAACAATGAGACTTGAACAGGATTAGAAAATCATCCAGACATATTGAGAAGCTGCTATTTGTGTGGGCGGCCTCTGACACAGAACGCATTTAACCACAACATTTTAATCCCAGGCAATTTAACACAAAAAAGCTGATGCATAAACTAAACGTACAGGCATCCAACAAATCTCATTGTTCACCTTGCACCCCTGGGTTGAGCTTAATAATCATATTAGCATTGTGTCAAGTATTAATTTTATAGCTTTTGCCTGTATGTGTGTAAGTGTTGCTGGCATATTATTTTTTATTTTTATTTTTTTTTCTCGGTGCTGTACAATTTTTATTGTAATTTTATTTCCTAGTCCAATAACAGTCACATTATTATTTCATCTCTATGATGAGTTTTGTTTAGATAAACACTTGCAGGCTCTAGCAGTGTTAATTCTTTATTCATGTGGAACCTTTTTGCTTTAATTAATAAGACAAACAGTTGGTATTTCACCACCTGTTTTCAGTGTGCTCTGTATGCATGTCATCATATACCAGTGAGAGTTCATCCCTCACTTGATTTAGTCTTGAGTGGCTGCTCTGTTATCGCCAGCTCCCAGGGTTGACTGGGCTTGACCCCAGACTCAGTCCATATAATGAAGCTTTTCTATATGAAAGTGTATTTTCTGTTGATTCTGCTTGGCATGCACATTTACTTTGCTATGATTATAGATTAGATTATTTTAACCAATGAAAAAACATGTCAATCACTTGCAGATTGAGTGTTTGTATTAGATCTGACGGAAAGAAAAGAATACGTTCATTTCACGCACAGACATGTTTGTCCCAACATTTAGTTCACAAAGTTTTTTTTATAAACATTTAAATCGGGTCTATTGAGAAAAATGGCACAATGACTTTTGTTTTTCTCTCCACTTATTTCTTCTGTTTTTTCAGCTTGGCCTTATCATATTTATCAAAAGGATCTTTTATGGCAACTGGGTTCAGACATATTTTCTTTTTATAGTGTGATGTCAGTTTTCAAAGGTTAAGTGAATGAACAGAAAGGACAAACGCACACTTTCACATATGCACCCCCCAAAAAAAAAACCCACACACACATACGGTGTGGCCATGTCATACTAACAGTTTTCTAGCCACCTTTGCCCCTCTTGGCTCCCCCATATGAAGTGGCCAACTGGTGAGAATAATATTGACCTTCCACCAAAGAAAGCAGTGCTGCTTATTGCTTTCACACGTTACACTGGTTTATATGTTATATTTATATGTTCCTGTCGGGTGGAGCTTTGAGGACGTTAGGATAAGTAGGGTCTATTGTGAATTGTTGGGTGATTCGGTCTGTATTATTTTATTGTCATTGACAGCGACGACATTATTTCATTGGCTGTAATGATAATGGAAAGTGGGAAGCGACAGAACAAAGGCTGAGATGAAGATGGATATCTGTCCTGTGTCTGTCTCACTCTTTTAAACTAAATAAGAATAAAAAAAAGAGATTTAGCAGTTTTATTAATATCCTGAATTTTATTGTCAGTTTAGAAAAATGGTTTAGAAAGTGTTTCATTCTAACAATATAGTTTTTATTTATGAAATTGCAGTAAATGGTCTCTTTTTGCATTTGAGAATAAAAAAAAAAGATGAATATTAGCTATACCATAACATGGCTATTTTCTTCTATATCAGCCAGCACCATTAGAAAATAAACCCAATGTACTTCTGCCACGTGAAGCTACTGGATAAATGCAAATGTCAGCTAGTGTTTTTATTTTGTGCGTATGTGTGTTGTCACAGCACTGTACTATATATATATATATATATATATATATATATATATATACACACACACACACGTGTACACTCACACTTCCTAGTCCTTCAAAAAGGGTACAATAACCATAAAGTATTCTGCCATGTGTGTCAGATCATCATTTTCTTTATGGAGCTTGACATTTTTCATTATATAGTAATCAAGTGTGTTAGTTTTCATAGGTGGGTTGTCGTGTGTGTGTGTGTGTGTGTGAGAGCAGGTGTATCTGGTAGTCCTTGAGAAGGGTAGAGGGACCATAAACCTTCTCCTTTTTCATGAGGCGAGATATCAGCTATTAGCCGAATTGTGAATTATATATGATGACGCTATGGCCTCATCGGTAAATTGCTGTACACTGACACATATATCAGTCTACATTGACGGTCAATATATATTAACAGAGCTTCCTTTAGTATATGTGCATGTGTGTAGCTGAATTACCAACTTTTAGTGATGTATGACATATTTGGTCTTTGCACTGTCAGTCGATATATTGAATATCCTCCTTTCTGTTTTTGACAGAGTAAAAGGAGAAGTGTTTGTGATTAGGGTTGAAGATAAAATTATAACTGTGTGTGTGTGTGTGTGTGTGTGTGTGTGAGAGAGCTGCGGTCAGAGCAGGAAGTTACCTTCTTTGTTTTAACATCTCATTTGTCAGAAAACAGTAATGGACACTTTAGTGTTTAATCGTGTGCTTATATTTGAAGTACATTTATTGGTTTGTGCAATCTTTAACGTGTGTGAATCATTTGACACCTGCCGCCTCCATCTCTGTCTTTCTGTTTTACACATACACCACATAAATAATAAAGAGCACAATGACTTCAAACATAACCTTTAAACGCAGCATAGCCTCATATGTTACAGACATGTAACGTTTCACTTCACACACACACACACATGGGTAATACAATATTACTCATGTGGCACATTTTGAATAGGCCTGTAATGTTCCATTAGTTTGATTGCTTACAACCCGTTACACATGATGACTAGAGACAATAAAATCAGATTAGAGTAAAACCAAATTAAATGGCTTTTTTATGCTTTTTTTTTTTTTTTTAATGGTTTAATTTTTATGTTGTTCATTTGCAACACACTTGTGATGTGAGTAGATCATTTCATTTAGACGCAGATACATGGAGATGACAATGCACACACACAAATCTACACACACAAACATACTTCTGCTCACATACACACACACACACACACACTCTCTCACACTCTTCAAAAGCAGTGGAGTGGAATAATGGACAAGGCGATGGAATAGTGGGCAGATTTTATCATTCACACTCTCTTAACCACAAGCCATCTGCTAAATGCACACGTTCTTGTCTTCCTATCTGGTGGTTTGTGTGTGTGTGTGTGTGTGTACGGGTGTGCGCGCACATGCATATGAATGAATCAGTTCAAGTTTATCAAGGTTTAGACGAACACTCATCATGTTAAACTGGCTGATACAGTTAATTTATCAGTCTGTTTCGAACATGGCTTTGTATCTTGCTACATCAGTTACTAATTAATAGATGAGAGAAAACAGTAAAAACATATGGTGCATACCTGAAGTATGTTTAACTGAAGTAGTATATCTGATGCAGGAGAGTTTCTAAGTACATGAAAGAAAATTAACTAGTTTTGCCATGTTTATTGATATTTTTTTTTAGGTATTTTTCTAATTGTGATCATCAATTAGCTGATTGCAAAAGACAAACATAACATGAAACCTGCAGTGTCTACTTCACCAGCCTTAAACATTACAGTTAGCTTACCAATGTTTAAAATACACCAGGCTCTGCCTCAGGAGTTTCCAATTAATGCACATTTTTCCTAAAGGTCACCCAGGCCCGGTGCATGTATCATTATCTCTGCGTTACATTGATGGGTTGCTCGTTATGACAGGATAAAGAGAAGACAACAGGCAGATCTCACCATAATGAACCTAAACGTTCCCTCTCACCGTCACCTCTCTCCATTTTTAAAGCAGTTATCCTCTTTATCCTCTTTATCCTCTTTTATCCCTCTGTCCTCTCTTCCTACCACCAATTCTTTTTTAATGTCTCTTCACTAGCTTCGGTATCTTAGTGGAATCTCTCATTTACTGTTTCTTTAATTGATCTTTGGTCCTGAAGCACGAGTTTACTTTTTTTTTTTTTTTTAGTAAAGGTCGCTAAACACATAAATATTGAATAAACAACAATATTATATAGTTTTTCATCTAAAAATATGAAGCAAGCCAGATCACATATAGTTGAGAAATGTTCTGGTCCGAGGCTGGACTTGTTATTTACATAGTTGAAAATGTTAATCAGATTTTTAATGAGGTTTTCCTACTTTGGAAGTTCAGGTTTGACTTTGCTAACATCGATCTTCCTCTGACACTCGTTTTCTTCCTCTTCTTGGCCTCTCTCATTCTGTGCCTTTTTCATTATACGTTTCTTTTCTCTCCCCACGTCCTGCGTCCTCTGCTCATATTTAGTAATGCTTTGGCCTTCCCCACACACCCTCCTTCTTTCAGCCTATCCTCTAATGAATACAATCATTTTTGAGTCACACCTTAGTGTTGCATGCACGTGATCCAGACCTGATACATATGTTGACCTTTAGCCATGGCCCAGCAGGGTTAATTGAGTAATGGCGTCTCTAAGAGACAGAGAGGATACTGTGAAGGAGGATGACACAGAAAGCCAAAGAGAGAAAGGATGAGAATGAGAGCATTAAGAGAGTGAGGTTGAGACAGGTGCAATTTGTAAGAGCATATGAGGAGTGCAAGATAGAAAAGGGTTAATTGCTTGAGTGGATAAAATGAAAGACAGAGGGAGCTAATTAAAGAATTGTGGAAGAGATGGTGAAATAAAGACAAATGTGGGGTTAATGGCGACGGTGTGCGCCATGGGCACGAGGTGACAGCATGAAGCAGTCGACCAGCAGGATATGGAAGATTGATTTTAAGCGATACAGAAGGGGTTAACAGAGTGATTGAAATGAAACAGAGAGAGAGGCAGATAGGGTGAAAGCAAAAGGGTTAATTATGAGTATAATAAAGGATGAAGCCTGTAGTCTTCATGGACCTTGGCTCTTAATTAAGGAAGCACAGCTGCACCTGGGGCCCACCTAGATTGGATGGATACACGCAACTGCATGAAATTGTGTGTGTGTGTGTTACTAATTGTTATTGTTATGAAGTCCACCTCCTCATGGATTCATTGTGCTGATTAATTATCTTTATGAAGTGTCTGAATGTGGGCTTTGTTAGGGACAGGCTAACTAAATGACCAGATAACTAAGATGATATACTTGACTGTTGGTGAGGATGCTAAAAGGATCTGGTTTTGGAGTAGTAGCTCACATTGTGATCATTATCAGTCCCCATTCATATTTTTTTGTATATTTTCTGAGAGAGTGTTACACACTTTTAGGACTTTATCACATTTTCAAGGATTAAGAAGTCTTGTGTTCAGATTGATTTTGTTCTCGTATCATACCAGACGGGGGGGATTTTGAAAACACTCTGTGGGCTTTAGATAATGAGGCTAAAGCAACATGTCAATCAATGCCATACCTTTCGGCAGGAAAAACCCAATTAAGCATGTATGTCAGTGAGTCAAAAGATCTGTTATTATGTAAACTTAGTAGTTAATACACATATCAGTTGTCTAAAAATTGACCCTGGCCGTCTGTTCTGTAGCCTTGGTTGCTAAGGTTGTTGCTAAGGTTTTATCATGTGTGCTTCATATATTGGCTCAAACATGTACGCATATATTTGAGAGGTTGAGATTTTGAGTAAAAAAAAGAAAAAGTAGTGAAATCCTGCGACTATTGTTGCATGGTTTGTTGACATGGCGTCCGGAGCTGACAGAGGTTTGCTGACCAATCAGAACAGAGTTGGCTCCTTGGGAGGAGGGGCTTAAAGAGAAAACTGCTTGTTTCAGACAGAGGATAAAATAAATTATTTGATCTGTAAATCATGCAAATATATTCCAGTAGAGCCCCAGATAAGATGTAATTGTACGTAATCTATTCCCTTTAATTTATTGTTTTTAGGCGTATGAGAACTGTAAAATCATCTTTAAATTATGAAAATGTACGGACTGTGTGGTATCCTGATATTCTGGGTAAAAAAAAAAAAAAAGCCAGTGTGAAAATCTGTACATGAACCTTTGAAGACCTGGCAGTGTCATTCTGTAGTTCATTATGCTTACACAGACGCAGCATAAATTGCTGCTTGATCTAATGACTTAAAAGCCTCAAGTCATACTCATCCATCTCTTTGAAGGTATTATGCATTTTGCTGCAGCGAGCCTCAGGCTGTTTTAAGGAAATGTATTGAAATGTAGCTAAGAGGACGCAGGCTAATCTCCAATCTCCAGTGTCTTTTTCACTTCTTTAGCTGTGTTTTCGCTGTGTATTATAGTGGATTGTCCCTTTTTCTTTTAAAGCACCCATCGTTTGGTATCAAGATGGAGTTGATTCATGGTCTTGTGAATATATGATATAATCTGTTAGGAAGACTAATGTAATCACTCTGTGTTGGCCATGAGCTTTACTCTTCACCTCAATCACAGATGTTGGAAGGACCACCTCTCATGTCAACCTTTTAAGAAGAAAAGCAGGCTGTGATGTGTGAGTGTGTGTGTGTGTGTGTGTGAATGTGCTCTTTGTACATACCGTGTATGTCTCTTGTTGTCACACATACACACACAAGCTACCAGCAGTTAGTAGAAAGATTTACATACATTGACAGAGTAATGCGCTGGGTGGTGAAAGCTTTATAAAGAGTAAACCTGTCCCTGAATGTGTGAGTGATGATAACAGGCTCATTTAATTGCCAACCCCTCCCTTCCCCATCACCACACACACACACATATACACACACACAGATCATCATGTGTAGGCGTCACATAATTTCTGTAATTCACCTTGAGGAGGTTGGTGGTAAGACAGCATGATGAAAGGAAGGGAGAGAAAAAGCTAGAGTGAGAATCAGCCAAAGCTAATAATAGGTCAGAGGTGTTTTTCATTAATTTTCTGAGCTTACTCTTTTGGTAAACAGTTGTAAACATAAACATAAAGGTAACTCAATGTTTGTCAGCTAATATCTTGGCAATTATTGTTCTCCTTGTGTTTGCAAGACAATAATTTACTCGTTTGACACTAATCATGTTCATTTCAGTTTCGAAAACACTTTCTTTTTTCCTCTTGTCTAGAGCTTCACTATACCACATACCATTCACCCACCTGTTTAGTTTATTCTCTAAACCTGCCACAGTCAGCTTACACTTGCAGTTAAACTCACACGATATAAGATAACTTTGCATATTTTTATAAACAAAATTTGAAGACATTAAACATGGAACATATTTATTTTAGTGTGATAGCAGTTAGCAGATGCTTAGAGAGAACCTGGTCATGTAACAGGCTGTTGCTGTGAGACTATTGAAAAGAAGTGCATGGTATAAAAGCCACATTTTATTATTTATTTTTGCATCCTGGCATTTACTGCCAAAACCATGTCTGACTTTCTTGTCAGACTAATACAAACAAATACAATAATAAACTATTATATAGCATGTTAGTGTTGTATTTGTAGGAGCGCTGAGTATACCGTATAACCACTCAACTAATGCTAAGAACACATCCACATAAACACAAGACATTTTTTTGACCAAAACAGTTCCAGCAACTGAACTACAGGAACTAAAAGTCACTTTTGTGCTTCCCTGTTTGCAGAAGCAGATGTCCACCCCTTGTCCTAATATTGATATCAGATAACTTCCTTGTTTTATAAATGAAGCAGGACACACATTTAAGCAGCTGATGTGACTGTGTTTGGTCAATTAGCGATGGTGAGCCCTGCAAACACCTGCCCCGAAGATAGGTTCAAACTGTGTCCGCCCCAAGTGTTCACAATACATGCCACTCCCACTGACTGACTGACCTTTTCAGTGTTTAGTCTATTAATAGTTGCACCGGTGCTCAAGTAGTTACAATCCATCGCATTATCATTAATACAATATATGGTTTACATTTGTGTAAATGGCCATTTGGGTATTTACATTGTGCATTTACCTTTTGATATATTAGTTGTCCTGGTTTACCATTCCCATCCTGGTTCTGATTCCTACCTACACATACATAAAACACGGGTGTGTTTGGCTGCAATGTAATCAGATTACACCGGTTGCTCTTCACACTGTTCGAGATATAAACCCCATGCAGAGTCAGTCTGCCATCTTGTCTGTCAGTTGGTATCAAAAATGAAGCTAAATATTGCATCTTTTTATAGCATCATATCCAAGCTGGAAATTTCACAGTTACGGCAACACTTAATCTTACCATATAAGAGGCACGTTTGATAATATGAAAGTTTTATTATTTTCACGTCCACGATCAATTTTGAAAGAGCTTTTGTTTGTAATAAACATGACAACAATGTTGTTCCTTAAAACAGGCTAGCGCCCTTATAATAAATACTGCATTTGTGAAGTATAAAATGTTCTGTTTAGACACTGACTATGTAAGCTCAGAGGAGTAACTGATTTCAAGGTAAATTGTTGGTGTTGATGTTGAGAGCGATTCCTTCTTGGGTAGAAATAGTCAGTAGTGCTTGAAAGTGTTTTTTTTTTTTCCTTGCATGGTTTGAAGTGACATGGTGAGATTGATTGTTCTCTTTTAGCTCTGCTGCAGATAAACCGTCTGGGGGTCAAGAGACAACCTTTTGACAATTAACCTCATAATCCCCAAAAATGGTTACAGATTATGGACATGTGAAGGGTTAAAACTGCAATCCTTCGTTGTATAGAACAGAACAGTCGTCCTCCATCTGTTGATGAGATGTTAACATTAAAATAAACAAGTTTAAAAAGTCCCTCTTTAGAAATCTGACAATATCTGTTCTAGTAGCGGGTTTGATACAATCTGTGATCCTAATATTTATGTTTCCGTGTGTGTGTGCATGTATGCTTTGATCCAGGTTTAGGACTGTCAGCTGACAGTTATTACTGCTTAGCATTTTGACATGTTAATCCTCAGATAACGACCGTCCAAACACTTTGTGCGTGTGCATGAGCGTGAAACAGTGTTTGGATGTATGTGAGAAAGAGCATGATGTGTTTAAGTGTGTGTGTGTGTGTGTATGTGTGTACGTGTAGCCTAATCAGTCACATCTGACAGACAGCAAATCCTACTTCAAAAAGCCACTCAGACATCCATTGTTGTGTGGAGAGCCAATTGAATGAGATAAGATGGTCGAAAAAGAAAAGGAGAGGGTGAAGGAAAGGAAGTCTGGATAAATGAGCTATCGGGGGATGTAACAGCTGTAGACTAAACCTTGACTTTGAACATTGAAGTGCATCTATGCAAAGCTTTTGAATCTCAGAAAATCATTTCAGTTTTGAGGCATCAGTGCAATCGTGCACGAAAATGAATAAAACCATAAACAAGTAGTGGTAATGTGTTCAGATTGAAGCAAGTGAGGGTGAGTAAAGCCACATGGCAACACTGTGAATAACACAAAACAATAGATTTATGCGAAATTGCATCTTATATTTTAAACAACAGAAATTATTATCAAATCATATTGTTTGACCAGACAGAGGACAGATGGAGACTGACTGAAGCTGACGTTTTTACAGTGTGTTGGCATATGATGTCAATACCGGTGAGTTTTGTGTGTAGAAACAGATTTTTCTGCTCAAAAAAAATTACGATTTCAATTAAGCCATTTTTTCTGCCCCTCTTCAGTCGTGACGTAATAGGCAAAACTCTGAGGTCTATTTCGTATATCAACTGCAGAAGTAGCCGAACAGGGGCTAACCATAGCTTCAGTTTGAGCCTCTCACACAGAGCTGCTGATAGCATTAGCAGGTCTGATAAGAGGCAGTGGAGAGACGACTTTGTACATGAACGACAGATTTACTTGTCCTCTGTGGCAGTAAACACAACACATGGGCCAGCTGATAACTGTGCTATATTAAGAGCTTAACGACATATTCAGGGCTGGTATCGTTAACCATGATAAATAGCAGGACTATGGCTACGTACACACACACACACACACACATACACACCTGAGAGCCTCTTGTAGTAGAGCTACAACACAGGTACCACACAGAAACTTTTACAAAGGGCTATGAATGTGCTTCTAGTTACTGTCAAAGCTCCAGCGGACTCTCTGCCTTTCCAGTGCTCATGGTTGGTTAGCCGGTTGTCTGCTAGCTCCACATCTATTCAGCTATTCATGCTACATTGAGCAGTGGTCTCTCAGTGTCTTCTGTCACACAGTACGTAGCCACAAGCCTGCAAAACCTACATGTGTTGAGCAATATTCATTTTTGAACAGAAATGCATAACATAAATTGATCTTTGATGCCAATAGTAGCATGGTGAGTCAGTAACAAGGTAGCACTAGTATTGTATTGTCTAGTATTTAAATATCTCTGGTGTTTGTGACTATTTTTCACAGTTCAGAAAAGAAAAGAATCTCTTCTTTTTTTTTTCTTTCTACATTCTTCGATAATATTTCCACTTTCGAAAAACTAATTTACACACATTTGCTAATTTTCTCTCCTCTTCCCAGTGGATGAAGCCTATACAGTTCACTCTTGTCAAAGGGCTCCTCTGGCTTACAAGTGGTGTCGTTTAGACCACTATCGGTGGATCATTGAGATTATGGCCTGCACCAAATGTCCCCATCTGTGCCACTGTGTGTCTCCATAATGCTGTTCCATATGGCCATGTGTGGTCTACAAACAGCCTCAGGGAGTCTGTGGTACATTGTTAAACACGCACGCACACACACTGATATTCTGTCTCATACACATGAAGAATAAATTCATATATGTACGAATACAAGGGCACAAACATTCACGCACACGCATACAAATACAAATGCGGGCATGTCCACACGCCATCTGCATGAGTGAGGAAACAGAAGTTGTCATTATAGTTTGGCTGTGTGACAGACATCAAAGCTCTGTCTGTCTGACGTTCACAAAGTCACTGAGCAGTTGTACTGCTGGTACTGATGGAGGCTGCTCTACTTTTGACAGTTGAAATCATTTCTCTCAAATATCCTCCACATATGTATTTTTTGTCTTCATTACTGCTGTATGTGTGTAGCCGTCTGTTAAAGGTGCAATATGTAAGATTTGGACAACAGAATGTGAAGAAATAAGTTTTGACCTTATGTCAAACACGTCTATGTCTTGTGTTGTAGAGATATCTACTGAAGTTAGCATGCTAACCAGCTAGCCCTAGCTCGTCCTGTCTCATAATACCACTTTGTACCTCGAGAGGCGATAGTGAGTCACTGTAGAGTCGAGTCTGCCCTCGGCGTAACGTGACAGGACGAGGAAGTAGCGATGAGTCTTCCAAGTCAGATTTATAAGCAAACATTAGCTCAATGTTAGCACTGAATTAATATTGCTATCATACTTAGTCTAAGTCCTAGTTACCTAGTTTGCTAGCTAACAGAGCACTGATAATGCACCATTAATTTGCTGCTACATAGCGTAACCTAACAGTGATATCCTTCCCTCCTTATTGGTTTGGAGTGTGGAGTATGATGGATGGATTATTACATATTTCACCTTTTTAGGAGCGGTAATCTTTGGGTGGGAATCTCACTTTTAAATTCCGGTGATTGGTGTCACAATCCAAAATCTTAATAAATAAATAAATAAATAAATGGGTATCGGAAAAATAAACACATTTTTTTGGAGATAAACTACATGAAAACGTTCACAAATTGATCATCAACATTTGTGAATCGATTCAAAATTGTAGAAAATCAGAATCATGATTCTCTTTATTCCTCTCTCTATGTCTCTGTGTACTACTACTACTTCTACTTCGCAGTACTTTTGCTCCCATTCATCTTTTTAACATCTGCCTTTCTTGCCTGGATTTGTCTTGTTCTGCTGAGAGGTAAGGTGACTGGAGATCAATAGAGGTTCAGCACACACACAAACACACACACAAACTTCAAACTGCTGAGCAGGGGAATTTCATTCATCCATATTCTCCATACGGAGACAACACTATCCTGATTATTGATTACCATGGCGATGGATCGATTGCAGTAGAGAGGTCACAGTCACAAGCGTGTGTTTGTGTGTGAGTGAACGTTTTTGTGTAGCGTATATAGGAGAGCAGTGCTTTTACTATATATATATATATCCCCTTGTGTTCATTATGTTTTACAAATCTGTGACATCTTTTCTGTGTATAAGAACTTTAGAAATTACAAGAGAATACAACAAGAGAGAAAAGGAGTGAAAAACAACAAAGAAAGATTAAGAGCATCAAGATTGAGAGCATGGGTGCAAGTGGATCAGATGCACGTGTTAATCGATAAGCTCTTTGTTGCTTTATGGGTATATCCAATAGAGCAAAGTGCTTGAACATGATGATTTACATCAGCTGATTTGCAAGGAAACACTACAACTCAAGAGGAGAGAAGCTGTGGAGGAGTTGGAGGCAGATAAAGTGAGGGGACAGTAGAGGTAGAAGCAGGGGCAGGGGAGAAAACGAGGCAAAAGTAGTCAAGGTGGAGGAAACGGAGTGATGATGAACGGAGGCAACTGGAGAAGAGGAAAGCTAAGAGAAAGGAAATGAGAGGAAGCAAAGTGAAGCCAGAGGGGGAAACAAGACTAAGCAGGAATATGTGCTGATGAAAGACAAAAAGGCCGACTTGTACATAGCCGAGCACAGAGGAGCTAACCTGCCTCGAGGTTCATTCAAATTCTCTTTGTGATCTGCACAATTATTTTTTTATGGGCATTACACAGAGTTGTGCAAGGGTGTTTAAAAATTATTTCTCTATGCTAGCTGTACAGAGTGTCTGTATGCCTACCTAAGTGACCTTATCATGCCACATTAGCAACCCCACACTGACTTCTTTTATGAGCGCACCACAAAGAGCTGCATCAAAATTATGTCATGAGACATAAAAATGTCATTTTCTTCCACCTTGGCAAAAGGGCAGAAGAGAGAAATGACGACATGCTGATAGAAGGTGGCTCACCGGGGCCTGTACCATAGTTCAGAAACACCATTGATTTACAAAGAGTACAGTTTAAATCCGTGTGCAAACACTGTAAAACATAAAACATACTCGAGCCATTGCTTTATCAAACAGACAGACAGACAAACAAGTGTGCTGATCGAACTTTTTTCATTTCCAGCGGCTTCATCTTACTTTTCAGGTGCAGTGTCTGTTGTCTAGAGCTAGGTGGTGCTGTCAGTCTAGTCAGTCAGTGTGTGTGTGTGTGTGTGTGTGTGTGTGTGTGTGTGTGTGTGTCTGTGTGTGTGCGTGGACGCGCCACTGAGTGATCAAACTTGGTCTCCCTCTTATGTCAGAGTGAGAGCTTTGTGATTTCAGCCCTGGAAGACACATTTATTAATATACAGCTGAGATAGCAGAGATGGCGGTGGGTTAGAAAATTTGCGGTTTATAGATTTTAAAATATAAAATGCTTATTTTAGTATAGCGTATTATCTTCCCTCAATCTCTTAATGTACTGTATAATGCCCAAAAGCATTTAGCCTGTTGTAAACTCCTAGTTTATTAAATAATCATATCCTGACTGTGCACAAACTTGTGCTTACACACATTCTCTTATGTGTGTGTACAGGTGGCCCCCCCCCCCCCCCCCCCCCCCCCCCCCCGACCCATTTTGTTGTTAGGACTATGGTGATTGAGTGATTTAGTCATTGATAAGGATATTGCTGACTGCATAAGACACACACATGGACACACCTGGACATGATAGATTTTTTTTCATGGTAAGTGGTCATGAGTAGAAATCAAAGCTCAGCGGTGGACAAATAGCTTATTTAAAGATTGTAGTGTGTGTGTGTGTGTGTGTGTGTGTGTGAGAAAGAGTGAGAGCTAGGTATGTGCTCATGCATTTGGCTGATTGTAGCTTTTCATTGATCCACTCCAAACTAATGAATCAGACCCTAATCGACCTGATTAAAAGGTGTATGATGTAAAAAAAAAAAAAAAAAAATGGTAACGTATGTGTGTATGTGTGTGTGAGCACTGATGCCATGTTATGCACTTAAATCTGGAAACCACTATTAATCTACTACCTATCTGAATTTCATGTGCTCTTTTAATTTTAATAAAAGGATAGGAACCAGCTCCACACTTTTCCATCCCCACTGCCACTCATATACGCACACACACACACACACACACCTTCTCATACACACACTTTCGAAGATGCTGAGCAGTGCGTATTGTGTTATATATTATTTGCACTTCACTGAAAAATCACTATTTATTGGTAAGTGAGCCAAAACATATTTGAAGAGATTTTTATGCCCTTGTGACCTCCCTGTCCTCAGTTATTCCTGTTAGCAGGCTTTAAAATGTCGTACTTCATTTTTAAATATTATAAAATCATCATCATTTGGATATAGAAAGTGGAACATACATGAAGAAAGTATTAATTGGTGCATTTGACTCACTTTCAACCTAACACTGTGTCTACACAGAAAGCGTAACGCAAGAAACTCAATTTTACAAGCAGTTTGAGACTTGAAATGTTTGATTGTGACTTGTTGGGTCAAGCCTTTGATTGGTCTAAGCTCTCGGGTCAGTTAGTCCACATATGCACATATACACACCAGGTTACTTCTCTCAAGCTTGTCTTAGGTAATCTGTAAATCATGTAGTGATCGTAGAGTATTGATAAATATTGGCAGAGGGGAAGGGGGTTGAACGATATCCTAGAAATAACCAAGAGGAAATGATTAAGCCAGCTAGTGTTTAATCTCTGGGTTTCTCACTGTGTTTTTAATTAAAGCTGAACTGAATATTCACACAGTTGAGAGACAAAGAGGGTCATGGACATTTCTGTATTTTGTCCAAACATGTTGGCCCATTTTAATGAGTGAAATTCACAAGCTTGCTAAGTTTGGTCTCAAATTGGGCTGTTGAGTTGTATCCTCCTCATGTGAAAAAATGTGTTTAAAAATTTATCTGAAGCTAATATGAAGTTTCAGCCGTCTAGATTAGTCAGATCAGGTAGATATCTTCCAATGTTAGTCTTTTTGTGTTACTTTACTTCCACCACAGCTCAACAGGGAAACACAAAGAAGGAATTTGATGCTAAAAAGACTGTCAAATATGGCAGGTATCCACTTTAAATGCAGTTTTGCACAAAATGACTGTGTGGACACACTGTGGATTTTGTCCCCATCACTTACATTGTAAGAGCATTTGAAGAGGTATCTATATCTTGTAATAGCTAGTATGAACAGGGGGAAAGATTACAGAGAGGAAAGCCTCTGTGTTAATTTGGCTTGATTGACTGTTGTTTTAAGGTAGACCTGAAAAATTATAAACCGAACTTTAATCAAGACAGTGACTTTGTTAGAACTTGACCTCTGATATTCTTGAGAGCATGAGAAAGAAAAAAAGTTTTATTTATCCAAATCATCACACAAAAAAAAAAAAAAAAGGAAACAAAATACTAAATATATATACTAAACCAAACATTGATTTGAGTTTGTAATCCATACTGGGGTAAGGGAGGTGAAGTTACTAAATGCTCCACATTTTCTTAAAATCAAATTAAGACAAAATGATGCCTTATTCCTCATAAGCATTTTTTTTAGCACAAGAATTGAAGCTCACAGATGGATGAAGGCGTTTTTACATGAGGTTGTCAGAAACGCGATCAAAGTAAAAATGTGTGTTTTGACAGTAAGCTGAAAGTGAAAGGGAAGAAAAAAAAGAGTTTACTAGCATCCTTATCTTTGACTTTGTCGAGGATGTTGACAGTTTGCTGATGATGAGGTTAAATGTTACATAGAATAACATGACAGTGACACACGGTGGCAGCAGTGATGGTGAAAAGTAACAATGAACTTTAAAAAAACAACCATGATGTCTACCGTACACCAGCCTTGAGGTCAGGAAAACAGCTTTGTGGCCAGACAGACCCTGATCCTCTCTATTGTTAATGAACATTATTTAGTTTCCTTGCAATAAGGATGAGAAAATATTATTTAAATTTTAAAAAAAGGCTTGTGGCTAATCCTGTAATTTCCTTGTGTTTTTTGTTGATATATTAAAGTCTGTTAATAATGCCTCTTTTTGTTTATCCATGGTAGCTGTTGCCTTTCCTTACAAACTGACACAAATGTAAAATGCAAAACTTGCTATAAATTTAACAAAAAAAAACAAGGTCATCTAAGGCGTACATATCTGTACAAGCTTGTTCCAACTCCCTCTAACAGACAGGTTTACATATTTCTTTAGCCCCTACTCTTTCCTGTCTGCTTTATTAGCATCTGCCACCTAACACAGGAAGGACAGTAAACGACAAGCAGCGTTAGAGGAGAAAGAGTGGGGGGAATAAAAAGTCAGATGAGGTTTGTTACAAGAGGAACAAGAGGAGAGATGGAGCAAGATGATAAGAAAGATGTGTGGACAGACAGAAGAGAGTGACAGAACATGAAGCTGTGAGACTGAGAGGCATCTTTGGTGAGATATGGATGGCAGGAAAGGTGCGATGTTGTATAATTTGTATTGTTCCCCTTTCTGCCTGGTGAGGTTATGCTTGGGGAAAAAATGCACGTATATAGTGTACATATCTACACACATACACATTTAAACCAATAAATAAAAAGGACCTTTACTTGGGTTTCATGGAATCAGAAGTGTACAGAGGACACTTTAACTCCAGCATGGTGCAAGATTACATTTTCTATATTAACATTATTTACTTACCAATTATGTACAAGAAATGCCTCATGTTTTTTAATGCATTCTGCTAGTTATATTAGTAGTAGTGTGTGTGTGTGGTTCAGATATGATAAAACATTTGTTAAATTGTCTAATAAAAGGTGAACTAAATGTGTATCATAAGTCTTAAACCACAACGTCGTCGTAAATCACTTTCTCGCTTCTTCTCTTCCTAATTTATCAAAAACCTATTGCGGACTTTCCATTGAAAACTGCCTAATTAATCAGATTAGCCTTTAAAAAAGAGTAATTGCTGGACTTTGCTGTACTAGCAACTGCACAGGCTTTTAGTCTGAAATGTTGGCATCGATGCGTTTCAGAATTGCATTTTCTAATGTCAGCTTAATTTTTTTTTGTTTTTTTGCTTTCATGTGCAGAAGCGACGGCCAACAAATCACAGTACAGTGACTCACGTCTGTGTGCATACTTGTATGAACACTTTCATATTTCAGTGTAGTAGGAAGCCTCTGGCTTTACTGGCAAAGTCCCCTTTCTTTACTCTTGACCACTATAGACATGGCACACACACATATACACACACACACACACACACATCCATGTGTACACACACACAGGTCCTTTCAGCTTTTGCGTGGAGGCCCCTAGAACACTGTGTTGACAAGCTCTGTGCTATGTTAAGCTAAACGCAGACTCAGTGCAATACTCAATAGATAGGGATTCCACTATATAACACAGTTTGAGCTAGCAGGGTGTCGCACACACACACACGCAAAGGGGAGACACGAATGGAGGCAGCTGTCAAACAGTAGACATACACTCTGTCACAGGAATGCTGGGCTCCTTGGACGTCCTCTATAGCGTCCTCATCCACAAGGTAACACGGATCACGTGCATAAACAAACAAATTTCTTAAAATATGTGCTTTATTGGAAGTCTTATGGTTACAAAAAGACACAAGATAATTCCCTGGGAACTGTTTCTCCCAGCATTGTCCTTCAGCTGCTGTATGTGTTAACGCCTGTTGATAACTGTGAATTCTTGGTCGAGAAAATGTGTCTCTGTGGCTGCGCTGCTTAGGGTGAATCTGAATCTGGAGGCTTCTGCTGGCATTTTTATTTCTTGATTTTATTTGTATCTGTTCTATCTCTAAATTTGGGTTTATGTTGTGTTAAGAAAACTTGAGTTGCAGCGTTTGTCACACAGGCTGTGAAGCAAATTGGTGCTGCTTTTTTCTGAGTGGAGACCGAATAGGGAGTAAAAAACAACAAAAATAAATAAATCTTGGAGTAACTGCAAGTTGAGTTGTATAAGAATTCATGCAGCTCCACTATGATGTATTCATGATACATAAAATTACTATCTATGTGTATATGTTTTGTATTTTAGCTGATGGCGGTGTATGAGGAGCAGGAAGCCCAGCAGAGGGGTGCGGCTAACACAAGCCTCGCCCCCAGCCCTGACCTCTACCAATCGGAGCTCTCTGTCTTCCAGCCAATCGCAGGAGGAGAGATTGAAGTCACTTCCTCAGCCCTCAAGTCCAGTGAGTAATCTTTACGGTCTTTACTGTATATATATTGGTGGCGGCCTGCTATGACCACGACTTGTGGAACTTGCAGCCAGCCTTTAAAAGTCAATTCAAATCCTTTTTTTAAAATGTTTGCATGTCTAGCTTCAAGTAAGGTTAGAAATTTCACTGCTACATTTTGACAAATTACTGCAAGGCATGTTGCTGCACATATTATTTACCTACTACACATTAAACTCAATGTAATATTGTATATTAACGCCCAGACATTTTGTTAATACATTTGACATTTATTTAAAGAGTTTTACAAATAATAGAAGCAGGGAGATGTTTGCTTTATCTTAGACGTTATGTAAACCATATTCAGCCGATGCGTGACACAGTGATTACAGTGATGGTGAGGTAGCTCACTGTTCCCAAGAGAAACCTTAATATAACTGCCTCTGGTATTTGTCATAGTATTACCAATGTTTGTTTAAAGTAGATGAGGTATTACGCCTCTTAAGACAAGCCAATCCAGGTTGACTCTGGCAACCACGACTTCTCTGTGTCTGACACTGCTGCCTCTGAGGGACCGTCTACTCTCAGCTGGGACTTTGTAAGTTCAAGGTTTAGAGACGCAGAGTCTACAAATAATTTCATAGGATTTTGTCTTTGGAAAACTACTGATTCCACCTTTTATGTGTAACCTGTAGGTCAACGCATGGACAGATCAATGCCACGTGTCATGTCAAGTGATGTTAGACAAGAAACAGATTCAGTCTGTCTGAAACTTGATGTTGAGGTTGCCTGGTCAAATTAGTTTTGAGAGGATGGTGTTTGATGGTTGAACCAAAACATTTGTATATTGAAAGTACAAAAGAAAGGAAGGAATCAAAATGTTCATGTTTGATATTTCATAATGGCTTATAGGGTACAGTAATCTCAGAGCTATTAATGTTTTGTACACAACAGGAATGACAATAACTTCGAATTACAGTACAGACAAAGGTCAGGACGTGACGGGCAGTTTTTCTGTTGGACAGTGATGAAAACACGATGGAGGACTCTGGGGGACGTTGGCATCACCGTGTCTTAGATGAGATGGGATGAGGAGACAGGAAGTGTATGTGTTCTGTCAGGCAGCAGAACAAAAAAAAAACCCTGATGTCTATGTCTGGTTTCTGTTACCTGGGTGAGACCTACAGTATCTGCACGGCCTTTTCTTTCTGTGTTTGTTCCTTTCGCTTCTTGTTCTTTCCTCCCCCTTCTTCCTTCATTTCTTTCTGTCTTATTTCAAGTCAAGTGCCTGTTCACTCGAGGCACCGTGCTGTAGATGTGAGCGTGAGAGTTGTTCAAACTTTATTTTGCCTTAACAAACCATATAGGTGTTGGATTATGTGTATCTACGGTTAGCCAAAGGTTGCCTCTGTATTGCTATCAGCTCATCACAGGTTTCAGTTTGTTTAGTTATGAATTGTAGATTTTTTATATCTGCTTTGTTGCACAGTTCATCAAGATGATCGCCTTGACATTGGAACATAATCTGTCAATGATGTTTTCTAAATGTCAACAAAATGAAATGTGATGATGTTCAAACTGTACATCTGTTGTAAGCTAATCAGCAACTTTCCCACTTTGCTTAGACATTGCAAAGCGGTTTATTAAGACAAATTTGTACAGCAGATTATTGCAGTAAAATGTGTTTCCTCTGTCCCCTTGCATTTAGATCTGCATCTATTCTAGTGGTTTTACTGCTAACAGTAAGAATATCGTTGACATTTTCGGCTTGTTTAACCTTCTTAAGTTGTGAAGGGGCCTTAGCTGTCTGATCCAGACGCTGTTAAGACAGGAAGTTTAGTCTGTTTCAGTATGGTCGCCTGTCAGCAGAGATTAGTAGTAATGTGTGACTGTCATGGGAGATTAGAGGTAACGGAGCTCTGGAGACTATCACTGTCAGTGTGAGGAGGTCAGAGTCAGGCCTCGATCACTGTCTAATGTTTTAACTCTCTCTCACTATCACTCCACGATATCTGCCTTTGTCTCTTCTCGTGTTTTTTTACCTTGACCACTTTCTTTTGTGTTACTCACTTGTGTTTTGTTAAATTACATGTTTTGCGTTTCTTTTTATTATCCAAATCCCTCCTGTTGTGTCCTCTGTCTATCTAATGCCCTACAACATAGTGATATGATGTTAAACACTCCCAATCAAAAATGACTATTTGTGATCAAGTACAAAGACACATATACATCATTATAATATGATTATATTTAAATAAAGACAACTTTCACAAGATGTTCACCTTCAATACGTTTTGAGGGTATGGTCAGTAATATTGATATAATAACTACATTGGACAAGTCAGCAATTTTTATCATTGAACCATTTTACTAATTAAAATACTCCAACACAGTATTCAGCATCACCTGCTATCAATACTACTGTATATTAACATATAATAGTACTGCATATTGACATATACTATAGCTCTATATAGTAATATTACTGCAGTGAAACAGATGGTAGTGGAGATAGGTGATATCTGGAAGTAATTTTTTTTGATTGTTGCGATCGAAAATGCTTGATTTTTGCAGTGTCTTTTCTCATAAAATGTGATACAATTTGCAAAGTTTTATGTTTTTTGGGGTTTTTTTTGTGGTAGATTTGCAGGAATTTGTCTTTTTTTTTCTCCGTCAAATGGCACCGGGTTTGTTTGGATGATGAGAGATTGAAGAGCCTTGCTAACTGTAAATGTGGATTTGATAAAGGAAAGGCTTACTTTGGGCTGTCATGCCAACTCGGTCACACACAATATTAATGCAAAGTGGAGGATATTGCAGAACTTGTCGTACTTGTCTTTCATTCTGATTGCATTGCGGTGTATGGACATTAAATCTATGATGATATGTTGCTGTCAAAATCATCCTTGGAGCTCCTTTATTGCGGAGAAATTGCAGGAATTTTGCAAAATTGCAAGCCCAAGCAAATATTGCAGAGCTTGTTTGAACTTCCTGGAGGGTCTAATATATAGCAGATATCCATTTGATATGGCAAACTCAGACTGCTGAAGCCTCATATAAGCTTCAGGTATGATCATTTTATTGTGAACATTTTTTGGCCATATTGTCTAGCCCTATTTGACACCCATCTCTTACATTGAAAGTGGAATTGAGGAGGATCTTATAACGGCCAGTATGAACCGGAGGAAAACCTCGTCCAGTGTTCATATGGCACCTGTTATTTTAAGCCTATCCTTTAAATTGTAATTAAATAACTAATGTAATTGATTTAAAAAGAGACATTTTCTCCCTGTCTCTCTTGTTTTTTGGTTTTTGATGTTTTCTTTTTTCCCCTCCTCATATTTTGCCTTTTGTTTGTTATCCTGCTTTTCATTCCATCTTGTACTATTTGTACATTTTTATCTCACTAATAATAATCTTTTCCCATATTAATCCCTTTAATTCTTCAGCCATTTTTCCCCCTGTCTCCCCTTGTTTTTTTATGTCTTTTGTCCTCCTTCCCTTTATCCTTCTTTGACTGCCATTCATTGAGGAGATGAATTGATTAGGGGTTGATGTAATCCATACCCCTAGCCAGTCTTAAGAGCACCAAGGGTCCATTTTGTGACAATCAATATATGACCCTACAAATATCATTTGGCATTTATTCTGAGTAGTTCACTCATATAAGGTTCCCGCCGCCATCACCGCTGCCTTTCTAATTCTACTCCCAATAGTGCTATAGAGGCTAACATGACACAGTTCTTAATGTATATATGGATCGATGGGGTCCTATGAATGGGGATCGTAAATGTGAGGAGCACCTCTAGGTATAAATGTAATTTATTTGCATAGCTTTCTGCAGTGTTGACTTTTCCCCTCACTTTCAGTCTTTTTCCGAGCTCTAGCAGCAGCACAGGCATTATTACGGTGTGCTTCATCCATCAGCTTCTGTTTAATGATGATTTTATGCAGTGGGCTGATGAGATGTGAAAGGGGGAGACACTATCATATGTTACCTACGTGCACTCTCAGATCTGCAAATCAGCCACTTATTGGCCATTTGGACAAATGAACATCAGTGTGTTCAGTGAAGAGATATGAAGGGAAGCGGTCATACATTAACTTTGTGTGTATTCGCGCTTTCACATCTGCTCCTTAAACACCTAATGAACACATAGAGCAGTGTGCACTCACATCTTAAAAACAACAACAATAATAAAATAAAATAGCAGCAGACATCAGGTCCGTGTGGAGTGATGAGAAAATTGTAATTAATACACCAAACAAATATTATATTTTTACTATTATTTTTTCACCATTAGAGCTTTTGACTGGCACTAAAAAAAAGACAACTTCTTCTGCAATGACCCTGACTCAAAAAATATTAAACAGCTGTTTAAATTGATGAATTAACTACAAATACTACAAAATTGCAGTGGATTAAAATTTGCATTAAGTCGAATTTTCTTCGATATCTGCCTCAGTTTCTTCTGATTGTAGCTGTAAAACACAACACACTCAATAAAGTCACACATTAACTTGCAGCCATAATAATACAGTCATTCTCTCTGTAATCACCATTAAGTCTTAAAACTAATTTTATGATTTTAACAAAATCCATCCATTAGTTTACCACGTTGAATGCCGTAGTGTTTGTGTCTTGAACTGTTTTCACAATCCCATTGTAACGACAGGATGGAAATTCATGTTGTCAACCTAACAACATAAAAATATTCATCTCTCTCTATTTCTCTCTCATCACACTTTGACACTTGCTAAGAAACGCACGCAAACTTTCTGTAGTGTGCCATGAGTAGCGCAGGGTCTGTTTCTTCTCATCTAAAAGATTATTAATAGACGTGAAATTTTGCTGAACTCTGACTCCATCAAAATAGCATTATAGCATTAGACAGCATACATTAAATCGGTGTGTGTTTGTGTGCGTGTGCATATTGTGTATGTATCAGAAAGACTGGCTGCAGGTTCTGGAGAAGTGAAAATGCAGACTTTCTCGGTTCTCACCATTTTTTTTTGCATTAGCCTGTCTTGGTCTGTCAAATATCTTGTTCCATTAAAGGCCTGATGGGAGGCAGTCGCACAGTCACTGTATCATATTGGACTGGCACAGGTTCCTCTGGTAAAAAGCAGGAACTGGAAGGGAAATGAGCACAGCTTGAAAAAAGACAGCAGATTTAATGGGGAATAAAAAAAAAAGAAAAAGTCAGTTACCAGCAGAGCTGTGAATGCCACATATACATATTAACAGAGTCAGAACTAACCTTTATGATTTCAGGTATATTTTACATACAGTAGATATCGTTTGTCACTAAATCATATATTTCTGTGAATGAAACTGCTGTTTACTTGATGTTTGGTGGCATGTCATCAAATTCCTCCTGGAAATACCTCATGTAAACAAAGCTTTTCAGGAAATGAGAAAACACAGTTCATTTACAGGCTGTTAAGCATTTACCTAATGTTATAATAGTTCTTCACTGTATCCAGACCTGTGTGTAAAAACACACACACACACACACACACACACACACACACACTTTTCAAGAATCTTGGATTTTTTTTTAGGTATTTACCCACATCCTTTCCCAAACTTTACTCCACATAACAGATGTGTGTGTGTGTGTGTCCTTGTGTTTTCTACAGACACCCCCCTGCTGGTGAGAAGCAGCAGTGATTCAGCCCTCGGGCCGCAGCCATCAGAGACCGAATCCTCCCTTAATGAGGACACCACTGCGATGGTAAGACACTGACGTACTTGGATAAAAAAAATTTAAACCACACTAAATAACAACAACAAAGCATACACGCACACACAAAAAAAAAAAAAAAAGCCACACCTAAACACATTCACCCCATGCGATTGAGGACAAAGATAGGAGCCAAATACAAACACATAATGATGCATAATGTATGTTATATCCGACACATGTTTTTAATGATCTGCTCATCTTTTCTCGAGCACCAATGTCAAATGTCAAAATTTTCCACTGACACAGAAGGAATAATAGTCAGTAATTGGCATATTAAAATAAAATTAAAAAAGTGCATTCATGCTCCTCAGTGGATGAAACGTTTTGTCAATGTGAAGTTGGGACAGAAATGTCTTAATGATTAAGACCAGTTGACACAAAACCATCTACTGATTTTAATTGCTGAACAGTGCAAAAGGAGAATTCTATATTTGATTATAAAACCATCGTTTCATGCTAGTTCTATAATATATATCATTTTATTAACATTAATCCGATAATATATTTTCAAGGAGAAGAAGAAAAAACCTTCATGTGTAGGATATTGATTTACTATGATGACTCTTCATGGGCAGCCTATGAACTTTCCTCTAGTTCTGTAGTAATCTAATGGACAGGTTTCCATTAAATATGCTAAGCACATTAATACTCCCCAGGGTAGAAACTCATTGATTTTAATGACCCCATGACCTTTCCTCTAGTGGGATTCCTGGGATAAACTTTATATTTTATACATCACTACAGGGATTATCCCCACAAATTTATGGTGGAAAAAACAGATTTTTTTGTCATTGAGGATAAGTTAGAGGCATAAATAAGGATGTTTGCAACCTCAAATGTAGTATGGCATATAACAAACACACACAGATACTGTACATATACATGAATCTTGTCACATTGAGGGAAACATGTAGAATGAACTCCATAGATATCTGATGGTTTGTTGTACTGTTCTCTTTTATTATTTATACTACATACCATAAAAAAAACAAAAAACAGCAATACTATTAAATCAAATATCAACTGGTAATGAGTAACATTTTTCCAACAATTGATATTGACACATTATAGACCTGCAGTGTGTTTGTCGGTGATGGCTATAGCTGTTTAAGGGTCAAGGTGAGAGATGCTTGTGGTGTCTTTGCGTTCCCTCTAATCCAGACACGCGTTGTCACATCAAACTCAACTAACAAAGATGGACGACTCTCTTACTTTTAAAGGTTAAACTCTTGCTCCTTCAGCAGTTTTTTTCCCATCTCCTCTTTACTCACCACCTTCCTCATCTCTCCTTTTCATCTCTTTTTTTCATTTCATTTGGGATATATTGGTTTAAATAGTATAAACTATTATATTTTAGTCTCATTCCTACAACAAAGCAAACACTAATCAACTCTTCACTATGGAAATTGCAAACACCTATCTATTTTTTCAATGTCTAAACATACTGTCCTCTTCCTTTTAACTTTGATATTAGAGCCTAGTGTAAAACATGTGGATCATGATCCAATCTCTCTCTCTAAAGCTAATATATTGTTTGTTGTTTTTTTGCTGCATCTCCTTTTTCCATTATTGTTTAGGAACTAGTGTCTGCCTGAGTAAGCTTAAAAAAAAGTTCTGCATTTCTGTAGATTTCTACTTCTATCCAATGTCTCACTGGTCCTTTAAAAATGGTATTTGTTTTTGTTTACAAAAGTAAAGTTAAACAGGATGCACGTAAAACAAACTTAAATTGAATTTGTGTACCGGGGCACAGCTTTTCCCCCTCTTATATATAATAAAAAAATAAATACATATATATATTTCATAGTGTTATCAATGCCGAATTGTGGTCATATCTGTAATATCATGCTGCTGCCAGCACTTTTACATTACATCCACATTTTATATTTAATGTAAAGAGTAGCTGCGTTAATCTCGTGTGATTTAAGGGATCCAGAGGAATTATCTGTGAAAGCAAAACAACAAATACTTTCCTTGTCCCTCTTCTGATCTCCTTTTCTCTCCCCCTCTCTCTCTGCCTCCCTTGCAATTAACTGTTCATCTTTTTGTATTATACACAGATACGCACCTTTTCACTAATTATTCACGCACACATACAGTCATGCACACAGACACACATTCACCTAACAAGAATATAATCATAAATACGATCATAATTCAAAGTGCTCGTTGTATTAAGATGTAGTTTAATTACTTGTTATGGTAGTGTTACAGTTTCATATTCCCTGTACACGGTTGGACACAATAAATCCCACAAGTTCACTGGTTAAAGGAACGCCACACCTGATTGGGCTCCTGAGTGGTGAGTCTTTTCCCTCGAGATCCCCCACTGGACAAACATATTTTTTCCCCGTAGAACAACCTGTTTGCAAGGCTCAGATCTTTTGGGGAATCTGATTGGATCTCAGAGGTGGACAGTCTCCCTGCTTAATGTTGCTGATGGTGACCTAACTTAACCTAATGTTTGTGACTTTACAGCAGGTTTATGTGCTGCCAAGTTTACCAACAAATGCTTTATCTGTTGTCTTATTAACAGATATGTCTGGGGAGTTTCAGTGTTTTTCTTTATGGTCAACTAATCTCATGTGCAGAGCCAAACCAAAAGTTATTTGATTCTACTCACAAGTATTGTGAGTAGACTTTTAATTTTCTTTGTTTTCTTTTATTTATTTAAGTAAGTGTCCCGTTCGGCAAAGGATAAACACCCTGTTATAAACAGTGACATGTAAGACTACTATTATTTAATACGCCCAAAATGAAATATAGACTTCAGATGACAACATCAGCTGCATATAGTCAGTGTTCATCAGAATAGTACAAGTTTTCCCAATTGAACAAAACAAAAAAAACCCACTTGGTTTAGGAAAAGATCATGTTTTTGATCTTGAAACATGGTTAAACGTGGCAACTGTGCAGATAAAGTAATTTCTCTTTGTTTGTTTTTTTTGTCTTCTCCTCATTCAGAATTTAATTTCAGTCTTTGTCACTATCTTTCTCTCTTTCTCTCTCTGTCATTCACCCTCTCACTCTCTCTCTTTCTCTCTCACACACATAGCCACTCTGTCACTCGCTCATAGGTCCGTCTCTTCTCAACCAGCCAGGTTCAGATAGAGGTAATGGCTCCGGGTAATTGTTCAAATTGTCACTTGGCCTTTTGGTGAGAGTGATGAGGGGAAGAAAGTACTCCTCTTGCAGTAATTCTCTGTCTTTCTTCTCTCTCTGTCTTTTCTCTTACTATCCGTCCTCTCTCTTTATTTAATTTCAATCCAGAAAGATTTACTGGTGCAGCTCTTCTATTCTAAATGCCAGGCACAAATGAGTACAGTGAGCCAGAAAAATCACTCCCTCTTTCCCTGTCTCACTTTCTAACACGCTCAACAACACACTCACACACACACACACACACACACACTTCCAGATTACTTACAATGTGTTAATCAGGCTGGGACTATTTGCTCTAGCCTGGAATACTACTGGGGCTAATAAGGCTACACAGTACTTATTTATCATCCTACACCTGAGTGTGTGCTGCTTTTGTGCTGTCAGCCTGCGTGCACGTTGTCACTGAAGTGGTTGTGTGTGCCAGTAGGTGTTTATATATGCAGAGGTTGTGTGAATGCACTTTATTTGTTTTTCAGCCTCTCCTGTTTTCCTATTTGTGCCTTTTCCCTAATGCCAATGTGTGCATTTAGCAAACTGAACTAACCATCAAGTAGTGCCAAATAAGTCTGCTGTAATATAACAGCAACTCTCTGACGCTTACAGAAAGTAAATGGACTCGTCATGTGGACTATTTGTTATTAAAGTTGAGTTACATTGAAAAGTTACATTAACATAATAATGTCCTAATTTGACCATAAACCAAAACAAAATAAGTACAGTTTTATCCATTGTTATTGAAAACAAATTAACTGAATGTATTTTTTATGGAGAAAAAAAAGTGTTTTATGTTTATAATATATCTTTGTTAATTTTGCTGTTCAGCCTTTTGACATAGTATTTATCAAAACGCATGTTTATTTCAATTCATCACCCACATCCGCAGAGATATTTCAAGATAGATTACTGTAGGTTTATCACTATCATACAGTTGGACACACACACAGATACACGTACACACACTTTCAGCTTGCATTCCTATTAATTTATCAAACTCACTCTGGGAGCGTTTTCAGGGAACACTTAGCTTGATTGGTTATTCTGTAATTAGTAATATCACTAATAGTTCACTCTTTTTTTTATCCACTTTTAGCAATTATTAAATTGGACTGAAACTAACTGCTTACAGCCCATTTATTATAAGCATAGTTAGTCAAGGTAGGATTATCCATCACTGAGTTAAAATGGAAATTCTGCATCTTTATTCTCCACTTTTTGGACTACTACTAATGCACACAAGTATCGACTGAGCTGTCCAAGGTCGGCAAACTAATGTTTTAAGTTTCTCTCTTGTCCTTAATATGTATCTTACTTAATAAGTATCTGTCTGATTTCTTCCCAAAATAAATTAGCCACGGTAAATGGTTTATGAATGCTGAAATTTAACATTTAACATGCAAAACACCTGGACATTGCTAATTTTAAACATATTAATCATTCACTTTGATAAATAGCAATTCAGTATGTTTATATCTATGCATTTCTTACATTTTGTTTGACATAGTCAGGAAAGCAGTGTTTGCTGAGCTTGACACATAAAAAAATGACCCCAGTTTCTTCCACACAGTGAGGCGTACGTCTTATTAATTAAACACTGATATAGGATCACTACTTGGTATTGGCTAATACCTGAACCTAAGGTATCGGGACTGGAAAAATCAGATCAGCATCACTAGTTAAGCTGAAAGATCCATCCTAAATAGAAAGGTTTTCAAGCCTTTTTTAAAAAGAGTCTGGACGGTTATGAAGGCTGTTCCACAAGCAGAAGATTTGTGCGTGAGTAGCCAGACTTCAATCCTAAATGGAGCCGGTGTAATAAAAACAGAATTTGGCGTTATATGTTGGTGTTTTTGCACTCATCAGAAACCTGGTAGTGCTCTTCTAATTGTACTGGAGCTTCTGGATACTCCTTCCTGCCAGCTGAGGGTCAAACATCACACCCAGAGTAAAGGGGATGTCCTGGCCATCAAAGATGAGATGAGATATGAGGGATGACTGAACCCGATGTGCCATTGAGGAGAGCTTCACTTCAGTGCTGATGTTTAACTGGAGGGAATCTGTGCTCATCCAGTCCTTTTATCTACTGATAACACGAGTAATGTGACACTTTTATTAATTCAAATTAATTTACTTGTTATGAATTACCCTTTGGTAAGTAACATATGTTGCTGGCCTTTGTAATTAATATCTTGCTCTTCAAAGAGAGAGAGAGGGAAAAAAAAAAAACAGTTTCTACATATAATTATGCACCAAAAGACTTTCCAATTAATCTATCGGTGGCTGTTGTTATGACAAAGAGGTTTGGATAATTAATGTTACCTGTCACCCTGTTATTAATTAAGCTCACATGACAGCATCTGCAGCTAGGCCAGACTAATTGATTTCCATGCCACCAAACCCGAAACATGTGTTTAAAGTATCCAACGTCTGTCATTCACTGTCATCTTCACTATTGTGTCTCACCTTCTAGCAGCTCCTCTCGTCATGCGTTGGCTCCGATTCCGTGCTCCTAAATTCTCGCACGTCTTCAGCTTCAGCTGTTTCTCTCTCTGCTCGCTGACGTCTTTCTCATGTTTTCTCTCTTCATTACTCATCTGTCTTTGCCTCCGTTTTTGTCCTTTTCCACTCTCCTTGTCTGACAGGTGGCGTAGGTCAAATATATGGCAATAGGGTGAGAGGTCAAAGGTGAAAGGTCATGTTAAGAGTCCATTAGTGCCTGCGACTAACGTTGAGCCTTATTGAACTGTGTGTGTTTGTCTGCATATGTTCACAAACGTGTGCTTAGAGACTATATGATATACACACATAATTCGGACTTTATGGTAATTCTGATCAGTTTGTTATATACAATTTTTTTTTATAAAGTAATTAATGCTTGAGTCATTTTGGTACATTAAAAAAGGTAGAATATTATTGTTTATCTACTATTTTAGCTTCTTTGAATGAAATCTAAGCCCAAAATGTCAAAACAGAAGGGGTGAGTCATAACCTTATCGGGTGAGTGAGAAACCAGCATTTATGACGACTTTATTATTATATTTGCTCTCACAGTGGTAAAAATTAATTGGAGCTGTCATTTTTTTCATTCAGGGTTTGAATACTAATTGCAAATGCTGTTGTAGATACAAGTTTATCTCATAATATGGATAGCTCATCACAGGAACTCATTTTAAATGTTCAGAAAGACATGATAAAGATAAAAAGCACCCCTCAATAAGAGCTTGCTATGAGATACAGAAGCTAGTAGACGAGCAGCTGGCCCTGAGGCCATATCAGGCCTTTTGGTCTCTGTAGACCAATTAAATCAATACTGCTCCTGCGTAGTGTTCAAAAGCTACAAAACATTATAAGATAAATATCTGAAAATGTTATTAGCTTCACACAGGTGGGATTAGCTGCACAGCTGTTCTGATTGTATTGAAATAGTGTCCACTTTCTGGACTCTTGAATGTATGTAGGAGTGACAGGTTGCTGAAAACGTACGTGCAGACTCTGTCACAGGTTGAGTATTATATCATTCATCTCTCTTACTGTGGGGGCATGAAACCATGTCCTTGTGGAGCTCACCTCCCTGTATCGCTGACACGACACACACACACCATGCCAACCCTGTGTCATTGTATAAAGTAATAATTACAGCTCCCTCGGCTCACATTTACACTTTTTTTTTTCCTCACACCTTCTCTCTTTCTGAGTCCTCATGCCCAGTGATGGTGTTGTTTATTACTGCTTGACAACACTGTCTTCTTGCCTTCAAATATTAATTGATATTTTTCCATCATCCATCCATCGATTTAGCAGCTCATTCACTCATCTATTCATTCATTCACTTTATGTTCTCCTCAGCCCTTTTATTGATCCCCTTACTCACTCATTTACAGCTTTTTGTTGATTTATGCTGTTTATCAGTTCATCCATTCACATCACATGTCCTTCTGTGTCCATTTTATGTCTCATCACTTTCTGACAGATTGAATGTGTTATTTTTATTGTCTCTTCTCCAAATGCCATTCACTGACTAACAGGAAATGTATTATGTGTGTGTTCTCTGCAGGCGGCTGGTTCCACTGTGGAGAGGCCAACAGGAGTGGAAAGACCCCAAGGCAAACACAACTTCAGTGGCAGGTCAGTGTGTGTGTGTGTGTGTGTGTGTAAGTGAGAGAGAGAGAGAGATAGAGATTTTACTCTTGTCCACCTCCATGTGGATTCATTTTTAATCACTTGTACTGATTGAGCTTGTTTATGTTAATAAAGTACTATATTGGGTTTGATAAAAAAAATTTTTTCCAATAAGTGACTCTATCTGTGTGTTATGTAGTTGTGAGGTTGGTTGTTGCGTGTATGTGCGTGCTTGTCTACTGTACATACATGTCCCTTGATGTTTGTGTGTTTCTGTCCTACTTTCTCTTCATTAAAGCTGTTTTGTAATGTAGATCAAGGCCTTTACAGTTACAGTTAATGTAGAAACTCTCCATCATTAGCACACTATTAAAGACTGCCAAAACAGGGTCAGGGTCTCACACACACACACACACACACACACAAACACGTGTATACTAGCGTGCACACTAAGGCACATAAATAAATAGCTACAAACACTCTTGCATCTGCTTTTTTTTTTTTTTACAGACAGACACAACTGAACACATACAGTAGCACACATACAAACACTAATGAGTGCTCCTTAATTAAGTGTTAGAGGTGCGTGTGTGTGTGTGTGAGAGAGGGAGAGAGCGAGAGCTTATTTTGGACATGTAAGAGGTGGGGGAATTTGGGGTCAAGCTGATTCCTTTTAACCAAGCGAGAGAACAGATGAGTAGTAGTAGTTTACTTTTTATGAACCGAACAATTAATCAACCCCGTTGTGTGACGTCACAGAATAGATCATGATAATAGAGAAGTGACTCTCCTCCAGAATTATTTCCTAACTTTTCCATGACTGGTCATCGGCACAAATGAAATTACTTTTCGGAAACATACCAAAGTGCTTAAACAGTCAAACCAACACTAGTCTTGTCAGGCATTCAGACCGAAAACAGCCCCATGTTAAAACACAGCAGGGGGGGCTTTGTTAGTGGAGGCATGTTGCTTCAGGTATGCCGGCGAGACATGGAATAATCCCAGTCTTAGAAACTGTATGTGAATACTGAATTGAAAGTCTATTAGTTGCCAAAATGCTGCACAGCAGTTTATAATATGCTTTTATCACTAGAAAATACCAGCTAATGTAGGCCTGAATGTGGCCAAATATGAAACCCAGACAGTGAATGGGTCAGTGTGCTACTCTGTCAGACAGCACTGACCTCAGTTAGTGGATTTGTATTAGTCTGTGTTTTAGAAATCAACAGGTCAGTACGGGCACAGTTAATTCATGAATCCTAAAACAAAATAATATGTCGTTAGTCTGTGAAGAGGACATGTGGGGAGAGAGAATTAGAGCTTAGTGGAGAGAATAATGTCTGACCTCAGCAGCTGTTTTAGCCTCTCTCCATAGCAACCAGCTGCTACCACAGAGCACAGACAGAGATTAGATCACACACATACACACACACACATGCACACGCATATTCATTGTAGACTGCATAGAGACACTCGCCTTGCAAGGTTAGGGCAATAACTGAACAGCCTTGTTTCGTTCTCTTGTATCCATTGGGATATATATCAATTTATGACATTGAGTTACTAGGATACGCAATCCTGTCACTTAAATTAATGACGGGAGGTAAATTCTAATTAAAGTAACTGTCTGAACGGAGGTGAATTAGTGGAAGTTATTTGAAAATATGAGTTTTAGCATTATGTTTACTCTTCATTTCAGTGCAGTGAACGTAAATGTAATTATTTAAGACACCACCACCTGCTCACATTAATATCATTCTTTCAGCTTTGTTTTCTGCACATACTGCATCCTCTCATGTACACACACACACACACACACACACACACACACGTTCGCACACAAACCGTCTGAGATGTGAGTAATGTAAAAGTGATGTAATGGCTTTTGTGGTCGCTGGAGAAACCATCCTTGAAATTGCAAAAAAGTCCAAAATGAGTAAAGGAACACAGCTATTTGTTGGGATAGTAAAGCATACGTTAAATGAACGTGTGTGTGTGTGTGTGTGTGTGTGGCTATATATGAGCGTCTGCTGCTGTGTTTATGAGTATACAGAAATTGCTGTCCTTCCTTTATGTGTGTTTTGGCGTGTGTGTGTGGGTGTTTGAGTGTGAAGCTACACCTATAAATACAGCAATAGCTCATCATAACTTATAACATAACAACACACTAACCAGAAAAAAAAAAAAAAAACCTCATTACCTTTGAATCAAAATGTCCTTTTTATACAGGGAAACAGATTTACTGTAAATTGGTTTATTGAAAATAGCATTGCAGGCATATTATATTTCTGTGTGAAATGAGGCTCTATGTCTGAAATGGTTTTTAGAAACCAAAAGGTGAAAAGGTAAACAGGTTTCACTGGATGCACAAGACAAACTGGACATGGAGAACTTTTCCAGGGTTAACATTATATTTTACGTCTATTTCTACTTCTTGCTGTACTTCTTTGCGACAGCTGAGCTCTGCTGTAATAGCATTTCGCTGCATTTGTGAGTGTGAATGAGGTGAATAATTTGGCGGAAAAATATGGATTCACTAAGCTCTGGAGCTAACGCATCTTTTATCTCTCCTCTATCTCTCTTATTAGCAAAGATCGTTGCACATTCAAGTAGCAACTTCCCACTTTTAGCTGTCGCTGGCCGACGTTTTATCAGCTGATCCTGCACTGTAAGATACAAAGAAAAGAAAGACCCACCACTCTGTAACACGGCTGTAAGACTGAGTGTTTTTTATGTAGTTCCCAAATCTCCAGCAGAGTGAGAAGTCTTTTCTAGTAAAGAGCTCTACAGTAGATTGATTGATTGATTGAGAGTGATTTAAAATTTAATTCATACCATATCAATAAGTTGAACCTGCAGTATAAACTTCATACATTTGAACCAGCATACCTTACTTTCTTCACAATGTATAGAAATCTTTGAATAAGATACTTGTTGCTGTAACTATGGGTGCAGTTACAACAATATGAATATGTTTTTGGCTCTTACTGTTATGTAATATAATTTTTGACTTTTTGACACTTGAGCCATTCATTTACCACAGTGCCAGTGCTAATTGGACTAAGGCTGATAATATAATATATCTACACATGATTATCATTGATGCTAATAAAATATTCTCATTCATTCATCCATCAAAGAGCAACCATTTTTAATGTTTTTGCATATATTAACCTTGAGCAGAATTGTACAGTTTCACTATTTTGCATTTCCTTCACTGCACTTTGATGACTAGCTTGAAAAGAGCATGAAAGGATAGGACAGAGATAGAGAGAGGGATGATACATAAGAAAATGGATGAGAGGGTGAAATGCGGTGAGAAGAGGAGAGTGGTTTGGTAATGCACATCCTCCTTTTTTGTTATTTCTCCTCTGTGTTTCTGTCTTTCATAGTGAGGATCAGTGAAGTGGCAGGTGGATGAAGAGAACACCTGCTCTCTTCATCTCTTTCTGCTCCTCTCTTTTTTCTCCCTCTCTTTTTTTTCTCTGTCTCCTGTTCTTTTTTCTTTTTTTTTGCAGTGATTCAGCCTGTCAACATCTCACAAAAAAAAGTAAAAAAAAGGAAATGTAAATGGATCTCAAGTGCTTGTGTGTGTATGTGCTCTAGTGGGAGTGTTAGAGATCAGAGGCAGAGCAGCAGGAAGGGATAGAGGGAGGAGTGGATGTTATTTTTCCTCTCATATTAATGCTATTCATTAGCCTCGGCTAATTAATTCAGTGCCTCCTCCTCCTTTCATTTCACTATATCTTGTTTCCAGACCTCCCTGGTTTCCTATGTGTTCTCCCTCCCTCCTTTTTCTTCTTTTCTTCTTCATTTTTTTCTCTTCCTGTTTACCCCCATGTGATTTTTAACCACAGCTGTGTGGATCTAAAGATGGCAATGTTGGTGAGTTGGCCCACCATAGTTGTTGAGAATGAAATATCTTAACAACTGTTGGATGAAATACCATGAAAATGTGGTACAAATTATTCAAGGTCCCAGAGGGTGAATCCTGTTGACTTTGGTGATCCCCGACTGCAACCATAGGATCAGATCTTTCTCTCATATCTTAACATCTAAAAGATAGATTTGCCCCCCAAAAACCTATCGGGGTCACGGTGGCTGCAGGCTAAGCAAATTTTTCTTCCTAGCTTCTTCCAGCTTTTCTTAGGTCGTCCAGACAGCCCATATAATCTCCACAGTGTATTCAGGGTCTGCCCTGTGGTCTCCTCTCTGCTGGAGTGGCCAGAAACACCTCCACAGGGAGGCTTCCAGGAGGCATCTTAATCAGATGCCTGAACCACCTCAGCTGATTCCTTTCAATTCAAAAGAGCAGCAGTTCATCTCTGAGCTCCCTCTCTCACCGTCTGAGCTCCTCACCCTGTATCTAAGGGTGAGCCCAGCCATGTGTGAGGTTAGATATCGATAGTAACGCCCAGGCATCGACTGATGTAGTGACTGCATTACTGCGCCAACAGATGTTTTAAGTGAACTGCAACTTCACCACTATCCTCAATTAATTTGCTTACAGTAGAGAGAAGTATCCTATTTCCAAGTATAGTACACATCAGCAACACACTCGCACTGTTTTTTTAGTATGTATACTGACTATTTACAGTTATTTTTTCAGTGGAAACACTGTAAATATTCAAAACCTGCTCAGGATATGTATGTGGTTTGGAATCAGGAGAAATTATAGCCTTGTTTATCCCATAACTCTATTTTTTATCTCCCCACTGTTGCCATTTTTTCTTCGTCTCCTTTCCTTTTTTTAACCTCCGTCTTTCTCTTCTCTCTCCATCTTCACCTTCCTACTCCTTCACGCTCACTCTGCTCTCTTCCCTCTTGCTTCCTCTCCCTTGAAGTCCCTTGTTTCTTATTGTCTGGATTAACTTAAATTTGCTGAGTGGCAATGAGGCAGCACCGGCTTTGTTTTTGTTTGTGTGTGTGGGGGAGAGAGACAGACAGACAAAGAGAGGGAGAGATAACTTGTTTTTGCACTTTGCATCTCTCCCCTGTGCCACCCACCATCATCAACCACCCTCTCTGGAGTTTATCAGCATCTGTACTGCTATCAGTTCACAGAGGTTTAGGGATGGATGGATGGTCTAGAGAGAGCGAGGGAGACAAAATGAGCAGACGGCATCAGAGACGGAGAGAGAGAGAAGAGGGTGTAACTAAAGAGCACAAAACTAAGTTCAGACAAACTCACTTAGAAAAACACACACACACACACGGGAGCAGAGAGAAGGTCAGGGGAGGATTAATGGCTGTGCTCTGATAGATAAACTTATCAAACAAACAAAGGCTTCAACATGCACACACATTTAAACACAGACAGAATGTAAAGCGGCACATACTTAGAATAATACAAACTAGACAGAGACATTGAGAGATTGAAAGAGAGGAAGAAACCCATGGAGATGAATGGCACAAAATAGTTGTGACAAACACGTACGCACACTCACAGAGCAGTCTGTTGTTTTGTTGACTTTGAATAGAGAGTCGGCATTCCCCCCCTCTAAGGACTGTATACGCAGATGTGGATTAAGTCCTTGACAAAAAAAAAAAAGTATTTTTAGCGCAGTAAATATATCCAGGGAAAGTATTGTGTCAATAGTAGTTTTCAAAAGTTTTCCCCTGAAGACGCATTTTCACGACAGCTTTGATTCTGGTTTCTGTGTGTTTGTATTTATGTGCCACCGTGTGTGTTTGTGTTTGCATGTGTTTCTGTCATTGTGTTTTTGGGTCTTTTCTCTGTCTTTACGATCTTTTTCTCGCTTCTTCAGTTACTCTCGAAAACCATGTTTTTCTGTACATGTGTGTAATAAGGTAGGGTTAATCAAATGTTCTTCTGTGTTGTGTCCTCCAGGTAATTTCATCTTGTGTCACACATTTGTCTTTGGTGATTTTGATCATTATGGAACAAGATGACTAGCATTAGGGATATGCTTAAGATGTTTAGAGGTTTAAGCAACGTTTAGCCATGCTATAATGTTGATTGGTCTGGCAGTGTTGTTGTGTAATGTTAGCTTTTAGCACAAAGCACAGGTGAGCAATCTTTATGCAAATCATTTGGTAGCCATAGTAACATGTATGTGCATCAAGCCGTGAGTACAGTAAGACACTGCTTGTTATAATATGCGGTCGATTTGCAGTCCACTAATACTCCACTAATAATGCTCATTATCAGACTCCAGAGAACTTAAATATAACTGGTATTAAAGTGCTGCATGACTCACTCATACTGATGGTGACTGACTATCCAATTGATGAGTTACCTGTAAGTCTGTATGACTTCATGTTTACAGCTCCCGTGAACACAAACAGGACCACAACTAAAAAGGAGACGTTGGTTCAGATGAAATAAACTGAACGACAGTTGCCAAGGTGCCACTAGTCTTGTTTAAAAATCAATAACTCATCTTCTTGGGACCTAAATTTAAAATATTGCACTATTCATCAGCAGTCTGCAGTGATTTGTCTACATCCTAGGATCAACATTGTGCATAATGACTACAGAACGAGCCTATTTTATATTCACTCCTCTTGTTCAACATTGGCAGGTTACCAGTTTCATTCCTCCATGACTTTACAGTTGGCACACAGCTTGCTTTTACCTTCAAGAGTTGTATGCAGTAAATGTGGTATAGTACCATAAACCTTAACAACAAAAAGTATCAAAGCTTAGCGTTATTGCTTAGTGAGTCTGAGTCTTAGTGTGAGTTTGTATTTTAGTAATCTAATAGCAAATATCTCATTTTTCTTCCATTTTTCTTTTGTGTGTATGTGTGTTTATGTAGCCTGACCAGAACAGTGGAGATCCTGGGAGAGGACAGTCCCCTGGGAATCCATGTGGTTCCCTATAGCTCATCCCTCAGTGGACGGTAAGTTGTGTTTCCTGCAGCCACACACACACACACACACACATACACATACAATAGATCAACACAGAAACAACAGATATTCATCTGCATTATAGATTCCTCTAATTCTCTGCTGTACGAGTTATGTTCTGATAATCTTGTTTTGCTCAAGGAAGGTCAAACCTGGCAACAACAATCACACAACTTTGCAGGGCTTTTGTTTGGGTGTGGGACAGTCAGTCAGTGGATGGGGATTTCCTATAGGAAAGCAGGATGAGTTTTTATGTTCGTTCTCATGACTCACCTGACCCCGTTAATTTCCTCCTTGAATTCCTCTCTCCCTCTGTTCTCTTTGCCCTCGTTTTCTCTTCTTTCACTAACCGTCTCCTTTGTCTTTCCTGAAGACCTCCTCTGTCTCTTTCAACCATTTACTGTCATCCTTTCACCTCTTAACCTAGATTTAGCTCTGTTTTGTTAAACTGTGTGTTTGATTAGCTCTTCCATCTGCCTTGTCTGTCTCCCTTTGTCTCACTGTGGATCATATAGGTGCTTATAGAAATCCACAATGAATCATCAACAGGCGGTAGGGGGGAAATGCATGAGTGTATCTGTCTAAGTGCAGTATATGCCCCGTCATATACAAGAATGTGCCCGTGTATACATACATGGGTGCAATGCAGACGTGTTGTTAACAGTTTATGCAGTACATAACCTCCCTTTCTCTCCATGTTCACTCTCCTGACAGGCCTCTCGGTCTGTACATCCGTGGAGTGGAGGAGGAGAGTCGCTCAAGGAAGGAGGGATTGTTCCAGGAAGACGAGTGCATCGTCAAGATCAACAACACCAACCTCATGGACAAGACCTTCAGCCAGTGAGTGCAACACGGCTTGTGTGTGTTTTTGGGCCGAGAAGATCAAAAAGGCCTCTTGAGATGAGTTAAACAGATGTCCAGAAGATAATAGAGAACAAAACAAATGTCAAAAAAAGGCAATAATCCTAGAGGCATGTAAGCATCTCGGTACAGTGACGGTGAATGTCTTTTTTTTTGTCCCTTTCAATATACTTTTAAAGAATGTTATCAGTATATTATAAGAGAAATAGAAACAAGGTCTGAAGTAGGTGTATATGTGGGTAGATGCATTTCACATCCTTTGAAGTCAGAACTAGCCTCTCTTTTCTTCCGGTTTTCCCTGCTGTCTTTCTGTGTGTCTTGTTTCCCTTTTCTATTATCAGAGGTCTTATATCAAAGTTGTACTGCCACCACAGAAAACACCAGAAAGACACTCGGCAGATGTTGTCTAACTTTTTTAGTGTGGGTGTGCGTGTCTGTTAGAACTGGCCTTCATGTCTGCTCATTCCTCTCAGGACAAATTTGTTCAACATTCATTTGAGACCAGATGTTTCTCAGTAGTGTTTGCTTACTGTGTCAAATGAAGCACCTCAAAAGAAGTACATTAACATGATAGTATTTGGGAGATGTAACATGATTACAGAGCATTAAAATGACAAAAGACGCACCTGTAAAAAAGATTGTCATACATTACAAGAACTGATGTGTGTGTTTTAATGATTACAGAACATTACAATGTCTGTACAGTCTACACAACAGTCCTTGTCCAATGTTCAGTGTGGTAATAAGATTATATGTGAGGCATTTTGTAATGTACTGTAGGTAAATGGATTATATCCAGAGAGGGTGGCACCTATTGTTCAAGGATAGGTGTACAGTCCAGTGTGCACTCTCTCACCAGCACCAATACACACACAGACACACACACACCTACATACACACATACCGATTTCACCCTTACACGCTCAACTTAAAACAAATATGCCTACGCATGTGAATAAATGCAGACAGATTTCAATATCCATAAAACTAACTTTAATCTTGTGTATATGTATATAGGCCATTTGTACATGTTGACAGGTTTAAGTGTGATCTATGACATACACACACACACACACACACACACACACACATTCTTGCCAGTATTGTTCTGTCATGGCAGGTGTATTGAGATACAGTATGTAGCTTGGTCCAGGAAAATATGTAAGTAGGCCACTACAAGTCCACTGATCCCTATGAGCACCATGTCCACACGCACACACACACACACACACATTTGTCCCAACTTGGCAGCTGTATGCCTGCTTGATTAGACTATCTCTTACACAAATGTGCCTCCACACCTTGTCCAATCAGGAACAATAATGATATATATTCTGTGCACAGCAGTCCCTATACACACACCAACACACACAACCTTCACACTTAGACCCTATTCAAACTGTTTTTACATAGTACACCATTCACAGAAGTTGGCCTTGGATTTATGTGCAAAATCATATTTTGATGTTCCTCAGTGTGGTATGGCGCGAAGCAAGCAGAGGTACCATATCATAAAGAGTACAAAAAATACATATAATACTTAAGGAAAGTTGATTTCCACTGGTGATTGATAGATTGATAGATTCTCCACAGCACTGTTGTATCATCAGATTTACATCCAGATGTCTGCCGCTTATACTAATGTCAAATTTGAAGTATTGTTATTACACATCAATTGTATTAAAGGGTGAAATATTCTTCATCAAAGGCTTTTCTAAACATAGTCTCTAGTTACGGAAATATTATGATCATTATACATACTAACAATAATGTAGGCGGAAAACAATATGAGTGTAACCCAATAAGATTTAAATAAACCAGATTTTCTCTGTTGGTTATCTGAAGTGAATGATGGTGCTTACCAATGGATCCTGACACAACAGCCTCTATAACTTGCTTAAGATAATGTGATAACACTAATTCTCTGCTGAATTGTCTCTTTTATACATCATGTGATAATAATGGTCTGCTGTGTACAGGTGTCATGTTTCTGTGTTTTGCCTTCAGTTTATCTTGAAGCTCAATAAGATTAAAAACAGCAACAGGCAACAGTGACCCGCCAGAAGTGACCAATGACAAATGAGAACAACAGAAATAGAGATATACATACAGTTTACATATTATGCAGTAATACAGTTAACAAATCATGGTATACATACTGGTATTACACAGTACTAGTCATATGACATTACATGAACGCATTAGTCATGATTTAATGAATCTGTGTACTTTGGTCACATAAAGTAGTTAACTGGGTTCTAGGTTCTCGATATTCTGCTTTTCTATGTTTCTGTTATTTTTGGGTTTGTGCACAAAAATGGGGTAACGTTAACGTAATGTTAACATGCGTATATGAGCCTTTGTATTATAATTTTCCGAGAATCGAACACCCATTCAGATAATTAACAATGAATTAGATCGCTTTTTAATTTGTCATTTATAATCTGATTTATATCATGTATCTTTTATTAAATCCTTTTTTTTAATCTTAATTGAGTTATATATGCTTTCATAATTACTTTCCTTGTTACAGAGATCAGTAACATCATACTTTATGTAATTGTGATTATAAATGTCCTACACACATACTTTGCCAACTTGTTAAACAAAACTTTCTGTCTCTTTTCCTCTCTCTCTCTCTCTCTCTCTCTCTCTCTCTCTCTCTCTCTCTCTCTCCTTCTCAGAGCCCAGGAAGTGTTTCGTCAGGCGATGCGTTCCCCAGTTGTTCGTTTGGAGGTAGTTCCCTCCTCTAACAGAGATCGCTATGAGAAGAGTCTGATAGGGCAACTGGTTAACAACAGCGTCGGCACTGACAACAGCCCCCGAATTACCAAGAGCAAAGACCCACCTCCACCTGTCAAAGCCAAACCCGTGTTTAAACCTTCTGAGAATCCAGCCCTGCGATTGCCCGAGGATGTCGCCACTCTTGAAGCTGCTGCGAGTGTAAGTTGCTATACTTTAATTTAACCTGACTTCAGCAGACATCTTGACTTCATGAACATTAACTAGAGCTTTAAACCACATTCTTCAGTCTTGAAAACCCACAAAATGTGGTAAAAAGCTCTGGTAAAAGCTTGTAAGTGGGTCTTGAGTTAATATTTTTTTGTCAAACTACAACATCCAAGGTCAAGAATAAACTTTCACATTCAGTTAATCACTGGTTCCAGTCCTAATATAGACATTAAAGTGTTCATCAAAGTGTTGTCTGATAGTGTCTAAAAACTGACATCCACAAGTATAAATCAATGGCTAATTGGGTATTATTAAAGAAATATAGAAAAGTTGGATATATGTGACCAGAAATTAAATTAACAAAAGCTATCTGCACAAATTGGAGAACTTTCCTGGAGAACAAACAAGCCTAAATGCTTCCCCAGGCCCCGATCAGACAGAGTGCTTTTTTGAGGTTGCAAAACGTCAGGTGCATACTCATACTGCCTTTTATGATGAATCCTTCAATTAACAAAAAGGCTAAGGACACTGAACTTACCTTTGAACTTTAAGTACAGTTCAAATTAATGAAAACAACCAAAATCTCAAGTACTGCACTAATTTGCCTTCAGGCCTGCTGTTTTCTGTTTTCATGGTAACTACAGTTGGTAAAGTCATATAGCTTCAGGGAATGAAGCAACAGGGCAAAATATGCATGATGTTGGGCACTTGTCTGTCCATCATTGAGGCGTTCAGGGCCTGCAATCACAAAAAGCTGCTCCATGCTGCTAAAACGTGCTCTGTCTGATCGGTGCTCCTCGGTGAGTTCATTAACTGAAATGTAAGATTACTTGAAGGTATTAAAAGACACGATTTTAGAGTTTTGCCCCAAAATATTGCTGTATTGATCCCATATTATTTTAGAACTGCTAAGTCTTCCTTATTCAAACGCATGTAATTGGGTCGTCAACATAACCATGGTGACATGGCTGGCACTGAGGCAACAGTTACTTAGCAACAGCTGACTATCAAACTCATTTCTTTTGGGCACCCGACTGCAAAAGACATAACAAAAATAACTGATGTTTGGAGCACTGTTTCATAAACTTTTGGCAGCGTTCTACATTTGTTGTTGGTTTCTGATGTTTCCCTACATACAGTATTGTCCACATGTAGCTATGTCGGCTTTATGTAAAACTTGCTTTACATTCCCTACCTAGACCCCCAAAGGGAGGAGTGAGAGCCCTCTTCCTAAGAAAAGTCCCGCCCTCTCCAGCTTGGTGACCAATAAGAGAGGAGGCCGAAGGCTGAGGATTGACCTAAAGAAAGGTGAGGAGCACCTGACTCATACGGAGTCCAACTTCTGTTTTAAAGAGGTTGGATCTGTTCAGTGTATGTGTGTTGATATGTTCACTGACAACAGGAAACTTCTAAGTCATTTCTCAATTTCCACTTGTTTCCTTTGGTTTCACTCTGTTTTCTTTTTAAACATTTACTTAACTTTGGTTATTTTTAAAATAAATATACATAGTCTGGATACATTCATATACAGCATGTGTATCATTGTTACGTTCTTTTTTATTTTTATATATTCACATTCACTCTCTTATTTTTTTATAACGTACATTATTAACTGTCTTTATTTCTCATTTTCTGAATGTATATCATTGACTCACTATAATTCTGCTTTTCACTCACTTTCTTTACAGCGTTCATTCTCTGTTCTCTGGCTCAATCTTCTTCCTTCCTCTCTCCATTTTCCTGATTCCCTCTCTTCGGTGTCTATTAAGTCTTTATTGATCTGTTCATTTCTGCTGATATGAATTCATACTGCTGACTTGGCTCTGCTAAAGAGACCAGCCTAAATGAGGTCTATAAAACACACAACTGGTCCCGGTGTCTGTGTGTGTGTGTATGTGTGCATATGTTTTTCACTGATAAGTATTTTAATCTTCCCTACTTCTCTTTCCAGTACATTCACTCCTCGTTTCCACTGTGTTACACTCAAACCTCGTTTATGCTCTCCATCTCCTCTCCTTCAGTTCCTTTTCCTCGTCTCTGCCCCACACCTGAACCCATTTTTGAAACCTTTACACCTGCAGATACTGTAGCAGCAGCTATAGCTAAAAGGCTTAAAGCAACACAATATCCTGAGGCATTAAATTATCACATATACAGTCAGTAGCTGAGTCAATAACACTGTGTGAAGGTTCACATGAGTAGTAGAAGATGTGTGTGTGTGTGTGTGTGAGAGACAAATAAAGAGGCGGAAGTAAACAGTTATACAGAATATGTGTATGTTACTGTAGCTCATCTCTCAGTTCTCATCTCTTTGTGTGTATTGTTTATCCGTGTGTGTGTGTGTGTGTGTTCAGGTTCGGAAGGCCTTGGTTTTACTGTCGTAACCAGAGACGCTTCTGTTCATGGTCCCGGTCCAATTCTAGTCAAAAATATCCTGTCACGCGGAGCCGCTGTTAAAGATGGACGCCTGCAGTCTGGAGACCGCATACTAGAGGTACAGGACTGCTGTAGTCATCTAACATCTGCTCGAATCTTCACTCTAAACACTGCAGAGTGAATGTAATTTAAAGGCATTATAAATAGGAAGGAGAACACAAGGAAAGGAGATTTTTTGCTTTGTGTGTGTGCGTGTGCAGGTAAACGGTGTGGATATCACAGGTGTGGGCCAAGAGGAATTGGTGTGTATGCTACGCAGCACCCGGCAGGGAGAGAGTGTGTGTCTTGTCATCCTACGGCAGGAAGAGATGTTCATGCCCCGAGAGATGGTAAGAACCAATCACAACACTTTATTCTCAGACCATGCTACACCCTCAGCCAATCAAACACGATTTTCCTGTCAAGCTGACAGTTATGAAGATAGCGGTTTCTTATTCATGTATTTAACAAGGCAGTCAGACATACATCAGTTTTTATTTTCATACTCCAACTCCCTCTAACTTTGCAACTTTTGGTCCAATCAACAGGCTTGTCTGGATGATGCACAGCTCAGAAGCCTATAAGAAGGCTTCTTTTTTTCAGAAACATTAACACCAATGTCAATAAGGGCTTTTCTGAATAAATCTGAAAGATGATGCACTTCCCTGTTCATAATAATAATAATCATCATTTTTTAAACTTGCTAAGTAATCATGTAATACAGTGTGTGTGCCCATTGTGAAGCCTTTTATTGATATTGGTAATATTTTGTGGCAGTCAGGCAACTTTGTTTCATGCTGAATTTCAACACTGTTTTGATTAATAAACCTCTACAATTCATCCTTGTTCTATTTTTCCATGCTTTTTACTTCAATCTGAGTCTGCATGATCAACTAGTGTGCATGTGCTGATGATTATAGTTCTCTTTCAATGTTTTCCAACTTTTTGTTATTTCTTCTGCTCTGTCTGCTTTCACATTCACTGATCAATAAATCTGTACTTCTTTCCATCCTTTTATGGTACTGTCACATAATGCTCTTGTTTCATTACCATATTGCAATTATAGCTGCACGTTTTGGCGATGACGTCCACTTTTTCCAGTGGTTTTGCCGCACACATGCATCCACACTGGCACAAAGGGAATAACAAGGAGTCTTACTGCACTTTCTCAGAATATTATAAGATCACAAATGTTTTATTTTGCTTTTGTCTCCTCTCCACCCATCACTTATGTCTTTGGTTCATTTTTTTTTCCATCTGTCACTATATCATATTTGCCTTTTATGTTGCCTTTAGTGTCTCTTTTCTTTCTGTCTCTTTCCGCTCTTATCGACTGACGTTTCCTTAGCGGCTGCCAGGAAATTACACACACACACACACACACACACACACACACACAGATGTGCATACGACCTTGAGCCCTCTTAGGAAATTCAGACAGGAAAAGGAGCAATGTGTTGGAGTGTGTATTTGTCTTAACATTTGTGAGTGTTATATCTAGTTCAGACTTTTCTACATGCACACGTGTCTGATCTTGATGGCGGTTTCCTTTGTGTGATGACTAAGGATGCCTTTTTTGAGTTTTATAAGTGTGGCTAAATACCTCCACTCAGCATCCTGTTACATGTGTTCACTCAAATTTTTTTTACTGATACTTCTCTACCGTCATGCTCCCAGATGGACTGTTGCTGTAAACTGGGGAGAAACGGTATCATTCAATTTACCCCGATGAGTCTTTTAAGTTGTGTTTTTGTAAATGATATGTTTTTAAAACTTTACCTTACCCGTTTGAATATGAACTGGTCAAAAATAGCACTCACTCGCTCAGGAAAATGGAAATGGACGTCCCGTTGGTCTAGTATTGTTCATACCAAATGCCAGAGTATTGTCCTTCTGCATACAATCTACAACATAGCATAATATGTCCCAGAGGTAAAATATAGTTCTCTTAGTTCGCTCTGTCTTTGGGGGGAACTTAAAGGACAAATGGTTCAAGGACACTTGTGGATAACATATGTCTATGTGTGCTAAGCCTTTGCATTTTAAATGTTCTCTTTTATTTAAAATAATGATTTATTTTGATGGACAGTTTAGTTCAGTGCTGTTTATGTAGTAGTATATTGTCCTCGGTTCTCTTTTTCTATATTCTGTCATTTTTCGTGAGTTTTTCTTTTTCATAATTGACAAAAACAAAACAAAAGAACAAAGAACAGTGATGGTGCCAGTAAGGAAGTGTCAGAGTTATATCAATACAGTCTTTTAATGTGAGAGATGGCATTTCTGTAGTTGTTGCTAAAAATAAATTAATGAGAATGCAAATTTCATCTGGGAAAAATGGGACTGATAAGATGAGATGTATTGGACGAAAGGCAGACTGATGAGGCTCCAGCCCCATGGCCCTGAATAAAAGTTTGAAAATTTGATGGATTGACTCTGCATTACAGTTTAGTGTGAGAACGGATTAATTACATGGGTGAGTTGCAGTTTCTCATAGGCGAGTTGAGCTCAGCTTCAATATATCAATCTAGGTAGATGATGAGTGTGTGTGTGTGTGTGTATGTGTGTGACTGAAGAAGATGGAGAAACAAGATGCAGAACAAGGAATTCACTCTTTGGTGGTTTCTGACAAGTAGAAATGAAATTAATTATTGTACCAACTCAGTCACAACGCTGCTAAAATTCACTTTAGCATGAAAGCGATATGTTGAGTGAGTTTGGTTGTGAGTGAGTGAGAGAGAAATTGTCGCCGCTGTCTTAACATTTCACACTTTTTCTGTGTACAGTATTTAAATCTCCATACTTCCTGACAGACAGTAGGGCCCAGTAGAATTCACCTTTGTCTAATTAACAGCTGATGTTGTTCAACAGTCACAACAGCTTTTTACAACGAGTGTGATTGCGGTTCTGCACAGTGAAGCTGTGAAAACACTCACTCAAACATTTTTATTGCTCGATTACTTCTCTTTTTTTCTAATTTTTCTCCTTTCCTTAATCCTCTTCTTCCTTCTCTGCTACCTTTTTCCAACTCTTGAAGCATAGTAAAGAATCATCATTTCTTATATAGGGTTAACGTTAAGGAAAAAATACTGGAGAATATTAAAAAAACAGGTGTGCAATACTGTATTACTGTATACTGAGGAGGAGAAAACAGTGTCGGTGGGGAGAGTAAAGGAGTTAAGGGAGGTCTGTTTATCCTGCTGAGGGTTGAGGTTGGCTCACACAACTACATACATGTTTTCAAGAAATCTGGCAGTGACTTAACAGCAGTAATGTGTCTACCAGGCATTTCCTCTATACCTGTATCACTTCCTCAAACAACAAAAATAAGCTAAGATGAATCACTATGCATCATTTTTAGAAGGTAATATTGTCAAGCACCTTTTAAATTGATCCTCTAATTTTTAAATGTATCTCTCACTGTGATGGAGGTTCATAAAACACATAAGCAGCCACATTAACCGTGTTCAGAGAGAGTCTCTGTACTCTACTATTGCCAAGTGTGGGCAGTCTTGTATTAGCTTTTACCTGTTTTTTTGGTTTACAGTGCAAAAAAAAGTTCATGTTGATATTTTTATACCTTGAAATCAAGCATAGGCCTGGTAGTATGATCATAGCTTACTGGCTGGCACATTCTCCATGTTGTCCATTTGACAGAAACAGCATTCGCACAAACCTCCACTCAGCTTCACTGCCATTACTGCCTTCAACCTCTCACTGGACGGTTTCAGATTTTAGACTGAGGTTACCCTCTTTCTTACTAAAAACAGGATCCCAAAATACTCCCCTATCATTTGGGGCAGCATCTCGCTCCCAACCAAAAAGAGGCAATCCAATAATTTACCAGCTGGGTACCAGAGTTTCAGTTTTGAAGGTACTGATCATCATTTCAACTGCCTCAAATCCAGCATCAAAACATACAGCAGAAGTCCATCTATGAACTTTGACCTTTTGCTTTTTGTTGGTTTTAAATTGTCAGCTGGGCTAAAAGGTTTTCATTTGTGTAAAACGCTAAACCAAACTTTCCAAAACAGAGATTATTTTTAAATCAAACCCCATATACGCTCAGTAAGATATCCCACTTTTAGAATCGGACATTTGCTTTGGCATTGTTTAGAAACATGATAAATTAATGTCAAAGCCTTGATAGTCATTTAGTTTTTATGGTTTATTTTGCTGAAACCCAAACCACCAACCACCACAGTCTTTGCTGAAGGCCGCATTGGAAAAACGGAGCCTCCGATCGGTCATAGTCGAAGATTATTTTTGTTTTGTTTGGATGTTTTAATAAGTTTATACCAATAAAAGTCACGTTCAGCTTCAGCATGTTTTCATATCATGTTCTAGCGGACTTGAAACAGTCATATGGACACAGTTTCTGTTTTTTTATGATTAAAAGTGAAGGTTTAGGGCAGCTTTGTTTGTGTTTACGGAGAGGAAACAGAAGAAGGATGATGATGGAAGGATCTTGTCTTTCTTCTCCTCCCCCTTCTTCCCTTGTCTCATTTTAGTCCACCATCTGGTGTTGTCTGCTAATGTCTGTGCTCGCTGTAGAACAAAGACATTACACCATGTCTATACACACATACATGCACACACACACACACACACATACGCAGCGTCACTTATTCTTTGACATACAATCCTAGTCATAAACATTCCACAATATAACACGTATACATCCACCTGCTGTGTTGGCTGCCCGTGAAGGCATTTTGTGCCACGCAATCGCTCGCACATACAACATAAAAAAAAACATTTTTAAGTTATTTTCTTCACACAGGAACGAGCATACGCCTGCTGAGTTGGCTGGTGCCTTGAAACCAATGTTTCAAACAATGATGCTCTTTTCTGCTTCCAGACATTTCACAGCTCCTGTTCTCCATTTTTCTTCCGTTCTCTTGTTCTTTTAATTATTCTTGTATATCACTATCATGGAGGGGAGAGAGGGGTGTTGTTTATTTTGCTTTGCTCACCTGTAATGATTTCAAGACATAAGATAAACTGTCATATGATTCAGGATAAGAAGAAGCAGTTTTTACTAACCCTCTACCAAAAAAAAAAAAAAAGAAAAGAAATCTAACTTAATATTGGAACTGTTAAATGAAGCCAACATACACATATTATGTCATATAAACATTAGCTGTATAGTTTTTGTCTGATAAATAATTTTATAAAAGTAAAAAAAGGTTTAAGTTTGACTGAAAGCATGATTTATGGATCAATTTATGAATTGTGCATACTTTTTCTCATTATATTCACCACAATAGACCTCACCTAAAATATCCAAAACCCAAAATAGCATAGATAAACAAAACAACAATGGTGATACACTCATTTTAGCTCCTTTGGCAGAGGATTGAATGAAGTGTGATATCGTCAGGCTTTTTCTGTTGCTCTGCTTTTAGCTTCCAGTGATGAGCTGTAAGACGCTCTTCTGTCTGTCCTTTTCCTGCTCTTTTTTTTATTTTTTTCCACGACAGGAAGCATTCTCCTTGTGCCAGATGCTCCTCACACACACAATGACATATTAAATCAGTAAACAGTTGGCAGCTGGTGACAGAGAACATTCAAAACAAAAAAAACAACTTTATTGAACAGTTTTTCCATTCTGATTATCCCTCATCCATCACGTATGAGGAAAAAGAGATTTGTTTCGGTGTGCGAATGCCTTACATCTCACTGATATCGTCATCAATGTGACCTCACAGAATCACTACAGCGGATCTCCCATCTGTTACACCCTCAGAGACCTGTGTATGCGCACACACACACACAGTCACACACACAGTCACACACACACACACACAGTCCCTGGCAGCTTGGTGTCTCTGCAGGAGCTGCCATCATCCCAGTGGAGAGGAGCTGAGGATGTCTCTCTTCTTTGTCTCTCTCTGGCTCTCTTTCTCATCTCATGTCTCTCTCTTCTGTTTGTTGAAGGTTTATCAGCTCCATCATCCTATCATCTGAGTGTCACACACACACACACACACACACACACATTCATGTCACTTGTCGTTCCAAGCCACTGGAGTCTTACAAAATGTTCTTACAAAACAAAACAAACAACAACAAGAAAAAAAAAAGATTTTATATTTATACAGTTTAGCACTTTCATCAATTTTTGCATCAATTTTACACACATAAATATATATATATATGTTTTAGTAGATTAGAGGTCTGGACAAGCCTGTCTTTGTTGAGACTGTACTCGCTCGCTTCTTCAGTTTTTTGACTGCAACCACTTGCCCAGCAAACTTTTCTTCCTCGCATCAAGCTCAGTCATCACTTCTAGTCACATTTTATCATTTCTCTAAAAGAAGATGCCAAATATGGTTGAGAAAAAGCTATCCTGTGTGCATGTGGCGAGCTTCTGCACTCGAACAGAAGGTCGCCCAGCCCGCACCATGACCTCATATTACAACATGACTGAATCGTAGCCTCGGTAAACGGACCCTGCGCCTCCGATCATCTGCTGTGGGTTTTTACAAGAGCCGCAGGGCAGCCCACCCTGCATGTGTAGACCTTTTAATGTGCAGCTCCAAGGGCGATTATATCCTCATGCTATTAGAGCTGTACTTGTTATAATTCAAATCGCTGTAGACATCAACAAGTCAGATATTCACTTTATCCATAATATAGGACATATATAATAATAATGAAAAGTAATAAATCCTTTCCATCCCCTAGATATAAACTCTGGTCACATATAGGGCATCCACACAGAAATTTATGTGAGCCTCAAAATCAATTCTGGTTCGCCCCTCTGTCTTTCTTTCATTTTTTTTTGCACGTTTTCTTTCTTTCCTTCTTTCTCAGTAGGGCTGTAATAGTCACACCAAGATTGCGGTTCATGGTTCTCCCTGTAGAGCCTTTACACTGACCATTAGGGGATAGTGGGAGTAGAAGGGGTTGGGGGGGGGGGATTGGACAACAGGGACCAGTGATGGGACAGTTATTTTCATAAGTCAAAAGCATAGCCCATAATGTTGGGTTTTGTCCCTGCAGTACTTACCTCAGCTATTTGTGTGTCATCATATTTTTTTTTTCCTTTTTTTTCCTTTGGGCTGATTTTCCACAGCATGGGACTTTATATACACACACACACACACACACACACACATGCATACACACACAAAAAAAAGAAAACATGCTGCACACATGTACACATCTGTCAATTTACAGTGTATTTACAGAGTAAGTGTACCTCTAATATTACTTACGCAACTAAAATTATGATCATCATTCTACTTATATCCACCCACATTTCATCTTTGTTCATCTTTCACTGTTTCTCTCTCTGGCTCAAAGTTTATCTCGTCTTTAGCGGTGAATTAAGGATATTGTGTGTGTGTGTGTGTTTTAGTCGACTGCTCAAGCTCATTTTAACATAGTGTGTCTTTTCATATTTTTTTATCACACACATTTCTGTAGTGCGGTTTAATAAAACAACACACACCGACAGACACTGAGCTGTCCTTGTTAATAGCGCGTCCTCCTGTTGATCCATCATCGTGGCAACCTATTTAAATGTTAAACGACCAGCGTGAGGAGGTTCATCTATGCAAACAGCCTTTTCTATAACGCCATGGATTTGATAGAGTTCATGTAGCAAAGATACAAACACCTTTTTTTTTTTTTTTTTTTTTTTCAGCAGTAAACAGAAAAACAGACGCAAACATACACCGCTGTTTATTATTTCAGTATTACACACAGATATAACCACCTATCATAGCAATGAGGCTGAAATAATAATCGTTTTCCATGAAATTACAGTGTGCACTGACAATTCGTTTGTGCTTATGTCAAATTCTGTGTGTGTGTGTGTGTGTGTGTGTGTGCGCCTGTGTTTTAAATCAATTTTCACTTAATGAAAAAAAGGAGGCTCTTGTTTAATTTTGTGTTTTTCTGAGTTTTGAAGCAGGTTCTTTCTCTAAGCACTTGGATGTAAAAAAAACAACAACCCACAGAACAGTCAGGTTTGACACTAAATGATGATTTTGTTTTTCTTTCCTTGTGCTTGTTTGTCTGTTGAATCATTGGAGGAAACCCAGAGGCTGTGCTTATTCATTGTTTCACAAGGAAATTGAATTCATCCCCCCCCCAGATAAACAACTTTACACACATTTGCATATTTTGTCAGATTCTATAAAACATCTCATGGCCTGTGGGTGGTCCTGACCCTCAAGCTGAGAACTGCTGGTGTAAACTTTTCTACAGTATAACAACACCTGTCCTCTGCTCTAAATTCATTCTGCCGTTTGGTTTTGTCCCAATGCTGAGTGCAAGAAAAAGAAAGCATAAATTAACAAAGAAAGGAAGTTAAATCAGATAAATAAATAATGTAGCGGTGGCAGAAAAATAAACTGAAAAGTTGATGAATCATGAACACTCGGACAGAATGTCGGAGTCTAATAAATTTTCAATGTAATTATGCACAGAAAGTAGCTAACATTTCTCTTCTGGGTGTTTTGAAGGTCGCAGGGCTTCCTATCAGGTCTGGACACTCAGTCTGATGTGGGGGGGGAGTTTTTGCAGCAGAGAAAACAGTTTTCTGCAGAGTAGAGGACTTTGTGTCGGCTTAACGTTGTTAAACCTACAATCCCCACAGACAAACACTGTCTAAACCTGACACTGCTGACCTACGCAAACGCGCAGAATCAGACTGAAGTCGTGCACGGACGTAGACATTCACACACGTAGACTAAAGCTTGATTGGCATTCAGACAGACCATAAAACCAGGAGCACATACAAGCATTCATGTAATTCTGACACACAGAGACACACACACATGCGACCATGTAAACCCTGACATTCACACAAATAGGTTGGCAGACGGTCATACATGCTACAAACACACGGGTCATCTTTGGCCTTTCCTTTGTCTCTGCATTAGAAAACAGCAGTCGAGTTAGGGTCATATTAGATGAATCTGCAGCACAACCTTGACATCTAGTCATCTTAGTTTCTGTTGAATGTTCATACATTGTCTCTTGTACTTTTAACATTGTGTGTAGGGACAATGTCTAACTCTGGTACATTATTGTTGACATCAGTTGATAATCTAATTTCTCCTTCAAAGCTGCTTTGTTTTTGTTTTTTGTTCTTTTAGTCTGCGACAGACTCCTCACTTATTTTCTTATCTGAGCCACAGAAATATTAAATCTTGTTTCTCTAAAATCCAGGTTTTCACAAATAACAGTTTATCTGAGGTTATTCAGCATTGGGAATGGAAAAAAAAGTGTTTTTTTTTAAACGTTTACTAGCATTATACTTCAAGTATAATCCATATGTAGCACAACAATCTTTTATCTGGCAGGATCCACTTGCTTCCTTTCTTTTCAATCTTTTTTTCCTATTAACGTTGGTCTCAGACACAGTTGCTCCTGCCATACCTCTTTGTTGATAATACAGTGTTTTTCACCATCGTTCAAGGATTATGATAGTCATTTCATTTCTATCTGAACAGTCTCCTCTTTTTGCTCCTTGTTTCTCTTTCCGGTTTCCTTGCTTTCTTCTATGCTCACTTCAGTCTCACTATTTTTCTCTCCCTGGCTCTCTGTGTTTGACGCATTCTCCAATTACCTCTTGAAAATGCACAGGTCATTTTATTGATGTTGCTTAGCTGAGAGAAGAAGAAAGACAGGTAAATGAAAGCAGACAGTCCAAATGGCTTTTTTTTTTCCATTTTCTTTTTTTTTTCTCCCTTTTTCTTTGAAAATAGACTGGCTGCAATTTTTCACTCATAGAGAAATTTAGCTGAAAACCTCCTTGTGATGGTTTCTCTCAAATGGAAAAGCTTTTAGTTTAGCTTTTGGAGACAATTCAAACCCAATGAGGTGACCCCTGTCTCCTCACTCTCACCCTGTTTCCACCCTTCTCCCTTTCTCATTCAATGTCTCTCCTCTTCTACCTCTATTACTCTCACTCTCAGAAGGACGAGGTGTCCCGTGGGCCAAGCTTTATTTCGGAGAATGGGAAGGAGCAGCTCATGTTTGAGGTGCCCCTAAATGACACCGGCTCGGCGGGGCTGGGCATCAGCCTCAAAGGAAACAAGTCCAGGGAGACAGGAGAGGATCTGGGAATCTTCATCAAATCCATTATACATGGAGGAGCTGCATACAAGGTGACATAATATTCTCATATGTACGCAAATGAGCAAAAATATGCAGACAAACTGTGCAGAGTTCTTGATATTGAAAGGGTTGATTTATTTCAAACCTGTGGCTTACAAGAGTAAAAGGAGACATTTGAGACATTTGTGTGTCTTACAGGATGGACGTCTGTGCATCAATGACCAGCTGGTAGCAGTTAATGGAGAGTCGCTGGTAGGACGCTCCAACCATGTGGCCATGGAGACGCTGCGCCACTCTATGTCACATGAGGGAAATGTTAGAGGGACAATCCAGCTCGTGGTGCTGAGGGTTTTGAAGGTACGCACACACACACACACACACACACACATTAACTCACACATTAGGAGCATTGGTTAAGTTTTCAGTCTGCGATGAAAAAGGGCAAAAACAAAAAAAAACAGATAATGAGCATAAAGTCCCCCCAGCACTGTGCAGAATGATGTATGTGTAGTTTCATCTGCTGAAAGAGACTCGTGCACATATGAACACGATGTGTTACATCACAACTAATTTGGAGCCAATTAAGTGCCAGTAAACAACTTACACAAGTGTGATGTGGAAACCTGAAGCCTCCAGTGCACGCACACACTAAGAAGTGAAGCAGGGGCCATCTCGTGTCCAGAAGTCAATGAGGCAGAAGGAGGAGTTGTCATTTAAAGTATTTTAAACAAGGTAACTGAGCATTTTTGTGCATAAAAATGTCTGGAGGTGATTTTTTTGGGAAATGTCAATTTTTAGGTTTTTTTGTGTTTCGGAGCGGCTGAGATTGTCAATAAAATGAGAACAGCTGGTCCGTGAAGATGGACCTTAAGTGAGCCGGGTCGGGTTAGGTTAACCCATTGTTGCTAACTTCAGGGCTAACTCCATTTGCTTTAATGAGCAGGTGTCAAGCAAGACACAGGAACTTGAGCTTGAGGATTTGTAGAGAAATATCCTAAACTGTACACACATTGTACTGCTACGTACACAGCTATACTGCTAACTTCATACTCTATCTGCTCTGGTTGCCAGCTACACATTCACACACAAACACACACACTGACGCTCTCTACACACACACAACCTACGCACTGAGCTAACCCTTAAAGGGGCTACGCTACTTTTATAACACTATAACAAGTGAATACAATTCGTGCCAAAAAAGCAACCAGTGATGGCCAATCGCCCAAGCTTTTTTTTTTTTTATCTTCACTCTGTATCTTCTATCCTCTCTCTTGGCTCTCAGTGATTAAGCATCTGTTTTTTTGTTGTTTTTTTTCCCTCCTGTAATTTGTTGACTCTGCCTCTTTCTACACTCGCTGACTTTTAAGCCCTTTCACCTATTCTTCACATACTTGACACTAGTCTCTCTGCTCTTACCAGCGGTGCTGGCAAAAGAGCATTTACACTTCAGACATTTTGTTTGCTTCTTTTGTGTGTATTCTTCACTCGGCTGCGCCTCTTTTCTTTATGAGTAAAAAGATGTTTTTCTCAGCTGCTCTTCAGCCGATACCTTTTACACGACTCTGCAGAATGTTTGTACAATCCCTTGTACACACAAAGCTCGGTCGTTGGCTCAAGTGTAAATGACTTTTTGCCACAGCCTGCCTGGTAGTGGAAAAAAAAAAAAAGCTGCATATACACCCGGCGATATTTGCTCGCACACAGACAAATAAATAGATGAATGCAAAAGGAGCCATACATAGGACAAAGGTTCTAGTATTAATGACAATTTAGAGTAATTTATATCAATGCAAAAACAAAATATTAGCTCTCGGTATAATGTGATGCTTACATCAGCCTCCAAAAAAATAAATAAAAAAAAACACCCACCTCTCTAATGCTATTTTAATAAAACTCAAAGGTCGGATTTATTTTCCCTAATAAACCGGTAACTGAGTGCATGCGTGTAGTTGTGTGTCTTAGCTCGCAGGACTTAGGGCATCCCCTGTCAATAGTTAGATGGTGGAAGCTGTTAGCAACATCAAAGAGTCGTATCCACGTTTTCCTCTTTGTCTTAAGAACGGAAGAGAAAGAGTGATACAAAGAGAGGAAGATAAAGGCAGATAGATAAGAGACTATACCTTAAAAGCCTTTTTTTTTTTGGCTTCAGTATCAATGCTTTTAACATTACAGAAGTGGACCGTTTTATTTTTTCCCCCCTCTGATGTTTTTTCTGTACGTGTCCTTTTACTCTTTCTCTCACTCAGGTCTTCTTACTGTATTCATCTCCAGCCAGCTCTCTCTAATCTCTCACTTTATCCAGCTGCTCTTCTCTCTGAGTAACTATTCAAGCATCGCCATGCTCGATTTAAAAAAAATAAATAAATAAAAAGACTCTATACACCTTCCATGGCAATAATCTGATGTTGTTCCCTTTACATCACAATATGTGAGTTGAGGATCATAAACATAAACAAAAAATCTAACAAATTACAAACTAAAACTTAGCAGCCCCTTTCACTTTATAACTCTATATCACACTGTGGACTTTTTGCTAGTTAATATAATTATTTTCATTTAATTATTTATAATGTCATCAATAATACATTTGTTTGTTGGGCAGAAATAATCCAGGTCAACACAGTAAAAACTAAAATAAATGTGATGTATGAATCTAATTTGCAGCTCAGTCCATGTTTAAGATTTTGACTCCAGCGTAAAATAACTAAACAGATAAAACATACTAAGCATGTTATTGTAAAGTAAAAACTATGTTTTTATACCTCAATAACCATGTTTTTGGTGTCCGGAGAACCATTTGTTTTTAGAGAGTGAACTGATTGCACTGTGACGGCGGCTGATGGGATGTGTGCTGGGAGAGAGCCAGGAAGGGGAGGGGTGCCCGCTGAAGAGCAGCGTTTCCTGGGTGGGAAACAGGGAGATGCTGTGAGTGGGGCAGGTGCTGGTGTTCGTAGGGGGTCAAGAGGAGGATGACAAGGCGGATTTATTACACACATTACTGTTATGTGTTTTTTTTGCTGTTTGATGGGAGGGCTTATTCTGTACAGAGAGGCAGATACACAGAAAAAACACACAGATACACTGAACCGTGGAGCCTGGATTGCATACATATGCATACATGTTAATGAATACACATATTTCTACTTACGCACACACATGACGAATACATGCAAATTCAATTTCATAAAGAAATAATACACATGAAAAGACACACATCAAGACTGAAATCTGGGCTTTGTTTGATTGTTATAGGGTCAGCCCTCCTGAGGATTAGTGTCAGTATGTCTGACTGTCACCACACACACACACACACTTTGCTTACAGGGGACATATCACACACATTTCTGGGTCTATATTTTTATTCTTTCTTACTGTACTGGAATATATGAGCATGATTTACTCCTTATTCATCTTATACCTTCCCTTTATGCCTCTACTACTACTCATTTCAGCCTCTGTGTGAAACAGGCCGTTTTATCTACTGTCTCTTCAAGGCCTCCCACATGTATGAGACAAAATCTGTTGCAAAAAAAATACACGTACACAACGCAAACAGCCTTAGCAGCAAAATGCTAAGGAACCGGAGGCCTTTGTGCACATGCATTAACAATCTAACACCAGTTCGATGGGGAAGTAGAGTTAACTTTGCACTGGCTTTTTCCCACATACACCCATCATAACATGCCTTCTCTTTTGTAGGAACAACATGGGGTATCACCCAATCGCTCATTTGACAGCTCCTCTAGCCTGTCTGGACTGATGAACACAGTGAACGGCCTGACGGGATTGGTCAGTCAGAACAACGGCCCCGTTCAACCTCCCATGGTGAACAACACTGTCTATGGATCTAATGGTGAGTGGAGTTTTTTCACATCAACGTTTGGTCAGAAATGGTTGGTCTATTCTGATTTTATTTATTGCGTTTATAATTTACTTTAAGTACTAAAAAAATGAACAATGCTTGTCCATTTCCTTTATTTATTTTGTCTTTCCGGTTTTTGGGTAAAACAGGTCCCGGCTCCTTTAAATAACGAGCTGGCTGTCAAATATTAAAATCCCTCATATGCATATTTAGCTCATTTGAGACTGTGTTTCATAAGATAGATGGATAGATGCTTTATTGTCATTGCATGTTAAACAATACCTGGTTCAGCAGCAATTAAAATTAGCAGCAAATATAAAACAATATAAACATATAATAACAGTCATAATCATGTTGAAGCAGTTATTGCATGTTGGCTTTGTTGTTAAGATAAGAATAAACTCTCATACACTGAGAAGTTTTTGTTAAATTTAATCGAGTTCAGAAGAAAAACATGTTTACGTTCCTCAAACAAAGTTATTATTAAAAAAAAGTCATATTTTATTACTATTTACAACAAAATTCAAGGGCTAACTGAATATGAATATGATATGTTCAAACCAACACAGCAAACATTTTTGACTGTTATAATAATAATAATAATCATATTTTATTTCTTGATGTTATAGGGTCATGATATGACGGTGATAATCTACATTGTGCATTATTTTCCTATAATGAAAAAATTACATTTTATATATATATATATATATAATTCTCAGTTAAAAGAGCCATTTCTAAGCATTTATTTTGAGCCAACCACACACACACGAATGCTGAATAATTCATTTAGACTGTGTGCACTTAACAAAGATGAATTCCTAAATGTTTTTTACCGAGACTTTCAGCTCTTTTTCCATTTGAGTTCGTTGTAGAAAATGACCAGAATTTGTTGGGAGATCCCTGCATGTTTTTTCGTGAAATCACTCTGCACTAATTGCTTGTCTCTGACGCGTATTTACATACTGAACACACACTGGAAACACACATTTTTCTCCAACAAAACCATTTTTAAAAAGCTCAGCCGGAGCACTGTTCAGTTAATTCTGACCATGCAAAATTATTCAGATTTATTTTGTTTTTCTGTTTTATCTTTTGCCGTTGAAGCATAATCAAAGGTGGACATATCGTCTCTAATAAGTCCAGTAAAACACTAAATGAGTTTAATAATAATGAAAAATAAATAATATCTCCAAGATTAAACGAACTAAAAATAAACATAAACAAAACAGATGTTGTCATCCACAGTGCAGCCTTAATTAGAGAATATTTTGCCCCTGTTTTCCCTTTCATTTCCCTCCGTAGCTCTCTGTCTCTACACTTTTATTATTTCTCTCATGTTTCTCAAGGTTCTGCTGTTTGTTATTGCAGAGTTCAGCCTGTTAGAAAGAGTTATTTTTGTGCTTTGTGCTTCATATCATTCTTTCTCACTAACTCTATCCGCTTCCTCTTCTATTTTATCTTTTATTTGCTTGTGTGTGTGTGTGTGTGTGTGTGTGTGAGAGCATGCTTGCCTGACTGCATACATGTACATGCTTCAGTTAGCGTTAGTGTATGTGTAACTGTCTGTTAAAAAATGTGTATTTGTGTATTTTTGTTTCTGAATGATATCCCTGCTTGTTTACTGTGTGTCTGTGTCTGTGTCTGTGTGTGTGTGTGTGTGTGTGTTCGTTCAGGGATTGTTGGCCAGTATCAAACAGTGTTATTTTTTGTGTGTGTTTACACTGAATCTGGTAAACAGCTCTGACCTTGAACATACTTTGCTGTTCAAATTCACCTCAGCTGTGGTGTCGTTTACGTGCACACTCTGTCCGTGTGTGTCCGTGTGTGTGTGTGTGTATCATGTAGCACATTTATCAGGCTCTGTGTGTTGTTGCGTGTGTGGACGTAATGTGTTTGTGTGTGTGTATACGTGTGCGCTTGACACTGTTTCACTCTGCTAATGAACTATTTCACATGCTGAATCCATCTTATGTGCTATTGAAGTCCAAATTAAGATGAAGATTTTCTTTGCACTGATGTTTGCGTGTGCAGAAGAATAAATTGAATTTAATGAGTCCCTACATATGTATTTATGCAGATGTGTTATTTTTTGCATTTAAAGATCTTTCCCTTTATCTATCCATTGCTGCGTCTCCATCTGTCCGCTACCTTCCTCTTTCTCACTTTTTTCTCTTTTCTGTGCCGTTTGTCTCTTTGTGTTTCCTCTCACTCTCTGCAGAGTTAATCCACCTGATGGGATGAACTAAAATAAAATACAGTTTTAGCCGAGCGTCAAATATTATGTAATCGAATAATATTAAAATTGGTTTCGTTGTGCACACCCAAACGACCCACCAGACTTTGTATTTCCTCTAAGAGGACATATATATATATATCTATAACTCATCATGGTGAATATAATACATAGCATGTAATAACAGTCATATAATGTCAAAAATAACCCGCATGATGTCAACTAGGTTATTTCTGCTTACAAACTAGAGGTGTGGAGTTTTTTAAAGACATGGGGGTGGGTTACCAGGCAGGTATTGTTGTACATGGTGGTTGGTCGACATTGTGAGAGAGACATTATGGTCCTAGATCACACTGTGAGACACGTCCACCGACAACTGATGCAGTGCTTTTCCAACCAAAGACTGCTGCTTTGATCCACGTCAAACACATCTATTAAAGGGATTAACCATGTTGGCCTTCGCTGCATCAGTTTTCACAATTTATTCTTTTTCTAGTTCAATAAAGGCTCTCCTTTTTACTGCTCACACGGTCCATCGTGTTTAAAATGTCCATCCCATTTGTGTTTAACTTAAGCAAACACTGCGTTTTACAATACATTACAGCACAGATACAATACATAGAGGACAGATAATCCCTGTGGAGCCTCCATCTAAGTGAAAGTGACTGTCAACTCATCATTCTGTCATGCAAAAATAAACCTAACTCTGACCAGAAAACATAACCATCTTTTAATGATACAGGACCTTCCTTTTAAGATTTATTCTAAACACATGAAGTGGATTTTCATAGGCTGTATGATTTATGTGTACGAGTCTTGATACGGTGGTTTCCCACTAAGACAGGAAAGGGTGGTGGAGGAAAGATGGAGGAGATGTTTCGACAGACAAGTTGTAGCCAAATACAGACGGAAAGGAGGAAAAAAGTTGAGTGCAAAAGAAGAGGATTCATATATCTGCCATTGGAGCAAACTGCTATTGATCTATCATCCACGCAACAAATGCATTTTTCACTTCAAAGAGTGGGAGTCAGTGAGAACAGATTTGTGTGTGTCTGTGTGTCTCTGTGTGTGTGTGTAAGAAGGTGAAGGAAGAATGTGTTTTTGACAGTTCAGCTGATTAAGGTGCTGGCAGTGAGGAGGAGGGAGGAAGTTTAGAAGAAAAAAAAAAAAAAGAGGCTGAAAACTGAGTGGGAGATAAAATGATTTATGGAAGATCTGAAAGGAGAGATAAATGACAGCCAAAATATCAGATTGCAAGAACGGGAGCAGAAGAAAAATAAAGCAGGTGATTAGTGTAGAGGGAGAGAGAGAAGGAGGGGAGGGATAGAGATGAGAGGATGCGATATCTTCAGACGCTGCCGTTTTCCTTTTCTAGCGCCAACGTCTTCTACTTTCAGTCACACATGTGCACACGCAAGCACATAAACGACACGCAGTGAAGATCGTGCAATAATCCCGCCATGTGTTGTGTGGCAGCTAAGCACTCTGAGAAGTGATGACTGTTAGTAAATTGTGTGTACGCATCAAGTTGACACGGCCGTATCGCGACATCTGCAGCAACATCTGCATATGTAGAGCAGCTGCACTTCATCCTCTTCATCTGTCCTTTTTTTTCTGTTTCTCTTCTTTTTCAACCCCTCTAGTTTCTATTTTCGAGGCCTTTTGCCAGTGAAGCTGTCAGTGAAGTTTAGATTTAAATGGCTGTTAAGAATGATCCTCGTTGTGAGTGGCTTGTTTCCCAAACATTGACATTGATATATTTTTTTCCTTAACGCACAAATTAGCGAAGACATAAAAAAACAAACTGTAATTTAAACCTCAAGCACCTCTTGTTGTCTGTCCACCGTTTACACTCCTACTGGCTTATTACTCATGAAGCTTTTATTGCACTTATAGTAACGTAACGAGTGTAGCTGTGGTGAACTTGAGCACTTCTCCTGGTTCACGAAGATGAGAAAAACTAGTGCGACAGAGACAATAAATGACATCAAAATGCAGTAGTCTCTCACACTGAGCTTAAAATGAAACAAATGCACATAAATGAGCTGAATAACATAAGTAAACATAGTCTCTACTGTGTTTTGCTGTCATTTATTGTCTCCGTTGTGATACTTTCTCTGCTCTTTCTTATCAAGGGAGGGGCTGAACCAGTCCTGTGTGTGTGTGTGTGTGTGTGTGTGTTTCACACTGCAGAGAAGAGGAGAGACAGTGAACTGCATCTTCATTGGGCTCAAAGCCAAACAGGAGAAGTAATGTTGAGTTTGTAAAAAAAAAAAAAAGACCCAAAACACCACAGCCATAAATCTAAATCCTTCGATTTTCAAATACTCATCTTAGCTTCTTTTAAATAACTGTGGTCAGATTGAGTTGAGGCCAGAAAATGTTTCACCTGTGGGTGAAAAAAGCATCATGACGTCCACAGAAACATCTCCGTTCCACATCAGTTTTCATAAATATCGTCAACACCTCAGAATCGCTCTACTTCCTGCTCACTTATTGACCGGGTCTTCGGCTTGTTTATTCATCTTATTTTTAGTTTCCTATTAACCACAGTTGCTTCTCTGACTATTAATTAACTTTGGCTGCCTCTTATCACCACTTCTCATATCCTCAATACAGACTGGTTGTTGTTTTTTTTTTGGTTTTTCAGTGACCGATGGCAGTTATTCTCACATGGACGAGGAAGAGGAGGGGGAGCTGTATGGACATGAAATGGAATTAAGAAGCTCTACACAATACTCCTACATACAGGACAGGTGTGTGTTAGTGCATGTTAATGTGCGTGTGTGTGCATGCATTTGTCATGCCACCCCGATCTTTAATTTATTTTTACCACAATAGTTTGAGCACAAATGATTTCTCCATCGTGAAATCTAATGTTAAAACTTAAAATCTTGTTGCTAGTGGTTGAGGAAGTCTTTTGTAAGTATAATTGGTTTCTGAAAAGTTATTTATGCTTTAAAAATTATTTATTAGTGCGCCTTTTGTGAGTTCCAATTCAATTTGCGCATTATCTGCATGACATATATCGTCACACAAAAGAAAAGAAAAGAAAATCAACAAACATAACAGATGTCAGGAACTGAAAACCAAATGTGTGAAAAGAAACCACAAGAATTAAGCTGAATGCTTTACGTTTTTTTTATGCTTCCAACAAAAATGATGCGTCTGTTGTTATTTTTGTCTCACAGGGAAACCTCTGGCGTAGCTCAGCCCCAGACTCCGACCCAGAACCAGCGGCAGTTTCAGCATGTTAAAGCCTCCAAGAGCATGGATCTGGGTACGACTCCGAATCAGCAGCACATTGGTGGGGAGATTTTTCTGTTTATCTGTTCTGCATGGTGGCTGCATGCATCCTGACCTCACAGAAACGTAAATATTCCTGCTGATGCATGGCTGCGGCCCACGATGGCATGTTCCTCTGAGCCACATGCAGACTGACTACTAAACAGACATGTAGTGCAAACTGATCACACACTATGCAATGTATGCTGCAGGATTTTAACTGTGCTTCGTTATTGTCTTTTATTCACACAAACAAAAATTCAGCAGGGCAACCTCCGCAGCCCTCCGTGATCCCGCTTCTCACATCCGCTTCGTTCACCTGTTGCTCCCTGATTGCTGACGTTCTGACGCGAGGGTTCAGTGACATTTCAGCGGCTGTTGAAAAGTCAACTTTAGAAATATGTGTATGTGCTCATGCATACATCTGTGTAACATGACAGTGGATGCAGCAGCGACAATAGTTCATTGTTTCAAATGTCACTTCCCTCAGTCCTCCTCCTCAAGTTGACTCCTCTGCCAGCTCCTGGGTGTGTGTGTGTGAGAGAGAGAGAGGAAATGAGACAAAAGAGCAGGAGACTATTTGAATAGCATTGACATCAATTTCTACATGAATAACAGACTGTATGTTCTGTATGTCTGTGCATCATCCCCTTTTTACGCACTCGATCATGACAAATAAGTCAACTGGATTGGAGAATTTGAGTCAGTTCATGGTTGCTTGAATGGCATGATGTGTTTTCACTGCCAAACCATCAAGCAGCGTTAATAACAGCCTATTACCAAATGTGTTTTATTTATTCTTTACTGATAGTAAGTGAACAAGATTTATCGAAGATTAAAATGTTGGTTTATATCCAGACATTGTTCAGAGGGGAGGATCTTTCATCTTTTGGGGGGATCAATGTTATCCCTGAAGGCTTCTTATTCCCCACCTCTGTCTCTATAAAGCCCACACATCACAGATAACACAAGGGTGCAGAAGCTAAGAAGACACAAAGCTAATTCAGTTTCCATGATAACTATTCAATCCAAAAATCACAGCAAGAAAGCATCGACCCTTAGTACTGAGTACAGTACTGTTTCTGTCATGTTTAGTTCTTGAATAACAGAGTTTAAACATTTTTTAACACAAGATAAGATAGAAATACTGTTGTGATTGTGACAGGAAACACATGGAGAGAGAGAGAGAGAGAAGGGTCCGACACACAACAAACAATTACTGTATGCCGTAGTAAGCAGGAAACCGCTTAGTATATTACACTAGCTATAGTTTAGCATAATGTAAATGATAATAACCACTTTTCCAATACGGTTTGGGTTCATGCGTCGTTGTGTTTGCGTCTGTCTCAAGTTTTGTGTGTGAAAAATGAAAAAGAAAGACAGAGAGAGACAGAGAGAGACAGAGAGAGACAGAGAGAGACAGAGAGAGACAGAGAGAGACAGAGAGCATTCCCAGAATTTCATTAAAGGGTCAGTTACATCATTTCATTTTTATTTAATCTGCCCTGATTTCATTTTCCACCCCAGTCCAATTTAAAAATGTAAAAACAATTTGATATCAGTTCCAGATTATGTACGTCCTCCCCTGGTTCTTACTCTCTGTCCCACTCTCTCTCTCTCTCCATCACTTCCTCTGTTTTTTCACTTCGCCTTCACCTTTGTTAAGTTTGTCCTTCGTTCTTAGTCTTTTTTTCAGGTTCATTCACTGCGATTATGAACTCAGTCTAGGATTAAACTATGTAGCTTATGTTTGAATTAATCTGAATTAATCTGTTAGGAGTTAAAGTACTTTTTCAATAAACATCCCAAACGTGTGTGTGTGTGTGCGTGCGCCCGTGTGCGCGTGTATGCATGCGTGCACGTGCTTGCGTGTCACAGACGTGGCATCTACAGATCTGCTGAAGTAGGCACACACACTGTGATCCACAAACTACTGGGCATGCTGAATCAGTTGGGTTGATTTGCCACAGACAGATGTTCTCAGAGACACACACACACACACACACACACACACACACACACACAGCTAGAATTACACTGTAGGCTTGGTTTTCATTAGAAAGGTATTTGCAGGAGAAGCCATGTTACTGCTTGGTTTCTGTGGTCTGAGTGTTGTGTGTGTGTTTATTTGGCAGAGGGCTACCAGTCAATATGTTTTTTGTTGGCATTGGGCTGCTTTGTGGCTTTAGCAGGAATGGAGAGAAAGCAAAAGAAAGACTTATGAAAGTGAAAAGAAGAAGGAGTAATGATGGAGAGAATGGTGACCAAAGGGGAGAGAAAAGGAGGGGAACCTTACTGAAAGGAATGAGTGCAACTGAAGAAAAAAATAAAAACATTGAAGGGGAGATGTGAGGGTAAAGAGCAGAAGGTGAAAGGACTGACTGAGAGGCGGAAAAGAAGTGAAAAGAGAGAAAGAGGATGAGAGATTGGAAAAGAGAAGAGAGGGTGAGTGACAAATGGAGTGAGAGAGAAGGGGAGCAAAGGAAATTACTTCAGTAGCAGTACGGCTGACTTACCATCGGCTACCTCTGCAATCATGTAAAAGGAGACAGAAAGAATTATAGTGTGATGGAGAGAAAAGTTCAGGAGAAGGAAAAAATGCAAAAACATTAAAACTGGATTTAAGTTGTTGGTTTTTTTCTGTTTTTTTTAGGAATAAGTAACACATGGACAGCAGTTTGACTTTTTGCACATTTGACAAGTCAGGAATAAGAAACGGAAACGTATGCATATTTACATGTGTTTCTTTTATTTCAGTGGCAGATGAGAGCAACGTAGGATCCCTTGTTGAAAACACTGCAGGTGAGGCAAACACTTAACAACCTACACCTGCATATAATCACTATCATACACACGCACTCACTCTTGCAGATGCACATGTAAACACACATGTATACGCATACTCTTCTGCAAACTGCTGTCAAATCAAAAAAACAAACAAATATAACCAAAACTAAAAGTCTGCACCTGAACCTGAAAATAAAAGAAATATCTGCACCTGCACACAGCCGGTTTCTTCAAGTGCATGGTTGCATTGCATGTGTGTGTATCATGTGTATGTGCACGTTTGAACTATATTTCTTATTAGAATGAGTAAAAAAATAAATAAAAAAAAACTACACTATGTATACACATATATGTATATATATATTCCACCATATTAGAGATCCAAGAATTTCTATGTCTTCCAATTTAAATTCTGATTTTGTTCTGTGAGCAGTCGAAACAGCTTCTTCTTTCTCTACCATCACTTTGCAGAGTGTTTGAAGTCTAATACACTAGATTCCTTTCCTTTTCTCTTCCCCCTCTCCAATTTTATATCTACCACTCCACCTTTCGTCCCACATCCTGGTTCTTCCATCTCCTATACCCTTGTCTCCTCTCTGCCTCCCTCCTTAATTTAGCCAAAGTGCAGATGAAAGTAAGATTTGCACGAGGAAATGGAGAGAGAGAGAGAAGGACGGTACTATGGCCACTTCTTAAAGATATGCACAGACAAGCTAGTTCTTAAGGGGAGGAGAGAGGAGAAGAGATGCTTCAAAACCTCTCACCTTTGTGAAGCTGAATGCACTTGTTTTTTAAAAGTTTGATGTCAAACTTTTCTTTTTCTTTTTTGCCTTGGAGTTTCCCACATTTCATTTGTGGCTGTTGAATGTAAGAGCACTCTACTTTGTTCCACTCTATGCAGGTCTGTCTTGCTGTATGCCACTTTACACTTCATGCCAATCAGTCTAGCCTTTTTTTTTTTTTTCCCACATTCTGCTGTGTCTCAGTTTTATACAAGGTGGTATTGACTTTTATGTACAAGAGCCATAACCATTTGAAAGAGAGCAAGCAAGAAGGCATGAGGCGCATGAAGGACAAGATATGGAAAGTTTTGGAGTTTTAACATGCCCTATATTAGATTAAACCCCTAATAAAATATCTAAAATATACTTTATTTTAACTTTTTACAGCTGGAAAGATAGGAACAAAATAATCTGGTGTCATAGACACATATTCCAAAACACAGCACTGACTTTTTCTTGCCAGCACATGTAAGCCGAACATCTTTTTGTCATCTTTTTATTAACTCCACATGTCCACATATACCTGGTTCTGTTCGCTGTCAGAAAACTATAAAATGGAAAACTTTTGATTAACTATGAAATGTTTTAAATGTAGATTAGAGTCAGTCACATTGTCGATGTATTTGCTTTCTATTTTAGTACCTGGAGATACCCCAGATTTCTTCATACAGTGAATGAAATACAACGAGGAAATATGGCTTGTAAATGTGTGTAGTAACTATTTACAGGATCCTGGTCAAACAATTACTGAACTATTGGCTCCATCCAGTGAGGACAGTATAAAGTAAAATACTGTATAATTAAGGTTTAATTTAAAAACTAGATTTTGACATAGGAACCTTCCACAAGACATTAATAACTTTGGTACATGACTGTATTTTCTTTAATTTGCTGTACTGTAAACTAAAGCCTTCTTGTCGAATATCCATAATATAATAATATAGAACAAAAGATCATTTAAAAAGGTTTAATCCGCAGATTTATGTTTTTGTTATTAGTGCTATTTACACATTCCCTATATACCTGTTGACTGTCAGCATGCCTCCTGTTTTATAATGCCATGAAGCCCAGAGAGCGGTTAAAGACAGCGTTTGTCTGGCAAGCATGGCGCTTTTTTCCCAACCACACTTTCCTTTGCTGTAACGTTTTGCTGTTTTTTTTTTAATTGATATGCTTCCACCAGCCCTGCGCTAGGACTTCAGACAGCTGTGCGGACTTTGGTTCAGTGTGGGTTTGGTTCCTGGGAAGTGAGTGAGTTTAGAAGCAATCACTTCTGGGAATACCGTTTTCACTTCCAGCAATGCTCTTTCCCTCCACACCCCAAAAAACCACTGAGCATCTACCCCAAGTACACTCGCTCTGTCTGTCTCTCCCTCACACACACACACACACACACACACACGTAGACATGAAACTATTACCCTTATGGTAATGTCATGGTAATGGAAAGTCTCCATCATCCAGTGGAAAATGTGAGCCTTGGAAGATTTAATGTTATATTATAATTTTGTAGAATCTCAGATGCAAAGTGATAGAAATGGGAGACCATAATACAAAGTGTGTGTGTGTGTGTGTGTGTGTGTTTTTTGTTGTGTCTATATGTTTAAACAGGATCAATACAGTAGGAATGTTAAAAAAAAACCTCAGAAATGATTCAAGTCACTGTCATATAGAGCTGTAGTCACGTAAAAACTGTTACAGTGAAGAAAAGAAAGAAAAAACAGAATATATCAGTCCACATCGTTCTCCAGTGTAGCCTGATTCTTTCCTCAAGCCACTTTAAATATGACAGTACAGTGAAACTGACTCTCACGTGTGCAGAAATGAAAACTGCTGACAGGGAAATAAAACAAATGGTTGCAGCTGTGTTTCTTTCGCCGTGTTTTCCTTCGGTGATGGAGACCGCCCAGAGCTCTGTTGTCTCCTGAAACAGAATGTGAGAGAGAGACGTGTCCTTGTGAAAATAAATGGTTAGCAATGCATATCCACAGGAATGATTAAAAGCTTGTCATGGAGAGGAGAAAGTGATGATCTCTGTGTGTGTGTATATGTGTGTGTGTGCAGTTGTACAACTCTCTTCATATATGCAATAAAAAGTGTTTTGAATGTGTGCAGAAGTGTTTGACAGACAGACAGAACGAACCGCAGCCTTTACACAGACGCTTGTGAAGATGTGACAATTGGCAAAACGATCTAATTTGTGGCTTTATTTCAAAGATGCATACACTTGTGGCAACATGCACAAACACGTGCGCGTACCAACATTTCTCATGCAGTAAACTGCTATTGTGTAAATACTTCAGCCAAAATGCTTGTTTGCTTCTGTTGTTACTTTCTGTTTTAATTTCCGTTTGCCACTTTTTTTTGTTCCTCCATCCACCACTAGTGCTCCATCTCTCTCTCTCTCTCTCTGTCTCTATCCAGCACTCTTACTTGCCCTCACTCATTCTTTCTTGCCAACGCCATTCAGGCTTAGAGGCTGACAAACAGGCAGAAGAGCTTAGACTGAACAACATCTCTCTGAAAACGTGTGTGTGTGTGTGTGTGTGTGTGTGTGTGTGTGTGATGCTGAGGGAAACTGGTGCCGTCCATTGTTTGAATCTCTCCCTGGTGGAACTTTGACTTTGATGACAGTCACACACTGACAAGACTCTGCCAAAATTGCGTCTTTGGAGAGCCACATCTCTGAATATCCCTCTCTGCCTCCCGCTCGCTATGATTGTTTCCTTCTTTCTGTCTTCATCTCTCACTTTGTTTTGTTTTGTTTTGTTTTCCATTGTTTCATTGCCTGTCTGGCTCTTGCAGACTTTGCTTTGGATTTAACCTGAGAGCCACCTTGTTAGGATGATGTGGATTGATGGATTGATTTGTCACACGGAGAGCAGTACGACTTTGTGTGGGTGTGTGTGTGTGTGTGAACGCCGCTCGACAACGCCACCACACATTGGCTCTTCACATTCGTTCTCAGACACAGAATTCAAACAGCTGAACTAAGCAACCCCTGTTTCTACATCATTTTACCATTATATATCTGTGTGTGTGTGTGTGTGTGTGCTTGAATCTGAATACTTTTTGCTTGTGCATGTGTTTTGTTTACAAGCTAGCTGCTTCTGCACACACTGACATTTCCTCGTCTTTGTGTGTACTCTTGGCTGCCTCTCTGTATATCGAATGCTCTTTGACCCCTCTCCATCTCCCCCAGTAAGCCAATAAAGGTGAGCAGTAATCAGTAGATGGTCAGTGCTGTCGCGCCTTGCCTGTACAACCATTAATCTCTATCAGTCTCTACACACTGATCACTGACATGTACTGTACTTTATATTGTATGATGCTTGAGAGCGAGACACACAACAAGAAGAAGGCCATTTGTTTCTGTCCCGGACTAATCGGTTACAATCCCTGTGATGGATTTATCTTAGTAGAGGTTTGTGTATCAGCTTGCTTCTGTACATGACAGATAATGCAAGAAAGAAATGTAAGTTCACATCTTGAAGCACAAAGTTGTCATTAACTAATGCTAAATGTTTTCAGAGACATTTTATATATATATATATATATTACGTTTGTTTTTTAGAGGTTTTAAATGCCTGTTTAATTACATGTTTATCAAACGTCTTTTACCATGAGCAGCTAGCATTAAGATGATCATCATGCTTAAGGACATGGAAAGACAACATTGCTCCACCATGCTGCATATTTTTTTTTATTATTTCTATATTTTGTACAGGTCTGGTGATTAATATATCTCTTCTTTTTGAACTGTTCAGTGCAGCAGCATCAGCATCACGCTCAGCAGGAACTAGTCGGTACCGTTCTGAGACATGAGAGTGAGGATGATCTCACATGTTTTTATGGTTTATGATGCCCATTCAATTATTACAGAGCCCTGTGGGATAGCAAAACCTCATTTCATCTGCTGGGAGATTGAACCACATAACACACAAACACAGCCACAACATAAATACAAGGCACTTTGCTTACAGGAGTGATGCTCACTCCATAAGCTTAAAAGATAGTAGATACACACACTCTGTCGCACATACAGGTACTTTCACCAGAGCGCACACACACACACACACACACACACACACAGGATATATCTTACGAGTTCTCACTGGTTGATAAATTCATTGATTTCCTAAAAATCGTTGTTTCTCGGGGCAGTTTTTACTCTCCCATCATAGCGGCTGGGAATTGGACTGCACAGGCTTTGATGCTGTAATGTTTTTGTTTTTTATTTATTTTATTTTTTTCTTAAACTCTGGGATAGAACATGAGGGAAATCCACTGATGGGATCAGAAGTTTATGTCTCTCTTCAATGGAAAATAGGTTTCAGACTGTAGAAATAGTATGAAAATAGAAAGCAAAAATTGAGCTGTATCTCCCTTTTTTTTTAAAGTGTGGGTTGGTGCTGTTGAAGTCTGTTGCTCAGTCCGCTTGCTGTGTTGCTGCTAAGCTGCTCCTTGGTGTAATTTCGACTTTCAAAGTAGCCCATTGCGTTCCTGCCAACAAAATAGCCTTGGGATAGCTTGGTGTTCTCTCTCGTTATGTTTTGTTTTTAATTCTTTATTTCTTTTCTTTCTTCTCTCTCTCTCTCCGTCTTTCCTAGACTCGCTCTTTTTGTTATTTTTTTCTATAGCATCCTCTCACAGTTTCTGTTTTTCTCTGCCAACCCCCCCCCCCCACTCATATCTTCTCCCTCAGACCACTTTGTTGCTCTTGTCTTGCTTGTCATCCTCTCTCTCTCTTTAAAAGCAGCTTAATTCTATCATGTTACAGTTGGACAGCAGTAATTACATTTATGACACAAATCCTGCTACTCGCAGCAAAATACTTTGTATGTGAGACCGAGTGTGTGTGTGTTTGTGTGTATGTTTGGATGCATGCTCATCACACACAGTCTGTGCACTCATATATTTGTTTGTGTATACTGGTTATTCCCTGATAACGCCACTAAGCTATTTATAATATATTTATTTCATCCTCCTTGCCAAACCTCTGCAAACAGACAAGTTTGGACTCAGTGGTCACTGTTTGCTCTTCTGGATTAAACTGACCGCAGTTGCCCTCAAACTTTGTAGATCCCCAAGTGGAAAATGAACTTTGACCCTGGCACTGAGTCTCAATGAACAACATCAAACGTACATTTCATATGGAACATTTAAATCTACAGAAAACCACGCGTGACATGGTGAAACAGTGATGTGTACAAACCTAGGCGTGTCTTTTGAGTTTAAGTATCCTGGATTATAAATGCGTTGTAACTGAAATGAGAACGTCAGCCGCTTGTCTGACTTTAAAGGGCTTCTTGTGTTTTGATAGTGTTGCAAAGTGCAAACATGTTTAGAGTGTGAATAAAAGCAATAATACATCAACAATCCTGGACATTTCATGCTCCGTTTATTCATGCATTCAGTGGCCTTGGTTCAAATGTTACTGGCAGCTCTAATCCACTCACTTTAGTGTTTTAAAACTGTGGATTATATATTCAAATGGGCATATTTAACATTTATTAAGGCTACACTACCCCTTTTTTTTTACTTTTTTGTTTCCAAACAAAAAAAAGGTTTTTAAAGTGACATTACATGTTGTAGGACAGTATCATATGAAGGACTATCTGTCTATCCGAAAACTGTGTAGAATTGATTAATTACATTGTCTTGACTTTTGGCATTGAGAGTGAGGCTGCTGTGTTATCGACTGAAGTTTCAGGTTCATGAGCAAAAGTGTATTTCACTTATAGATGCTTCCCTCTGTTTTACAAAATATATTTATTTAACAGAAAATGTCTGATATTAAAGTTTATGGGTTTTATGACTATGAATCTAAGACCCATTTACTATATAAATACGTGTCATAATATCGCTGTCATTTATTTACAATCCTGTTATTGTGTGGGATTTATCAAAGTTTGATTCTTATACAGTACACAGTGGCAGAGATACAGCTTTATGTTTATATATATAAGAGATGTATTGTTACGGTGTTTACATCCGTTTAGCTGCATGAAGAAAAAGCTACAGTTTCAAACTTAGGGTTGATTCAATGTAGATTAACTTCATATCACGTAAATGATGTTTGTGTCTTCAGTATGCATCTGAATGTCATATGGACTGTGTTTATGGATGGGAGTGTCACCAGTCACGGCCCTTGTCCATCTCCCCATCTAGCAGCTGACTTACATTATGCATGCGCATACATTCCTTGAGCGTTATTACTGTGTGTGTGTGTGTGTGTGTGTGTGTTTGGTTAATGGTTGTTTAAATAGATGTGGAAGTCACATCAACCTTCTCATCTTCCCTGCTCCAAGAAAAAAAATACACACACACACACACACAAAGTGCAGTCATGTGTATAGGGAATCATTAGCTAAAGTGATTCTGCTTTAGCTATCATGAATCAAAGTGGCATCATATCGACAAGCCAGAGCCAGCAAGGAATCCAAAATGTGTGTGTGTGTGAGGATTACTAGTATTTTGAGCTGGCAGCAAGCCCAGCCTTCCTGCCTTCTTCCCATTTTTCTCTGTCTTCCTCTCTGACACCATGGTGTCCCCCAGAGGAAACTTAATTTGCTCCCTCCTTGTCTCCCGCTCCCGGCTCTTCTCCCCCGTCTTGCCCACTGTCAGTGTCTCCCTGTTTTATATGGCACACAGCAGCAAACTAAATTGGAAGGACACGTTACCTTCTCTCCCTCTTTTGTTCAACATTCAGCAACCGTCGCACGTGGCAGCAACATATTACGGCGGGTTTGAGGCTGAACTTGGTCCAACTTCAGCAGTCAGCGTGTCATTGGCTTCGGGTTGGGTCTCTGCAGCAGCATAGCAATTATTGCTAGATAGCCTGTTTATTGCAGCACCTGTGAGGTTTGCATGCCTCGCAATTTTCACCACTTTTGAACGGTATATGCAGGAAATTGTGAATCTTTACATCGTATCTTTACTTAACTCTCCCTTGAATACTTACTATTACTATACTATCGCCCTGTCTTTTCATCCTTCGCTCCCCTCTTCATCATTCTTTCTACTGCATCCCTCCCTCCCTCAGTAATATCTCTCTCAGCATACTTGTAATGATGGATGGAGAACCAGTAGCAATAAAGCGGATCTCACATCCATCACAAACTCAACAACTCACTGTTTTTTGTTTTTTTGTTGCTTTCTTTCTCTGCTCTTCTGTGTGTAGCCATGTCATTGTGTTTCTGGCTCCTAGCCAGTGTCTCCGCAGGCCTTTTAATCCAATCAGAGCAAGACACAGCAGGCTAAACTTATTATTTGACAACCTGATCAGACCTGGGAAATAAATGGCACATCCTACTGTTATACATGCTTATCCTGTGGTTGTTGCAGTAACACATTCATATCTGTTCTTCTAAACGAAATATTGTGTGTACAAAATCATTTTATTCTATGTAATATTGATAATAAATGTCAGCTGTGGCTTTATGAGTTTTGTTTTATTGGGTTTTTTTGTGTTTTTTTTTAATACAGTTGGTTTCAACTGACACAAACATATCTCTTACCCTGTGTCACCCTCTGTTTGCCACCTTTAGCTCCTTCAACTCCTGTGGAACTCGGCCCTACGCTCGGCTTGAAAAAGTCCAGCTCGTTGGAGAGTCTCCAGACCGCCATGTCAGAGGTTAACAGAAAAAACGAACTCCTCCCGTTCCACCGCCCTCGCCCGAATATGATCAGAGGAAGAGGCTGCAACGAGAGCTTCAGAGCAGCTATTGATAAATCTTATGATGGACCTCCTGAAGACGATGATGGTGAGAGAGATAAAGATAAAGAGAGCACCATGTGTGTAGTTTTTGTATCATAGAGACAAAATAATTCAACACTTAATCACACAGAAACTTTGGAGTTTGTCGCACTTTTGACCACACCCCTATCAGCGATGTCACAGCAGCGGTTTGGCTCTTGATAATTAATTAATTTTGTAGCCATGTAACTCACATCCAATGGTTGACATATAGTATATCTTCAGTGCCCCTTAGATGGCTTTTTCATACATGGTGCACACTCATCACGCTTACTTCCATGTGCAATGTAATCACCAATCATATTACCAGAAGTGCACCACACCTCAAAGTGTCAACACATAATTATGCATTGCCGTATACAATACGCCATTCAATGTTGACTTGGGCTTGAAATGGTAGCTGCTGGGTGTGTTTCACTGGGAAGTGTGGTTCAATTCCCAGCTGTGTTATTAGCAGCAAACTCTTATCAGTCACCACCAGAGTAATGAGTCAGGCTGTTTCAGATCACCACACTAACAGGATAGGACTAATAGGGCCTGTCAACACCATGCACACAGTGGCCACATCTGTCACCATCGCTATAAACGTTGTACACTTCAAGAGCTGCTGTTAATTGACAGATAACAGTTCTCTGAAGCACACTTAAGAAATCCCTCAATCTGTCTTTTTCTGTGAATGTAACTAATATCTTCAATTCATTGTCAAATGCAAACGTTTTTTCCAGCTACACTCTGTAAGCTTTTGAGAGCTTTTGAACAGTTTTTACCTACTGGTGATTAGAAAGGCAAACATTGCTAACAGTTTGAAAGTCTAATTGCACAATGGATATTTAGTCAGCGTTCATGTGGCGCTGATGCATTGTGTTGGATCAGGGGCTGAATCCAGCTAATACCGCAATGCTTCACAGATTCCTGTGAATTCAGTTGTCAGGAGGTCTTTTCTCTCTGAGCTTTGAGTCACTGGCTTTGATGTCTCATGTCAGCTGGGATGGATTATAGTGGTGAATAGTTGTTTCTGTCATTCTCCGCCTGTCTTTCTTCACATGCTTTGCAACCTTCACTTGTGTGTGTGTTACCTTCTTTCTCTTATGTTTCTGTTTTTTCTTGTATGTCTTTATTCACATGAGATCCCCTTCGAGTGGTGGTGGGGCACTCATAAAAAAAGAGCAAATTCTTATAAGTGTGGTTTGGATTGAGTTCTACATCATGTAAGTATTTAGCATAGATGAATAAATAATCCAGTGATTTGCTTAATATGAAAGCACATGGCTAAAATAGCTCATCTGTGCAACACAAACACACACACACACCAGCAAACACACATGCTGTGGTCATTTTCGGTTTTGGACTCATTGAGGAAAGACTGCAGACACACACACACACAGACATACACACACACACACACACAGACACACACACACAATTACAATTTCATTCTGTTGCTAGACAGTTTTTGTAATTAAGGCTGAAGTGAAAATCTACACAATGTTAAATCTCAATTGAAGTAACTAATTTGGTTTGGTTATCTTATAAAATCTGACAAGTGGTGTGTGTGCGTGTGCGTGTGCGTGTGCGTGTGCGTGTGTGTGTGTGTGTGCGTGTGTGTGTGATCATTGTTATTCAAGGCCAGGTCTCCAGGCTGACGAAGAAGTAACAAGGCATCACAGTTACACTTTGAACATTTTCGCTTATTCCTAAGAGTTAATTAATTCACTGTAAAGTTAATAAATCTGGAGGAACTTTAGCATTATGCTCCTGTGTGTATCTGGGCTGTTGATATATGCCTCGTATCCCTTTATGATACTTGATATGTCATTTCCCTTTGTCTTGTGTTATGTCAAGAGATTTAGCAAATGCAGTAAATGTTTCTGTCCACTGAGACTATCTTCCTCCAGCACTGACCTCTTCTTCAAAACTATAAGGGCGATTCTTGACAATACTAATGAGAATTATCTAAAAACATTAAAATGTTAAATGTATCTTAATGTTAGCTGTTGATCAAGCCATTTATGGGCTGCGTTGTGGTAAACGATGTAGGATTAAATCCAGCTTCAAATTAATTAATTAGATCTTCATTCATTAATTGGTTTATAGCTGTGTTACGTGATTCTTCCCCCCAACTATCTCTAATCCTTGTTCTCCTCTCCTTCCTTTTCCTCTAGATGATGATTCAGAGCAGAGTTCAGGCCGAGACACCCCTGCAAGTAGTTCATCCCGCCAGGGTGTCGGGGATCAGATAGAGGAGAAAGGAAAAAAAGACAAGAAAAAGAAAGTGAAAACAAAGAAGAAAGAAAAGAACAAAGGGAAAGGGAAAGACAAAGAGAAGAAGAAAGCGGAGGAGTCTGAGGAGACGGAAAAGAAAAGCAAGAAAATAGGCTTTGGCCTGCTGAGGTGAGTCACTGTGTGCGTGTGTGTGTGTATGTGTGCGTCTAAGAGAGGTTTTGGGGTTTTTAGAGGAAAGTGCAGAGAGAATATAGTAGGCTTCTTACCCAGGAATTGATTATTTTTGAAAACCTTTGGTTTCCAGTGTATTTGTGGGTCATATTACTTTACTATATGTGTATTTCCTTGTATGTGTATATGTAAAATGACCACGACAGGTAAACTAATCACTTTCATCCTGCATTTAATGTCAGTAAATGTGGGATACTGTTGTAAATTTTTGTAATTTGGAAAGCAACCAACTAAGTGACAACCGTTTGTATATAGATTGGATGTAATATAGATTCAATAAATACATATTGTTAGTCTGAATAGCACATCCAGGTACAAAATAAACGTGTTGTAACTTGTAAATGTAGGCAAATCAGGCAGTATTTTCTCTCTTTGTCTAGTGTCAGAAGATGTGATGTAGCTAGAAAATCTGATTTATGGAGTCCTCGAATGTGTATAAACCCTTTTATACTGTAGGCACATAAACTAGCACAGTGTCTGCACACACCATGCATTCATACTATAGAGAAAAAAAGAAGAAAAGACACACTGAGGTCTTTTTTTCCCCCCATGAAACACTATCACATCCTCACAGACGCACCAAAACCACTAAGAGCTGTGCCCCAATTTCCTTAAGAGGTGCTTAAAATTATCTGTCAGAACTATTTCATGTGATTAACTTTAACACTATCTCCCAGTGTGAAAGGGGGCATAGGTACACACACACACACAGCTAAAAAGGGTGTTTCAATGAGCAATTTATAACTTTCTACCTTAATTTTAACTTAATTGCAGGTCGTGTTTTTACTGAAATGGGATTTCACATGACTATTACATAGATACAGATCTTTAGAAAAACACTCGCATGCAATTTAATCTACAAAATACAACACTTACAAAAGCAGTCTGTATGAAGCAGAACACAGAAAAACACTTCCAGATTTCAAAGTCACGTTTTATCACAATGATTATATCTCAGGATTGCTTGTTACTTAATGTGAAATATTAAGCAGTTAGACTAATATGCACTCATTAGACTAAATTAAATCTGGTCAATCAGTGCTCCTTCTTTGAATCTTACCTTTTTTTTCTAACTTCACTTTCCCATCCTGTTTTTTATATTCTCAACTATGTGCTTTCTTTCTCTCATCGGCCAGAGGTTTTCTTACGGTGAGCAGAAATGTTCCTTTTATGATGTTAAAATGCAGTCATTGTCATGTCTTTACTCTTCTACTCTTTTTATCCACCAAAAGTGAACATTTACATGGATAAGTGCATGAAGTATATGTATGTAGTATGTTCCTTTTCGGTCACAAAAACACAGACTCGCTCACCTCTCCTACCTGCTTTTCTTCTCACAGTTCAGCCTATCATTACACACAATGCAACTTTAGGTTGTATAAAAACAGCATTATCAGATGCTAAATTGAGTTTAAAGTCTGTGAATTACTATATAGAGTTTTTGCTGTTGAATTTCACTTAAGCTACACAAATAAAATATAATTCACCTCAATTTTATTGGATTGGCAACAGACCTCTGAGCTACAACAACAGCAATAAAGAAAAAGAAAAAAAATCTGTTTGCATGGTAACTTGTCTAGTGGTAAGTAGGAACATATTTGTTTTCTGAACTGGTTATGTAATGTAAATAAGTCCAAATTTAGTGATGTAACATAAGTCCAAAACATTTGCTTCAACTGCAGTTCAACTCCACTTTAGAAAAATGCTCCATGACACATACATAGGTAGCGGTGGCTGATCAATAAGAACATTTAATTAGTTATTGTTTCGATAATGTAAATTTTAGCTGATAATTGCATCTGATGATCTGTGCCGGTGCCTGTTTACACCTCTGACAGCCGATCAGGGATTCGTTTACTTGCCAAAACGGACAAGCTGACATTCACACCCATTTCATGCACCGATTGGCCAGCTGTGTGGAAGTGAGAAAGGAGCCAGGGTTTGAACTTTTCTCTCTCTCGCTGTCCTTTTTCATTCATGACACAAATACTTCTGTTCAAGACTGCCTTCCAAGAGAGACTATACACCACTATCCTCAAACAATATCGCGTCTCCCCCGTCCGCCTCCCTGAAGCCGTTTTTAACAACTATAAGCACACTGACCTCCTTCACTGTAATCAGCAATTGGCAAGCGAGACATGGGAACTTACTTGGCTTGATTCTTGAGGACTTTTAGCATTTATTCATTGACAAATAGCCTAAACTGTACACAGTGTCACACTCATTTCACAGCATTAAAGCATTAGAGTCAACTACTAGCATGTAGCTAACTCGAGAAAATGTCCACTAGCCATGGTGATAATTTTTTGCTCTGTTAAACGATCTATAACCAATTTGATTATATTATGTGTTAGTGACTTATAAACGGGAACGGGGGAGGAAAAAAAAACGCCCCCAGAAAACAACTGGCAATCGCTGATAACCGATATATCCGTCCAGTCACTCGAGCCTACACGTCGTAAGTACCAGTTCTCACCATAAATCAAGCTTTAGGGTGGAGCAGGTGCATGGTGGTGATGGTGTTGATGCAGCAGATATTTGGCCAGAACACTTTATTAGGTTATTGCAGCCATATGTGTAAATGTCATCAAAATAATTGCTTGTCTGTTGTGATTTCACCGGTCATTAAGTTCGATTTCATGTGTAATGATCAAAATCGAATCTTCTTAATCCGTTATTATTAGTTGTTCTAAAATAGTCGCATACTGTGTTCATTCTTTGAATTTGTAAGACTCCTCATTTCTCTTCTATGGTGTTAGTATGGAGCAACGTGTAAGCTTTGTATAACTAATGACTCATCAATGGGATATATTCATTCATTCTTTGCCATCTTCCTCTTTCTTTTACTTCACATCTGAATCTTTTTGTTCATACCATCTCTTAAGTGCCCCGGAGTCCAGTAAAGGTTTAACCCCCCCTAGTCCCTTCATTCCTGTGTTCATCTGTCTCTCTTCAGCCTATCCACCACTCACTCCATGTGATTATAATCTGTACAGCCTATGCAGCACACCCAATAATATCTCAAGTTTAATCTAACCGTGCCTCTCCATCCACCCTTTCATCTTTTTTATCTAACCTTCATCATTCCCAGCCTTAAGTGCCTCAAGAAACCATATAACACTCCCACTGATATTTTTAGACCTTTCCACTACACCCGATCTCTCATCACCATAAAGAGGGTCTTGATTAGAGCCCAGTGATCATCTCAACCTTTCTCTCCTTTTCCTCTTTCTAGCCATATTTCTGTAATGTCTCTCCCTCTCCCTCCATCCCCCTTCACACCCCTAATCTTTGTATCATTCCAATTTTTCCTCTCCGTCCGATCACCCCCCTGGCTTCAGCTCACTATCTGCGTTTGATTGCATGTAATGGCGGGAGACTGAGAAGGCAAATTGGTGCTATTCAGTGGAGTTCAATCTCGGCCGAGTTGCTGATTTTTCACATTCATCTAAAGCCAACTTTGACTAGCCTAATCGTCTGGAGGAAAGGTGGTATGATATACTCAACCTTACTCCAGCTCCTGTGGTTTTACAGCAGTAAATGGTAATGTTTATCATTGGTTGGTTCACACATTTGACACACAGGATTTACCAGCTGCTGTATTATGTGTATATACATTCAACAACTAGTACTCCAATTTCCAGCAGTAAGTTACTCCCTTATAGTAAAACTCTCCTTACCTGTAATTGCCACAAAAAGGGCGGATTCCCTTTAGTTCCTCACATTAATGACTTATCAGTGGTGGAAGTGTAGAAAGATCTAATGTAATTATTGTAATGTTTCATTGACACTGTGAACAGACATTAACGTCAAACTCTGAATGTTTGTTTAAAATGGACAGCTGGCTCTGTCATCTGGACTGCTGCCACCTGCCAATCAGATATGCCAGTCATCTGCGAGTGTGTGTGTGTGTGTGTGTGTGCATCATAATATCATGGATATTCATGTGGTGATAAAACATGATTGGTCACAGAGTCAGATGGTTGTCATATAGTTGGCACATGGTTCCTGTGAGTCTTCTGTTTGTGTGTGTGTGTGTGTGTGTGTGTGAAATCTCTGCAAATTGTCTCCAGTTTTGTGACCAACTGTGTATCTTATATTTATCTGGCAACCATCCTAACAATCGTATTGCACAAGCCACACACAAATATACCTACAACCGTTATTTAACCTTCTACAATCATAAACCTGTGTGTGTCTGTGTTTGTGTGTGTGGCTGGCTGTGTGAGAGAGAGAGAGAGAGAGAGAGAGACTATCTGTACAAATGAAAATATGGTAATCTATTAGGTGAGATTGGAAATGGACAAGGTCTACCAGAAGCAGGCAGGAACAGGCGCTGCAGTTGCCAGTGAATCATGTGTGTGTGTGTGTGTGTTGTAATTAATGTGTGCATGTTGTTCATTTTCAGATATAAAACAGTGTGAATTTATGAGAATCAATGATAATGAATGCGTGCTTGTAATTATGTAATCAGGCACTGCTGTCCTCACCCACATCATCACCAGTCTGTAACTACTATATTTATGCAAAAAAAAAAAAATATATAGTTACTGTAGCAAGACTCAAAACTAGAAGAGCAACCGAACTGGATAACGCAGCCACCAACCAAAGACTAAATGAATAGGAAAAAAAAAATGTTGTTGGACAGCACAAAAACTTTATAATTAGAACATTATCCTTTGTTTTCAGCCTTGAGTCTGCTGCCTTTCCATTACCTCCTAGTGATGCCTATAATTACTCTCTTCCTCCATATTTCCGCCCTTTTCCTTCTTTCTCTTCTCTCTCTCTCTCTGCTTTCACCAGCTGGCCATAATGTGACACCTCTTTTAGACTTAAAGTGCTCCGTCGTTCGGACTATTATCCCATCTCAACGGTGGGGCCCATTAGGACTTACTAGCTCCATTGTGGGCTCTATTATGGTTGAGCTCCATGCAAGGCTTAGTAGCCTAATTCTGTACATATTGTGTGCCTGTGTGTGTGTGTGTGTGTTTGAATGTGTGACTGTGGTGCATAGATGAAAGGGTAGATGGTAGAAAATGGACTTACTTTGTTGTCCCTATCATTTGCAGGAGACTCTGATTGGGAGCACGCCATTAAATCCAAATCATCTACAAATAGTACGGGTGTGTTTCAGGGATGTACTGTAAGTCGGCTTGGATGGAAATCGTGTGTGTGTGTGCGTGTGTGTGTGTGTGTGTGTGTGTGTGCGTGTGGTTGGATTGAGATGTCCGTGAAAGTGTGAGCTGTAACGTGGTTACAGGTAAAGACACAGTGTCAGTTGTCTGAATGTGGGTTTTTTTTCGCAAGGAGAATGCAACATAATGCGTCTTTTGACTGAGATTAATTTATCTAAAAAATAACCGTTATAAAGGATTATTAAAAACTAAATGTTATGTTCATATTTCTAATCCAACACATCCAGACACAAGTCAACAGTAAGAGGAAAACTACATGATCCATAACACTGGTCGGACTTTAATGACTGTCTGATCTATTGGGCCCTTTTCCTCCATGAAGTCAGTATCCTGACACATTTACTGCCTCTTGTTAATTATGTGAATTATGCTTTTAATGGCCATCGCTAACTAGCTAGCATGTAATTCTACTGTGTTGTCCTTCCATGTACTGTACGTAACACAGTAAAGTGAATTTAACATAAAGAGGAATAAACTGTCTGTCTTCTGACTAGACATGGTTTATTATTGTTTGTAATCAGAGAGGAAATGCCTAAAAGAAGGGAAGGAAGCACCGTCTGCCAATCACACATCATGACAGGAAGTCATTGGGGTGTCACTGACTGACTGATAGCCAGTCAACAGCATGTATATGTGCATTTGTGCTTCCTTACATCATCCACATCAGGGTTGTGTCTGTCAGCTCACGTAGGTTTGTGTGTGTGTGTGTGTCTGCGTGTGTGCTAGTTATCACTGCGCACTTGTCAATCATTCGTTCCCTCAGGGATCCGCTTGCCAATGCTTGCAAAGGGAGGCGTGTCTGAGCAGCAACAGAGGGAGGTGGTGAGAGAAGAGCAGGAGAATAGGAAGAATAGGTGAAGTGAGAGTCACAGATGTTTGCACTCGTTTTCTACTCGTTTGTCAGTCCTCATGTACTGTTCAGAAGTACATGTGTGGATCAGCCCTCTGAACAGTTTCCTCAATGTTGTGTGACTCCTGTATGTTTTTTCTTAGACTGTTGAAACCAGTTTTTTTTTAACCTATTGATATTTTAAGGACTCTTCTTTATTACTTTTTGACTTTTTCTTCCTCCTCACTGATTTATGTGCATCTATGACAAAGGAGTCCTCTGCATTTATGACAAAAATGACTTTTTTTTTTTTAACAGAACTAAAGCAAGCACAACATTTTTAAAAGTGTCAAAAAAAAGGTGAAAGGATGCAAATTAAAAAATAAGTTGCACCTGTCTTTGGCAAACTAAGCTAAAGCTAAAACCAGCGAGTCTTTCTGGCCATCTGCTGTGATGACTTATGCAGTTAAAAGTCTTTGAAAGATTTATAAAGACGACACTGTCGACGCACTGATAGTATAATAACAATACCTGCTGCTGGTTGAGTGAAAAGCATGTAAATAATCCTCCTCTGTACATTTTGTCCTGTGCCAAATTATCTGGCTATATTAATTACAACAGATTTTGTATTATAGATACTGATTACTTTACAACTATATAGTTTAAGATTGATCACGACAAGTATCCATAACTCCCACAGGTAACACAGAAAGTACATTTCTTTCTCTGATCAGACATCAGACTCAGGAAATACTTGTTGTTTTTTGTTTTTGTTTTTTTTCAGTCTACCTTTTCGTACACAGATGGAAGCTTTTAAGAACCTGTGTACATATTTCTAATTAAATCTTCCTCACATGCAAATGAGTAGCCGTACACTTTCCATACAGATTGTGGTGTTAGGTCATGAATATTCATGAGCCATCATTCTGTTCCCACTAATGACGAAGACGAGAGGTAATGCATTCATCCTAACTGGCTGCTAGTCAGCTGTTCTTACTCAGATATGCTTTGTGAAACAAAGCTGGTCACGTTGGAACTTTTAAAACGTGGCCTCTATTTGTTTCTGACTAAGTTTCTGTTTCTGTGTTTCTTGTATGTGTAACAATATTAAAAAGGGACTGGAGGGACAGGTATCATTATTTTGTAGTAGTCTATTATCTTTGTACATTTCTTCTCCTGCGAGGGAAGGAAAGTTCACAGGCGCAATTCAGCATAAATCTAATTATTAATACATTAGGATGGGAATAAACACTATCATGGGAAGCAAAAAGGAGAAATAATGAGACAAATCAAAGACACATAATGCATATGTAAATGTTTTAATGAAAGAAAAGTTTAGTGACAGACTAAAGTGATTTTTTACATTTGAGACAACCGTACTGCAGCTTCAGCCTGTTGCGTCTGATTGATAAATACAGCACACGTGTTCAGGTCACAGTGCGTCACGTCTGCGTCTGGAAAACATGCACAGTATGGCCCTGTGTATTGTTCAGACTTCCATTTTGCTGCTACATGTAGATAAATCAAACGCAAGTCACAGATGGTAGGTTGTTAATTGTAATCAGCGTTGTTTTCATAGAGAAAACACCTTTATGAAATGAACACAGAGACTTCATGGAGGTAGAGAAGGCCAAATAACACAAATTTAGATGCATTTTTATGTGTGTATGATTTTCTTTTTTTTGGGGGATGAAATCTGTTGCTATATTTGTCTAAAAAAAAACCACCCAACCACATATAAATTAATACTACAGTTATTTTGCGATTGGAAATGACGCTTGTTTTGTTGGCCTCTGAGGTCACTGTGAGTTAATATCTGTCGGCTACCTAAACACAAGTGTAATATCTCTGTCAAGCCCCTCATTATTCCCCTCTGAAATGAAAGACACTCATCAATTCTTGCAGTGGTCCTTTCATAAGGAGCCTGCCATCATTTGAAGACGCCATGATGTGGAGATACCGTTTGATTGCCTCATTTGTTATCACATGTTACAGAGAAGGAAGGAACATTTTTAATATAGTCAAATAGAAGCTGTGTATTTGGCATTTTGGAGACAGCTGAGGCTGCTGTTCATATATCTCTCACTTCTCAGGTTTTATCTTATCTATCTGCTTCCATCTGCTTCACCCTTTTTCACTGTATGGGGTTTTGTGTATGGGCTCTACTCTGTAAGATTTTTGTCTTGACAGTGATAAGTGCGTAAGGTTAAATTTAAAAGTATTTTGAGTTATATAGTCCCTTCTGTTTCTGTTAGATTTTTTATTAAAGGGCGTTAAAAGTCAGACTTTCTCTCTGGCTCACTCTGTCTCTTTCAAGTAATACAGAGTACACAAAATCCAGCTTTATCCTCAGTTTTTTTATCTTTTCATTTTTTTTTTATTTTTTTTTTTATTTTTTTAAGGGACATAACCTGGATGACAAGAAGTATAGAGGAGAGACGAGGGGGAGTTGTAGAAGTAGAGATGAAGAGGTTGAGGCGAGGTGAGCTATGGACAGAAAGAAACAGGAAATAAAATGAAGACATGCTTGAAGTAAAAGGTAAAAAGGTAAAAGCAAGAGAGGTAAGTGAGGGGTAAAGGGAGAGTTGAAAGAAAGGGTAAGCCTGTAACACTGTAGGTAGCAGTAATTAAAGCAAGGCTTGTCCCCTGTGAGCTAAACACACACACACACTCACTGTTAATGCATACATGGTTATTGCCCATTGAGAAACCCTCTATGGATGGTAATCTTTACCCAGCAGTCTACACTAAGCATGTCTGTCCTGTAGCTATAACGTCAATCTGATCTGCATAATTCAGTGTCTTTTTTTATTTTATTAGTTTGTTTTGTCTCTTCTTAACCTGCCTGATACAGAAAAAGAGTCAATATGTTCATTCACTCGTTAATGCCAGTGTGTTCACAATGTCTGAGGCTATCCACTCAAGTTAGGTACAACTGGTACAACTGTTATGAAGTTCAGTTGTGTGTGTGTGTGTGTGTCTGTCTGTGTCTGTGTGTGGTTTACTTCAGGTAATGATTAATGCTGTGTCCAGTAATGCTGAGTATGCTGTTGATGCTGACCACACACTGACGGTATTGAATGGTGTGGCTTGAGTATTGATACGTGGCCACTTAAAACAGGCCTCTAAGACTATTGTATGTTCTTTTTTTATGTAGATTGGGCTGTATAGGATATGTATTTACTGAGTGATACAGGTATCTCTACATATAGCCATTTTCTGTCTAATTTTATTGGACTATCCAAACTTGATTTATTCCATTGTTCTCTGCATTTCTGTTAAACACCACTAATCCATATATATATATATATATATATATATATATATATAGCCACTCTATATTTGTTTGTATAGATTTGTATTGCCTTTTATATCTACAGTATCTCTTTGTCTTTCTGTCTATGTTGTCGTTTCTCTGACTAGATTCGGGAAAAAAAAAGAGGAGAAGAAGGAGACGAAGGAGGCGAAGGCAGCTTTGCAGCGACAGAAGTCAGACATTCTGAGTGATCTGGATCTTGAGAGGATGAAAGACGAGAGGGAGAGGTGAGAAACTTTCTGGAGATTAGATTATTAGAATATTATGATTTAGTTTGCTCTAAATTTGCTGACAAACCAACTAAGATAATTCACATTCACTGTAGGTGTTTCTTGTCTACTTTCATGGTAACCATCTTTTGTTTTTATCCCTGATCACAGATGACAGTTCATTGATCAGTTTCTTTGAACATATTAAAACTAGGGGTGTCAAATTATTGCGTTAATTGCGATTAATTAATTGCAGTCATATTTAGAGCGTTATGTTTTGTGATCGCATTATTCTAATTTTTAATTTCTTAATTTTACTGTTTCTGTAGGCAAGTTTCCTTTTTATAAAAAAAAATCCATTTTTATGCGTCATGCTTAACTTGTTGTGGGTGGAAAACAAAGGTCAGTCACTCTGAAGTGGATGCTGATTGGCTGTCATTGTGTTTGGGATGGTTTAGCATAAGCTGATTGGTTCCCATTGTAGTTGAAAGGGCAGGTGAATGAGGAGCGCTAAGGAGACGTGAAAATGGAGGAGCATCATCTGTTAAAAACAATAAATGCATTTATAAAGCCACTTATTTGTTATCAATTATCAGTCTTTTGATGTAATGAATTTGAATTAAAATACATCAAGTTGAGGGCTTTTCACAGCAATTTCTAGGTGAGATTAAACAAGAGATTAATTAGATCACTTAATTACAGATCATAATTAATTAATCTCTCACTTTTAATCTCTTGGCAGCACTAATTAGAGCCAGTTAATAACATGTCTGTGTTTCTTTTGCTTGTATTCCTGTGCTCTATACTAGCGATGTCTTTCTATAGGGTTTGTTTAAATATATTCCTCTCTATCTACCTGTCTGTCAGAATCGAGGCAGGGCATCCCGAGCTGCGAGAGCACCGGTCCAGAGACCAGCAAGGTGGAGGTGGCGGGTATCCAGACGTTGAGGATGACGACGCAGACCCCAACTATGCCCGAATACAATCTTTCAGAGACCGTAACATGGGTTCAATACCGCAGCCTCTGTCTCAGTCACCTCCTTACAGTACAATTCAGCACAGCCACGTCCGGGCTCCTTCCCCCCAGGGCCCAACCTATCCAGGACATGGAAATCATGGTAACGACCCTGGAGCCATACCTGACGATGACCCCATAGATAGGCTTTACGCGAAGGTCAACAAACCAAGAGGAGCTGGGACTACGTCCCCGCCTGTGCCTGCCACTGCCAATGACGGGTAAGACACCTTGACCTTCTGAGCGCTCATAAGAATGTGACAAACTCCTAAATGTTTAGGCCCCTTGTTTCAGGATGGAAGCTATCAGTCTTTTTTAACAGCAGGAGGGAGGCTCAGTCAGGTTCAGCACCAAACGGTAACAGGTGTTGTCACTGTGTGGGCTCACCTCACACAAAGGCAGGTGTAAGGGCCTGGTGTGTCATCAGCCAGGTGTCTGAAACCGGCTTTTTGATACATAAAAGTAACCAACAAATCAATTAATAACCTACTCCAAACACTTGAGTCTCCTTTGAGTCCACCTTCTTTCACTCTCATTTCCTCTCCACAGTGCAATATTATATTGCTGACACTTTATATTTCTCTCTCTCTCCTTTTCCTCTCTCAAAATTATATGTATATGCCACAGGGCAGCTTGTGTGTGTGTGTGTGTGTGTGTGTGTGCGTGTGCGTGTACCTGCTACATATTGAGGACCAGAGCATGTTTTTACCTAACAGAGAGGACATTTTTGGGAAATCAAGACATTTTGGCTGTTCCTTACTTCTTGAAAGGCCTGTTTTAGGGTCAATGTTTGAATTGGGTTTAGGTTCAGTTTAGGCATTTAGTTGTGATTGTTAGGGTTAGGATAGAAGTACAAGGAGATATGTGTGTCTGTCTGCAGGTTTGTGTGTGAGTGAGAGAGAGCTTTTTTTTGTGTGCTTCAGTGTGAGTGCTTGTGCCCGCTGACATACTGTATGTATTGTGTGTGCTGTGTGTATCCGAGCAAAAGGAGGAAAAATCCCTGCAGTGCTGAGTGTGTCTCTCAGCTTCACCGTCCTTCCTCCTTACCTCTATTATGTTGGTCACAGCTCACTTACTTCTGTGCAGTACAGATATACTCACACACACACACGTCTTCATGCCAGGAAGTAAACCTGTTTGATGGACAGTTCCAGGCATCATAGAGGTGTTTTTCTGACGTTATGTCTTTCTCATATTGTTTCCCCTCATGCATAAGTAATGTTTTGTTATGGAAAGTCAAGACTCCTTTAACCTTGACTTTAAGAAGAGACTTCTTTATATGTATTATTGCTAAAAGTATTATATAATTGTAAAAAGAAATGTTAAATATAATCTAGCACAGTTACAGTTTGAGATATTTAATATTAAAGCATTAAAACATCATATTTATCATTCCTGCAAAATGTTATCAGCTAATGTTATAATTTTCTTAGGTGAATATACTGTATATGTGCCATAAATGCAGTGTGTTTTGCAGTAGGTGTACTTGATGTCAATAGTTTACTATGTTAAAGGAATTAAAAACAAATCTTCAAATGTTTTGATTTTGAAAAGCTATATCCAGCAGTCCGGGCAGATAGTGCCACTCATTTATCATCACTTCCTGAAACCTGATGATGCAGACAGAAGGAAAGCCAGGTATTGGCTGACAGTAATCGATGATGCCAAAAAAAGTAGCTAGTGTGTCAGCAGTGTTTGTGCGTGCGTGCGTGACTGTGTGTTATTGTGCGTCAAGGGAAGCCAGCACAGCAGTGTACATGTGGGAGTGGGAGATAAACAAAAAATCGCTAAGGACTCCATTCCATCAGCAACTCAGCAAATGACACACACTGATTCACACACACACACACACACACACACACACACAGACACACATTTAGTGGCCAAAACACCAAAAACATACAGCTCACAAATGTACAAAGTTGTATGTATTTATGACTACAAGGATGGATATTAAAAAGTCGAGCAACATGATAACGCTGATGATAATGTACTGATATTAGACTGCTCCGTCTGAAACCAAGTGTGGCTGGATGACCTGGTCGATGCTCAGTTTTCTTAGTGGATATGATCATCTATTATTGTTTTATTGGTCTTGATTCAAAAATAATAAGCTGCTTGAATATATTTGGTGAACAGGACACAGCTGTGTAATGCTTGCTGTGAATTTGGCAGTTGATAATTTCACTTCAAATATATGCCTTGTTCACTATGTGATCGATTGTTGTTTCGTTAGTTCATGGAACAATAATTTCAAGTAAGGAAACACCATTTTAAATTCTTTATGCATATGCGCTATGCCTTTGATTACTAATGGTGATTACTAAGTCGTGCCAAATACTATTTTTATTGCCTCCACCTGCCTATACAGTCTTGATTTGTCTTAAAAAAAAATACTAAAAATATCTGAAACATGTGTAGAGCAACACATTAAAGAGCACATCATTAACCATCAACATAACCGTACAGCTTGAATCTGTTAAAAGCAGTGTTGTTGGAGCGCTTTAATCGATAAGGTTGGTTGTATGGGTGGTGCAGAGCGGAAATGTTCGCCTTCCAACGCAGATACCTGCAGTACCTCTGTAGCTGACATGTTTTTAGAGGTCTCCACGGCTGATTGGAATAAACACCATGCGTGCACGGAGCTACTTGTGTTTGCAAGCGTTCAAACATCATGTCACGTTTCTACACACAGCTGACATTGGCGGCGGTGTGTGGCAGTTTTACATTTAAATACATACAGTCTTGTGTGTACTTATCAGTGTTATGAGATACATTTTCAGTGGTGTTCTTTAAACAGCTGTGTTGTTGGGCAGTAATATATCACACTGTCTATTTCTTAACTAGCCACCAGCTTTAATTCTGAATGGCACAGCCTGCTCAGTTCCTTATGCATGACAGAGTTTAATGCAGACTCGTTTAGTAAACCCATCACACACACAAACACACACACTTCATCTCCCTAAATATATTTAGCTTCTTTACCTGCCTCTTTCCACAAAGGAAATTATGTCCTATATCGTCATCTATTATCTAAGGCTAGATACACAATGAAAGCAGTTCTTTTTTGTTTCTGCACTGCTGCACAACGATCAAATCACTAGTTTATGAATGTCTGACAAAATATACATAAATGCAGCTGAATGACCTTGCTGTGTGACACAAAGTTGTCCTCTTAATTTTACTGCATCTGAGCCTCTGATCATGTTTATGTCATTATGTTCAGATATATATTCAGACTGTACGCTGTTTTAAAAAGTTTTGCGAGTCAAAAACACCTCTTCACGCGGACAGAGTGATAAACCGAAGAGGAGAAGATTAGCCATTCTCCTCGTGTCCACCCTCCTCCAGCTCCTCTGTCTCTCTTCTGGACAGATTTGAGGGACTGAGTGGCTTACATAAAAAAAAAAAGAAGGAAGTAGCAAGGGAGCTGGGGTGGGAGAGAGAAAACGACACAAGCAAAGTAGCTCTTAAGAAGATTTTGAAGTGGAGAGCAGGATTCTTGGCCCACCGTCTGCATGCAAACACACACACACACACCCTTACACACACACACACACACACACACACACACACACACAATCTTTCTCTTTCCCTCTATTCATTTCACTAGAACCATTTACTCTGTCTTGTACACTCACACTCTTAGGTGCATGTACAGAACTGAGGCAGTTACGATGTCAAACACACACACACACACACACACACACCTACACACAGTCAATTTTCTGAAGTGACCACCCAAGCCTCGGATGAGTGCTACCCTCGGTTTTCTTGAGTGGATGCCCCCTCCCACCCTCACCCAACGACTACCACCTAACCCTTCCAAGTGCCCCTTGCAGGTTACCATAACAACCCCGACCTCTGGCACTCGACCAATTAGAAAACAGTCAGCCTGGAGAGACCAGAGTGGTGTGAGCTTGAGAGAGAGTGGTACTGTAGCGCATGAGTGAAAGATAAGTAGAGAGCAAACAACATCAAGAAAGGAAGAAAAACTGAAAAAAAAAAAAAAAAAAGAGTATAAGTCGTGCATGGATAAAATCATAGCTTGTCCTAACTTTAAAAAAAGAAATTAAAGCATAATACTGTGTCAAAAATATACATTCTAATGTAATACAGTAGTCAGCAAGTGTCTTTGTGGCTTTTAATGTTGCAGAGAGGTGTTAATTCAACTTCATAGTTATATTTTAGCCTGTAGTCTGTAGTATTGTACTGCACCGTATTGTATTAAAGGTGTAAGACGATAACCCCTTATACCAGATCAAGCTGAATAAGCATCCGTTGGATTTATTCCCCTCATGCAATGTAACCACTCACTGAACAAACTGATTCCTGCTACACCCCTCTTTATCTTGTTAGTCGCTGTTCCATTCGTGTTTGATTTGGATTTGCTTTATTAAAGAGGATAAACATGTTGGATGTGATCTTGTCTTTGGCTTTCACTTGTCCAACCATCTGCCATTGTAAGAAACTCTAAAAAAACTTTGTTTGTGCTGGAAGAGCAGGCTGCTTTACATCACAGAGTTATAGTCTTATAGGTTGTGTCAAGCAATCCACCAGATTTCCTGTAAGGTAATAAAGGGTGACAGAAGTTAAGATGCAATTTAAAAGGTTATTTTCTGACAAAAAATGGACTGAAGGCACAGCTGTAAAATATACTGTATAGATTTAGACACACTTAAATAAACTTGTGTGTATATTTCTATCTTCTCACTTCAAACAACACATTCATATGTGTGTCAGGATTGTGAATTGGAGACAAAGAGAGAGAAGGAACTTGTGCAGGAGAGATTTTAGTCCTGCATGGCTGGCCAGCTGAGAGGCTTTATTTCCTCCACGTTAATTAATCTGACATTCTTTCTGCTCAATGAGTGCCACACACCCACATACACACCCAGGCCGTGTGTGTGTATTGAAGAAGTGTATCTTTGCTGGCTTTAGTTAGTTGTATGATTGTGCCACAATTAAGCTTTAATAATAATATAAATCACAAATAATTGCTCATTACTAAATGAAAAACGAAGGTTACAATTAACATCGAATGCACTGAAATATATCGATAAGTACAAACCTGATTTGTAAAGTAGTCTGGCTTAGCTGGCCTGCTGCGTTTATCCAGCGCCAGTCGCATGATGGGCTCAATTGAACATTACACTGGCTTTGTGCAAAAGGAACTGGCGGGATAAAGTCTGTTTAATGTCCGACATTCGCGTTTACACATACAACCCCTCCGGGTAATGTCCGGATAACTTCAGGGTTGCATTGCTTGAGATATAAGGGTTTTGACAGCATATAGAAGAAATTGGCATTAATAGAAAAGCTGTGTGGAAGGAAATGTGGAATTTACAAGTAATTTAAACACCAGAGAGGGAAGTGGATTTGAGGACCATGGTAGATTGAGAGAGAAGAGAAGTTTGGAGCGCTTTGGAACTGAAAAGAGGTAAATTGGAAGGTTAAGTGGGATTAGGAATAAAGAGGAAGGGATGTTAAAGAAAGAAAAAGGGGGAAGGGGTGAAAAAGAAGAGAGAAGTGTGGAGAAGAAAGGGCTGGGATGAGTGTTTGGTAGGAGGAAGTGCAGAAGAAAAGGGGTATTTTAATTCTAAAAGCAGGAAGAGAGGAGCATAGAGTAGAGAAAATGGAGGATAAAGGTAAGGGAAAAGAAGGGACATATGATAAGAAAAAAAAAGAGTAGAGGAGCAAACAGGATAGATTTGGAGGAACTGTAAGGTTTGGAGCTTAAAAATGAAAAGGAAAGGATTATTTCAAGAAGGAAAAATGGGGTCCAAATTTTGTGGGTTGAAAGGAGACATGAATGGACCCGAATAATTGCAGGGAAGGGGAAAGTGCATCAACTAGTAAAGAGAAATGGAGAAAAAATAGGTAGCAAAGGGTTCAGTGAGGAAGTGAGTCTAAGTGGGTGTTTTGGGATAATTCAGCAGATAAAATGGGGAGTGAGGACATGCAAGGAGAATGAGGGTGGGGGTGAGAGGGGGGCAGCGAATGTTCAAGGCTAAAAGGGCAAATTAGACTAGAAAAGGAGATGGGGAAAGTAAAAAAAAAAGTAAGGGATAAACTGAACTGAGCTGCTGGGAGTAGAGGTTGTGAAGAGGAATAAAAGAGAGGAATGAGAAGAGGTGGGGGAGCAAGTTGATGGGGAGCAGTCGAGAAAAGGGCCAGAGTGTGTGTTTTCTGGACTCAAAGCGCATGATTCAGCCTGGCTAATAAGGAAAAGCTCTCAAGAGGCACTCGTCTGCCTCATCCCTTCCTCCCCCCCTTACTCTCCTTCCTTCAATAGACCCTTTCTAGGTCTCTCTTCACCCTGTTGCACTCTCTTCCTCTCATTTATGATTTCTGCCTCTCATATTTGCACAAGTAGTTCTCAATGAAAAATAAATTGGACTAAATTGGACTAAATTCCACCCGCGATGAAGCATGTGCACGATAAAAGGACACATAGGCACAGGCTCTCAAAAAGAAAACACACATGAACACAACAAAAGTTTCAAGACACAAAGACTACATTTGCTCAGGGACAGAAAATTATAGTTATCTTTGTATTAATCCATGTGTGTAGGGTTAGGATTGTATTTTGGACTTTTCATATAGGATATACTGTTGCTAAACAACATGCACACTGTTTTAGAAGAGGGTTAAAGGTCATGTTTCGGGGATGAAGGTTACGCACATGCAAATTCTGAAGGTTAGTTATTATGGTTGGAGTTGGGTGAAATTATTCTGGTTAAGGTTATATGGGTGAGTAAATATTTGTACAACATTTGAGAGATGTGGGCATGCGAAGTAAAGGTTAGCTCGAGTGACTCACCAAATCTTTTTAGAGATTCTCTAGTCAAGCGTAGTGAGCGAGTGTAAAATGGTAGACTCTTCCACCTACGCTTTCAGCAAAAGCAACGTAACATGATTGTCTAACATTGGTAACATCGTCCTTTAGTCTGAGCTCTACTCGTTTGCTAGTAGATGTCATTCATAAAACACTCCTACGGCTTGTTTTAAAGGCAGTGACACACTGCTCATTTTAATGGTTAAATAGGAGGACTATACAAAGGGGAGTATACAAAGTGTTAGGAGGGACTTATAGTTCTGCAAGGGATTTGCAGCCTCCAGAGCTATGCTGTAGGTTGAACTGTATCTGACATGTCATGGCAGGGCTATTGTGATTGTTCAGCTTGGGCTACTTGGCTCTTAACATTTTTCGTTGATTTTGAACACAACATTAAGCGAGATGTTCAGACACAGAAACAGCTTGTTAAAGCAAAGCGTTATTAATAATCATTATCATGGTTGCAATTGGTGTTCACATTAGAAAGTAATCCACAGGTCTTTACCGTATGACGTCACATTGTTGTTGCAGCAAAAGTTGAACAAGGTGCATCTTCTTTTTTTTGCAGGACAACCATGTGTTTTATTTTTATTTTTTGCCAGATCTCTCTGGGTTTGCATCCAACCAGTGTTGCCTCATTCAAATAAGAGGTCTGTATGTTTTCACGTCACTTTAAAAGTCAGTCTTAATGTGCATAAAGGTGTATAAAAGATTGGCAACAGCTACTGTGTGGACTATAATAGTCTGACTATGTACAATACATCTGTTGCAGTTGTTCTATTGATTCTTTTGTTCTGTTGGTTGAATGTGACGCTGAACTACAAATCAAGACCTAAACTGTAAATATTTACAACGGCACAGCTGTGAACCTCTTTGTGTCAACTATAAACCCAGCTTTAAAGAAATGCCATCCTCAGCTATTGCGGTTGGCAGAGGTATTAGCCGAATAGCCCTCCTGCCACACACACACACACACACACACACACACACGGCTGTTTAAATCGAAAGGGAATATAGAACCAGACAGCCTGCCCACATGATTTTATGCCAGCCAGTTTAGCACCTGTAGCACTCCCTCCATCTCTGTCTGTCTCACACACACATACACAGAAGCCTTGTCTAAATAATATTATGCACACACACACAGACACAGACATACACTGATTGTCATGACGCTAGGATGCCAACCCTCTTCTGCCTCTGTGAGTGACTCGCTTGCACTTTCAGGCATTTAGACAGCTAGTCTGATTGATGTCATGGCAGTTGATAGAGCACTAATTACTCCCCGTGGTTAGACGGCGCCCCGTAAGAAGCAGTGTCATATCCTGTCAGCTATATTTTAAAAACCACGTGTCACTTCCTGTTAGCGCATGGAGGAAAAAGAGAGCAACAGAGCAATCTGACAGTGCGTACATGTGCCCACCCTACACACACACACACACACACAACCACATTGTATTACAGCGTCTGTCTCTTTCACACGCTTTGCCCCCACTCCACCCCTCTGTCTATTCTTGTCCCTTTTCTTTTTTTTTTTCTTCCCTCTGACCCACCTGCCAGCTTCGGTGATCTTTTGTTGTCAAACTTCATTAGTGGAGACGTCAGCTAATTAGAGCAAAGCACAAGCTTGGGAGATTAAGAAGAGGAAGATGATGAAGGGCGAGACAAGGGAAGGGGGGAGAAGGGTGATGCAGGGCAGAGGAGATGGAGATGAACAGATGATGAAGAGATTAAGATGGAGTGGGAGGAAAAGGAGAGATGGATGGTAGGGATGGAAACAGCACTGATGATTACCTGCATGAATTGGGAGGGGTTGAACAAGAGAGAGTGAGAAAAATGAAGGCAGGTGCGATGATTGAAAATAGATTGTGAAGGAAGAGTTGTGAATATTTACTGCTCTGAATGAGGTCACGAGAAAAAAAAAAAACTGGATACGTCAATGTGTTGTGGTCAAATTGATAAAGTTGTTTTTTTGCTACTTGCAAGTGTGAGCGAGCAGCCGAGTGAAATAGGTAGATGATACAGGAGGAGACGGAGATAACACATTGACCCGCGTTCGTTGTCGTTGTCGTGGTTGATCCTTGTAAGACACAGCTGATAACGATCTTCGACTCTACAACTAGACACTGGAGACAAACACACAAGACCGGTGCACATCTGTGGATGTGTGGAAAGAGAAACACTACAACTCCCTCTTGTCATCATCAGTCAATATTAAGCTACATTTCCTCTTGTTGTGCTCCCTCACAGATATCAACTGCGGTTTGTGTCCTCTTGTTGCCTAGAGATGATACCCACCTAGAAATAATGAAATTATTATTATTATTTATTGCTTATGAGTTAAAATACATAAAATACTAAGTATCCCCTTAAGCAGTCTTGCTCGGTGGTTCATTGAAAGTGGCACGCTTGTGTGGAAGATTATAGCTGGCCAGTTTAAACACTGCACCTAATTTTCTGGAGATATTTTTTGCCTTTTATTTTGACAGTGAATGGGAACGAGAGGAGACATGCAGTAAAGGTCCCTGCATGCTAGAGTCCAACACTGTGATGACATTTTACACTACATACCTAAAATACAGTGAAAAAACATAGGAACACCTGTACATATATAGACGGATATAATTATGATAGTTCTATCTTCATATAAATGATGACTTCGAGGACAGGTTTGTAGGGCTGGCCATCACTGATTGGTCAAAAACAAATACCATGGCTACTTTGGCTTGTGTACGTGTATACTCTAGTACACAATGTTAACGTTACATCTATTATTTAACAGAAGGCTTACTGTGGAGACATGCACAGTTTTAGTGTAATTTTTCCTCCTCTGCATTTCTCCCTTTCATTCATTCATTCATTCATTTATTCATTACATCCATATTATGCAACAGTAAATATAAAAGAACAAAAGGACAATTCTGTGTTGTGTTTACATCGTGTATTAATACTGCATTTCAGGTCCTGCTGTTATTTTTTTAAAATTAGTCATAGCTAATTTGCATGATCTACAGGACAGAACAGGATTTCACGTCAGGGACTTCTAGTTCCTCGTTTAGTTCCTCTGCTCCGTACAGCTTAAAGAGTTCAGCATCAACAGGATAGAAAGTCACAAATCTCTTACTTTCCTTGAAAAGGAGGAAGGAACCATTTGGTTTACAGTATGTACCATCTCTAAAGCTTTTGAATCAATTGCAGTTGATGTTTTTCAAGCCTTATTGATTTTTCCAAATGGCTGTCATGACTTTGTGTTTATGCTACTGAAAAGGAAATCCTACTTCATTACTTTTACTTTTTTCAGGAGGTCAACAGCTCTGCACTTTTATCCTTTTTTTTTATGTCTTTGTTGTGTTTTCTATGAATGTAAGACCGACACAGTCTCTCACACACACACACACACACGCTCGGAGAGAGAAACACATACGTACCTTTTTATTGTGATATTTGCCAAAGTAAAGAACACTCCCTGTAAAACTGTACTGTACCACTCTTTATCCATGAAGTGTTATAAAAAGTAAAGAAACACATTCTCACATCCGCATAGATGTAATAAATCAGACTGAGCCAAAAAAATCTGAGTGATATATTTCCCCTGTGCCACATCTAAGAGGAGACCATATGTCACCTGTGTACATGTCCATTGCTGTGTGTGTGTGTGTTGCTGATTGTGTGTCACACTACGCTATATAGTCCTTTGGCCATTTTCTGTCAGATTTATTAAACCTTTTAGCTCAAAGTCATCTATTAGAGCAGACTAAAACATTTGCTTGACCTGTCCTTTTGCTCTTTCTATGTCTCACCCTTTTTCTAATCTATCCATCTTTTAGTTTGCCCCCCTGTCTTTCTTTGTCTATGACCCAAAAATACTATAAAGTTGTCAGCCGGATATGACAAATCACTGTTTACCGCTTTAGATACCGGCACTGGTGTTGGTAATGGATTTGTTTATTTTAATTATTGATGATGTTATTAAGTCTGGTTTAAATGAACCACACCGATATTAACACTCAACGTGGACGTTAAAGTTCAAATAAATGAAGCATCATATCTTTCCTAAATGGTTTGTGTTACTGTGGGATTTGACGGCTGTCTTTAACGTTAAATATTGATACGACCTTTGACTATATGTCACATTATTATTATACTGGCTTCAACACTTGCTTTGGATGGTGCTTTTTGATCACTTAAATAACAAAGATTTTAAAAAATCAATTAAAAACAAGCCAGGAAATAGATTTTTTTAAAGGGTGTAACTTTAACACCAGGCCTGTAAATATTTATAGGCTTTAATGACACAGACATAGTTATAGTGGACATTGATATATATTTATGGCATAGCTCACCATGTTATTAAAGGAACAGAAGTCTTAATTATTAATAGCAGCATTATTAACAGCTATGCCGAGTTTCTGATTTTAAACATTTATAGAATTATTATTGGTTTGACAGAGCGAGAGCAAGAGATTGATCTCCCTGTGCTTCTGTGTGTGTGTGTGTCTGTGCGCATGTGTGTGTGTGTCTGAGTCTGTTACTGCACCGAAGCATCTGGCCTTAAAATTAAACCCAAATTTTCCAAAATGAGTAACATTTGAAGTTGTTCCTGATGTTCGTGTAATTAGAAAGAAAGCATTTCGGTTGCCAGCATGTTTTAGCTACAGAGTCATCTACTGTATCACAGCACAGAACAATGCTACGCTGTTAGGGTGTGACCGCATAGACTAATGCTATTTGTGTTTAATGACCACAAGGTGGTTAAAAAGTGAAGTCATACAAGTTGGATTTTTTTTTATTTTATTTTTTTTATGGCGTAGTTGTTTCTCTAAAGCTAATCAATATGTTCCTCAGTCTGTGGTCATGGAAATATGTGTGTTGTGGTGTCTTTGTTTATATTCACTTATCTTCTTGAGCCCACCCTGCTCCTTTTATTTGGGTGCAATGTCATAAATCATATAAAGTACCCTTTGTGTGTGTGTGTGTGTGTGTGTGTGTACATTTTATCACCCCATTCTCCCAGGCCCTCTGTCAATAAAATGGTGTGTGCATGTGTGCAGGAGGATATTTGCATGTGTGTGTGTGTGTATGAGGTATGCATCATCTGGTACTCCTCGTAACACAAATCATTTCTACTGTGATGAATAAAAATGAAAGAAGCACAGCAAAGAAAAACACGCATAATAGAGCAGAGAAGAACACAGGGATCATCGGTTCATGTAAATTCAGATGTGTTGGAAACTAAAGTTCCCTCCACATTCAACGCAAAGCCGATTCTTACATCACTTCATCTGTAAGACTGTTTGTTTAGTCATTGTTTATTCGCTACAAACATTAGCCATAGCTAGCTAGCTAGTGTGCAATCTCAAACTCGGACTAATATCACTTTTTTTTTTCTCTTATTATCCTATTATCCAACTTATATCAACACATTTTTTCATACAAATTTATATCTGTTTGCATCCTAAATGAAATAAAAATAAAATTACAAAATATTAGGAAAAAATCACAGTGCGTGTCACCTCAATAAAAGTAAAGAAGAGAATTCATTCATCAGTTACCGTTTGCATCTGATTTCACTCTGCTTCAACTCTCTGCTCAGGAGACATTATGTGTTATTGCTGACACAGCTCTCTGTCTCTCTGCAGGTATGGAGCACAAACAAATTCAAATACACACACACACACACATATTGTATTTCACTATAACGCTTTCCTCTCTATATAATGTATATAAATGCAGCTTTTCTCTACCTAGGATGTCATTCTTATGAGTCCGGGGAAAAGTTTAAATGGAAAAAGAGATTGAATGAAACGCAGAGCCAGGACACTTTATGTTGAAGCTGAGCGTTTTAAATTATGTTATAGTCAGTTGCATCTTTTTTAGAAAATGTATTTTGTTAGCAAATCTATACATAGACTCATTTTTTTGACTACACTGGGTAAATCAGTACCTGGCTGTGGAACTGATCCCAATGATTTTTTAATGAAGTTAGTAGACAGTGGGTGAAGGTACTACACAAAGTCATGTTTTTTGGGGATTTGAAGCTGAGAGCATATTCAGTAGACATGATTTGTGATGTGAGACTGAGTGTAATGTGTTTTCAATGCTGCAGATATTACACTCATTCCCACCGTCCTCTACGTTTATGGTGTCACGGTGAGGAGGGAGAATGAAGGTGCAAGACAGAGGTCGTTTCTCTTTATTTGATTTGAGACGAGCAACAGAGAAAAGCCCCAAACGACAGTAATAAAATGTTATTTACTGATCGTTTTACATTTGTTCTAATACACGGTAAATGAATCTTGTGTTTCAGGATGTAATCTTGTTCACCTTTTAGTACAAGTTCAGCTTTGTTGGAACCTTGACGGAGGTGATAATAAAATAGTTGGTGCCATATTCCAGGTATCATCCGCAATGTTCATCTAATGGTAAACCCAAAAAAAAGACGAGTTTGAGTTGAGCTGGTACTATGTAATAGAAAAACACCACAAGAGAATATGTTAAGAAACAAACCTGCGTGTATGAAATGTAAATTAGAAAATTGAATACAGGTAAAAATCTCAGAGGTAAAGTCATTGTCTAGCATGTTTCTAGGATGTGCTGTGTTTTTTTCCCCTCCACCATCATCACTAAGGAATGTCTATTTTTCTCAATGGCCGGACATGTATGGATATAATGGATATAATGTAGAAACTAACTCACTGAATAGTCAGAGAAAAACACTGCAGAGAAAATGTTAAATTAGGAGAAGCATATTTTTACAAAGACTTTTTTTTTTTTTTTTTTTTTTGAAGGTACCCTATGCTGTCTTCCTGTTAACAAACAAAAGTTATGTTCACACTAAGTGTTAATCACCCAAACACGTGTGAATCCTTGAGGTCTGCCAACCATGTTGTTTGAATTTCCTTCCTCATAAAACATTTGCAAAACAAACCTTTTTTTAATTTATTTCAAATCTTATATTATTTACATCCATCCAGCCATTTACTAGCTAGTAGTCGCTGTCTTCTTCATTGTTAGCGGCGTCCTTCTTCGTCTTCTTCTTCTTCTCCTTCGTCTTCTTCCCTGTCGATGATTGTGCACTGTTGCATATATTGACGGTTTACCAGCACTTGATCATCAGAATAGTGGGAAACCACCGGCAGGAATGTGTATCAGGCACAAAACAAACAAACAAACCTGCAAAGAAAAGAAAATGCTCCACAGCACCACTAGTGATCAGAATTTCCACAGGGTGCCTGTACCTGTGTTTACATATACTATAGATATTTATTTGTGAGTTTGTGTCTTGCATGTCCTTGAGCTTGGCCAATGTGCATCTTTAGCTTTATGTTAGCTGTATTCATGGATTTACTAATACTCACTCCAGAGCAGGGTTATGTGTTTAATACACTTATGTATTTATGTATAAATACTAAAACGAATGACAGATGAATTCCTTATGTCTGCTTGCATGCTGTCTCACTCTTACGCTGTCTTACTGACTTACTGGGACACATTGAGAGAACAGACCCACCGTTAATGTTATTAGTAACATATGTGCTATGACAAATCAAAATATCTGCTGTGAAAAAAGGTCTATCCATGTTACCCGTTTCCACTTTCCAAATCTAGAACAGACCAAGCTTCACAACGCTTATAGTTCACAAGCTGATGCAACTAAGACATTTTGCTTTTGTCTTGACCTGTCAGAAGGTATTATTTTGTTCAGATTGCCTCGGAGACGGAGAGGAAGTGTGTGTGTGTGTGTGTGGCTGTATTTCAGACCTGTCATAAGTCCTGATGGTGCATCGATGTATTTTTCCTTCTTACATTATCTTGGTTTGTGAAATTGTAGACTGCAGTTCTAATGGTGCATACTGGTACATCTATATATATATATATATATATGTATGTATAGTATGACTTTCCATTATGTGTGGGTATGTGTATACGTGTGTTGTTGCATGACTCACAGGGGTGTGCAGGGTTCAGTGTTGATATTCTATATAAAATAATATTTATAGAACGACTGATGTGTTTGTCCTCTTACCTTTTTATAAGAGAAATAGAAAAAATATGGAAAAACAAATACAGATGTAGGCAAGAGATTGATCTTCATATGTATGCAGTTCCAATAGAGTTATTTCTATAGTTAATACATAGATGTGAGCAGGACTTATGTCACAACATAAAACAACCTAGAAGTGGTCACTGCTTTGATTTCTATTGAACATGCTCGCTCTCAAAATCCTGAATCCGAAAGTGAAACTGAATTTACTCAGTTCGGTGTTCAAACACACAAACACCTGTCGATATGTAAAAGTCTGTAGTTTGTGTTTGATGTTGATCTAAATGCTTTTTCTCTCTGCGTTTAACAGTGTGGACAGGATCCAGCAGCTACGAAGAGAATACCAGCAGGCGAGGAGAGAGGGAATGGTCCCGCCTTACGAAGAACTGGACCCACGGCGCAGAGGGCATGAAAACGACAGGGTAAGTAGCTCGGTTATACACAGACATCTTTACTTCAGTTTGTCTCTCCGTGAGACAACAAAACCAGCACGTGTGCATAGTGCATATGCACTCTGTATTTGCTTCTTTTTCCCTACGAGCTATTGGAGTGACCACTGCTTTGTATTGCGTCTGTCTAGTTGATCAAGGCCCTTTAGCTGTCAGTCACGAGGTGTTCTTTGACATGAAAGGCTCCTTTTGGCATTGAGCTGATAGGACTGATACGATCCGCTTTTCGTTGAGGATGAGACACAGATGAGATAAGTAGCAGGTTTTTTTGTTGTTTTTTTTCACTCGCTTGTCATCCTTCTTTCATTTTCTGTTATAATAGCTTTTTATGCAATGTACATGTTAGTACCTTTAGGCTCATAGTCTAGATGCAGGTGGCTTCATGCATCAGTAAAGCCAAGAGCACCTTTTATGCTCTTTCTTTTTATCTATTCAAGTATCTTTGAGTACAGCTTGTCTTCTCACCCAGTCTTTTTTCTGTCTTACTTCGACACCAGTGTCACTGAATTTCACTTGACCTTGTTACTTTTTGCCACAACATGACATTAAAGCATTTCATGGCTTTTCTTTTGAGAAATAAAAGAACATAACCGTGAGCAATCGCAAACGAGTCTCCTCACAATGGAGCTAAAATGAATCTATTAAATGTCAAATGAACAGGTTATTGCAGGAGAATAGGAGGGGAGTCGAATTAACAAGAACTGGAGTTAGCTATCAAATAAAAGAAAGATCAGAGAAGCGATTCAAAGGAAGAAAATATCTGAACAAATTGGATCCCCTCAGGCTGATCATTCCAGTGCCTCAGGGCCTTTACAGAAAATGCTTGGACACCCCTGATCTTCAGCCTCCACGCTGGGATATCTTAAAGTCCTGTCTGCTGGATCATCTCAGACTTGACGGTTCAGTAATTTAGTAAGTTAGGTTTCAAGCCATGCAGTACAATAAGTGGAAATTATAAAGTCAGCTCTAAATTGAACACATGTAAAGAGGCTAAATCATGTAATTTGATGGCATCACATACTTCTAGTTAAACGTTTTGCAGCCTATTGAAGGTCTTCATCTTATATGATACTAGAATTCATACTTAGATAATGTACTCAGATACAGAACAATCAAGCAAATAATCAGATTAATTAATGATAAAAAAAAAGTAGTTTAGTCTTCATTTATTTTAGCTTTGGGGTGTAATGTAAGTGGTTTTTATGAGACACATACAGTTATACCTGCCCCACTTTAATTCAGATCTAAAAGTCATCGGGTTTGTGACCAGCCGAGGGCAATCTCTGTTCCCCTGCAATCAATAGCCACACATTACACTGTTCTCTGCCTCCAAATGAGAAAACTTTTGTAGTTGTTTATAAAGCAGTAAGGGAAAAGCAATTAGCATACTTCAGAGGTAGAAATTAAGTTTGAAATTTTAAAGTAGGGGGGAAAAAAAAAGGAAAGGAAAGAAGGAGAAGGAAAAATCAAAAGAAAATAAGAGCAGTAGCAGTTGCCACGGCACCTAACAAGCACTTCTCATTAAGGATGATGCATTTATTATTTAAAACAGAGGCGATTATTTACTAGACTAGATTTCTGTGGGAGGGTAGCGCGGAGAAGTAATGGTTATGGTGGTGATCCGACAGCAAACTAATTCAATTTCACATTTATTGGTTTGTTTTTGTTTTGTTTCTCCTTAAAAAGTTTTTTTTTATTTTTTATTTTTATTGTAGGATTTGTTGAATGACTATGAAAGTAAAAGCAACAGAAACAGAGTGTGAGACAAAGAAAAGGGGTAAATGCAAACAGTGACGGAGAGACGGAGAGAGAGAGAGAGAGTGAGTTCTTCATGCTCCGTGTTGTGAATGTGTTTTTCCCCCTGTAGCTCCATTACCATCTCATTGATTCATGGTTATGGGTTTGCTGTCTCCTCTAGCAAAATTATGTTTGCCTAAAAACAATTATCAAGCAACAAAAGCCATACCACAAGTTTGTTTCCAAGCGAGTGCATTGTGTGTTTGTGCTTGTGGGTGGGTGTGTGTGTGTGTGTATATATTTTTGGACAGACTTTGTGCCTAAGGAGAAGGGAACTAAATCAACAGGGTGCTGTTGCTGTCACATACACATTCACACACAGTCCTTCACAAAGGGTAAAGAAGCCAATTGTTATGGTGGGCGGTGTGATACAGCCTTTATTATAGGAGTTAATTATAACGAAAAGCTTTCATCTAGTTTTTTTCCTGTACTTCCGGCTCACATGTGTGTGTGTGTTCATTTGCCCTTAGTCATTTAATTAATAATGAAATGTTGTAGTATGATGAAAAATTAAAATAATATGCCAACCATAAGAAGTATCGCACCTAAGTGGATTTTTCCAGTGTTACCAGATGTTATTTGGGACACATCAGTTGTGCGTCATCAGGTTTATTATGTTACAGGGCTGATATCAACTCCCCCTAGAAATCTTTGAGCCGGCATGAAAAGCCATTTCCATTTCTTTCTTTATTGTCCTGTTATTGTTGTCTATATACATCAAACTGGAAAATGCACAAAACTCATATCTTTCTCAGCCCGTAGGAGTTGTGAATAAAACAGCAAACATATCTGTTATTGTTTTAGTCTGAGTCCTTTGCTTCTCCTTCCTTATGTTTTTGGCATCATCCTCCTCCTCTTCCCTTATGTTTTCTTAACTCTGTGGCCTTTCACTTATGCACATGTACTGTAAAAAAAATAAATAAAAGTCTATACCATATGACAACAAAAGGTAAATAGTCAAGAAGCAGTCGTAGTATACAATACTTTACTCCAGCCTAAAGTCAGTACTTATAGGGACTGTATATTTTCAGTTGGCGCTCTGTACTGTTGTCAGTATTGTGCTTTAGCCTGGTTAAATGTCACCTCCCAAAATGAGTGCAGCCATGGTGGACTTTGACCTTTAGTGCACAAGACGTTAGTTGTTTGTGGTTTTTTTTTGGTTTTTTTTACTACTTAGGAGCCCTCACAAGTCCTTTGTCCACTTTGCTGTTCAATTATTTCCATGTTCACACCATTGGTCGGTCACTGCTACTTAACATATCTAAGGACAAATATGGAGCAAATGTAGTCTGGTTGCTATTGAAAATCAGAATGACCTAAATACTCTTGGACCTAATAGTTGGCAGAATTGCTGTGCAGTGTTGTAAGAGGATCTCGTATCATATCCTGTTGATTAAAACTGAATTCCCTGTACTGTCACAACTGTGACAGGTCCTATCCTGTGTGTGGACAGTCGTGATTCACAATAGAATTTGGGAAAATCCCAACACGCAGTTCCCATAACTCGCTTATTTTCGTTTTACTCAAAAAGTGTGAAATTTCCCTGAGATCATTCGTTTCAACGCCTTCAACATGTGAAACACATCGTACATAAAATCCTTGCGTCATTCTTAGTAACCGTATTATTCAGCTCATTATCAAAATGAACCTTATGTTGTCATATTTAACACTTCATAAAATCAAACATGTGTATTTCCCGTGTGTTGCAGAACCTGATTTAAAAGAGTAGTCCACCAATTTAGCCTTCTACCCCGGTAACATTGTCAGATTTATGGCGGACAGATAAAAAAAAGGATCAAAATTGATGCAGCAGAGCAGAACTTGTGACATCACTTGAAGCAGTTTATCAGATATTGTGCAGCTACCTCTGGAGATTTTTTTTTTTATTTTTTGCATATGCAGTAGTATAAGACCTGTAAACGGATAAATCTGTAAAATCAGTGCATCCCTCCTTCACAGCTTCCCTTTTAATGATCTTGAGACCATCTTTGAAAAAGGAACACAGACAAAAACTAAAATAGATCATAAATACTGGGACACTGACCCGAGGTATCGAGTCAAGCTAAGACAGAGAGCCTTTTCACAATAATAATAGATTAGTACATCACCCACTGAGACCCACATGACTAACAATGAACACAGTTTTTCCTTCTTTTAAAAAGCAGAATAACACAGTTGTACTGTAGAGACCAAGATGAATCAAGGTTATAGGGATTTGGTTCTTCAGGATAAACATTTTTTTTTTTTTCCAGCATTTATCTTGTGAAATAATCAGCTCATCTTATAGTACTTTCACTAGTGAAGATTAAAGTCATCATCCACTCAAAAGTCCTGATCTGGTTGAAGGCGCTTGCAGCATCGTCATTATTGTATCTGTGTGTGTATCTGTGTGTGTGTCTGTGGGATGGTTGTGGGGTTTGTTGGGCAGATGATCGTTAGTATATTTTATTCTTATGTTATATTTTATATTATAATTACAATATATTCTCATGTCACTTATTGCTTTATCCACTTCAGTGTAAAGCTGCACTGAAACATGCTATATAAATAAGATCACCTTACTTTGCCATCAAACAATTTATGCACATTTCTGCAAGATTACTTTTTACAATGAAGACATGATAACTTTCCATCAGTATTTTAAACAATACGCCCCCACTGACGCAGCCTTTAAGTTATGAACGGCCTCTCATGGTTGCTCAGTCCATCATCCAGTTGTTGACAGAATGGGATTTGTTTTTGTTTGTTTTTTTCTTTGTTTTTTTCTGGTTGGTTTTTGCGCATAAATCAGCCATCGTGTGTAATAATTCCAATAACATTTTCTGCTGTCAGAAAAAAAAGCCTTATAAAAATGCAGCAAACATCCAAAATTAGATATTATGGCAGACCTCTGTATTTGTCATTTAATAGCCGTTCTTGCTGCACACACACACACGCATACAGACACACACACACGTACAGACACACATAACCCAACCCGTTCGTAACCTCCAAACTATTCATGTGCTGCCATTATAAAACAGAAATAGCCACGCTACCTTGGATGTTTTATAGGTGAACAGGCAGGGAATCGAACCCCAGCTCTCTGGGGGCGGCAGTAGCTCAGTCCATAGGGACTTGGCTTTGAAAACCAGAGGGTGGCGGTTCAAGTCCCACATGGACCAAAAATATGGAAGGTGGGCTGGTAGCTGGAGAGGTGCCAGTTCACCTCCTGGGCACTGCCGAGGGGCCCTTGAGCAAGGCACCCCCCCCCCCCTGACTGCTCACTGGGCGCCGGTTTGGCTGGCTGCCCATCACTCCACCATCTCTCTCCACATTGCATGTCTATGCCATTTGTACTGCATGTTTGTGCCATTGTACTGCATGTGTGTGTATATCCCGGTTAAATGCATGTAAAATAAAATAGAGTGAAAAGATAATTTCCCCTTGTGGGATTAATAAAGTAATTCTTCTTCTTCTTCTTCTTCTTCTTCTAGTAGTGGAAAAGGATTGCACTAAACCTTGTAGCTGAGTGTGGCTCTTTGTTATTACAGACAGGGTTAAGAGAGTTGTTTGTCCTCTACATAAAAACTGTTTTTCAGCTCTCTCTCTCTCTCTCTCTCTCTCTCTCTCTCTCTCTCTCTCTCATTCTCTCTTTTTATTTAGTTTTCCACATTCAGTCTGATTCATGTTTGTTCACTTTTTTCTCTGTTTTGCATTCCTCTTTCTCCAATAAGAGATACATCATTATTTTTTCTATTAAATAGAACATTGGGGAATGAAATATTATTGATTAGGTTGGTGTAGATGATTGATAAGCCTGTCCATTTATATATACTATATCCTCCTGTCACTTCATACCACCACTTAGACAGAGGAGCATGGAAACGTTGGTTGAAAGAAACAGTTGTGTATGTGTGTAGGGAAAAACGCAGAATTTGAGAACCAAAGAGAGAAGAAGTGAAGAATTTTGTTTTTCAGCATGCAGATTGTACCGAGCCATATTCCTCCAGCCTCCATTATTAATGCCAGCTCTGGGTGACCATAAATCCACTGAAATATACTGTATCACATCACCCAATCACCAAAGATTGCACTGCTGGCAGCACACACACACACACACACACACACTCACACACTGCATTCATAAGCTTCTGATTTGAAGGGGATGTATTACAAATGGGTCTAATATATATATATATATTTTTTTTTTTTTTGCTCAAACAGCATGCTCACACACATGTTCTGCCAAGTGCTAACACTAAACCACAATTTTTTTCACATGGAAAAATGCATCAGTGCTATTAAAACCTTTGGATGCAGCCTAAATGTACTGAACTTTTATTTAACTGCTTCTCTGTTGTACAAGAGAGATTTTTTTTTTACAACTTTGTGGACTTTTCTGTGCTAAGCATATTTTTTTTTTGCAGAAAAGACTCTTTATTTACTTTGCTGACGGATTAGACTAAAACTGAATAACATTACAGAGTTTACCCATTGCACAAATTGAATACAGTTTGGTTTCTAGCATCTCAGAAGACGTCCAAAGTTAAATTTATCATCTGACAAATCAGCATTCTTGCAGAAACGGCAACCCTGCACTTCCCTTGTTGGCTTCAGTGAATGAAAGAATGACTAACGGGATGAATAAATGAATGCTACACTAATAAATACTGTCAGATTGTTTTGAGCACAGATGAGCTGTTTTGCAAAGGTTATGTGGCTCAGGAGCGACACAGACGGCTCCCCCCTACATGCGTACACGTGTAGATCGTCACACATCTGCAGACAAATACATACTTTGCAGTCAGACAGTGGTGTTTCCTGTGTGATCATGGGATTGAGCCCAACGCTGTTACTTATTCTGGCCTTATAAGGACAAGTGGAGCAGTGGAAGAGTACAAATGTGCTGAATCTAATGGAACAGAAAGGAAACTGGGCTTACACTGACGGTCTGGCGCAACTGCGAGAATGAGAGAGGGAAGGGATCAAGACAGAGAAAATAAGTGGGCAGAGGAAAGGCAAACACAAAACAATCGGAGAACAGATATTCTACATTTGACAAGCTTTCCTTTCTCAGTGTGCAGCGTTTTTACTGTACGTTTTGAAAATATTAGCAGAAAAAAAGACAAAGAAAGCAAGTAATTCACTGCATATTCACACTGAATGTTTCTTAACATCCTTCAATATCTCCTTCCGTCAATGATAACCTTCATTACTTTTATCTCTATCCTACTGCTACTAGCTCACTCCCTCACTTTTCTTTGCCTCCTCTTTTCTCTATCTCCTTACCTGTCTAGCCTTATGTTGATAATGTAAGAGATAGTGATATAAGTGAGGTCTTGCACTCACTAATATGGCTAAGGTGTGTGTGTGTGTGTGTGTGTGCGTGCGTGCGTGCGTGCGTGCGTGTGCGTATGCACTCCTAGCAGCAGGTCAGGAGGTTATAATCCCCAAGTCAGACAAGATAGGATCAGTGTCGACTCAGTGGACCCAGACACATGGATGTGTCTACTGGGACTAGCATAGACACACACACACACACACACACACACACACACACACACAGCTATGATATACATCCTCTCACTGTCTCAGTCAATAATAGAGATACGCTCATGCTCAGGCATTTATTATTCCTCTGTCTCTCCTACATTCGCTTTCAGTCGCTTTTCAGTCCCTATGGACCACTACGCCACTAATCCAAACTCTCCCACACACACACACACACACACACACACACACACACACACACACACTTTAGTCATGAGGTAATCTTCAGCAAGGTTCAGTAGTTGTGACTGACTGGAGCAATTAACGACTGACTCATTGTCAAAGATTTGGAGCCATTAACAGTTAAATCATTCACATCAACTGGCCAATTATGATCAAGTGTGCGGGCGTATGTATTAATGCGGTGTGTGTTTGAAGAATACTCAGAAACCTGCGATGGTAGTTTCCTAGAAGAGGATCATTATATGTGTACGTATGTGTGCAGTGAAGAGTTAACTGCAAGCTCATATGAAAGCAACTAGAGCCACTGCAGAGCGTCGAGCCAAATACATAAGTATTTTGAGTCAGACTGGTCCCGGCCAAGTCACACACTCTCCATTTGATTTGGCTGGAGAACAGTAGAAGAAAACCTGGTGTTGATAGAAATCCCCTTATACACACACATATATATATATATATATATATGTTATCTAAGCAAATAAAAATGCAACTGAACACACTTCTGCCCTGTTTGTACTGTAGTGGTGCCAACATAGAGCGCTCTGGCTCAACTTCTGCTGCAACAAGGTGCTGCATTGGCCAGTCGCATACATGCAAGCACACATTCCTGCTTGAGTATTTCTACCATTTACCTTGTTTTCAGTCTGAATTCTGTTAACTGCACCGGTGGAGCTTCAGTCCTTTACAAATATCTAACTCAGAGCCTCACATCTAACATCTACCCTGATGATTTTTGTCATTATAGTATTGAAAATGTGTGTTCGCAGGATTTTGTTTCAGTTTTGGCATCAAAATTCAATGTTTATGCAGTAAGTGAGTTCTGACTTTCAGAATAAAAGTATACTTCTTTATTTATTATTTTCTGTTTTCTATCAAAGTGCAAATATGAAATCACATCGTATTTATTTAAAATGAATAAACAGTCGCAGCATCGATTTTTTTAAAAATTTAAAATCAGAAAAGATGAAGGGGAATGGATAAAAATAATTAAATAAATAAATATGTCTGTGAAATATCTCTATAACCTCTCTAATATGTCACTCCCTTGTACAAAGTACTAATCATTGTCCCTAATGATGTACCCTCAAGATTATACTGAGATTTAATGTGAGGAAGAGCAGAGGGAAAGTTCATAAGAAACACACACAGGAGTGAAGTCATCAAATGAGCAAACTGCTGAATGTCAGAGATGAACAATATGTTAAAAAGTGGCAGAAAAAAATAAGTAGTGAAGTAGATAAAATCAAGACAGAAATATAGCAATGAAAGGAGGGGGTTGAATGGAAAGCAGGAGTGAAGCAGATGGATGGAGGGAGAGAGAGAGAGAGAAAAAGGCTGAAAAGAGAGTTATGCATTGGGTCATTATGGAGGAATGTTAATATGATTAGTGAATGACTCTGACCTCGCTGTCTGGGACTGGTGCCTGGCTGGTCTGATGACCGATGAACGTCTGTTAGACACAAACACACACACACACACACTAAAATAGAATGAAAGGATGAAAACATACATCCAACACAGACACACACACACACACACACACAATACATGCAAGAATTAAAGCATAAATCCCCCTAAACACAGAAGAATGGAAGCATGTCTGACTCCCATCACTACCATATGTGATTTGTGTCTTCTTTCTGCCAGCAGGGCAGAATGAGTCAACATGTCATGACTTATTATCTGTTTTTAACATGTATGATTCTCTACAGTCTGGCCTCATAAAGTTTGGGTCAAGATCCAGAACTCTTAATAGATCTGTGCTCGTTGTCTCCCCCAAATGACTACTTCATTCATTTGTTTATGTCTGAGTCCCAGGAAGAGAGAAGCAATTTATCATGCACGTAGGTCCTCGCATATAAAACTGGAAGATGTTTTTATTCCATGATTTGGTTGTCTGAGTTATCTGTATATCATCCAGTGATCTTATAAACGTTTTGTCTACTGAGATTGAAATCGGGGAATTACAGTTGTTGCACATTACAAGAAGAAGAGTAAATATTTAGCTAAATGCTTCTATTACAATATCGCAACAGATTCAGTGACAAAAAAGTCAAATGAATAAGTTAATCATTGGCACCTAAGCAGGTTTAGGCTGCATCTCCAACAGCTGCTCTCCAATAAAAACCCTCCTGTGTTTTGTTGTTGGAAAGCTCTTAATGTGAAACAGCAGCAGAAATGTTGTGTTTGCCGTAACTGCACAACTTAACTCACTTCATTATGGCTTTGCCAACACAGAAGTACATATGGAAACAGCGCAGTTACTATGTGTTTGAGGTACAAACAGAAATGGGTGAAATGTAAACTCATAGCCAGAGCGACTGTGACTATGTACTAAAAAGTAATAAAAGGAGCTCATGACAAGTTGAGGGCGTGAGTGTGACTCTCCTGATGCCTTGATACGTTTCCTAATCACACACCTGCTTCAAACCATCCACCAAATTACCACAATGAAAGAATTGCACTGTGTTTACAGCTGCCTGCAGTTTACATTTACAATCTTTAAAAAGTGCACCGGTATCATAAAATGATACTAACAGAAAAGTTACAGAAATTAACTTCATCACTAATGTTAGCAGCTAATGCTGCTTCTGACTGACCCTTTCAGTCAGTATTTTAGCCCTGCATGCATTTGTATCTGGTTCTTAGGCGTATTCAGCAAAGTGGGCCACATCTATATCATATGCAGAAATAGAAATTATCTTTTAATCTAGCGTGAAAGCTTCTTGTTTTGTCTGCAGAAATTGTTAAAAAAAATTTTTTACTGGAAAACCTACCTGTGGTTGAGGACATAGATGTGTGTTTATATTAGGCGTACGTGTGTTTTTCCTTCAGGTATTGCTCAATGGTCTTGATGTCGTTACGTTTTATCAAATCTAGATTCCTATTTAGCACTCGTGACTTCTATTCAGGCTTTGAGAAAGATGCCAACAGGCAAATACACACACACACACACACACACTAAGCCTTGTCCAGGTATGTGTGTGTAGAGCGATACGTTTTGGTCCAATGGAGAGTGTTATCACCACTGGCCACTGCACTGTGGACAGGACAGATAGCCAACCGCTGTGTGTGCGTGCATGTGCGTGTGCGTGTGCGTGCACATTTTTTTCTATATTGTTGGTTCAGCTGTGTTGTCGAGGATACGCACCTCTAAGTGTCAAAATACATGTACCTGTGTATGTGGGAGTGCACGCCGTATACACACTTAAAGAGTGTGTGAGCGTGTGAGTATACAGCGCATGCATGTGTGTGCGTGTATTTGGAGATTGTCAGCGATTTCTTAAAGCGGCATGCAGCTCTTGAGCTTCTGAGAGAGAAATATCTGACATTGAAATATGGTGAGTCATCTGGTAGATAAGAAATACTGAGAGGAGGAGAGGTTTGCGAGACGTACAGTAGTAAGACTCAGTGAGAGTTTCCCAAAAAGAGCAGGTTTGAGAAGCTGAGATGTCAAAAGAGGCTGAGTGAGGGAGGGAGAGACGCAGAGTCAACTTAAAGTTACACAGAGAAACTGTGTGAGAGTATTGGAAAGCCATCCAGGGAGAGGAAGATGTTGAGGTACATCAGGAACACAAACATGCCTTTTTAACCTTCTGTTAAACATGTATCTTTAAATACTTTAAAGCTGCTTTAGGTGGGATTTCTATATAAAACATGTCAGCATGTAGTTAAGGCACAGAGATTGTATATGAAAGTAGTTGTGTGTGTGTGTGTGTGTGTGTGTGTGTGAGTGTGTGGTACTGAAATAGAGAGGAAATTCAAGTCACATGCTGATATATTGAGAGAGTGGGAGCTTATGTAAGTGTGGCATTTCAATACAGCTGTCCAAAATGCTGACTGAAAGAAAGTCACTTTCATTTAATGTTTTTTTTCTGATTTAAAAAAAAAATAGACATCCTGCCAAAATGCTCGGAGAATTTTCACTCCAAATCAGTGCAACTAGCGAGGCAGAGAAAACATTTCTCTGCATTGTGTGTTGTTTTCTCTGTACCGTTCACTTAATAATTTTTCCCCAGTCCAGTAACGTGGGCCTTTTTTTTTTTTTTTTTTTTAATAGTCCCATTTTCACAGTTTGCCAACTTTACTTTTGAGTGTTCTTCATTAAATTAGGCTTAATGGACGGGAAAACTGTGGCTTGCCTTGGTGATTTTTATTAGTTTTAAAGTAAAGCTGAGATGAACGGGAAGTGATCGAGTAAATAATGTAATTTGAGTTGAAGTTAAACTTTTTTTTTTTTTTTTTTTTACATTATCCGTAATAAAAATCACAACCATAAACCACTACACATTGCAACCTAGTTTTAACTATAATGTGATAATCCTAAAACACACACACTTAAAAGATGAATGTGTTTTGGCAGTTTTAGGAAGTCAAACATGGGTATTCTTCAACTTAAAACCTGGCAGGTTTGCAGATTGGTTTCCTTTTTATTTTCCCTTTACTCACATTCGAATTCTCTTATTGGTCGCTTTGTAATGGAGATATTTGTTTCCAACTGCTAACTCAAAACTGGCCAACCTCTTCAGTGAAGATGTCTCAATAGTGTTTAGAAATTCAGGCCAAGTTCCTCACATACCCCCCCCTCTCTCTCTCTCTCTGTCACACACACACACACACACACAAACACACACACACATACTTCCTATCTCCCTCTTCTCTCCCTCTCTGTCCTCCCATCTGTGAGTTCAGATGAACAGAAGTCTCCCAGGGCTTTTCATTGGCCGCGCTCCACACTAAGAGGCGAGCTAATTGGCCAGCTGGGGCCCAGCCGGTTGTTGGAGACAGGGTTATTGGCCGAGAGAAGGGTCAAGTGGCATGTCATTGGTCAGATTGGCTGGTAACCTGGCAAAGCTTTGGGTTTCCTCTCTTGAGAAAAGCCTGGTTTAAAAAAAAAAAGAAAAAAAAAATCAAAGAAAGACTGTTGAGCATAATTTGGCAACAGGCTTTCCTGAAAAAAAAAAGTTGATTAATTTGCAGCATTTTAGAGATATAAAAGTGTGTATTTATGGGTGTTGCAAGTCCTCGCAGTCCTTGTGTGAATTTGCAGATAACATTCAATCACGAGGTCACAAATTTTTTTAAAGGCACCTTCAGTTTTTCCAATTTATCAATCCAAACTGGGAATACATCACAGCCAACTGTCAGCATGTATGCATGTGTTTGCTTGTGTGAGTCATGTGTGTTGTGTTTTGTTTTTTTATCTGTTGATCTTACACTTACTTTATACTAGTATTGAGTAAAGCATTATCTGTCAGTACCTTCCAAAACTATGACAAATGGGCATCACAGGTATCATTCATATGACTTGTTTTTTTCTATTTTTATGTTTTGGCCAAGTTTAGGGAACTAAAACTACTTGGCTGAGGTCAGGAAAAAACAATTCCTATCTAATCTCCTACCAACCAATATCTGTAGTAGTAGACAGGATACTAAAAGCGGTCTCCTTTATCAAAGCTATGAGGTTTTCTGGCACCATAAAAACATCAAGCTCCTTCCACCTTTTTCTTACAGAGACAACAATCGTTACTCACACAAGAGGTCCTTGTCAGGAAAGTGTAAACATTTTAAGTGATTTTGAGTTTGAACAATCGATCAATGCTGTAGTTTTTCTTGTAAAGACAGTCTCCTCAGTCAAAGAGACACAATCTCTCTCTCTCTCTCTCTCACTGCAGGTTAATATCTGTCCACCTCCACCTTTTTTTATTAAGTAGCAGAGTGAGCTAATCCTGAGGAAATGAGAGGTGGAGGTTAGTCACCAAGGATTAGTCTGGTCCCAGGATATCAAACGTTCCTTCCCACCCAGGAGATAATCATAGCCAGGTTAGCCAGGAAATTAAGTGACTGCCTTTTGAAGGGTTTCTAATCCCCGTCTTGCTCTCTTCTTACATTTCTATTTCTTTCCCACCCATCCTGCTTTCTCTAATTCTGTTTTCCCCCTCTGTCCATCCCCCCGTCTGCCCCACCTGGACCACAGCTAAGTGTACGTCCTGCATCTGCACTGCTTGCGTCTGCAAGAAAACGTCAATCTCTATTTCGAGCAGCGTAGTATTCTTCTTTGTGCTGAAGGTAATATCTGACCCTTCAGAGTCAGTCAGAGCTTTTAGACTAATTGAAAATTGTTCAGCGATCTTTCTTGTCTCTTTGTCAGGATTTTTTGTCAGGAGAGAAGGTTTTTTCGGGGGTCGGAAAGGACTTACGCTTTAAAGATTTTATAGTTGTGTGTATTTGTGTGCATTTCTTTTCCCTGTAAGACCCCCGGAAAGAACAACTCGACGCAGGCTTTATGTGTTTGTGTGTCTGTAAATGTGTACATATCTGTTCATGGATTCAGGTCCACATAACAAACAAAAGCTCAGCGTAGCGAGTGGATTTCTGCCTCCTTCCAAAGCTTGTCATCCAGCACAAAAGCAAACGTTGTCTCCATTCTCCACACTTCTTTGTCCATTTTTGCCCAGGGTGCCTCATCCTTTCACATGTGCACATACACATCACACACACACACACACACACACTTTGCACAAATAGTCAGAAATACACATTTGTTATTTAATTTTCAAATTCATTTGAGACTGGACATTTTGCATCCATACACCCACAATAATAAGTTATAATTTCAGCTTCCATCCATCCCAACTACATGGATTAATAAGTATCAGTTTGATGTCACATATTTCATGTCTGAAAATGGCTCTAAAGTGATCTTAGAGTCTTTATACACACACTGGTGAGAGGATGTTCGGCTCATTCGGCCCCACTGTTACCTAAACTGACATTTTAGACCAGAGGGAACGTAAGGATGACAGAGGAGAAACCAGAGAAGAAGAAAAAACAGCAGAGAAGATGAGAAGCGCAGAGAGTAATGTAAAAATAGAGTAGACAAGATATGAAACATGTTGAGACGAGAACAGTATGACAAAGGAGACAATGGAGGAGGAGAGGTCAAGACTTTCATGAGATTAGAAGGGATAAAAAATATAAGAAATATAGGAAGAAATCCAAAGACACCCTGGCTATCATTGCTGTCCCGACTGGAGCCAATCATCGGAAAAAGGAGGAAGAGAAAGTATCGCTTTCGTTCTATTACAGCTCCATCTAACCTGTCACTGTAGCCACCTGCTCCCTCTGCCACACAATCACACATACTCACATGCCAAAACTTATATTTTCAGTCTCATATTTAGATTCTGTTCATGCTCATGCACATGGATACAGTGCTATCTCTGTCTCTCTCTCTCTCTCTCTCACACACACACACACACGCACACACACACAGAGAAAGGTGGCTGTGCTACTCTTATGTGCTTATGCTCTTATGCTAAGTCCTGCTCCTGAGATATTATAGAGGAATAAATAAATATATAATACGAGAATCCACAAATAAAAACCCAGCAGAGATTTTCCTACCTAAGGCGCTGACATTATAAAAATGGCAGAGGAGGTAAAAAAGAAAAAAAAAAATTCCCTGCTCTCATCTTTGCTGTCTCTGTCCTCTCTCCCATCATCTCTGGGTCTCTGTCAGGTAAATTGTCTCCCCTTTAACCTCTACCTGGTTTCACTCCCCCATATTTCTCTCTCTCTCTTTTCCACTTTCTCAGCCTTTTCCTTGGAATTCACCTTTCTTTGTTCCCCCTAATCCTCAAAGAGGAACTTTTTTAAAGTCGGAAAGTTTGGGGTAGAGGGGGTGGAGGTAGAAGAATATACTATCTGGGTAGCAGGGAGGGGGCTTAGAGGAAACCAAATTATCTTCCTTTACTTTTACTGCTCCCCTTCCTTCTCTCTGTCCCTCTATATATAACCATCACCCCTGACTCTCTTTCTCTCCGTCCTCTTATCAACTCCCCACCTTGCACTTTCAAGGACAAGCTTAACTGTTAAGAAAACTAAGGATTGGATAAATGTGTGTGTGTGTGTGTGAGAGGGATAGAGTTTAAACGTGTGATTTTGTCTATTGCTCTTATTTTTGTGCTGCATGTATAATATGTGTCTATGTCACCACATGTGTGCACACATTAATATTGTGTGTGTGCGTGTGTGTGTGTTTCTCCTAAGGCTTTGCAGCAGAGACTAATCCTATCCTCTGTGATATCGCCTTACCTTCCCTCTTACTATCATTTATTTACCCTCCTTTCTCTCACTCTCTCTTCCCAAACATATCTGTACTGTATATAAAACATACCCACATATCTAAAAAAAATCTGCATATTAAACTGAAAAAGTGCATCACAGTAGCACTATATGGACTTACATTGCATTTAGCAACATTATCATAGAGACCTTTTATCTAATGAGCAGGATTTGTGACATCACAACTAGTTTGGAGCCAATCATGGACTTCAGGAGAATATTTGCATATTCATAGATTTATTTTTTTTAATGAGGGAGCAGGAGTAGGTGTCATGTTAAAGATTTATGCTTGTTATCATTGAGGTTGATCCACGGATCATTAAGTCAACAAGTCTACAAGGAAATATCGTACATCAAGTCAATGCAACAGTTGGTGACAAAAACAAGTGTGTGTGTGTGTGTGTGTGTGTGTGTGTGTGTGTGTGTGTGTGTTTGTAATGGCATCTACTTGATAACTTTTAAATGTCCTTTTATTAAAAGAGGAATTAATTTGATTGATTGGTCTGCACACTAATATGCATACAAACACACCTAATATGAATCACTTCCACTCCGTCACAAACCTACACTGAATACACAGGATATGCTTTGCATTAGGTAGTATTAATCACTGTATTCACAGGAGACCCTCTAAGCTGCATGCTTTGGGGAAAATTGACCTTCTGTAGTCTTAATTGTACCAGAGGCTCAACAGCACTGTGACATTTAACTGTGCTCCAGGCTTAATTCTTAGCCCTTTATTCTAGTGCTTTGCTGACATTTCAGTGAGAAGAGGTTTGTGAATAAAGATGCCTGACGCTTCTTTGGTGTTGTAAACAAATAATGACTATTTATTCTGTCACTATCTTTCTCTGCCTCTCTTTTTTGCAGTTTTGTCGGGGATGCTCACTTTTGTTGCCCGTGGCCCACACTCTTTGGGGCTGCCACTCCCCGTGTCTCTCTGAGTGAGATTTTATAGCCCAATAGTGCAAAGTGACCATAATGGTGTATGTCTGCAGAGGCTTCATGGGGTTGTTGATCGATAGCAATGACTCAGCGATTACTTTGCCAGTGCTGAGATTTCTGGTTTTGTAACTTCACTTTCCAGCCCACATCCTGTTCTGTGTTTTGTAAACACACGCCCACTTAGACACTTGTTTTCTGATGGATCACAATGCTACAAGCAAGTGAACAACCATCAGACTTTAAACACAAATTTTCATTACACATTACTGAGCTATTTTACTCGAGTAGTGTATAAAAAAATATATATATAAAAGACATTTTCAATTTTGTGCATTTGTCACTGATCAGTAATAAATATCAGATATTAGACTTTTATATCCTCCCTTTATATCAAATATACTGTCAGACTCTGCACCAAATTGCAATTGAATCCGGGCGGGCAACAAAATTTCACTGCAGCCTGACCCGGACTGCTTTTGTGGGACACACCACTATGACGTCAGCTCACCTGTCTTCATTCAGCCGCCGCTAGTTGCTGTAGTTAACGAGGTTGTTGTTTAATGTTGGACCTCTGGTTTGAAAAGCAAAATGGCTCGTTCAAAACCGATAGAAAAACGAAAGGTTGACAGTGAAACTGCACATTTAAGGATGAGTAGACTGAGAAATCTCGTATTGCCCGCAGTAAGCACGAGAGTGGCTATACTGAAGTATATGGTATGGTAAACATACCCCATTTAAACACAACTATCCGATCCATATTTAACTCCAAAATGGAAAGACTGTAGTTGACTTTGGGAGAGTGATTGTCTCCTGTGTGTTCAACACAGTCTCATTAGCAGAATGATGAACTCTGGAAAGGCTTTATTTGTGCTGTGTGTGTGTGTGTGTGTGTGTGTGTGTGTGTGTGTGTGTGTGTGTGTGTGTGTGCAGAGTTGAACTTGCATTTAAATATGAAGAGCTGTGCACTTGTGAGTGTGCTTGTCTACTCTCTCTCTCTCCTTTAATGCTACTTTGTTAAGAGGCTGTAGTAATTAGCCTGAGAAAATGGATGGCTTTTCACCAGCAGCTGCAATTACTACTTTCTCTAGAACGAATGAATGGATGGATGGATGGATGGATGGATGGATGGACAGAGGGATGGTATACAGTAGTAAATTAATGGATTTGTAGTTGTAGAGAGAAAGACTGGGATGCTGTGAAGGAGGGCAGGGATGGATTAATGGAAGGGCGTATGCATGGGTGGAGAGAAGTGGGACGTAAGAAAGATGGAGTGTGTGAGGAGTAGAAGAGGATGAATGAGCCAGGTTTACACATCTACTTAAGAGACACGGGATGGTATCATAATTCACTGCATGTCATGAATGGCATGCAGGTGATGAAGGTTATAAGCTAAATGTGATGTGAGTTTGGAAAGTAAAAGGAGAATAAATTACAAATTGACATCTGGACAGGTGTTAGATTTCTGTACCTGGAGCATAGCTCACTTCACACACACACACACACACACACAGTGACAGGTGTAATATGTTTTTTCTTAGTCACTACATGGCGTCTTACTAATATTATTTTTGATTTACAAGGTGTGTTTATTAATCAAACAAACCTGACATGTAGGTGTGCAAAAGTGTGATAAGGTCCGTGGTCGTTTTAAATTTTAAATGTGTGTGTCTAAATCTTTTTCTCTGTGAAATATTAAGAACATGCCTGGAGTGAAGTAATCACAAAGAAAGGCCTTTTAATATGAACAGGTGACAAAATCCAACTAATGTGTGTTTGTGTTACGTCATTTTCAATTAGAAAAATGAAGACTGATGTTTTATGAGAATTGTATTATTTTTATATATATATAATTATATATATATATATATATATATATTTTTTTTTTTTTTTTTTTTTTAAATTGCATTTCATAAAAACTATATACAACTTTGACGCAAAGTCACAATGCTTCAATACATGTGAATGTGAATGGGTGGTATGCAACATAGCATAAGAATATTATGTCCTGCAGCCATTGAGAAATAAACAGAAGGCCATAACTCTTGCTATACAGATAGTAAATTGCAAATGTTGTTATGGTTTATGTTAATAAAATGATTTATTTCAGAAAATGCTAAAATGTTGATAATGGTTAACACAATGGCACTAACACAAGTTACAACACAGTTTGGATGTGTTCATTTTTGTGCTGTTGATTTTGGCTTTTTTCTCCATCCTCCATCACCATTAAAATCCTCGCTCGTTGACTTTTGCTTTCACTTTCTCCAAACATAACCATCTACTGCTTTCCCTGGCTACACACACTAACATGTACAGGCATTAGGCATTAAGTATATCACAGGTATGGGGTGCAACACACACAGCTTCTTCAGAGCTATGTTTAAATTGAGTCAGCCTTAAAGTGCTGGCTGAGCAGAACGATACGACTGTTACGGATTAGAAACAGCCTTCCCTTATTCATCGATTTCTACAGAGGAGGAAGGAGGCGGAGAGGGGCTAGATACGATGGAGGTAGGACGGAAAGACATCAAAATCTTATTTTATTGATTTCCGGAAGGAGAAAAGGACACTGGGAGTGAAAGAGACAGATGGACAGAGAGTAAAAGAAACATATGGAAGGAGGAGGAAGGTAGGGGACTGTAAAAGAGGGGAACCCTCCCCCTCTTTAGAGGAACAGGTTGGGGTTTGGAAAGGAGGATAGCTGTGAAGGAAACACATGTGACTGATAGAGATTATGTCATTCCTTTTTAGTCACTATTGATTTTATGGAGGGGTAGCAAAAGACAATAGAGGGGGGGAAGCAGGAAAATAAAGTTGTATGTTCAGGGATGAGTGATGGATGGATGGAAATTAGGAAGGGAGGTACTTCAGGACAACAGCATGAAGGATAGGATATAGATATTAAGTAAGAGGGAGGGGGAGTGAACAGTACTCAGGAAAACCCTGTATTTCACTTAAGCAAAGTAGGGAAAAAGATGAGGTGTGGACAAATAGGACGATAAAGAGTCCAACTGGGGGGGATGAAGAAGTGATGGAGGGAGATGATTAAGGAGTGTTGAAGAAGAACACAAAAGGATTGAAGAGAGAAGAGGAAGAAAGAAAAGAGATGCTTCACATTTGGGCTAAGTGTTCTCATTGAGGAAATATGCGTCTAGCAAATGCTCCACGTTGGTCTAAATCCCTTTGAAACCCTTGAAACGGCTTGAGTGAAAAGGTTCGGACGTTTGAGCTATTATGTGTGTGTAAGATAGTCAGATAGAGGAAAAAAACTGGAGGATGGAGGATGAAAGACTGAGTGTGTGTGTGTCAGTGCTGAGAGTGATGGGGCAGTGTGTTTTGTGTGTAAATTGAAGGGTCTGTTGAAAGGAGAGAGATGAGGCCTTGTTACTGTGTGTGTGTCTGTGTGTGTGTGTGTGTGTGTGTTCCCTCTCTCTTCAGTATCAGTCTCTTCTGCTTGATTTCCACACTCCCCTCTCTGCCTCTCCTCTGCTCGCTATGCCGTGAAATGGTTTTTCACTAGACCATTACCCGAACCAGTGTGCTATGCTACCGCCACAGCCCTCTGTGACTGAGAGTGTGTGTTTAAGCGCGTGTGTGTGTGTGCGTGTGTGTGTGCACTTGGAGAGAGAGAGAGGAGTGTGTGTTTAGGTGTGTGAATATACGACAATATGCATGAGAATGTGAATGCAGTAGCTGTACTTGAAAGATTATGCATGTTTTTATTATGTGTGGGCAAGATGGATTGTGCGCACATGTTGGTACATCTGTGTACATGTGTGTACGTGTGTGTGTGTGTGTGTGTGTGTGAGAGGGGGGGGGGGGGGGGGGGGGGGGGGGGGTGTACAGTGTGTCCCACTCAGCTGTCATAGTGTTTGCCCTGCACTGTACTCCTGTCAGTGTTGTGAATGCTGTGAGTCTACTAACATGTAGCGTCTCTTATTTTCTCTCTCTCTCTCTCTAACACACACACACACACACACACACACCTACTGTCATACATGCAGCTAAAAGCTAGTGAGTCATTCAGCTCACAAACAAAGCGGGGGATCTTCTAGGTCTGGCTGAGTTGTTTTGAGGATTGTGTCAGCATCTTTCAGTAGAACCATGTGTGTGTTTTGTTTCCTTGACCAAAAAAAACAACTACACACACACACAAGCTACATTCAGCCTGCCATTGTGTTATAATGCATTTTTCCCGCGTCACAATCAACAGTTTATAATCCACAGATAGTCAGTTTACTATCATGTACGGCACAGAGAAGCTTCAAACTCAAGCTGCAACCATGTTTTTGCTTAAACGACTAACAAGACTATGTAAATAGTTGCAGATTCTTTTTCTGATGATAAACTAATTGACTAATCGTTGTCGCTCTGCCTTTTGCCCCTTACGCTCCTCTCTCCCCTCTCTGCCAGATGTTGCAGTCACTCCCCCCCCTCTCATATCTCACCCCTCTCGCTATCTCTCATTCCCTCTTTTTAACATCTTGTTTAAATCGTCTTCACCCCATTCACTCTCTCGTTTTATTACTCACCTCTCACCCCCCCCTCTCCCCTCCCCGTCACTTTTCTATGGCTTCATAACATCCCTCCTCCTATCTCTCTCGCCCACCCACTCTCTCTAACTCATTTACATCTCATTCACTCTGCCTCTCTTTCCTCTCTTTCTTCTCCGTCTAATGCCTTTTCATTCTTTCGCTTCACCTCTCTATTCCCTCCTAATATCCCAGTGTCTCTCTACCTGAGATATTGAAGCTATAAAAACAGGTGTTCAAAAGAAAGCAGGACCAGAAAATGCGTTTTATATGCCTTCCTGGTGTCATTTCCTGGAATGCAGAGAGAAGAAGAAGAAAAGAGGCAGGGAGAAAAGAAAAAGCTGTGGTCTGTAATATCTAATTCTCAGCACCTTCTACGGTGACAATAAAGGGAAGAAGGAGCTAGTTTTCTATAAAACCTTCAACCTTTCATCTTCATCCTTTGGGACTCACACATACACTTCACCCTGCTTCTACTATGTTCTTTTGGATATAATGGCACTCGCTTTCTGTAGTAACATGGTGTACACCCAACTTTTGCAGGGCATTGTGGTTTTTTAAATGTGCAGGTGACATACACTAATGTCCTGTCTGAGGTGCAACAGTGTACTTTAAGAAAAAATTTGTGATAGTCTAAATCTGATGGGCTATTTCCAGAAATGCAGCTTTACAGAGACCCTGAAGGGATTTTCTGTTCGCTGGATATTAGTATTATTTTTATGTTAAGAGTTCTGTATGCAGAGTCACAACACTAAATTACCTGAATCATATCACACTCTCTCACTCTATATTAAAATGAGTCTCATTTGCAATACTCAGCGTCTTACAGAGAGCTTGTGTGTATACGTGTGTGTGTGTGTGTGTGTCAGTTAATAGAGCTTGTTGACGTTTGGGGTTTAGTTGGCTTCTTAAAGGAGCGCTGCAGCAACTGGAATATCCCCACTGAATAGACCAGGATAATCTCTGAAAGAGAGAGTATGTGTGTGTGTGTGTGTGTGTGTGTGTGTGTGTGTGTGTGTGTGTATATGTGTTTGAGCAAAAAGAGAAGCGTTGGGATGTAGAGAGGAAGTAGGAGAGATTTGACTGTCAGCAGCTTGACTTAATCTTTTTTTTTTTTTTTTTTTGCTCAAGATGGAGATGAGACGTGACTCTGTTTATGTGTGTGTGTTTGTGTGTGTGTGGACCCCATCCTGTTTTGAAGTAACCTAATCTAGGATGGAGATTGCTCTCCCTCCACTCCCCAAAAAAACCTCAGAATCCTAAAAATCTGACTCTAAATCCCTAATAACTAGCCTTTGTCAATCCTAAATTACCCGTGTATCACTCGCTCACACACACACACACACACAGACACACACACAGGTTGCTTATGATCATGAACCTCTGCTCACAGTTCAGAGCTTTTGGGAGAGAAAATATAATTATTTGCCATTTTACTTATCAGTTGTCTCTCTTCACCAGATGCCAGGCAGAGGAACAGATCACCGGTTGGCGCCGCGGTATGAAGAGGTGGAACGTCAGTATGCCTCCTTACCAAGGTACTCATTTTGTTGTCCATCCTTTCACTTTTTCTCTGTTCTACACTGTGCTGGTATTCCTCCCGTTTATGAGATGACCCAACAAACGTTAGTATTTGAACAAGGCTTCTTTGCTCTTTTCTGTTCTGTTCTATTATTTCCTCTCCTCTTTGAAGACTCTAATTAAATCTTCATAGTCTTCTGTCTGAATGTCTCTGGAGGCCTCGGTCTCAGCCAGGAACTCAGGTTATCCTGTCTCTGGGGAACACGTACTCAGACAGGGGGTGAAAACTGATCCCTGACTCCTAGATCTACTCCCCCACCAAAACTTACTTTGTCAGAAGTTTTCAGAGTCATCATGAGTGTTGTTAACTCTCTTAACTTCAAACATCTTGGTGTCTGCATGTTATATTTGCTCATAATTCCCCAAATTTAATTTAAAAAGTCTGACTACTAACATTAGTTTTAGTTTTAAAGCTCTGTGTGGCCATGAGGGTCAATTGAGGACCATAATAGCCTGTTGCTCAGTGCATTTAGTAGTTTTTCCACTGGAAAGAGTGAGATATCACCAACATTAGCCAACACAAGAACAGCAACTAAACAGTTATTATTTCAGGGTTTTTTTCATGATGTGTTTACTGATGTAAGCAGATGTAAGTATTTATACTATAAAATTGTTTATAGTTTATTTAAAATTCATTTTTGAACATTTGTGGCAGCACAGCTCCTCACTGACCGTTTGAATATGGTGCTTTTAATGTGAAACACACTCACAGAAACACTATATTCTTCAAACATCATCAGTCACTCCCTGTCTTTCAGCATCTCATTTTTCATTTGCAACATTACCACTTCGACTGGCTGAAATGCCTCAGCTTTAATCCTCTTGTCTTTCTTCACTCTTTCCGTATCTCTCTTTTATTTTTTTCCCCCTGTTAATTCCTTCACTTCTCCCCCCTTTCTTTTCCTCCTATGATGTCTCACTCTGTAATATCTTACTGTGATATCTTAATCTTCTCCATATAAGCTTTTTTTTTTTTTTTTCCACGACTTTCCGGAGATGACCAGTACTTAATAATAAATAATGTACTTAAGTAAAGTCCCTGAAGAAGTCTGGTGTGACTGCACTGTAACAAAAAAACTCATTAAAGCGAGAAGTGTAAAGTAAAAACACACAGAAGTTGTTACTAGCTTCTTCTCACCTCATTTTATTTTGCTTCTAAGACGTAACACCTCAGCAGACTAACGAGACAACAACAAATGTTTGTGTAAGAGAGAGAAGAAGAAGAAGACAGCGAGTGGAGTGACAGACAGAAGTTTTGAACGTTAGAAAGTTTATAGCCAGATTCCCACCCCTGTTAAAATGGTGAGGGATGGCTATTTCACACCTCTTTCGTGTGTGTGTGCGTGCGTGCGTGTGTGTGTGTGTGTGTGTGTGTGTGTGTGTGTGTGTGTGTGTGTGTGTGTGCGCGTGCATGGACCAGGTATTTCTCACATTGTAGGGACATCAATCTGTTCACACAGTCATGTTGTGGAGATAAAAAGCAAGTCCCCCTTAATGTAAATCATTAATTTTAGGGTGAAGTTAAGGTACATTTAGGGTTATGTTAAGGTTAAAATTAGTCTCCAGGAAATGAATGTAAGTCAGTGTAATGTCCTCTGAAGTAATGGAAACACGACTGTGTGCGTGTGCGTGTGTGTGTGTGTGTGTGTGTGTGAGAGAGAGAGAGGGAGGGAGAGTGTCTGTGTGTGGGTGATGACTTTGGCAGATGGGAGCGAGAACAGTGATGATAGTTTTGAGGTCTGGCTGTGGTATCTGAAAAGCCTTGGGAAATTGGACACACACACACTCACACTCACTCACATACAGTACACCGTGTCTCTGTTTCCACTTTGAGACATGCACTGTAATCTGTAAATGCTTTTCCAATTTTACATGCATGCATCTTGTTCGAACCCCCCCTCCCCTCCCCTCCCCCTCCCCAGTCATTTCTCCTTAAAAGCTACTGTGGCATTACTGTATGTCTTCTTACAACCTGGTAACGTATCCAAAACATTTCCTACATAGCTGAAGTCATTTAAAGCAGTCACACTGCTAATAGTACAGCTTTCTTACATATGACATTTTCAAGTATAGCATACAAACCGAGACTAGTAACTGACGCTTTATATATGTTGTAGCCTTTAAGCAGCGGATTTGACTCTGAAAAGAGACTTTCTGTAGCAACACGAGCTACACTTCTGTTAAAAACGGCAGGAAACTGTTCAGACCTCTACATTAGAGAACTGCTTTGCTTCTGTGGTTGAGATAACAAGACAGATTATCAGTATGTTGCAGTAAACAGCCTTATAAATATGTAATGCCTTGTTTTGTCCAGTCTCACGTTGGCAAATGCCAAATGTATTTCAAGTGAGTGAACACAAGTTAAAAACATCAATCTAAAACCCCCCATTACTAAATAAACAGATTAACCCGGAAATGTTTCTCCTTTCACAGATTCATATTCTGAAACAAACATCTTTTTCTTCTTCTGTCTGTATTTATTATTTTCTCCCTGCCTCGGCATCTCTGTCGGCACTCTTTCTCTTTCTGTCAATTAACTCCGAGAAGCTTCAATATCCAGAGAGGTCATGTTTGGAAACCACATCCAAGCTGTTGACCTTATGAAAACATATTATTCTGCCGCTAGCCCAGAAATAGCTAGCAGGCTGTGTGTGTATCTAGTGTCTACATGCCTGTATGTACCTATATGTGACTGTGTGTGTTGACATGTTTGTGTATTAGCTTGTGTGTATTGGTGAGTATCTGTTTTTATTATTTCCAAGTGAATCCAGAAATAACTGTAGGGATGCTTATTCTGGTACTGTATATTTGACTCAGCATCGGTTAACTGGAGCAGTGTGTGTGCGTGTGTGTGTGTGTGTGTGTCTGTGTGTGTGCGTATGTGCGTGCATGTGACAAGATTTTGATGACTCTAAAATTAAAACATGACGCAGCAGTGGATGATGTTTCCTTGCCTGAAGCATAAACATTTTACCTAACAAAAACTGTCAGCAAATGTCACTTTCATGACATAGAGATGAATGTGTTGTATATTGTATATTTTGCAGAAAAATATTACTATTTTTTTATAAAGAGATTCAGTGTTTTTCGGTAGTTAAACGTATCAGACAAAAAACTGACATCTGCATCTAGAGTTACTTGAAGTGCGTTTTTTTGGCTCTGAGTAATTAAATAAGATTTCGAATGTCACGAATAATTTAGTGATACAGCATTTTAGCTGTTACGTAAGCCAAAATGACATCCGTGTGTATATGTAACACAGAAAAGGAAAAGATGGGAGGACACAACAGAGAACATTCTTTCACTTCAAATCCCCCAAGGTTGAAATTACCTCTCCATCCTCTTCTCTCCACCCTCCACAGCTCACCCTCTCTCTGTATTCACCATTTTTCTCTTTACTTCTCCCCCTTTCCATCACCCCCTTTTTTTTTCTCTCAGCGCTGTTATTACACTGAAACAAAGGACCTCTGTTGAGTGTGTGTGTGTGTTTGAATTTTAAACATTTTAAAACATTTACAATGGTTTGTATATGTTCATTTACTTTTGTGTGTTACAAACGTTCCTGGTTGGTATCAAACCTTCAAACCTATAAGCTGCAGTTATACACACACACACACACACACACACACACTGCTCAGCTTTCTGTTAATGTTTCAACATGAATGTACGTCTGTGATTTGTTTTGTGTATGGGTGTGTATGCACCTGTGTGTGTGTGTGTGTCAGTAATCCTGGGGTCGGTAGATGGCTATCACAGTGTGTGTGTATGGACAACATTAGCAGGTCTCGCCTCTGCCATGTGTGCACCATTACTGCCCCATTTACACACTCACTCTATACACACACACTCATAGACTCATGCGTGTTTTTGTGAGAAAAAATATTTACCCAAATGATCAATAAAAGAGTAAGAAACTTCTATATCTTTGACAAAAAAATACATTCATTGTCATAGTAAGAAATAAAGACGGCTGGGTGTTATAACATACTGAAATTAATAAACTATACTACTTCTATTAGCCCATCTTTCCGCTCATTACTGTTTTTGAAGCACAGAGCTGGACTAAGTCACCTTTGATTACAGACGTGATTCTGCCCTCTGAGTATTTCTGTTGATAACAGTGATCAGTTGTTGGAAACGCAGCCTTGACCCAATTGGATTAGCCAAACACCCTTTCCCATGTTTCCTTGTTATCGCTCTTATTGGGTTAAACGGGCCAGTCAGAAATTACCATTCAGGTTTCTGGGAAGGCTGTCACTTCCTTATTATAATGATAATTAAATTATTAGTAATTAGAAGGCAGATGTTGCCCTGTGTCTTGCACTCACTGTCTGCTTGTGTCTCATTTAGTTGCACTTCCTCATTTGTTACCTTCTTCTTCTTTCTGCAATTCCTCTTCGCATCATCCTCGTACCCCCCTCCCTCCCTCCTCTTCTCGTCCTCAGTCTCGGTGAACTCAGGATGAAAAGGACATTGTTGAATATCGTTTCACTGCGTTGAGGAGGGAAAGGAAATGGAATGTCTCTCACTTCTCTTTCTGTCCCTCTCTCCCTCCATCTCTCTTGAGAAGACCTCCCATCCAGGCCTGAGATTTTCCCAGACCACTTTACAACGTCTGCACAATCTGCCCCATTGTCCAGTTGTTTTTTTCTGTGTGTGTGTCTCTGGACTCATCGAGACTCTGGTTGTTTGTTAGCTATGAACGGGATCCCAAAGAAAAGACCCTTCCTCTCATAGACTGCACTCCTCCACATCACCACCCCCCCATCTCGGTCTCTCTCTCTTTTTCTCTCTTGACCCCATCTTGTTCCTGGCTTCTAGTATTTCTGATGTATTCACCCATTGCTGCTTTGCAGAGTTCTGGGCAAAGCTTTGATCTTGATTATGGTCTTTAAAATGTTGGGTTATAACCTATAATGTGTTGCAGAACAAGTGGGTCCCCATATGACAAGAGTATGATATGCTTTCACAAGTATGGGCCTGCAGGGAGGGAGGTCCAACCTGCTGAATGTTTAACAGGTGTTTGGGTGTCCTGGAGTTGTATTGATGCTAAGTGATGCTTTGATCCTCCAAAACTACAGAAAAGAACATTTGGGTTAAATAAAACATTGATTTAGGCAGAACAGATGTTGGGGAAAAAAATTAAAAAACAAATGCTTGAATATGTCTTATGAGGTTACTGTTAATGCAGGTTTATGTCTTTTGATAAGACGTCTTCAGATGTGTGCATCAAGTGCAAAATGAAATCGGACGCTGTGTCACGTGTATTGATTTTTATGTCCAAGAGAAATGATGGTTTGCCTATATTTAATAGTTTGGTAATAAACCAGATATGTTTGAAATGCATCAAGCAGTTAAACATTATACATTCACCTCTGCCTGAAGAACAAGTAGATGGACTCTGCTTCATACATTTTAACAGTTGCAGCTGTGAAATGTTAACATCTGGCAAACGGTCTAATGAACATCTGTGATCTCTGCACTGCTACAAGCATTTATTTCAACAAAAATGATCAAACTTGGGACAGTTTAATGATAGATAGCTGTGTTTGTGCATGCAGAATTATTGTGTCCCGATTCATAAACTATGACATACGACATAATGAGTGTGTGCACAAATTGAGCTGAAAGTCTTTGATTCAAAGTGGAACATTGTTATGGTGATTTATAAAGCTGCTGAAGCAGGAAGCAGCTCGTATTACTGCAACAGGCATAGGTTTGACATTTAAATAAAGCGCTGAAAGTAGGCTGTGGAGGTCAAATTGGTGAATATATTTTAGACGTTTACCTTCAGTTTAATGTCCATCATTCAAAGACACTTTCTGCTGAAATATAACATATGCAAATGGTGTAGTTATACTGCAGGTTGCACACTTACTTTTCTGAAGGATATGAACACTGAGAACATGTTTGAACCCTGCCGGTGTGTGTTTTTATGTTCCTCCTTCTCCTTCCTCCTCCTTTTGACATCTGTTTAAAGTACTGTTTCAATACTCCTCTTCATGTACCAAATTAGTGGCTATTGAGGGATAGTAATTTCATCTGTAATTTTTATCCAGTGGTCATGCTCTGAGCAAAATGTCCCCAGCTTGAAACTATTACATCCTGCTTAGAAGGAACCTTATTGGCTCAAGATGTGAAATAATGGAGGTTATTTCAACAGGATATGGTATTATCAGTAATGTTTTCCATGATGTTTCAGGAAGTCACTTATAGTGGCTATAAGTGGGTATATATGATACTACCATAACTAAATGTCATGTTAAGTTTTAATAATTTCACCCAGTGTCCCATTCAGGTACTTACAACATGCAGACAGTTCACTGCCAGTGTTTTCAGTCTGTCTTTATGGCTGGTACAGATAAAAAAATGTTTAAAAGTTTATTATTAACAGATGAGTGATGTCCTTGTACACATGTGATTTAACAGTGATGTAATAATTATATATTTTATGAAGCATTTATATCAGATTTCTTTACTCCGGGTGTTCATTTTGATTGGTTCACGTGGGTGTTGCATAGTTAACATGAGTAGGTCAGAGGGCAGAAGAGACCATGAGGACACTTAAGATATGGATGCATGAGAGGGGGCATGTTGCAGATTATAGTAAGTGGCTGGTTTGTTGAGACCGTTGGGTACAATGATGGCTAAATGAACAGTGAGATCATTGCAGGGAAACGAGTGTAAAGACAGTGGAAAAAAACTAGCATATTTTACTGTCATTGGCAATCAAGTTATTCACTTCTAATATGGTAATTCTCATGGTCACAGGTTGGTCGATACACGGCAGGACGACAGTTTGTGGTTTCTGTTTGTTAACGTAAATGAACTGAAACCAACATTGAGCCCGAGTGCACCCTTGGCAACATAAGAAGACGACCGGTGTGCTGGTCCCCGACCATGTGGTGTGGAGTGTGAGCAGCGCTGCTTGAGATGAGCAGGGCAAAGCAAGTCATGCTCACCGGGGTTCAGTTAAGGCCTGCGTCCTTTCTTGTTGCTGGCAAAGACGTTCAGTATGTTGAGGCCTGTTAGCAGATGGTATAGCCACAAGGCTTAGTGATAATTACATCTCCTATACGTAACAACAGATCATTTTACCAGCGCTACCCATGCAATGTTTTGTCTAGAATCTGAATGCAGAACAAATATGGTTGCATATATATATATATACACACACGCATGTATATATTATAACTATTAGTCTCGCTGACATATTTATATTATAAGATGTATTTAGATTATTTCATTGTATGATAATATGAAACATTTTCCTCTCCTCAGATTGGCTGATCTCGTCATTTCATGGGACTATTTGAAGGCAAGATGAGAGAGTGAATTCAATGGAAAATCAGTTGCAATGACACGATTAAAGGTTTTTAAAGGACATTCGATCCCATAGTGTAGTAGTACAGGATGTGTTTCTTAGCGTATTTCAGTATTTTTTTTTGAGAGGCTGTCTGGGGTAAACTGACAGTTTCTGTGATTTTTGGCTGTAGCTTCATCGCTCAGTTTCCAAATGGCATGGCCGTATTATGATGGTGTGTGAAACAGCACTCCAAATCCCCATTGTTCTGCCCTCTCTGTGTTTCCGAGGCAACAGTCTCCTACCATCTGGAAGGCCCTCATCCTTCAGTTCCTCTCACTTTCCTCTAATGGGTTTGTCCTCTGTCCTTCTCCCATCTCATTTTCCTTTTTTCTTTCAACACTGTTTCTTTTCTCTTCTCACAAACTCTTTTTCTGCTTAGTTTTAATTATACTTTACCGTGCCGTTACTTTATCTTCCTGTGGTCATTTTCATTTCATTCCCTGCCTTCCTTTGTCAGTGATGTATTTCAATATAACTTTTCTACAATAGGAACCCTCACACACACACACACATTTAAACCCTGATGCATACGTGACATATTTTCACCCACGTATGTGCATATACACACATTTACATACACAGGGGAATGTAATCATGTTAGTTTCCTGGAAAGGTCAGTTTGTAATTCATGATTTCCAGGTGGATTTATCATATTTGACAGAACTTTATTGACAAAGACACATAGGAGACCCTGAAAGGTGTTTAGTTTCATTTGAACATGAACTGTATGAACAAGCATCCGTGTGTGTGTGTGTGTGTGTGTGTGTGTGTGTATGTATGTGTGTCCCTCTAAACTAGGGTCCATTATTCTCAGCAGATGCTGACCTTCAGCATGGAAAGCAGCACTTGTTTCTCTGCCTTTTTTCTTTCTTTCCCTCTGCACCCCCCAGTTTCTTTTCTTTCTTCTTCCTCCTTTCTCATTTTCTGCTTCTTTCTTCCTTCTTCTGTAGTTTTTTTTTTTTTTTTGTCAGCTTCACAAGGCATCTATCTGGGAGATTCAGTCTTTCTCACCTGTAGTCTCCCTCATCCACCTCTTGTTTTCTCTTTTACTTCACTGTCAGGTCTTTTTCTTGTGAGCTCCACGTCTTCTCTTGCTAATACTGTTCCTCCTCTACACCTTAGAGACAATCCATCCCTCTCTCGATATATATATGTCTTGCCCTCATCCCGTGTCTTTTCCTCCCTCCGTTTACTTCTCTCCTTTCTGGCTCAACTCTCTTTGTCATCATTTTACATCACCTTGTTATCCTCTTTACATTCATTTGTATTCTCTCTTGACTTTTGCTCTTTGCTTGTTTGACATGAATACAGATGGCGATTTTTTTTTTCTTTTAAACCCCTTGTTGGCCAGTCATTTTAACAGACATTTTGCCTCCAGGGTAATTACATTGCCAGCACGTATAGACATAAACACAAAATTAGTAGGCAGGTCAAGAAATAAAGGATTGCACCTTCATCTTAGTTGTTAAAACAGCCCCCAGATTCGTATTTTTTTCACGGTTTTCTCTCTTCAACCTTCCTTACCACCAATATTTGATTCAAATGCACTTCAGGTGTTCAGGTTTGTATTTGCATTTAGCTGCTCTTCTTGTCACTAAACCACAGCAGTTCATTCAAATAGACATTTATTCTTATCATTTTCACCAATCAGTACTAGACCAAGGTTTGTCCAGTAGTCATTAAGAGACTATAAGTTACTATATGTCCACTTACAATGATATAAAGTTTTGGTTCAGATATTGGGAGGAACAAACCTGTTTTAGGCCTCCGACAATCATTTTTTAATCTATCTCAGGAACGTTCATTAAAATAAAAGTTAGCCTGGCTTCATTCATCATCAGTGGCCCAGTTCTTGACCAAATGGTTGTTAGCTTAACCAAATGGTATTGGCGGTTTGAATGTTATGTCTATGTATTTGGTATGGTTCCCTATTCCTGCTTGATAATACCCTTTCTTAACCTTTGACCTATCTAAGTGGAGTATCATGTGACTTCAAGGGGTCAGGAGTCAAGGGAGGTTTAAGGGTCTCTAGCACACAAACAGCAACACAACCCACACTGACAGCTGAACCAACAAAGTACCATCTCTGACACACACACACACACACACACACATAACACCCAGACACACACTATGTAATCATTTCACCATATGTAGGAAAACAGCTTAGTGTCTTACTTATTGGGCTTCTCCAATAAAACAGAAGAAAACTCAAAACGTCAAGCATAATGACTCATCTGTGTATGAGTTTGTTGTTTTTTTTAACAACACATTTAATACAGTTCCAGATGCCAAATACTGTACCGGTGCGGTGTGCTCACACAGCAGCTTAGCGTGGTTTAGCTTAGTCAAACAAAGACAACTGCCAATCAACGCTGAAAGCCTATCTTCTTTTTTGTTTTGTTTTTTTTGCACATGCACTCTTATTCTGTAGCACTACTGTACAAAATGCCTCATATTCTCCCTTTGGCAGCTGTGTTACTGTGTGTGGACTCCAGTAAACTTTACACTCTGGAGTATTGAAGAATGACAGAAAGTTCATAATTACATCTCAGGATCCCCCAAGCATCTTCTGATATAATTGGATTTTTAAGCACTTTGCTGCTTCAATGTGCAAATTACTGAGCAAAAACAGATTTCTTTAACTAAGCTACAAAACTTGCTTCTTAAAGATATATATATATATATATATATATATATATATATATATATATATTCATCCAGCACATACATTTTGTGACTTACCTATAGAGTCTTTGACCACTGTCTTGTTTTATTTTGAATCATTGATTAAGCTTGTTTTATCATTTCCTGAATACCAGATGATTTTCAATAAACGGTCGATGTCTTGCACAAATCCAATGCTATGAATTACAACGTATTGATACGTTAAATCTCGACTCTAGAGGAAAACGTGACGCAGGTTTCATTTTCATTTCGGTACAGTCTTCCAGAAAATAGACTTTCCAGTTTTATTTCCTAGCCCACCTCAGACAGACAGAAGGTAAAATATTTCCCCCACCCTTCATTATTTCTCACTTAGGTTTTTATTGCCTCATTGTTTGGACTGTGATGCCTTTTGTGATTAAAGCTTTATAATGAAGTATCACATTAGGATAGATGAAACTAAGTTAAACTCCAGGGGCATTATATCACAGCAGCTCCGTTTTCACTGTGGCTCACAAAATGACATTACAACAGCAGTTGTGGAACAATTTGAGCTATTAATCCGTTTTATTACCAGACTGTCAAAATATCGTGACTCTCATTGACAAAGAATCTGACACTGTTGAATGCAATTTGAATATATGAAATACTTGACTAAACTCAAACCTAAAGCCCGTTTTAAATGCATATCATCATAAGGTAAGGACTCAGCTCTATAAAGACTCATAAGGACGTAACTGAATTAAATCTGCAGTAGCTCATCTCTTCTTTCCCTCACTCCTCTTTACCTCCCCCTCTCTCTCCCCCCTCCTTTATTTTCTTCACCTTCTATAACCCTCCTACTCTCATCTGAAACTCTTCCTGTTCTCATTTTGAAGTGTTGTTTGTGTGTGTGTGTGTCTTCGGTTTTATTGAGACGATCCATCTGCAATGTGTTGTGTCACCACGCTGCTCCCCGTCTCGCTTTCTTTAAAAGTATTTGTGTCTTTCTGAGACAGACTGCGATGATCGATGGTTGTGTGGGTGTGTCTGTGTGTATGTGTGTTTAAACTAGAATAACAGCTGTATCCAGCCCTTTTAGTAAGTGAAAATGTGTGTGTGTGTATGTGTATGTTAGAGAGAGAGAGAGAGAGGGGCAGGTGCAGAGAGGACATATAACAACTCCTTGTTTCCTCTGAAATCCATCAGAAATCTCTTAAGTACCAGAGAATTAGAAAGGCTCACATTACTCCAAATAACTGTCAGACCTAGAGGAAATACTCCTAATTATCCTTTCAAATATCCAACCAATATACTCATATCTACCAATACTATGGAAGTCATCCTTACGCAGGTATTACAGGTTGAATTTCACTTCAAACCGAACCCTCGTTGGCTTTTTTTTGTTCTGCTTGGGATGTTTTCAATTCTTTCATTTTGGTTTGATTATTCTCTCAATTATGTTAAACTAGTTGTTAAATGTGCCAGGAAGCTGTTCTCATTCATTACATCTGTCTCTCTCTCTCACACACACACACACAGAGACAGACACACACACACACACAGACCACCAGCTTCCTCATTTGGTCTTAACTCCTCTCCAGCTGTGTGCCAATTTGCCTCCTCCAGAGTACGTGGGGTTTAGGAGGGGCTGATTAGGAGCTAGCACTGCATTTAGGTTTCGTGTGTGTGTGTGTTTATTTGTTTCTCTGTGTGTAAGTCTACATCTGCGTTTTACTTCTCATGCTGTATGATTGTCTGTGTGTGTGTGTGTGTGTGTATGTGTGTGTGTGTGTGTGTGTGCCAGTAATGGCTTCCATCCTCATTACCCCATAATCCCCAGCTGCTGTGCAGTGCCGACTGGGTTCCTGGAAGGAGAATTCCAAACTTGCCACCGGATTTACGAAGGATTCCCAAAAGATTCTCACTGGATATCTACTCCATTTCCAACATGGCAGCTTCAGTAGATTCTTGGGCGCCAACTAATGATTATTTTTATTATCGATGCAGTACCTGTTAAACCTCAATCCACCCAGACATCCACGTTATGTCCAGATATTGACAGTGTTTCTCAGGCAGTAACAAAAGTTTGCATCGTGTAGACGTCTAAGCAGGCACCAAATAAACATAAAGCAGAAGTTTAATTGTCAGATCCATGGTGCCAAGCACAATAAATTTGTCACAACTATTTAGTGAGGAGGAATTACAGTTTTCCTTTAGTCCTTTCAGGTGTCTTTAAAATGATGGACAGATTACTAGCCTCTCACTCGTCCCTGCTTCCCATCCTCATCTCTCTGTCTTCTCCGTTTTCATGTCACACTTTCTCTTCTTAATCCCTCTCTGACCACATGTAATCGTCTTCTTCTAACCTTCCTTTAACTCATCATCTTTTTTTTCTTTTTTTTTTTTATCTCTTTCATTACTGGCCCCTTTTATGCGTCATCTCATTTTCTACATAACAGGTTCTCGCTGATAATTGCTGATACTGTGAGGAAAAAGTGATGTAGTATTCTAATTTGGAAAAGTGACAGAACAGATAACATTATAATCAATCTCAGTGCATTTAAACAGGTAATAAAAATTGTCAGACCTTTGCTTTATGACTTTTTATGTCCTGTAAATTTTTACAGATTTTTTTTTTCTTTCTGCTCACTACAGCTTTTTGCTTTACTTCATCTCTCCCTCACACCTCCCCCTACACTTCTCCTTTCCTTCACTCCTTCCTTTGGGCCTCACATCTTTTCATTTTCTCTTTCCCCCCTCCCCGTCACCTCCCCGCTGCTCTTTATTCTGCCTTGGTGACATTATCATGGCCCTGGGCAAAATGCTGAGCGACAGATTGACTGACAGATATGGGCACAGGTATACAGGCAGTGGCTATCAAAAGAGATGCATGGCAAGCCATGGCCTGTAGGCAGACTTGTAGTCATAAAACTTCTAAAAAGAGCAAGAGAGAGAGAGGCAGACACATGGACAGGCGCGGCAGCTGACAGACTGACGTGTTGGTAGACTTCAGCAGAAGAGAAGCAGATAAAACCACTGAGGCTATCTAGAAGAGAGGTATTTGAGACATGTAGCTGATACACTTACAGAGAGTGACTTACAATAAGTTTAGCAGAATAAGTTGAAAAACCAGAAGACAGATGACAGATGAGTTGACAGAAAAGCAGAAATGTCTGCACTCAGACACACACACACACACACATTCACAGTGGATACGGAGCCAGCGGGGGCAGAGGCAGATATCCCAAACATGATGGGCATGTAGTTAGTTAGACTTTCCATTGCTGACCACCCAAATTGACACACACACAGGCGTCAGCATGGAGACCACCAGCGCTCTGTGTGTCTCTGAAAGTGTTTATGTACAGATCTGTGTTTGCTTCAGTCTGCCTCTGTGGTTGTATGCACATGAACATTATCTCCAGACAACCTGTAATAGGTCAGCTATGTGATTGGTTAGAGTTTGTTGAGCCCCACCCACTCAACTATACATAATCACTGTGAAAAGACTGAATGCACGGACATGCAAAAAATAAGACTGAAGCGAAATTTAAAATGAAAGAAGAGAAAGAAATTAAGGCAGATGTGTCGATAGAAAGAGAATGAGAAGCACATGAGACACAAAACAACACAAAGAGACAGAAAGACGGAGAGATAAAATGTAATACCTCATGATGTTCGCTATGCGGACGACACATGTTTGTGTACTTGCTTTCCACCGGGCACAAGACATCGATATCTTTTAACAGGACGAATTACCACAGCTGTGTGTGTGCGTGTTAACTGAGCCCTAGCCCACTTAAAACTGTCACATGTCACTTATATTCTGTTGCTATGTGATCTTTGGCTCAGATGGTGTGTGTGTGTCGGTGTCTGTGTGTGTGTGTGCGTGTACGTGCATGTGTATCCCCCCGCCCTTCTCTCTCTTTTCTTTTATATCCTTCCAGTCCAAAACAAATTGTTTTTTAGCAGATTTTCATGAATATTTTAGCCATTTAGTCGACTGATTTACCAGAAAGAAAACATCAGCGAGTGCAGTATTAGAATTTGCAGATATTCCCCTTTATTAAAATACATGAAAAGAACAGCGAGAACCAAACAACTCCAACACAGTGCCAGCAGTCGGTTAATGGTTTGTTTGATTCTGAGTGATTATGAGCAGGCAAATTATGTTTCATTCACTGATTTAGTATTGTTGCCTTTTATGCCATTTTTTTTTCGTGACTCTTTACCAGACGAGGGCCGTTGGATCCAGCTGATTTCCCCATGCAGCCCTGGTCAGGTCATTACACCGGACCTCCTCAGGCCCCACAGGGATACCCTCAGGCCCCATCCTACCCCAACCCCAACACCCAGTCTGGTCCATCTTACTCCAGCTATCCCCCTGGGCAGCCATACTCACGGCCAGGTGATCCTCGGGGAGTCGACCCCGGGTATTACTCCTACCCAAGGTGATTAAATGCAAGGAAGTTGCTTTATATCACATGATCACAGAAGTTATCTTTAACGTGAGTCTGTTAATGTTAAATCTATGGAGAAATTCATCTCTCATCTTGTGTTGTAATACAGCCTCACCTGTCCCTACCTGTTCTTCCTCATAAAACTGCTCCTAGTTTTCTGACCACACCTTGTTTTGTGCTCCTAGCTCCCAGCAGAGAGGGCCTTTGCGGCAAGATGTGCCCCCATCTCCTACCCCTCCACTTCGTGGTCTCCGGTACGACACTATGACCCGTGGAACTGGGGGTGGAGGCGGTTACAGGTAGGTGCAATTTGTGGATAAAGATGGCCCCAGGTAAAATCTGAGAAAAGAAATGTCCTTTTCCTTTCTTTTTTAAATGCTCAGTAAAGTTTAAAGTATATATGTAATGCAATGTACATAGATACAACCTCAAAAAATTCACTTGGACATCGCTATGACCTTCATAAATGAGAGAAAATGTTGTTACAGGCACATGGTCGATCCCGGTCCAGACCAATATGGATATACTGGAGACGGAGGAAGACAGCAACAGCAGCACCAAACCAACCCAAGACAGAAGAATGCCATGACTGCAGCTGTGTAGACAAATCAGGTCCAGAGATAAAAATAAGCAGAGTACTAACTTTTGTGTTGTGTAGCTCTGCTGCTTTCAGTACTCCAATCAAATAGTGTTGAAACCTCATAATGGTGCGATTTGAATCACCATCATTATCAACCATTGTCTATGCTGTTTGAAGTATATGGTAATACACAGACAAGCAAGGTAAAGGAGGTTAATTGTAGAGTGGCTGGCATGATGCATAATATCATGTTGTTTTGAAGTCATTTAAATTGTGTCAATTGTCCTCCTGGAGTATAAAATTAGCAGGGTTTTTACTTTTTTCAATATACTCTGATTAAGTCCTCAACAAGATTCAGCTGGTGTGAAAAAGGTAATTGGATCTGTTTAAATTAAGCCACTAACAGCATATATATATATATAAAGCTCTATTTTAAACAGCGGCTTCGGTGCAACTGCTTCACCCACAAGACAAAAATGAATCTTCTGAAACATAATGACTAGCGCTGTAACATGCTAGTTATGCAAGCGAAAACTTTCAGTGTGGATTTTTTAGCCGCGGCAGTCTCAGTCTGTGATCCGGTCGTTCCACCGCTTAGGATCAGATCCTGGTGATCCCTGGACTTTTCCTCTGCCGCTACCATCAGGTCACATATCCTACAAAAAGTATCTTAACATCTTTTGGATAGATTGACACAAAATATAATGCAGATGATATATCCGACCAACTTTAGTGATCCTCTGACCAGGAGGTTGACCGCGTCTGGTGTTTTAATTGCATTTTCTACTATGGATGGATCGCCATGACGTTTTGTATAAACATTCATATTGTAATCTCTTTGATGATCCTCTGACTTTTTATGCACCATCATTAGGAAACTGTTTTAATTTCCCCTCTCTTCTTTGTTTAATGACCAAATACCTGCACAACTAATGACATTTCCATCAGACTCTGACACTGTGTTTAGTGTTAATTAGTAATCGTTAGCCAATCGTTGCCACAGCACTAACCTAACATGGCGAACATGGTAAATAATACACCTGCTTAGCATCATCATGTTAGCATTGTCACTGTGAGCATGTCACGTCATGTACAGCTTTACAAAGCCGCTAGTGTTGAATACAGACTTTCTTTTGTCTTGTTTGTGTGATAAAACCACATTTATTCTCGAAACTGAAGTAGTTCATCTTCACGTACATTTGATTGTTGGTCTTTTGAGTCTACTCCTAAGGGTGAGTTCAGATGTAGACAATTGAAAAAGTCAAAATATCAAAACTAACAATTATAATAATTATAGCTTGAAGATGTGTTCCTTTGTTGTGTTATTAAAGGCTCCCAGAACAAAAAAAAAATCACCATAACACTACAAATAGCACTGAAGGCAGTATATTTAACCATGTCAGATAGTGCCGTTTTAGCATATGACATTAAGCATTTAGGCAACATATTTTAATCAATACTTTGACATATAGGAAAAGCTCTGAGCAGTTATCAGACAACCAATAGTACAGCACATAAGCTCCATAAAATGTCTAATTAATGTTTGTACAGGTTAAACACATAAAATACAACAATCAGTGATCTGTAAAGGTGCTGGTAGGCGGGTCACTGTAGTGTTATATTTAATAGAAAAATAACTATCTCTCTCCAGAAAGAAAATAATAGTATTCCTGTAAAAAGAGGTGCTCATTTTAACATCTATTGTCTATATACCAAACAGGGAGAACGCCACTACACCAACCCTGATGAAAGTAAAGACTTTGTCATTGTGACTCGTCTGATGTATCACACATTGTTTTCGTCAATGGATTATGAAAACCTTTGAATAATTGAAGTGCACCATAGCACACAGTACAGCGCTGTATGAATTATCTTTCTGTGTAATAATGTGCCTTTTCATTTTTATTCAGCATATTACTCTCAATAGGGATGATGTTTAAATACCTGTTGTAGTGCAGGACTAAGACATAATACAAGTCTGAAACAGCCTTGCTATTGGTTGACAGCACTTATGAATCACTCAAATTGAATAACAACACTTCAAACAAAATCATTTACATTCATTTCAGGACACAATAACATTGATTTCTTTTTATTTATCTACTTGAATGTATGAAAACTTGCATGGATTTTGCATTTTGACTCATCTGTACATAATCCATGAAGTCAACCCAAGTTTTCACTGGTTCATTGGAGTTTTAGCCCATTATCATCATTAAATATGTGACATAAAATTCAGAGATACCACACAGCTGTAAACAAGAGGCTGACAACCCTGTTTTCTTAGAATATTAATATCAACCTCTATGGGCTTTCACATTTTCAAAGTCGCCCCATTCAGAACATGACAATCATTTTGTAATAATGTTGGAACAATAAGCAAAACCAAAGCAAAGATAATCCCAGACACCCAGACCTAATTTAATATGAATTGTGACACTGTTACATCTTTTAATTCGCTGCCATCTCCTCTACCGGGAGTAACTCGGAAGTATTTAGACAGTATTTGTTTAAAATAGTCCTCTTTTAAACAGTCCAACTATAGAGAGCACTTATGTTATAACGGTGCTTGAACATGATCAATACAAATTTAAACATAATAATAATAAGAAATCTATCAATCTAATGATGTGGCACTATTTCTTTAATTTGCATATTATAATCTAATCAAACCACTGCAGCGGCATATTATGTTGAAGCAGAGTTCATGTTGATGTCTTGCAGAAAAAGCTTTTTTTTTGGGGGATCATATGTTTCACTCCATTTACATTAGCAGCCTCTTTTTCTCTGTGTTGTCTGTGTATTACATGTACTGTAGTTTGGATGTGAAAAGATGATACTGGCACATCTCTGACCCGGTGTCGTGGGCGTCAGTGTGTGTGTTGAAGTTCTGTTGAAGCATGAATTGAGCTTTAGAGTACTCTTCTCAGTGCGACGCCATAGCGTATATCCATTTAACCACTTACTAAACCATCAATTATGTGTGACTAAGAGTTTATCTCATTTCTGTGTTTCACTTCACAAAGCTCAGCAGTATTAATTTCAATGGGGGATTAAATGTTTAAAATGACATTTCAGGAACAGGTGAATTGCATTTCTGTTAATAATACCACAGATAAAAATCCCACTAAAGTGAATGTTGAGAGTAATTTGACTGAATGTTGTCTGAAAATCATTTCAGTTGCTTGTTTGTTGCTTGTAGACATATCTGGATTTTGACTGGAAAGAGAAAGGAAAGCAGACAGAGAGGAAGGAAAGGAAAGAAGGATGGGTTAAAATAATCTAGACAGTGAAAGGAGGGGAACAAAGAGATAGAAAAGATGGAAAGGTACAGAAACAAGTAAGACAAATGAAACAAAAGGATGTAGAGAAGGAAGAGGGATACTGAAGAAGAAGTATTAAAGAAACTGAACAGATTGATGGAAAGAGCCTCTGTGGATCAGATTCGTTTGATTCAGAGAGTTTTCAAAGAAGAATAAAGCAGAGGGAGGAAAAAAAATGAAGTTCATAAAACTAACAGCAACAGGTTTATATTGACTGAATGTAGTGACTGGGTATGATTCACCGATTCTTATCTTTGTTATGCTACCATCCAATTTTTCAGCACCAGTTTGAAAATCAACCTTCCAAATCAGGGAGGAAAATTAGAAACAAAAACCGTCAAGCTCTTGCTGAAAATACAACAATAAAGCAAAGAACCAAACACCAAAACCATCCACACGCCCGTCTGGATCATTCACTCCTGTGCTCGGTGCTAACACTGGGCTAACCACTCAGCATCTACTGCTGTATGTACAGTGATGCTATCTAACATTACCTCAAATGTGACAATAGTAAATAGAGAGGTCGGTGCTGTATATGCATCCAACTGTAACAGTTTTAAAATGGGATTAAAAGGAGAAATATATGTGCAAAATAAATAACCAAAAACCATTCTCTGACCTCAACATTGAAATATGTGAATCTGTAGCCAATAGTAATAAAAAACACACGATTAAAGAGTTCAGTTTATTGCCAAAATGGTAATTTTTTTTACTTTGTTACTGAAAAAAAAAAGGAAAATGTGTTACAGTATGAGCAGAGCATGGAGCACTGGAGAGAAGATATCTGCTGTGGCCACATGGATGATTTTGGTGTCATTATTCTGAAAATTGCACTTCTTTAAGGCAGAATGAGCAGAAAGCTTAGAAGGAAGAAGTCTGTGTGTGTGTGTGTGTGTGTGTGTGTGTGTACGTTACATGAAGTTGTGTTATTGTTACTCGTCTGATATTAGTGCACCATTTACATGTATGCAACTCTTAAGCATTTATTTTTTTATATACTTTTTTTCTTTTTCTTGTTGGTGTAGCTGGTTGAGTCGAGCGGAGCCACAGATTGTTTGACTACTGTTTACATGCTACTGTAACAAAGCAGGTACACATAATGCATAATGTTTATCCTAAATTCAATTCAAGCGGGGTTTTTTCTGTTATACACAATTAACAGATAAAAATGAACGATTCCACCAATTTGCAACTTGCTTCCTCAAATAAATATTGGAATAATTGTCACAGTGAGACGTTGTGAGACTTTGCGTAGCATCGTTAAACCTATCAAACACTCTGCGGCTCTTTGGTTTTTCGCAGTATATGAGTTGCACAAGCTGAAGGTACTAATCAGAGTCTTCTGTTTGAAGGGATCTGGTACTCCTGGATCAGTGTATGAAGAAACCAACTAAATAACCTCTCTGTCTTTAGAAGTATAACACTTTGTATTAAACTGCTTGTATTCAAAAAAAAATCGCAAAAAACAAATGTAACAATGATAACCATGATTTCTACATTTTATATTTATGTATATAACATCTTTTTTTTTTTGCATTAAAATATTCATTTTGAAAACATGTTTTTACCAAAGATGTAAAACGTTAAATGTTTGAATGTGCCTCTTTCTTTTTTTAAAGTTACAATGCATGCCCAGCACATCTGCTAAGGTTAATTAAATATGAGTCAGGAGAAATTATTTCTCTCATGTCCCCCCATACCCTGCAAGGTGAATCATTAACATTGCCAACCCAATTTAGTCCATCATTTAAGCAGCTGATAAATTGTACCTTTGTGATAAGAGATAGATGTTGGCCCCACATTAATGCAAGACTAATTATCAATTAGAAAGAGAAGATAAGCTACACTGATTGCAGCTGCAAAAGTTTTTTTTTTTCTTTTTTTTTTGAGTTTTTCTGCTGTTATTGCCATCGCACTGTGAGGTCGTATCCCTCCATTTAATAAGCGTTTAGTCACAGTCTGTGGCTTAAGGTGCCCTCTTATTTTTATCAGACACTGTAGGTGCAGGACTTGGGCTGCAATCAGAGAAGTTAGTGGTAATAACACAAAGGCCGAGGGAATGTTTTATCAGTCGAGCCTTAATTAGCATATCCCGTACCACTCAGCCAATGGGGAGAGGGACAGAGGAAGTAATTAAACTCTCCTGAGTCGCTGCCAAGTTTCATTTTGTGTGCAGTGTTCAGTATGGATCTACAAAGTGTGTGTCTGTGTGTGTGTGTGTTTCAATATTCTGATTATAATGGCTAATTAAGTCCTGATGTTAAAGCCAGTCAGAACTTACAGTATATTAACTGAAGTGTACTTTGGACTCTTCTGGCTGTCTTGGATCACTGTAACAACTGGTTGTTAAAATAACTGGTAAGCTTTTGACTGCACTGCTTTTTTTTTTACTGTCCGGCTGGTTGAGTAAAAGAGTGAAACATCTCACCAGCCTTTTTAAAATCTTTACTAAAAAAAATCACTATGTTCTTCTTCGACCCTGTGCAGCTTTCAGCAGCTTTAAGCTCAATGTTTTCTTTCACTTCACAGCATTGGATAAGTCCTCTCAGTCATTTGAACGGTGGCAGTCCAGTGGTGCGGTGCGAGTGTGCTGATGTCTGTAAGTATTACTAGTATTTCTGTTGATGGGAGAGACGCCAACAATCACCTAATGCAGCTGTAACTGACACGTAATGTGTTGAGGTTAAATGACTAAGCTTACAGTAACTTCTCAGAGACTTGCTGACTGACTGGACTTGTGATGGGAAATATCTGACTGCTGCTTTGTTTTAAGACACTGTCAAACAGCCTGATTGACTCACTGACTGACTGTATGAAATAATCACTGACTGGTCTGACTCCCTGTCTGACTGACTGGGTGTGTAATTGCTCCAGCCTCCCTCCCAGGGCAGGTTTGGCATGCTGTAATTATTAGCAGTTATTATTAGTAGTTTTAATAAGCATCGGAAGCCATTGTAATTAGGATTTCCTATTATGAGTGGCTGCCAGTTTGCTGACGTGACTGTGTGTGTGAGTCTACTTGGCAAGGTATTGTTCAGTTGTTGCTATTATAGGCAGCCTGGCAGCCTGCTTTTTGTTCCCTTGACTTCTGATTGTTTTGCGTGTACACACTGTGTTATAAAAAACTGTCCTTGGAACTGCCAGACCACCCAAAATGCTCATTAATTACTGTCATCTTACGAGCTTGTTTTCTCTTTGACTGTGAACTCGTGATTTAAGCGTGTCAGGCACGTATCACATCATCCGAGAGCCAATGCGAACCAATCCGTTTCAATCACGTCTGGAAAAATGTTGTGAATTTAAATACTCATTGACAGAAACTGATGGTTTAATACTTTATAAAAACACTGATCTAGTGTAAATGAATCATTTAAAAGACACGGGAACTTGGTTTGGGTCTTGAGGAGTTTTCACTATGCTGCATACACAGCTATACCCAATTCATGTTAGTGTCTGCTCCAGTTGTCAGCCTCACTGTCTCTCTCTCTCTCACACACACACACACACACACACACACACTTCGCTCCCTCTCAACAGCACACTTGCTACACACACAACCGAAACACTTGAGTTATCCCTTAAAGGAGCTGCACTAAGTGAGTGTAAGTGAGTAAAAAACATGCAAAAAAAACGCTGATAGCCGTTATATATTTGTCTTATCTGTTCGTCCAAGCCTACCAGTGACCACACACATTGTCCTTGTGTGTGTGTGTGTGTGTGTGTGTGTGTGTGTGCGTGTGCCAGTCAGTCCTAAGATTCACTTCCTGACAGGGTCATGGACAGTGTATGAAGAACACTGAGTGAGTCCCATTAAGTGTTTGTGTGTAAAAATTACATTTCCTCTGTTTCCTCTGTCCCCTGCGCATTATAATGACTTAAACTTCAGTGGCAGCTGTTTCCCCTTTTCCCGTCACACACACACACACACCACACACACACACATACACACCACACACACCACACACTCTCTAGCCCGATGGTAACCTTGAGGCATCTTGCTTTAGCACACACACACACCGTCTCGCTTGCTGGATTCTCCGGGGTCTTTGGCCACAGCGGGTGAGATTTCTGTGTGACAGCAGGCATGCACAGTTGGCCGCACGCTCTTTACTATGACCACAAAATAAACACACAGGACATTACTTACACTCTTTATCTTACTCAGTTCGACACCAGTAAAGTTCTCCAAGTAAGGCAGCTGGAAGCAGGTGAACCTGAATCAGCTCAGTGATCAAGGAAACAACTGAACCGCGATAGCAGCTTTTACTGCTTGGATTTCTCTCCATTTTCTCTGTTTCATGCTTCAGTAGCATCAAACATCGATTCCTTCCTTTCATACATAAGTAAAACCTCAGATATATTTTACAAACTGGTGCTTTATATTTTTATTTTTTATTCCTTTTACATGATATTTTTCTTTATTTTAAAAGAAAAGTTGTCCTAAAGATTCAAAACCTTTTTAATTGTCTGTATATTTAGATCAAGAGGTTCATTGTTAAAGGTGATGTATGTTTGTGGCGCTTCATCTGTTAAATGTGTTATTGCGTTGTTATTTATTTTTTATTTTTTTGCTGGTGTAATGATTTCAATCATTGCATCAGCGCTAATGTGTCACTGAAAGTTTTCCGGTGGAGTCTGAAAGGATTTCATTGCATCTGTGCTGAAATTTCAGTTTGAGAAAGAAAACATGGAGTTGTGCGGCTATCGCTCAGCTCAGTGTGTGTGAATAATATTTAGTTTTAAAAAATAATTATCGAGCTGAAAAAAAAAGGTAAATCATACAGAAAACAGCCAACCTTGCTAATTACATACACGATGAGCATTCAAGTAAGTTAATTTTTAAAGCACGCTGAACAACAAATGTTGACCAAACCACAAAAAGAGAATCAAAATGAAAAGCTACAAACATATCAAACAACCTCACAACTCATTTAATTGTTAAAGGTTTTAACTACATGAATCACACCCTGTACTGTACAGGTGACATTTTTTAACCCAATATCACACTTTCTATCACGCTCTCTTTGCTCTGATTTGAGCTTTAATTGGTAGACGACACCACAGATGTCCTCATTCTGCTAAACTTACTTGCAGGTTCCTTGAAGATTCAAGTCCAACTGGGACCTTCGTTTTACATCATTTCCCATCTCTCTCTCTCTCACTCTCTCTCTCTCTCTCTCTCTCTCTCTTTATCTCCTGTTGAATAACACATGCCGCATCTTCAGTCCAACCAGTCAAATAGCAACAAAATGACATATTATTTGTGCCTTTAACTTTAAAATACTTTGCTAATATGCCACTATGCTAGTGGTTGAGTTCTTCTGTGAGACAGACGCACTCTTTATATGCATTGCTCCCACTGACAATGCTAAAATATCAGTAGACGTTTTAACCTCAACATTGGTACTCTGCTCGGACACGGTAAGACTTTTTAATCTTTTATGACATTTTTGTCTTTCAGCAACAATAAGAGTAGGTTCACTAACTGAGCACGGTGGAAAAATGTGCCGTAAATATGATGTTTACACACAAACACCTCTGAAATAAACACTTAAAGGATGTTTTAGACCGTCAGGCACCTCGTTTTATAACCACTGTAAATGTACACTACAAAGTCTGTGTGGGTGTGTAACTGTCTGTTGAGAGAAAAAAAAGAAAAAAAGATTGCTTGCCCTGAGTTTAACTTACTCTCAAGCTGTTTACAGACCTCAACAGGTCTGGGTTAGGCTTTGCATATCCTGGCAAAGAGGCAGAAGTTCAAGAGTCTTAACTCAGGGCATAAATGTTTAATTTAAACAAGAAACTGTTATTTTATTAACTACATTTAAAGTTCTTCTCTTAAGGTCACCACTCTCTCTCTCTCTCTCTCTCTCTCTCTCACACACACACACACACACACACACTATATACAGCCTAGGGGAGCTTTCAGCCTATATACACACATACCCAAATCACACAGTCAGTTACACAGATGGGACCAGCATGACATGAGCAATTATAATCTTCCCAAAATACATCTCCCTTTTTTACACAATCCCTGGCCGAGCTAATAGACTGTAGTTGAGAGTTTGTGTTCAAATCGCTTCAGGGGAAAGAAGCATGAGAAGGACAGAGAAAGAGAGACGTGGAGGGGGACGGGGGGTGTAAATCTACATGCACCAAAACATGTCTGTCTGGGTTCGAACCACCAACACCCCTTCAGCAAATCTCTACAAGTAGTTCTCTGTTACTTTGAGGAAAGCCTTGAAATAGAGATTGTTCTGTGCAGGGCAATGAGTTAATATATTAGAGAAGGAACGGCAGACTAACAGCCGTACCGTGTTTTCTAGAAAGAAACTGAAACAAAATAAATATGTGTGAAATAGGAGGAATAGTTTTTTACACACAAACACTCTCAAGAGATGCAGAGAGATTTTTTTTTTTTTTTTAAAGGATGAGGGAGAAAATGTGTTGGGGGCACACAAGGACAGAGCAGAAGCAGGGAGCTCACAGATGACAAAGAGTATGAAATATGAAGATAAGTGGTGAGAAAAGGATATTGCACACTTGTTTATGTTTCTCTGAGTCACGCAGAAGGACCATCAATCTATTATCTCCTCGGTTTATATTAGTTTTTATTAAGAAATCCAATGCAGCAAGCAATAATAAATCACAGTCTGGATTTAATTTGATGCTAATTCAGAAATTATAAAGTATCTGTTTTTCTTTAACTGGCATTTAATTTGAGTTCAGCCTTTAAAAAACTGAGAATCTGGTGTCACTTGTCAAAAGTCTGAAGACGTAATTACTTCCAGCAGAAAACCATGAATACGTTGGAGGTATTATAATTACTAGATTACATGTTACTGCTGTTATCTCAATGTAAGTGTCTATTTTAGGCTCCGAGTGTGACTCAGTAAGGCCTTCGGTGGAGGCAAAACTGAATATACAGAACCAACATCATAGCACAGCGATGTGAAGTGATCTGGGGGGAATATTTCACAGCACTGCCACGTCGATTAAGTTTGACTCGCAAATTATTTACTAGCATCTTTAATTGAAGTTTGCAAACTGATGGATGGATGGATGGACGGATGGAGGGATGGATGGATGGAAAGCTTTAAATCTCCCGTTGCTTGTCGATACTTCTCCTGACCTTCACATAAGCTCCCTATCTTAGCCAACAGCATGTCTAAAGCTCATTTGGTACGTGCGCTAACACAGCTGTGGTTCCACGCCGGCACTTTTTAATATAACTCATTGTCTCAAGATACTTTCCCTAAAACTTAAATGTACCAGAACGTTAAATGACTTCAGCGTGTATCGTTTTCCCAGTGCCAGTGTTTTATAAAAGTAGACAAGATAGAAATATATAAATAAAGTGCAGAAACCAGATGTTTCCACTTGTTTTAGCTTCTTTTTTTTATTGAATCTCATGTTAAATACTCCACTCTTGCTGTTGCATCTGATTGGAATTAAGAGCTCCTCATTGTTAATGTTAACATGCTCGTGATTAGATAATTAGAGCCAGCTGGTCAACCAGCTTTGTGATAGCATTTATCTCTGATCGTTAATGTTAGACGTTGTGAAGTAAGGCCCCAGATAGGCTCAGCCTGTCAGATCGAGAAACCCGGTAAAATATTTTACTTTGGTGTCTGAATCAGAGGATGAGTTACAAATAACAGCAAACAAATAAACGAATGAAATGTTACTGAATTATGAATTGTACAACAATAGCAACATGTGAGTTGTTAACAGCTCCACCAAATAGTGATTGTGTCCCTCTAAACTTCTCATGTTTGTTTCATTTAAAAAAAAAATAAAATAAAATGTTCAATATTTTACCAAACATTAAGGATTAAAGAAGAGGTCCCAAACCTAAACTTTGTTTCTTCTTCTTTCCTCTCCCATTAATCATCTCACGACCCCTTTAGAGTTATCTGGTGACCCTTTGGAGGGGCCCGACCCCTAGGTTGGGAACCACTGGACTAAACTAACTGTATATAAAGTAGTTGAAACTAGCTCCACCTGCAGCAGCTACAACAGTAACATGCTGCTCTAACACTGATGCTTTAGTATTAATAATCTAATGATGTCATATATCAGTCAATACTGATACTGCAGTACTACATTTATACTTCTTTTTATACTTCTTTTTTTATGCAGGACTTTTACTTGAGTACTTCCTCCACTACTGTTTAACCCTGAATCGTGCTTTCTGGAACAGACTCCTGGACAGTTACTCCAATACTCCAGATGGCCGCTCTGGCTCTGGCTGTAAGATTCGTTTGATACAAATTCGTCGGTGGTGCCATAAGTTGATCTTCTTGTAACGAAGTGCCATGTGCTGGCATGGAGAACTAGTGGACAGATTCTCTCCTGAAGCCCGGTTTATCCTCTAGAAGGCTTGAATGGAGCAGGAAGGACGTAGAAGAGGAGATGGAGAGATTGAAAACAGAGTTTATCAGGTCAGAACCTTCCAAATGTCACCCGTGTTCCTCTCTCCATCTGTCTGTCTGTCTGTCTGTCTGTCGCTGTCTCCCTCTCTGTGTATCCGTTTAGAGAAAGCATGCAAATACATGTAAAGAGTGAAGTAAATCTAAGCAGACGAGTAGCAGCTGAGATGGAAACCTGCAGACTGGGATGATCTGTGTCCTATCCAGCATGTATTAGGGTCATGTGCCTTGACTGTCATCCAGGAAATGGTTTTTGAGAGCGAGTGCAGGATGAAAGAAAGAGTTAAACATGGATAAAGGAGTTAACAAGGATGAAGAGAGCGGCAGGATGAGGATTAGCTGTTGTTTTCTCCATGGCTGATTCGGTTTGTTCCCGGTGTGTGTGTGTGTGTGTGTGTGTGTGTGTGTGTGTGTGTATAATAACAATAGTGAGAATATTTCAGGATTTCATACCAATTCTTTTTTCTCAGCGTAACTTTGGAAATGTTTTGATTGTTTTGATTCAACAACATGTATTTCGACGCTTGATGCTTCCCGACTGTTAGTTCAGAGTCCTCCTGCCTCGACTGACTTCATCAACTCTGTCCTTTCAGTAGCCTCAGTGTCTCCAGTGTTTCCCAAGTAGCATGGATGCAAACACCTTAAAGAGGACATATCATGCTGATTTTCTACTACTACTGGCGTGGGATGGAGAAAGAAATATGAAGAGAGAAATCACAACTGAACTAAAACATTTTTTGACCAAGCATGGTTTGTTTGTTTCCTGCAAGTCAAAATCCAGGGCTTCAGTCTGCCCCGAGCGCCTCGTTTACAACGTTACCTCTACTTCCTCCTCGTCATGACGTCAGATTGTTGGCACATACCTACAAACGGCTGTCTATACAGTAGCCTTCGTTGCTAAGGTTGTCCCATGGGGTGTTTGTGTTGTCTACTTGCATATTTTGGACCAGATTCGGGCTTGAATATGTACGAATGTATTCGAGAAGTTTGCTTTTCAAGTAAAAAAGAATATGAACATAGACCTGAAAACGAGGTTGTTTGTTTGTGTGTGTGCGCCTCTGTTAATGTCATTGTGTCTGTTGTATTGATACCAAAAAAAAGGACAAGCTGAAGCTCTTATAATTTCAGTGTTTTTGTGGCAGGATGTGAAGAAACACAGATGTGCGCAGCTCAATTAAGGGGAAAATGTGATTCTGCAAGGTCCTCGTGCTCTTTGTTACCGTGTGAAACACGGTGAAGAGCATGTTTTCTAAACAGGGTTTCATAAATTACCTTGACTCGAAAAACAAGGTTTTCATTTTTTTTGTTCTGCTGTTTTGCCAGTTTTATGTCACATTAAATAAAAAATAGGAAAAAAAAACATCAGTTTCCAAATTTTCATATTGTAGCTTTAAAAAAAAATCATCTTTGGTTCAAATTAGTCATGCTGGTTGTAAGTTTGCCATTTTCCAAATTGTAGGGGGAAAAAAAAATGTTGTTGTTGTTAATGTGGATGTTGTGAAATCTACTTCTTCTATTCCCACAGACAGAAAACATGGCGATGGTAAAAAACACTACTGGGAACAGATAATAACGCCAGATTAGTGGTTTTGGTGTTGTGTTTAAGGGATTTTTGGCACGTTTCTTGTATTTCTGTGTGCGTTTGCCCATTTGAACGAGCAAACAAAAGACAGATTAGTTGTTGGCTGCAACATGTATACAGTATGTTTTCACTGGAGCTGAAACATTTAGTCAAGTTAATCAGTTAGTAACAATTCATTGGCAAACTTTTTTTTATTTTTATTTTACTGTAGATTATTAATGATTTCTTCAAATAAAAACATCTTTATCTGGTTCCAACTTATCAAATGTGACGATTCTCCGCATTTATCTGTATTATATATCTTAAAAAATAATAATTTAAAGGACCTTTGGCTCTGGGTAATTATAAGTTTCTCTCTCTTTTTATACAATAACTGGGAAATGAATGAAATGAGTGTGTTTGGGGTTAAGATATGTTTCTTTTGTTTTTGTTGACAATCTCCATGTGGATTAACTATAAACTCTGAGGATGTGCTTTGCTTTGAAAAGACTTTGTGACGAGGATTTGTTTTGGTTTTTTTTGGTGAATTTGGGTAAAACCAGCAACAAAGCCTCGTCACTTGTGTCAAACCACGTTTTTGATGTGTGTCACAGCAGTGGCCGTAACTTTTTCACATGGAAACCGATACGGAACTAATCCATGGAGCTCATAAGCGTTTGAAATTGAGTGGACTCCAGAAAGGTTTTTAATAATATTCATCAGACACACACACACACACACACACACACACACAGTCTTACAAAACACTGTGGCCATGAAGAAACGTTTTACACACTATATAGCCATGAGACAATTACGAAACGCTAGATTTGCAACAAGCGTTAAAGAGCACTGAGAGGTGCAGTCAACGGGGACTTAATTAATTTTGCAGAATGTGGCGTCCATCACAGTTGTGCTTTCTGAGCCAAGACTGAAATGCAAATAAGCTAAAAAAGCAAAGTGAAACATTATTCTGTGCTTGGTTTCTTTTTTAAGCTCTGTTATGATTTATTTGTTATTTGCTTGAATGAGTGTTGTGATGTGAGGTTTGAGTGACCTGCTTCTGGACATTTTAACGTTAAGAACTGTGTTTTGGATGTTGCTTGTTAAAGTGCGTGTGTGTGTGTGTGTGTGTGTGTGTGTGTGTGTGTGTTTAATGAAGACTAATGTTGCTTCATCCCTGCTGATGATGATTCTTCCAAATGTCTACGTAGAGGTTGGAAGGTATGAAGTTTTCTGCTGTAGTCTAAACGATAAATCATCCCTCTTATGGCGCACAAGTGTGTAGGTGCACGTACACATTTTGTAAGAGTTCTCACACACACACACACACACACACAGAGCAAAGACAAAGTCCAGAGAGCAAGAGACATAAACAAGCCTGACAACTACGCAGAAAACAACTTGTTCAGGACTCTTAAATCTGTCCACTGGTAAAAAAAAAAAGTGTTTATCTGTAACTTCTAATTTTTTGTATTTTTTATTTTTTTTCATTTGCTCAGTCATGCAAACAAAGTCAGTTTGTGGCTTGTGGAAAACGGAAACATTCACAAGCGCTGGAATAAACACAGCAAACAGACTTGTTGGAACGTACAAAAGGACTTTTGATTCTGAAGTTACAAACACAAATGTCCTTTCCATCAACTTGCCATAACTGCTGAATCGTGCTTGTGGACAATGTTTTGGTTTTTTTTTCTTCCCAAGTTAAAGTCTCATAGATCAGAGATTTGTGTTGGTCGGAAGAAGATTCCCTGTTCTCTACAAGAAAGTGTGGATCTTTATCTACATTACAAACTCACTGATATCCATCCATTGTCTGCCTCCCTAAGCTGACTTTGCATGGATGAGAGAAAGTATACCATCTGTCCAATTATGGAAGCTTATTTCTCATAGTCTCTTTATATGTTGCTGAAGGTGTGGTGATGTATATTTAATGGATCATTTCAACAGGAGTTCTGGTACAATGTAAAACATACACTCATGAGAATTAAGCTTTTATCCAGACACCTTAACTTTTACACACAAAGACACATAAACACACATGTGCACAAAAACACAGACATGGAAAAAAGCCTGAACGTTTCACACACATCAAAACACAAAAAAAAAGCGTGAGAAATGGTTTTCACCTGGTACGGATAGAGTTTCATCCTTTCAGCCGTGAGGGTTTATTAGCTGCTTAAAACGTTACCACTGAGGGAGTTTCCTTACGCATTCCTCAGAGTACACACACACACACGGGGAAAACCAAACCTTCACTTTTCCATCCCTCTGTGTCCCTCCATCCCTCTCTTCTACGTCCACTCCTTCACTCACACCCACACACTCTCCTGTAGGTGTAATGTTACGATGCAGCCTGTTAACATTCCCGGGGCCGGCCGCTGAAGCTTTCCAGATTTTGCTGTTTAGATAAAACGCTGCCACAGAGGAGCAGCGGAGACGGAGGAGGTGAGGGATGTAGGACCGAGACCACACGACAAAAAAAAAAAAAAAAAAAGAAGAATATACACACGTGTGCAAGCATGCGTGAACTGACACTCAAAGAAACAAATGTGTCTTAATCCACAACAGAATATACAGACGTGTGTGTGTGTTTTCATGTGCACATTTACGTGCATGTACATCCAAACACACACAACTCTGGCGGTCACTGTACATCCTGCAGAAGGACACAGATTTCCGTCTCTCGTTATAAATGTCAGCCTCGGTAAAGTGGCCTATTTGACTTAATTGAGAAGCAGAGTGTAAATAAATAAATGCTTCGGTCCAGTTTGTTTTCACTGGTTTCTCCAGCAAGCTGCTCTCATTCCAAACCGATTCATCAAAGAACCGTCACTCTTTCTTTCTTTCTTTCTTTCTTTCTTTCTTTCTTTCTTTCTTTCTTTCTTTCTTTCTTTCTTTCTCTCTTTATTTTGCTGTCAAGGCTTTTTTTTTTTTAATTTATACCTTCTCCTTGCCACTCTCAATTTGCAAAGTCTTCTCTCTTTCTTTCCTTTGCAGTAATCTGAATATTACAGCTAGCTGAGCTTTTCCTGAGGCAACTTCAGGTATAATGTGGCAAATTCCCTAAAAAATTTTAATAACCATCTTCTGTTCACCTCAAATTTTTTAGCGTTGTGTGTTTAGATCCTGCCTACACAAACTATCCATAAAAAGTGAAAAAGTTACAGTTATACATCATAACTTGGCAGTAAAAGCATCCGTTCACAACTCCATATAGCAGATTCAAGATATTTCTATGGCACCCATACTTTACCTTAACGCTAACACTGGTAAGCTAGCTTAGCACGATCCATCTGTAATTCAACAGTGATAATGCTAATGCTAATGCTAGTGATAATGTCCCTGAAAAACTGAACAGCTGTTTTCCTACAACAGAACACGACTTATTTTAGCCGACTCATATGTTACGAGGTAGCCACGCCCTAAAACGAACCCTGTTTTATCTTCCATTTCAATCACATCATGATTTAGAAAATGAGCATCATGTTATATCAAAGAAGACTTGAAAGTAGTAATCGAGATCTTAAACACATTAGAGAAATGTTTACTGCGCTAATAAATTAACTGAGTTTGACTTATTTTTGCAGCCAGTGGAGTCGCCCCCTGCAGGCCATTAGAAAGAATGCAGGTTTAAGGCACTTTTTAGACCGTCTCAGTTTTTCCTCATTCAAGTTGAGTGTGAAAGGATTGAGGATGTTGTATTGCTGTACAGATTGTAAAGCTCACTGAGGCCAATTCGACTCGTGATATTGGGTTATATAAATAAAAACTGACTCGACTTCTTTCTTCTTTCTCCCCTCCTTCACCCTCTCTTCTCTTTCTTCCCCCATATCCATTTCCTGTTTGCTTCACCTACTAGGGTTACCTGCTACTGCTCTGACACACACTGAACCTCATCCTTCTGACACAAACACTTGCAATGAAGCAAACAGACAGGAGTGAATGCTCGATTGCTTGCATGTAGTATATACACAGACCAACTCGTTGACCCATGCAGGACGATGAAATACACCCTACCCTCACACACAAACACCGCCGCCATACACTTTTAAATGCAGACGCAAATGTCACACTCCAAATCTTCTCATTTCCTCTTTCCTGGAGCTGATCAGTCAAGCGTGTGTGTGTGTGTGTGTGTGAGAGACACTACGAGAGTATCGATAGCAGGGTCAGGTTTTCTTGTTCCTCTGAGAGTCAGACACACACACTGACAGCCCCCGAGGACAAACACACACACAGTTTGCAAATATATGCACACAAGCCCACACACTGACACCCCGAGAGACGTGGTTCAAATCCTGCCCAGTAACCCTTAACCGATACCAGCGCCTGGGCCAGGTGTGTGTGTGTGTGTGTGTGTGTGTGTGTTCTTCCTGGATGGTCAGCGGTGCATTTCAGAGCCAGGTGATAATGAGGTCCTAGTTGACTGCACTGCCATGTCACTGCAGGGTTTTATATGTGTGTGTGTGCATTTGTCCAGACAGGTCACGGACTGTTGCTCTTTACTGAACCCCGTGCTGCGTCCTGTCTGTCTCCATCTCTTCCCTCCTCTGCTCTCTGCTGTTGTTGAGTGTGTGTTTGTGTTTGAGCATGCGATTGTATTTTTTTTTTTTTTTTGTCTCAACCTTTTTTTGTATTCATAACCTCTAAAATTATGTAAAATTCAGTAAGATGCTTTCACAGCAGGTGTTGGATGAAACGGGGGTTGGTACTGAATTCATGACTTAAGTTATGAATGTTGAATGATTATTATTATTTTTTTTAAAGAAAATAAGTTTTGTTTGTTGTTTTTAATCCTCGTGTTCATCCTAATCCAACACAGTTCATATCTTTGAGTTTACAAAGTTTCCAATATGACCAATATGATCAATCAATCCCTGTCACAGCATCCGTGTTCTTAATTTTAGATGTAAAACGGCTCCTGTAGACTCCTGTATCTGCAGACTGCAGGACAGACAACAGTTTGACGAGTAATCCAATAATTGTTTTGCCGCTGACCCAAAGCGACACTCAATTCTTTGTGTTTACATTGATAGCGCAGCGCTTCACTGACCTACTTCATGCTTGCTGCCTGCTGGCTAATCATCCCACTCCTATCATTAAATCTCATATTTATACATATTTACACTGACACAAAGACACATGCTAATGTTGATAAACACAATAAATTGCTTCATTTCTACAATACACGAGCAAAGAACGAGTTAAACACATAAAGTAAAGATAAAGATATTTTTCATATAAAATTATTTTTGCTTGCTAGATTTGACTGAATCAAACTTCATGTTGGCTTCAGCTCAACTTTAGAATAATTTTCCTCCATCACAAACATTAAATTTGCTTTTAGGATCCTCCTCTTTGCAGCCACTATGTACACGAGGAACAACTACAGTAATCATTTTAATGTATATTTACGTATTCCTTTAAGATACATTTGAACCAATTCACAGAGAGGACTGAATACACACACACACACACACACAGCATTGATTGCTCCATATTGCATTACCATATTGACCAGAATAGCTGTTGTTATCTTTTCCACAGACACATATGCTGCAGGCAAACAAACATATTATACATACCGTATATACAGAAATACTGAGACTTCTTTATTTCCACGCTCACAACAACCTACATGCATGTTTAGATTTTCCTCTCACGGTACATTTCATAAATACATGATTCTCAATGGACCACGATGTATGTAGATCCCACATAAATCAAAACACCACTGCCAGGCTCTGTGTGTGTGTGTGTGTGTGTGTTTGTGCGATATATTAGTCCGAATCCCTCAAGAACATGCCCGCGTCTGTCGCTTCTCTTCGTGTTTCACTTGCACCTCTCGATCGAACCCGGTTCACCTGTGTCGTGTACAGTATGTTACGCAGAGTTAATGACCCACACTTTGGACACCAACTGTTGACTTGTGTGTGTGTGCCGGTTGCTATGTTTTAATTGGCCAGCTGTGTTAGAGACATCTGCGTGTAAGTAAGTACACCTGTTCTTATGGCATGAATGATAACATATGGATTTCTTCCTGTTGTTTTGTAGTTGGCAACGATGTTTCAGATGCTCTCAGCCTCTCAGCGTGTGGGTGGAGAGGAAGCCACTTACAAAGCCTGCTACTATAAACTGAATGTTAACATGAGCGAGGGTACGAGGGGTTGTGTGTTTGTGTTTGTGGTTTTTTTTTTTGCGTTACTTGGGTAGATTACCGATTTGTCTCATTGCGTTTGTGTGTGTGTGTGTTTGTTTGTGTGTTTAGAGTCTTGCTTGCATGCATTTCTCTGTGTGTTTAATAAATGAGGAAGGGCAACAAAGGTTGAGCGCAGTGTTTGCTCCCCAGCTGGCTCCGTTGTATCATAGCAACTCCACATGAATAATAATCATAAACACATACACACACACACACACAGTAATGAGCCATTCTTCTCCAGATACTCTAGTTAATCTCTCTCAGCTGTTTCTACTCTACACCGAGATCCAGTTTACAGTAAGCATACATTTACTTTAGATAAATGATGATTTTGATTTTAATTCATTTTTGACATTTTAGCTTCATCAAGCTGAGTATCAGAAAGGTGCCTGTACTGTTTTCACCCAAGAAAAACAAACAAACAAACAATGTGTTTGTTTTCCTCTGTGTTGTGCTTATGAGATTGTTATTTGACAATCAGTCCCTTTGTCCTAATCACCTGAGCTCAAACTAAGGACACTAGTATGCAGCAATCAATTAAATAATCGATGCTGATCTTCAAATGCAGCATCAGATTTATTACCTGCCAGAGTTAAAGGTGAACTCCACCAATTTTTTACATACAAAGGTCTTTTTTGCCAGTCATGGTTTAAAATGTGAAACCGAAACTTCTCGGTTCTGTTTCAGAAGGAGAAAAAAAACTAATTTTTTGCTTATTTAATATCTCTTTCACATTTGTAGTGACATAAAAAAAAAAAAACTAAAAATCCACCTTTGAAACAAACATAAACGTTCACTACAAACAAACAAACAAACTAACCACTACAGGCACAAAGAGTCCAGTTAATAGAAATTATTGAGTGTAAGATCCAGTGTTTTTAGACTTTCTACAAACTAAAATTCAGGATATCTTAAATTAAAAAAAATAAATCTGTCCATAGGAATTCCCCAAAGTTTATGAAAGTGCAATATGAAAACATTTGAGCAGTTATAGTTATGTGCAGATTTGTTTTGGTTAAAGCTTCTCAGTAACTACAGACAACAACTATTGCAATCAATGCAGAAATTTGCCAGATATTTAGTTGAAATATATACTTTCATATTGTTCCCAACTTCCCTTCACAATCCCATAAGACATCTGTAAACTATTTTCCATTCATCGGTTTTATATGGGATGTTGAGAAAAAGCTTTTTCTGTGATATGTTTTCTAACTACGGTCTGAAAATATCTGCTTAAGACATCTTTCTATCTGCTGTTTTCTACAACTGTGATGAAATAGAAGTCAATAAAACCCCATTTGGACAGTTGAGCAGGACTCAACTCAATGTTTACACTGTTTAAATCGGTCCAGAACTGGTAAAAAAACAGCAATTTAAATGTGCTCTTAGGAGTGTGTATGTGTATGAAGGAACGTAGTATTTGAATGAAACATGTTCTTTTATTGACCCTGCCGTCTATCTGTTTGGTGTCCTGCCAAACCCTCTAAACACATTTTGAAAGGAGCCAAAAATATGGAAAAACGGCCAATTTCAGACGTTAAACCAGCAGCTGCAGTTGTAAAGTTTAAGGTCTGTTTCTGCCAGAACAAACAGCATCTTGTATTTGAGCCTGAACTGTTGATCTTTCTTTTTCTTTATTTTTTAATGGTTTATCTATAAAATTATGTTGAATAACACAAATGTACATCAACATGTGCAACGTCGCTCCTTTTTTTCAGCTTCATTAACTCTCTCCTCCCTTTTAAACCATTTCTTTCTGTTTTTTGGACTCAACTCTTCCTTCCTTCCCAAAGCCTTTGTCTCACTGGTTGTTTGTAGTTTGTATGTGCGTGTCTGTCTGTCTCTTTCTTTGTCTCTTTCCAAGTCAAATAAAAAGGTCAAGAGAGCCGGACGAGCAGGGACAGTTCTCCTTGTCAACGTGACGGAGGTAAGAAAACAAACAATTTTCTTAGAGAAGTTGGGAAATAAAGAAGGAGATCAGGGATTGTTTATCACACACACTTCCTTCTTCTTTTAAATACTTGACCTTTGTCCGTGTCTCTCTTCTCTTCCCCTTCCTCCCTTCTGTCATTTTGACACCTAAGTGACTTCAACACCTCTCCTCTCCATCACTCTCTTCTGTTTCTCTCACAACACTCACTGTTTCAGGATGTAATACACACACACACACACACACACACACACACACACACACAGAGACCTTTGTTCTTTCCCTCTCGGTTGCACATTCGATTCACCAACATGAACCGGCTGTTTTCTGAAATGGCTTAATGAAAGATCCCTCACAGTGTTTGCCCCTCACACACACACACACATGCAAACACTCATACATGCACACAATTTGTCTCTATATCAGGATAAACTGAGGAAAGAAAAGTGCATTACATTTATAAACCAGCGTGCTACAAGTTACAAGAATAATGTTGTCTCCACTTTCGACTCACAGGACGTCTTTTTTTAACGTGTGTTTTTAGTTTTTATTTATTCCACATAACGCATCCAGTTACAGGTCACATGGTAACGCCAGGTGTAAACGGGGGGACATGTCCAATACTCAGATACTCAGATCTGGAAATGTTAATAACAAAAAGATAATTGAGTAATAATAAAATTGACAGATTACTGTAAGTGACGATGATCATCAGAGGAGAACAGTGTGATGTTTGTCTGATCGTGTGCTGCTTCTCTTTCTGACTGCTGCTGCTTGTTAATTGGAGCTGCTGACACCAGCGTCGGTGTTCGCTGCGTTTGCTTCACATATCTGGACATGTCGACTGTACGTGTGAGAACAGACTCGTCTGATCTTGTTACTGTGTTTGCTCCTATATTTTTTTTCCACTTTGATGTGTTGTCATGGAAACTACTTCTATCGTCTGTGGTTTTGTGTGTGTGTGTGTGTGTGTGTGTCTGTTAATTAAGTTGATTATAGGTCAATCAGTTGCTTTTGATGCAGACACATACACCTGAGAAAGCCGAGACAGGAAGCTGAACACAGAGAACATCACAGTCAAAACAGAAAGAGTCTATAGGAATGATAAAAGAGGAAGGAAAGGGAGGAGAGAAAATGAAAAGGGACGGCTGGCGCTGTGAAAGCAAGTTTTCAGTTAACACAAAAACACCAAAATAACACAAACATGACAAACATTAGATGTCCTGCTCCACTTGGTTCTCAGGATATACTGTAAATACTCACATAGAGTAAAAGTCAGTAATTAAATGGAGAGAAATCAGTGTCCGCCTTGGCTTGCAGGTGGCATTTCTATCTCTGTCTAATCGCTATTAAAAGTTATTGCTTCTTTGTCTTTCTCTTGCTCATCTACAATTGAAGCAACACAAAACGTTAGAAGCTACACATTTGATCTCAGGCTGCTGGAGCCTCATATTCGCTGTGGTTGAGCTTCATATAACATCATACAGCCTCATGTACATATGGGCATGTGTGTGTATTGTATAATGAAAGACTTCTGTCCATTTATCATTCTGCTTTTCTTCTCTGGATCCTCTTTCATTCATTTCATCCTCCTGCTGTTCTTGTTTTCCTTCCGGTTCTCTTGTATCATTTTGTGGCTTTTTGGTTTCCTTTAGTTTTCTTATTTAACTGTAGTTTCTCTTTTCTTTCTCTCCTATTGCGGACTCTCTCTCTCTCTCTCTCTCTCTCTCTCTCTCTCTCTCTCTCTCTCTCCCTCTCTCTCTTTCTCTCTCTCTAGTGCTCATTTGTTTGTTTATATTCATTTATTGAGATATAAACTGGTGGAGTCCAGTCGTTCCTCTCCTGCTGCCTCTATCTGTGTGTGTGTGAATACAGTCTCTCTGAGAAGGAGGGAAATTAACTTCGAGCTACTTTTTTCTCCAGCTGGTGCACTTTTGCACTGACTCTGATTACTTATTATTATTATTTTTTTTACTTCTTTCTGTCTGCCTCTGCTGTCTTTGCCTTTATACTCATTACATGCACATATGCACACAAGCTTATTTCAACAACCTTAAACCTTTTGTATCCTGCATCCTGTTGACTGAGCAGTCAACAACATCCACAGTTACATTTCTTTTTCTCACTCATCAGAGTTGACTTATATTCTTTTATTTTAAGAAGTATATTGTTTGTATATAATGAATCAATTTATTTCAGGCTGCTTCTGTTGAATATTCAAACCCTGGATGTCTGTTCATGTGCATAATTTCATAAATATTTTGTATGAGTGGCATCTTTGGCATAACAGGGAACTTTACAGTCTTGACTTGAATGTGTGTATTTTCATAGTTTTAATAACACACATTCACCCACACACATACAAACTATAGTACATATTATACAGTAACTCATGCTGCTGCAACCCTGTAGTTACCTGCTAATTTATTATATAAACACAGAGGCCATCATACACCTGGGAAGGTTGTGTGTTTTTTTTTTTAAAGAATCAATTTTTGTCAATCTTGCACTAAAATAAAAGACACTAAATATTAAGAAGGAATTAAATATATTTATATATGCAGGCTTCATTTTGGTCGGTTTCTCTGCTTTGCTGTAAGAATCACTGACTTCACATCATACTTCTTCTTCTATCTTTTGATTTACCAGTCTATCGCTCTGAAAGTTGACTTTTAGCTTTTATATGTCTGCACAATACTCGTGTACAAGTGTGTGTGTGTGTGTGTGTGTGATTTGTGTGTGTAAAGAGACAAAAAGAAAAGAAGAATTGCAGCATTTTATTTTTCTCTATCTACAATACGTGTTTGAAAGAAAGAGATTCATTCATCCACATCAAAGTATACGAGAAGAATACAATGTTGTGATTGATTTAATTGATGTGTCTATACATCAGTCTTTGCTGTATGTGTTTGTATGTCTGAGCCTGACACATAAAATCTTATCCATCTGGAAGTTCGTGTGTGTGTGTGTGTGTGTGTGTGTGTGTTGTTTGTAAGTGGGTGTTAATTGATGCATTCTCTCCTTTTGTCTGTTTAATGGAAAAGCACTTCTCATTAAACTGTCACTCACAAATCTGCGTTCATGTGTGTGTGTGGAACAAGAGAAAGACGGAAAGATGGGAGCAGGTCATTATAATACAGTGTGAAAGGAGCAGAGAGAGGTTGTAAAAGGGGAGCAGTGACAGAGAGAGAGAGAGAGACACAGAGAGAGAGAGAGAGACATAGAGAGAGAGATGGAGAGAGCGGAGAGGTGCAGAAGAAGAGACCATTACAACAATTAGTGTGCCATTTAAAAAGCTTTCCCTCACAGCCGTTTGATATTGAAATGAAACAATGTGTCTCTACAGGAGGCTGTTGGGAAATTAGCCTAACAATGCATTAACTGACACACACACACACACAGACACACACACTCGCTTTTCATCACCTGTGGAGGGCTTGTTTCCCTTTCTCTCCCAATTCAGTCATTTCATCCGAATTAATTTAAATTCAATTCTGTTCAAATCAAATTAAATTATGTTAAATACACCTCAGTTCAGCTCGTGTAAGAAGTGTGCTGCACTGATGGTAAACAGTGTTGACAAACCATCACGATGGAACAAAAAAAGCACCGTCGACGTGCGTCCACTGAGAGCGCTCGGCTGTTGCCGTCGACAGACTCGTGGTTGCGTGTCTGACAGTGAAGGTAACGTTAAACGCAGGAAGTAGCTGCCTGACTGTAGCTGGACCACCTCGGTATGTTTACAGGTTCACCATGGTTAGACTGTAAGGAAACTAAAAATAAACAAAGTACAATGACAGATTACCACCGCTTTAAAACAATATGTCTTTATGTTTTTTTTGTCTTTATTCATCTGCCAGGTACGGAGATTTATATAAGATACTATAATTCTATGATTGAGCGTTGATGTGTATGAAGCGTACCTGTCATAGGTGAGTCCTACCTCTCTCTGGACTCATCAGTGTGTCTTTAACAGCTTTTCTCAGTCATGTGAATGAGGAATAGGGGAATTCATGTCTATCTGTAGGTGTTATTCACAGGTGAAAAGATATATATACATATACATATATATATATATATATATATTTATTTTCTGTTAGATGCAGGAATGTGTGATGTTCGAGACTGTGTTGGTGAAGAAAAAGGACAAATAGGAGTTTTCAATTGATGATGCTGATGATGCTCCTTCAGTTATAGTCTAGTTAAGCAGTTGAAATTGTGATGGTCATGAGCTCAATAGAGTGAAATTAAATAATTAGCATTAGTAGTTACTAGCAGCGGATATTTTGGTTTTACCCAACACATGTGAGATAATTGCCAGGATGTCCTGCTTTCCTGTATTACCTCTGCAAACCTGGACTTGGACAAATGACGAGATGGACGGACGATGGATGACGTTTCTCTTTATGTGAGTGCTGGGGCTCCACTGCTTTGACTGGGACTTTGCTAACCCAAATATGAGGGTAATAGGGGTCACAGAGATGGTTGAGACAGATAGATAGGCCCAGTGTTTTCTCACTGCGGTGGCATGCTCATGTGTGAGAGTGTGTGTGTGTGTGTGTGTGTGTGTGTACGTGCTTAAGAGTCACAACCCATTAGTCTTGATGGAGTGGGGCATCAGTAGGGGGTCACACCAAGAGACCAACTGTGTGTTTGGGAGGAGTTGTGAGGAGAAGCTACACATGGGCTGCTGACTGTTCTGGATATATGTTGAACACCTGGTTTGGACACTTGACTGTTTGACTATACGGTCAACTTATTGACTGGCTAACTGACCAGCTGAATGGCTAAGTGACTACTAAATGTCCCTTTGCAGAGACACTTCTTTACTGACCATTTGTCTTTGGTCTGTTTTATTACAGCGCCATAAAACTCTGGAGTGAGCAAAGAACCCTAAAAAGAAAGGAGCTGTAAATAGGAGAGGTGTGTGTGTGTGTGCGCGTGTGTGTGTGTGTGTGAGAGAGAGACAGAGAGATGCTTCATTAAATCCTTTGTATTTCATTCTGCGCCTTGTTTTAAAGCCATCCAGAGCTATAAAGAAGAGAGGAAGCGAGATGGAAAAGAAGAAAACATAAAAGATTGAGTTACAGTGGTCTTTTTTTCATTCTCATTGACTCCCTCCATCTTCACCTCTCCGTCACCTCCACCAATCTGCTGGCAGGAAAAAAAAAAAAAGCATTGATTATATAGACATAGAAAAAGCTGAAGGGAAAGGAGAGAGAGAGGATTGAAAGTGGGACGGAGGACTTCAGAGAGTTAAGAGACACTTTACAGCAAAGACACCTGAGAGAGAGAAAACAGGAGTTGACTAAAACCTGCATACATGCTTTAAACTATTCATATTTATTTTTTAAAGAAAATATTTAATCTTTTCCATGTCTTTCTGGTCCAGCATGCTTGAATGGACGCATTACTTCCCCTGCAATAGGTGTTTTATCTCCAGTTACCACGGGGGGCACTAATGATCCCATTTCACCCACACTCAAAAAAAACCCCATGTTTGGATTGTCTGGACAAGCCACAAAAAGCTGAGATTTATGATTTATTGAAAGTGTTTTCAGACACTTGTGTTTAGCTGTTACAAGAGGGGAAGGCTAAACGGATGTAGAAGAACATAAGGGAAGAAATATGATTGGAGAGATGGTGGTAAACACATAGAATAATGATGAGAAGGAAGGAGAAGAACCGAGGGAGTCGTTTCCAAGAATATGTATATAAATAAAGAGCAAGAGAGGAAGATGTTTGACATGTTGCTCCATAGCTTGTTTGTTATTTAGCGAAAGGCGCTGATATATTGCTCTTCTATTTCACAACACACACACACACTTTAAGACAACATAACAATATCTCCTTTGTCCAAAAAAACTCAATGATAATAGCTGTGATTAAAAGAACAGCGTCAACATTTCAACTTCAAGTGACAAATGAACAACGCTGCAGTCGATAGATGATTTTTAATCTCAATAAATGTTTTAACAGCTTTTTGTATTTTAGCATTTTTTTATTTAATTTTTTGTGGATTCATTACCGCGCTTGTATTAATAATATTGTGTCATACTGAATGAAAGACAGTCAATCATTTGGACAGACAGTTATTGACAATGAGCTTATTTAGCCCTCAGCCTGCTGTACTTCAGATCATAAATCTTATCTCATAAATATGATTTTGCACGGTTGTTGTTGTTGTTCATATGTGTGTTTTCTTTGTCCGGTCAGAGTCTCTGTGGCTTGTCAGCAGTATTTGATGATATTTGAGTCTTTGACCTAATTATTAATTTGATGGATTAATGATCAGACATCATCATCACTCATGTCTCCTATCAGCGATCTAAAGGTGACCAGACGCCAGCATGCTACACTCCCACACACTGTGTGAGTGTGCATGTGTGTGTTTTCCTTTTCTTCTGTGGACAGTTCACGTTATTCTTTACAATAATGTGCTTAGTCAGGCTTGTATGATAGCGTTATAAAAGTGTGTGTGTGTGTCTGTCTTCTTCTTTCCATGTCATCAAACCATTCAGTGCCACTTTACACGTGTTTGTATTTGTGTGTGTCACTTTTGCTTTGTTGTCAGTTAATCTGTCTGGGAAATGAAACAGCTGTTGACCCGCCCTCCCCCCAAAAAAAGTGTGTCATCCACCCTCTCTCAGATGCTGTCCATCAGACTCCTCGAATATCTGTGTGTGTGTGTGTGTGTGTGTGTGTGTGTTGGCGGGGGGAGGGAGATGTGGAGGGGTGGATGCAGTCAACCTTCTCAATGAAGCTGTAGCTCCAAATCATATTTGCGGGCCAGAGTGGCAACCCCTCATTTTCCTTTCTCATATTTCTTTGCTTAGTACAGACACACATGCACACATGTTTGTACAGACATACAAATAAACACGGTTATGCTAACGCACAAAAGTACACATACACACACATAGTCTCACACACACATCCTGGGTTCTGAGTCTGGTTATTTCTTCATGGTAGATTATTATGGTAATCTGAGGACTCCAGGTGCTAAATCTACCAGATGCAGGAAATAGGATTTTACTGGAAGCAATTCCAGTTCTCCATCCATCCACTCACCCTTCCCTCCATCCATCCATCCATCCATCCATCCATCCATCCATCCATCCACTCACCCTTCCCTCCATCCATAGCCAGCCAGTGATTTTCTGTCTTTACAAACCCATTCACTGTTTCAACACTGCTTGCTTCCATTTATTCAATTAGGCTGTGTTCATCAGCCATCTCCATACCACAGCGTTATCTATCATCCATCCATCCATACATACATCCATCCATACATCCAGTCAGCCAGCTAGTCACCCATCCTTCTATCCAGGATGTAACAGTGTATTCCTTCTTTTCCTTCAGTCCTCCTTCCATTCATATATTCCTCTATCTCTGCCAGACTGTAAAAATAGGATTTTCCTTGGTAGTAACTCCAATTATTATATCATTCAGCCTTTTATGGTCCTGACTCCCTCTCCCTCCCTCCTTCTTATAAATAGATGCACAACTACAGCTATACTCCCTCCTTAATTCACATCATCAAAGTGCTAATCCTCAAGTTTGTCATTTTTTGGTTTTGGTTTCTGTAGGTGGAGGCATTTCCACTATCTGACAAACATCCCACTTCTAGTTGTATTTACTCCAGATAAACTGATAATTTTCACGTTTGCAACAGCATGAATCATCATTGTATTATACCACAATGACAGAAGCCATATGGACTTTAATTGATTTAACTATTTAGTCATGTAGGTAGCATACTACTACATCCAACAATCCCTGACAGCTGTCCTCCTTTAACCAAGCTAAATAACCCTTTTCTGCTCTCACTCCTGTTAGACCATGTTCCAACTGATAGTAGCACTTTATCAAATAACTTCTTGATTGATTTCAATGAGACCATTGCATAGCAACGGTGAGTATCCTAATGCAGAGGGAGAAGCAGGAAAAAATGCAGTGAAGTCCAGATGAACCTGGTCAGGATTCAGACCCACCACAGCACTGAGACTCCTCTTGTTAAAGTCCCAGTGCTGCATTCAACACAGTCGACTATAACATATTACTAGACTTACTGGATAACTGTGTGGGACCTTCTGGCACATTATTAAGTTGGTTTGAATCATACTTAAACAACGGTCACTACTTTGTGTCAATAGATAAAAACACATCTGAGCAGACAAAAAATGAGTCCCCAAGGCTCCGTTCTGGGGCCTCTTCTGTTTAACATCTACATGATCCCACTGGAGCAGATTATGGAAAACAACAAAATATTTTACCATAATTATGCAGATTACACACATATTTACATTACTGTATCACTATATCACCAGGGAACTATGGTCCAATACAACTAAGTACACTAAACAAATCAATGATTGGATGTCCCAGATTGTTTTAAAATTGTTTTTGGAGCCAAGAAGAATGATTAAAAGTTGATGCTCAGCTTCAATCAGTAATGTTTAAAACCACAAACCAAGCTTGAAATCTTGGTGTTGTCACAGCAACAAAACAATTACAGAGTCAACCTGCTTCAACCTGAAGAATATATCAAGGGTTAAAGCAGGAAAAACGTGTCCACATGTTTATCTTCAGTAGACTTGACCACTGTAACGGTGTCTTCACACGTCTCTAAAAAGTCGATCAGAGAGCCACAGCTGATTCAGAAAGCTGCTGCTTGAGTTCCCACTAAGACCCAGAAAGTGGATCACATTACTCCAGTTCTTTGATCTTTACACTGGCTTCCTGTCTGTCAAAGAATTGATTTTACTGCTACTGGTTTATAAAGCGCTGAATGGTTTAAGGCCAAAATGCATTTCTGATCTGCTGCTACATTATGAACCATCCTGACCTCTCAGGTCGTCTTCTTTTTGTCCCTTTTAGAGTCAAACTAATCATAAAGAAGCAGCATTCAGGTTTTCATGCTCCACATATTTGGTACAAACTCCCAGAAAACTGCAGTGCTGCTGCAATTCTGATGTAATAAATCAGAGCTAACGACTTTTCTGATTGCTGCTGCCTTTTATTAAATCAAACTTGATTTTTGATTAATATCTCACACTGCAATGTAAATATTATTCTCCTGTTTTATCTGTCTCCTATTTTAGCTTATTTGTTTTTATTTTGAATTTAACTCATTTTGATTGTATTAAATGTTTTTTTTATTTTACCTTTACTGCTTTCACACTCTTGATGCCTTTTATGTTTTATGTAAAGCACTTTCAATTGCCTCGTTGTTGAAATGTGCCATACAAATAAACCTGCATACAATGTCATTCACAGAGGTCATCTTTCTGCAGTACTTTTACTTAAGTAGGATTTCTCTGGCGGATCTAGGAATATTTTTCACATTGTGGTATTAAGTAAAGCCTCTGAGTACTTCTTCTTCTACTAGTTGTTTTCAATGTTGGAGAATGTGGTGCTATATGGTGCTATGTAAATACAGACCAGTCCATTTACCATCCCTCTCAGTCTCCCTTACCTGTGCCCTGCCTCCCTTTCCCACCTTAAATATATCTGTGTGCAGATATGACAACCAAATAATTTCTTCATCCCTCCCCTCAGCCACACTTCCATGAGCTGCTTCACTACCAATACTCCTTCCTTCCAATCCTGTAAGTATAGCTGCATAAAGGTCAAAATATTTTCCATTTCAGTCCCCTATAGGAGCGGGAAATGTCACCCATACTGTATGAGCTTTAGAAAAGAGCTATATGAACACTACAGGTTCATTGGGAATCTGATCTGTGTGTGTGTGTGTGTGTGTGTGTGTGTGTCTCCCTTCTTTCAGTCTGTCATGGCGTTGTTGATAACCCTAAACCAAACATGATCTTTGCAACTACAATTTAAAACACTGTGTTAAATTCCTTTATTGAAACCCTACTGTGCGGTAAACCTGACTTTGTGTGTGTTTACTTGTGTGTAATTGCGTATTGTTTCCCCTAATTACGAGGCTACAGCCAGAGCCCTTCAAGGTTTATAGTCAGCATTAGCATACAGAGAGCACTGAGGAAGGGGGACAAATTAAGACAGCGCTTTATTCTCATATACATGTGAATGAATTAAGTAAGAAAGGAAGGTATGAAGGAAGGAAGGAAAGGATATAAAGCATGGGAAATGAGAAAGAGAGAGGCCTGGATCTAGAAAGCAGCATGTAGACGGTGAAAAGAGGAAGAGAGACGAGCAACAGGAAGCAGGAATGAAAAAGACAGAGAGAAACTACAGTGCTGTAACATGACACACACACACACACACACACACACTCGTAGTCTATCAGCCCTCTGAGGGTTTAGGACACTTTATCAGTGTTAGGTTTCCTGACCTATCTTATCAATGATCAGAGGCCACACCGTCTCTGCATACGCGCGTGTGTGTGTGTGTGTGTGTGTGTTCATGATTAAGCCATTAATGATAATCCTATCAGTTTGTGTCATCTAAGACAACAGAGGATTCCCCCGCAAAGAAAACCACTGTTATTGTGCTTTTCACAGCGCAAGGGATACACACACACACACACACACACACACACACTCCCTAAGGCTGTTGTTTTTTTATAATGTCATTAGACAGAAAAGGATTTGAAGATGTTCTGCATCCTATAATTGTGTGTGTGTGTGTGTGTGTGTGTACTACATACTAGTGACTAGTGACCCGTGCCCTCTCTGTACTCCCAGTGTTACAGTTGAAGGACTTGCCTGTAAACTGGTCTGTCTTTTGTTTCTCTTTAACAATACCACCATACATATGACTGTACTCGATGCAACTGGAAGGTAATGAATTGTGAAAACTGTGTGTGTGTGTGTGTGTGTGTGTGTTTCCCACATACTAAAGTACAGTTAGTTCCAATTACTGACAATCAGCTTTAAATAGAGAAGAATGGGGTGACCAATGAACTGATTAGAAGTTAGAATGATAAAAGAGTGAAGACAACAATAGAGGGGCAGGAAAAGGAGGACAAGGGTGGATGGATGCAATGGGAGGAGACGAGTGTAACGGGGGTTTTCTCCCCTGAATTACCACCACCCCACCCCCCACCACCCTTTTCTCTTCACTGTAAACTTGTCAAGTCAGACAGTGACTGATGGTGCTAAACACAGTGCCTCAGATGTCACACCAAAGTGTAAAATGTTAACTTTAAAGGAGGACAAAACAAATCTGTGTAATCAGACTGATGCTACAGTGTATTTTCAAAGTTGCCAATGATGTTAGTTTCTAGGGTCATAAAAACTATATATATATATATATATATATATATATATATATATATATATATATATATATATATATATATATATATATATATAATTGTGTGTGTGTATATATTAATTAAAACAGTGACCAGTTCATGAGAGATTTTACATTATTTTATCACCATGACGCTTAATGAATTATCAAGCGTCATTATCATATCGCTTCTGTTCTGGCCTCCATCTGTAACACCTGGTAAAATACAATGAATCTCCATCTGTGATTGGTATGGACAGTTATTTTTACGCAGTACTACCCCTCTTGAATCCCAAACAACTTACTCTTTGTTTGTAGTTTATTCTCACAAGGAGTATTTACATCAGACTATGCAGGATATCATACTGTATTTTGTCTGTGAATGCCTTTTTGTACTTTCTCTTTCCGGATGTTGTTTACACATCTGATTTGTCCCACGTGGTCAGAGTCACCATCTCACATCATAAATTCCAACCTTGGTGAGGCTAAAATCACATTTAGTCAACATTTCTGCATTTTGCCTGAGAAAAGTTCAGGCCAGACTCTGATTGGCTGTCTCCGTGTGTCGTTATGGCCCAATAATGTAACATCCCCATATTCTGACGCAAATAAGGACGTTTGTGGTTGGTCAATTCATTTGCCTGTCTTAGGGGGCGGTACTTAACCCCTTTTTTAGTAGACCTGTTAGGTCCTTGATGTCCAAACCTTCTGCAAAACATATTGATTAGCAACTTGACATGCTCAAATGTGATTGGTCAATATTACTCAGATTTTAAACAGAAACCAGAACGCTCCCGGTACCAAAACGTTGCATGCAGATTCTACTTCTGTGTGCAGATTATCTGTTTATCGAGATTAAACATAACATAACACTTAAATTAGAAATGAATGCAATCCAAAATCCATGAATTTGATATCAACACAAGCACAGAAACATTTCAATCACAAGAGTATTTACAAAGTCAGTTTGACATCTCTGCAGTCATTTCCCGCTAACTGCTGCTGCTGTGCTACCAGCTGAGTCAAACATCCTTATCTCCAACCTTACAGAGAGAAAGAGTGAGAAGAAACACAGGGGGCAAGGAGGAAAAAATACGAGTAAGAGACAGCAGCAAATGAGAAAAGTCAGACAGAGGAGAGACAAGGAGTACAGGATGAAAGAGATGGGGAGAAAAAAAAAGCGAAGAAAGAGAAATAAAGAATAAAGTGGGTAAAAAGGTGGGACGATCAATGATGGAGAGACACAGAGAGCAAGAAGAGAAAGTTAGTAGAAAGAGAGCAGACATTTTTCACAGTCTCTGCTCAGCCGAATGTGATCCCCGGACGCAGCTTGCGTCTGTGTGTTTATGTGTCAGTAAACGTCTGCGCTTGTTTGTGTGCATGTGTGGTTGTGTATATATTGTGTCTCTCTCTCTCTATCACCTCTGTGTCCTTGCTAATAGCTGAAATGGACTCCCTGCAGTCTCCACAGGCTGTACTGTGATTATCACCACTTAGTTGTGCACTGGCCCACACAGAAACACACATATGCACCGCTCCACATATACACATATAAAAAAAACAGGACAATACACATACTGTACATTCAGTTTTCTTATAGGGATGTGTGTAAATATCATTTAAAGGTAAAGATGGAGAGTACATTGTATACATGTTCATCCATATACTCGTCAGCTCTATGTGTGTAGTTGCCTTTCCTCACGTGTGTGTGTGTGTGTGTGTTAGCATGTCTCAGCTCTGCTCCAGCAGTAAATGAGTATGTCAGTGCAGCCCATGTTAACTGTTGACACACTAATTTACTGTGGCTTCCCGTAAGACCCGCTCAGTAATATGGCTTATTGATGAGGCCACAGAGAGTGTCTACATGTATGTGTGTTATGTGTATTTTGCATTACTGAGCGTTTTTCAGTGCCGGAGATGAATCTATCTTTCCTCGCTACAGATAAATGTGGTCAGTGGGAGAGATGAGGAGTGAAATTCATGGGGTTTTAAAAAAAAATTGTATACTTATTTTATTTTTTCCCCCCAATAAATGAGATTTTCCCCATCAGGAGAGGAGACATGATCTGTGAGCTGGGAGAAATCCTGAACAGGACATTTCATTATGGACACTGAGGAAAACCTGGACAAAGTTCATCCACTGCAGAGTCCCTGGAGTCTGAAGGTGCCAACAGATTGACACTACACACCGCGGTAGAAAATATCCAATACACTGAAGAGAGCTTCCAACTATGTACTCAGGCATATACGTCTTTTAACTTTCCCACATTCAGAAACGTACGCAAACATTTACTCATAGGCACATATGCACAGAAGTGAGGAGAGCTTGATGGACACGGAGCTGCTGGACCCTCTGAGATCATAACATACTCCATCTGCCATTAAACCTCAAAGATGGATGGAGGGAGGGAGGGAGGGAGGTGAGAGGTGGCAGAGTGGCAATCAGGAGGATCAGGAGCAATCTCAGTGTGCCAGCAACATTTTAGCCTGATTACTCTGGATGCTTTAACTGAGCCTCACTGCAGCCTGAACTGATAAAGATACAGTGTGTGTGCAGATAGAGACACACACACACAACTGTTTAATGTCAGAAGAAAGTGTGGATGGAGAATATGAGCTGCTCCGGTTCTAAGTATTACTCAGCTAAAACTGCTGAACAAAAACAGAACCCGAGTTCTGCAGAAGGCAGCGAGACTTGCAAAAGTCATTTTCATTTTTATCTCTAGCTGTCTGTTGAGCCATCGGACCGTATCAAGAATCCTTAAAAACTGACCGGTAACTGCAAAGTTTACTGCAGAGCCTCCACATACTTCAGATAGCGCTGTTAAGACTTGTCAAGATTTAAGGTTGCTTTATATCCAGCCGTGATTTGGAATATTGTTTTCAGCAGTTTAAGGATGCACTTTGAGCAAGATTTTGCTTTAGGGGTCCCCTTTATAAAAATAATCATTGATAATGTTGTTAAGATACTAGGAAAGGAAAGGAAAGGAAAGGAAAGGAAAGGAAAGGAAAAGGAAAAGGAAAAGGAAAAGGAAAAGGAAAAGGAAAAGGAAAGGAAAGGAGAAGAACAGTGCAAGGGCCGAAGGAACATTGTGTATTAAAGTATGTGTGAATAAAGAAGTGAAAAGTGGGAAAAGGAAAAAAAAAGAAAGCAATGAATGTATAAAATCAGGCAACACATGGACTGAACAGGAGAGAGTGATGGATGATGTAGCGTGTTGGCAGGCGATGGACACGGTCAGTAGTGTTTGTCGACAAGTTCTTCCCCTGACGCAGAGCAAAGATCATCTTACCCTCTACTGGTTTTTACAGCTCTGTTGAAACACACCCACACACGGGAATGATTTTATACATTTTTTTGTTTTACTATCCTATTACTGATTAAACCCAGTAGTGTTAAATAAGGCTCGACTGATGAGATCAAATCCACTTTGTAACACAGGAGGCAACGTGTCAAAAATCTAGCAGTTAGAAATGAGTAAATGTAGAAAAAAAACAGACGCCTCAGTACTGGCTGCACTGTTGAAATAATCTTTCTCATAATAAAAATGAACACTGACATCACATATTTGCATTTAAATGCAACTTTTTTTGAGTTTAGTACTGACCAGCAACTGAAAAGTTAGAAAAAAGTTAGTTTTTTTTGCACACAAGTTCATGTCGTGCATACTTGACTGCCAGGTTCTTCGTAGCCTACTCCTCGATCACATGATATCACAATGCCGAGTTAAGATTTTTGACAAAACTGGCAACCCAGCATGTTATCGATTAGGATCTCTGCAGGTAGTTCAGGTAGAGAGTTAGTCTGTGTTGACAATCAGCATTTCAGTCTATTCCAGGGCTGCTGCTAATGATCCTTTTCTAAAATCGATTCATTAATTAGTTGTTTGATCGATAAAATCTCTGAAAATTATGGAAAAAAAGATCCAAAGATATTCAGTTTACTATCATAGAAGAATTAAACAAAAAAAAAACATATCATATTTACGAAGCTGGATCAGGAGCATATTTTTTTTGTACTTAAAAATTGCTCAAAATGATTCATCAATTCCCCAAATCAGCGATTTATTTTCTGTCAGTTGACTAATCAACTAATTGCTCCAGTTTATTCCCCTAAAATAGATTCTCATTGATGTCAGTGGTGACTTTCTGAAACTTAGTCCACCGCTTGGCAAGCACAAAAGCTGTCAAGAAATGAGTGTATCCTAGTTTCACAACATACTGTTGTAAATTATATTTTATGGATTAATTACGTATTGTAACTCCATTTTTTTTTTCATTATTCAGATTCAAATGAGAGACTGAATGTTTCTCTTTAGATTGAAAATAAGTAAAAATGTTTAAGCACCACTGCAAAAAAAAACCAAAACCAAAAAAACAACCTTAAACCTTGTAAATCATAGAAGTATTACAGTAAAAATCGTAATAACAGGAAATGAGGGAATAGCTGATTCACCTTCTTATCTACTTTCCACAGGACTGTGTTTGAGGAAATATTTCTATATCACTGTTTCCTGTTTGGTTTTGGTTCCTTCATTCGTCGAAGAAAAGCTTCAAACGGTTATAAATATTTGTCACATGATGTAAAAAAAAAAAAGCATCTCATGTGATCTTCCTTTCTGTTATAAACCAAGTTGAAAAGGGGTTTTCTTCCCACGAGATAACTCGGTGCACGTGATTTTTAACTGAGTGGTCAATAGTGAGTTCAGCTGTGTCATTATGGTCTGTATATGTGTGCATCTGTGTGTGAATGTGTGCAGGGTGTGTCCTGGGAAGCAAGTGCAAGGGCCAAGATTCGTTTCTTTAGACCACAAGCTTTGGTCTTGTTACAGACCCTAAAACACACGTCCCACTCACATCCTCCCTACGTTTTACTGCTGGTGAGGGGACGAATGCCAGAACAGAAAGAGAGAGAAACAGTGGACACGCTTTTAAACTGCAAACGTCTATTCACTTATTCTGCAGAATTTCCATCTCCTTATATATTTTCCCCCGTGATATATCCCTCTGGCTATTTGCCATTCAACGCCCTTCCTGTGAGTGTGTCAGTGCATGCCCGTGCCTATGAACATGTTTATCTGTATGTGTGTGTGTCAGCATCACACTTCTGCCTATCCTCCTGTCCTTGTTTAGATTCTGTTCACCGCTGACCCATGTGCCCTTAGTAAACAGCTTTTTGCCTTTGGCCTGCAGACAATTGGGTGTGTGTATGTGTGTGTGTGTGTGACTTAACTTACTTTCAGGGACACATACCTGATTTAAAACCAGTTGATTGAACAACAGCTGACATAAAAAAAAGCTGTGTCCTCATTGGTGACACAGTGGTTAAGGTAAGGGTGAGGTTAAGGTAAGTAGTGGTTATGGTTGAGGTAGTATATGTAAAATCCCTAAAAGTGACCCAGGTTCGTACCTTTTGGGGGCCATTTCTGGTATAAACACTGATCCTGTCGGGACCAGTCATGCGTCAAAAAGTCATTTCTGAGCTTCTGGTTGAGGTTATAGGTAAAGGGGTGAATTAATGGTTAAGGGTTTGGGTTAGGCTGTGCACAATGAATAGAGTCAATGCAATGTCTTAACAAGGACGGCTGCATGAACTGACTGTTGCTGTGTGTGTGTGTGTGTGTGTGTGTGTGTGTGTGTTTTGCATCCAGGAGCTGAACCATTATTAATAGGCTGCTCTGCATGACAAGTCAATCTGTCTCTTGCGCAGAAAACTAAATGTTATTAATTTTGATAGGACTCGTAATGTATTAGTGGTACTAATGTCTTCTAGTTACTCATCAGATTTCTTTCCCCTTCTGATGACTTAACACATGCACTTGGTATGTGATTCCTCTCTAATGCTGTAAGCCATTCTTATGTTTTATGAGCTTTGCCTACTGCAAAGCTCATAAAACTATGGGCCTGGAGAGATGGAGGAAGGAAGAATAGAGAGAGGAAATAAAAGAGTCAATGAGGGTGTGTCTAGACTGAGAGGTAAGGAGCGCAGGAAGAAATGAGGTAGAAATGAAAGAGGGGGAGAGGGTGAGAGATACAGGAGGTAAGAGAGGGCGAGGCAAAGAGAGAGAGAGAGAGAGAGAGAGAGAGAGAGAGAGAGATGAAACTGCTCTTTAATCAGTGAGGGGCTACATGGAGGCGGGCCGAGGTGCCTACTGTAATCCGATACACGCGCACGCGCACGGCGTGCACGCACAGCCAGGCAGGGGACTGAGTGAGCAGTCCTGCTCACTGCCACAAACCCGGAGGAGATCGGAGGAGAAGGAGCGCACTGCCGGGAGAGAGAGATAGATAGACACACACATACAGAGAGAGAGAGAGGAGAGAGACAGACAGAGGGAGAGAGAGAGGGAGCTTAGAAGAGCGTGTAGAAGTGAAGAAACGCACAGTTTGAAGGAGGAGAGCGCAGAGGCTGCACGTTTATTTTCCTCCCGATTCGTTTTACGCACGCCGGTGCTGCCTCTTCTCTGTTTTCTTTTGCGCAAGAACAGGCTGCAACCGGGGCAGTATCTTTAAGAGGAACATCGATCCATCTCTTAATCACTTGTGATTTTGCCAAGTGAATGCACCAGAGAGGAAGAGAGAGACAGGGCAAAAAAAACAACAAAGATTTGGAGATATTTTATCGAAACGAAGGAGATCAGACCCTTGACTCAGACTGACTTTTTTTTTTCTAAAACTTATCGGTTCTCGGCAGATGTTTCTGTTGGTTGCTGAAGGTTTCAGTCAGTGATTTCTTACTTGTTTTCTGGTTGTGTCAGTCATCGCTGTTGGCGAGGTCTTTATTTCCAGGCGCGTTGTGACTGACGGAGGAACACAGTGTTGCTGTATGTGCGCAAATGGATTTATAGACTTTAAAAATGTGTTTCGAGTAGAAACTGATTTCAGATTTTATTTTTTATTTTTATTTATTTTTTTAGATAACCGCGTTCAGTTTCCCCCAGAGAAGCAGAAGCGGTAACACACACGGACACAAGTCACACCGCGACCTGGCGTTTGTAGGTTTTGGACTCTACTCGCGGTTGCGCTTGAAGGAAACTGTGGTAAAGAAGAGAGGAAAGAGGACTGCTGATAAACAGAATAAAACAAACAGGAGGAGAAGAGGAGGAGAAGAGGAGGAGGAGGTGATTTTTGTTTTTCTCCACACCCGAAGGGGGGAAGAAAAAAAGATGGATTTATTCATATGGCTTTGTGGATGTTTACTGGCTTTTCTTTTGCCTTCATCAGTCAAAGCAGAGGAAGGAGGTAAGTTTGACACATCTGCTGCCCGCTAAAAACCCAGTTTCACACCAAGGTGTTAAATTAGGAGAAAACTTTTTTTTTTATACTCACCCATCCATACAGAGTCTATAACATGATATGTGGCCATATGGTGATATCAAAACACGTAAGAACAATTATACAACAACATTTTATTGAAACCAAACATGTGTGTGTGTGTGTGTGTGTGTGTGTGGCTGCAGGAGCGTCTCCAGCCTCTGAACCTCTTCCGTTAATAAACACATTGATTAGATCAGATATACCTGCTTACAGGGTGTCTCCTGTTAACTTTAGTTTCACTCAGACAATCTGTAACGAGTGATCAACGTGGGAGTAAATACAAACACACAAATCAATCATGTTTATTTCAAAATAAAAGCCTGAATTCATTCCCTGTTAGACGTTTCATAGATAGATAGATTCATATATCTGGCGTCAGTGCTTCTTGTTTCTATACAACTTTCTAAGTAGACGAGATGTTACAGATGAAGTAAAACTACCACCAGTAACATCCATGTTTCACTCCGTCCTGTTATAACTAACGGGGGTATAAATATAGAGGTAAACTTGTATCTGCAGCTTCAGATATCTGTTCAATAAAGATAAATCACAGTATCGATATATTATCCTGATATCAGTCAATAAGCTGGTCACTTGTTGTTTTCTTCTCTCATAACGTGTCATTATGGTAGACTACCATCTCGCTTGAAATGCGTTTCTTGTTTCGTTTAAACACCAGCAGCTGCATGTTTAACTGTTAGTTAGAGGTTTGTGGCGGGGAGGACGCTGTCTCCGTCTACCGGAGGCCAGCACCGCCGGTCTACCGGAGGCCAGCACCTCCGGTAGAGGCCAGCACCTCCGGTAGACCGGCGCTCCAGACGCACGAAGTCCGGTTTCATTCCGCGTCCAACGACCGAGTGTGTGCGGAGATCTATCACTCTCCTCCACCCCTCCAAGTCCGTGTGCTGTGATGGTGTTTGCAACCGCATTAACACCCATCGACAGTTCAGAAGTGAGAAACAGGCTACAAGCTGCTTCACACTCTGTTGAGATGGCACACGGTCTAATGCAGGTCTCTCTCTCTCTCTCTCTCTCTCTCTCTCTCTCTCTGTGTGTGTGTGTGTGTGTGTGCATCCAAACACGCCACTTTTACCAACTCTTTAAGTCTATTTGAATAAAACGAGCCTACCTGTGCTGATTCCAGGAAAAGGCATCAACACTTCATGTCTCCATGTGGCCACAGGTGAAGCATTAAACCAATGAAAACGACTTGTTGTTTCATAAACCAAACTTTTAGAAAAGATAAAGAGACCTTAAACATCACGTGTTATTGTGATGCTCCACCCACAGACAAACAGGAAGACACACTCACTGTCTTTAAATGGTTTTTCATGGTTTTTTTGTTCTTTGGATTATGAAATAAGGGAATTCAGAGTGGTAGCTGTGGTAGAAGTTGGCTGAATCTAGCTTTTACTGATTAAGAGCTCATTCAGAGGAGGCTGCGTATTCGGGGCTTTTGCAGATCTCATGACTTGGATTGAGTTGCCTGTCTGCCAAATGTTGTTTGTTGGAGAAACAGCGTACAGAGAAGCACAGAGGAGTCATTCTTTACATCACATTGCACCTCTGACGTGAGAAGATATGTGCCATGGAAATATGAGGAGCTTTTTGCTTGTCCACTGGAAGCTTTTAAAAACACATTTTAGGCCACTGTGATCTCCTCTGTGGGGTGAAGAAAAGCAGGAACTGCATGACTTCTTTACATACTGTGTGCAAGCAGGACGTATAGAGCAGGGTTCCTATAAGAGCTAAAACGGAGAAGTTGTGTGGATCAGGGTTGATGACCTCACTGAGTTTCAGTTCTGTCTACACCATTAGTCATTGATTTCTTAAACAATGACCAAACCTTTCCTGAAAATTACCACATATATATTTTTCATTTTTTTTCTTCTTTTTTTTGCATCACCACAATCCGTTTTCTACATTTTTAGGAACCTCCACAGCTGTAAACCTTTACAGATGCTTTTTGCTCTGTTGTCTCCAGAGATACGAACAAAGGGGAGCATAGTGAGACCAAGAGGTATAGATGTATAGTAAGAGAAAGAGGAGGAGAGGAGAGGAGGAGAGGAGGGGAGGAAGTAACAGAGGCAGAAACAGGCAGAGGGAAGCTGCAAAAAGAAGTGAATGAAACGGAAGAATGATTTATCTTATTTTTATTTTAACCTCACTGTTTGATCCCGTTTCTTCAGTCTGTTTGATCACAGCTGTGCCTGCGAGGGAGATAAACGGACATAATTGGCCACTCAAGACTAGCTGTCTACCTCTATAGTGTCTCTGCTGAAATATGCTCGATATGCTCACTGATGATAGAGAATGTGAGAGGTATGCTAACAGTGGAGGGAACGGCCTACAGGTACGCTCTCACCTACACATAGCTATGAGTCGGTCGTGGTTCGGTAATTCTGCACATGATGCATTTTTTTTACGTGTTTCTTGCTTTTAGTATTATGAAGTTTGAGGAGAAAATGTTGGCTCGCTGTAATGCTGAATCAAGAGATGTTTTGCCGTGTAGCATAATACAGACCCTGCATGAGTGTGACTGAGCTCCCTGATGCATTTGTTATTTTCCAGCCTCGAGCTTCGCTGCAGTCCCTTGCCCTAACATAACCAGGTGCTGTTGTTGGCCCAGTGGGGGCCTGCTTGTAATAATTAAATAGTTACATTGGTCTGGGTCAAAATGCTTTGTAATCTTGAATTGGCCATCAATATAACAAACCATCCATGTCATTCGTTCACACAATGTGCCGTTCTACGTGAATACTTTAATTTAGAGAAATATTACAAATATTCTGTAAAAAATAGGAATTAAACTGTATTTGTTTGCTTCTTTTAAATTATGTGGAGTATTTATGTGGATAATTACTCTATGAAGATTGGCAAGAATACTTCCCAAAGACTAGAAATACACTAGTATAGTATAGTATAGTATAGTATAGTATAGTATAGTATAGTATAGTATAGTAGGAGAAGAGGCATATAGCTGATCCATGCAGGTTTTTGTCTGTGCAGTTCCCAAAAATCTTCTTTTCATTTTTTTCTTACGATTGTTTATTCCCCTCCGTGTCAGACGTGTTAAATGATTCACCGAGACTGACTCAAATAACAATGTTGTCCATTTGCTGCTTCACCATAATGACTCATGAAGGTCCATGTTAGTAAAAGAGAGGGAGCAGAGATGGAGAGCAAGAGAAAGAAATGGAGAGAGCAACGGATCCTGAGAGTCCAAAAAAAAGAGAGTAAGAGAAAGGGAGGGAGGGAGGGAGGGAGGGAGGGAGGGAGGGAGGGAGGGAGCATGAGAGGGCTTTAGTGGAATAAGAGGAAAGCAGCAGAGTGTGAAGCAGTAGTTGAGTGGAGCCACCTGCAGTAAACCAACCCAGATTTATTCCTCTCCTCTCTGTCAGGCAGGAGGTAAAGCACATTATCAATATATATACTAATTAAACTATAGGTAAAAATCCTTTGATCGGATGTATATAGATGTAGAGCATTTCAGATCATGCTTTAGTTCCAGTTGGTTTTCCTCCATTCTCACCTTCATCACTGGACAAAGAGGCCACGACGAGCCGTTCAGAGCAGTAACCACCTTTCAATCAGCGCCTTTCACGGTGGCGGTTAGGTTTAAACAGTCGTATGTGACGATCTAACGTCTGACACTAATCTGCAGCAGGTGTCACTTTGGCGGAGACTCTTCACCAACTGATTTCATTTTTCAGGTAGCAGGTGTTTTCCACCAGGTTTCTGGAGGATTAACGGTTATTCCTTCAAGTTATTCACACTGCAGTTTTTCTTTTTGAGGCACATCTAATCCCAGTAAATTAAATATGGATTAACCATACAAGGAACATTTTTGGTCTTTCAGTCATTGTGTGTTTGGTCCATTGACATCAACAGTGAGAGAAAAAAAGCATTAAGCCAATTAACCTTCAGCACATTATTTTCTCTTCTTTGTATCTCTCTCTCACTGTCTCTCATCGGTAAAAAAGGGAAAGGACAATTAGTGGGTCCGGCAGGATGCTCTAATTACAGTTATCATGTCATTAGTAAACTGTTAGTATTCTAGTGTCTTCATTGGCCATTGGTAATGACAGGAGTAATTAGAGTGGATGGGGAGAACAGTGCACATGTGTGTGTGTGTGTGTGTGTGTGTGTTTGTATAGTTGTGAAGAACAAATGTCCTCAGAGAGATGGAGAGATCATGGAAATGCTTCAAATGAGGATATTTTCTTGTCCTGGCTTCTTTAAGTAAAGGGTTCACACACAAAGAACATGTGTGTGTGTGTGTGTGTGTGTGTTTGTGTACAAGCTGAGCCGTCTGTGTCCTCAGTAGTCCCTCCAGAATAGTGCTGTGCAAGGCCACAGGTTGTTTTCCTTTCTCTCTCTCTCTCTCTCTCTGTTCACGCTGAATCATCCTGTTGTTTTTCTCTTTTCACGCCACTTCACCTCTCCTTTAATAGCGCGCCCTGTCTCTTTCTCCACATGTCCCTCTGTCAGTGGTTTTTCCCTCGCTCCGATTAAGAAACCTCCTTCACCTTCTTTTCCCCCCGTTCTCCGCTACGGTGGGAAATCTCTTCACTGTTTTATCCATCTCACTGTCTTTTCTTTTCTAACTCCAAATCCATTCATATGACTTGTTGGAGGCAACTCCATTCACACGCATGCTGACAAATAGTTTGATAAGTAGCATCAATGGGACTACTTTTATTGTTTTTTTTAGGGATACACCAAATTTGAAAGTCCATTGATCTACACAAAACCATTTAAATAAACGTTTTAGTAATTTAGGATGATTATGTCATAACTTAACCATAATTATCCATATTGAGCTTATCTTTTTAAACTTTGTGCATAACTTTGTTACCCAAATTACTTTTTTTAGGGGTTTCTGGGTGAAACTGTGCATCTTTTTTTATAGAAACACCATGTTCAGTTATGTGGTTAAATGTAAACTTAGCATAGGAAATAACAAACACAATGCCAGCTAAAGTTAAAGGAATCACATCTGTATCTCTGCAGGGCGTCGGATATGATTTTAGCTGATATTACTATATACATGCTGCGTAATGTGCACACATTTCTACACACAGCAACTTGTGGATCATGAACATTAAATCTGCCTCTCTTCCTTACACTGTGGTTTGTACCCTTCCCTTTTTTTTTCTCATACTCTTCTTCTCCTTCAGTCTTTCAATTAGTCAGCGCTACTGTCTTACGCTTTTTGCTCTTAAATCTTTCTCTCTAGCTTCCTTTGTCCGCGGCGTTTTCTCTCTCTTCTCTGTAAAGCCCCGTAGATCAGGTTGTGTCTTTGCTCTCGAGTTGAGAAGCTTGTTCTTATGTCAGTTCTTTTTTGTATCACACACTCATCCTTCTTTTGTTCATAACTCCTTGTCTCTTCTCTCCATTTTCCCATCACTCTTTTTTTTCATCTCAAATACTTTGTAGTCCTCCTCTATCTAAACCTCCCACCCACCCCACTCACTCGCTTACACACACACACACACACACACACACACACACACACACACTGTTCTCTCTGTAGTTTTCCATTGTGGCTTAATGCAGGGCACCTGGAGAAAAAAAAGCACAACTCCACCTGTTTGTGTGTACGTGTGTGTGTGTGTGTGTTGTGTAAGTTGTATTTTCTGTCCAGTGAGCTTTTCTGAGCTGCTGACTTTCTCCTTTCAGATGATGAGAGACAGATGTTCTGGCATCGCTCTCTCTCTTTCTCTTTCTTTCGTCCTGCTTTGCCTCCTTCTTCCTTCCTTTCTTTCTCTCTTCTAGCTCTCGCTGTCCATTCCTGAGATTTCCCAGGTTTTGATCACTAAAAGCACCTTGGGTTTGATCCAAAGAAGACATTTCAGCCTGTTATTTTCAGTGTTTCTGATATTCCCAGAGTCACACAAAGGTTCTCATTTTTTTCATCTGTATTTCTACTGTTTAAAGTAACAATGCCTGAAGCATTTTGTGAGGCTGGAACTGAGCCAGTCTAATGAAAACATAGTGTAAATAGTAAAAAGAAGAAAAAAAATGCACACAAATCAGTGGGAACATTTGTATTTTTCCATCTCAGGCTTTAATGTAGATTTTATAGATTGTTAAATTCAGGGACCCTTTTCCAACAAAGTCACAGTAATGAGAATACTAGACTCACTTGCACTGTTTTTGAGTATTTGGGCCAGTGATAGCGGATAATAAGTTGATCTGCCAAAATGATAGCCTTGCTTTTTAACAAGCCTTCTGGTTGGCAGGGTTACACTTACTAAACCACTTTTCACAATCACAATTATGAGCTCCAATGGAATAAAATGTGCACTACGGTCCAACACGGTAGAAAAAAGTTCTTGCAGACTAGCAAATCTATTGTGAGAGGCTTGAAAGTTTCTCTTTAGAGTCATATCAGACTCCATACTCAGAGGGGAAAAACAATCTGTAAGAGATCTTAGAAACAAGGTCACAAAATTTGCATTTGGGGCCAACAAACAAGGATCTGGTTCAATTTTGCAAAGCGTGTGTGTGTTTGTACGTGTTTATTTTAAGTGTGTATGTTGCTGTGCACGCAGTTCTCTACAAGTTTTTATTACATTTCTGTATGGGTGCATGTGTGTGTGTGTGTGTGTGTGTGTTGGGTTATGCGTACGTGGGGAAAAGATGCTGAATAGGTGTTATCAGGATGCAATAGTAAATGTGGCAGAAAGCCATAAATAATGCAGTGACCTGTCTTATATCCCTGCTCGACTGCTTAGCACCGTTTACCGCTGCTTATCCTGTGTGTGTGTCTGTGTGTGTCTGTGTGTGTGTGTGTGTGTGTGTCTGTGTGGGGGGGGGGGTTCAGTGATGTCTAAACCAAAGCAGAATGAGTAATGTTCAGCGGTTTATGTTTATGAATCTGTGTGACTATGTGGTCTAAATACAGCCTGTCCCTGAAGAGCACACATGCTGATGTGGTTGAGAGGAATAAAAAAAACAAGCTGTCTGGGGTCAAGAGGAAAGAAGTGGCAGTGTTTGTATGATGCGTTCAGTGTCCAGTAGGACGTTGCATGATGGGCTATGGTGTTGCAAATGATCGATAAATGATTGTTTACTGTAACTTGGATCTCATTTTGTGAGTACATCTGAGACCTGAGATCACAGTGACATTGCTGGAAAGAAGTCCTAAAGTGCAAATTATCATTAAAGTCATCCTGCTCTTTTTTTCCCTTCCCTCTCCTTTTACTTCCTTTCCTCTCACTGCTGTTTCGCTGTCTGCCATTTTTACCTGTTTGATAATTCTTGACATGAACTCAGGCTTTTTCCCAACTCAGCATCTCACACACACACACACATTGCAGGTCAGTATGCTGTAGTGCAGAATATAAATCAGCATCACCATACATTTACTGTATGAGGCTATATTTTCATAACTTCTGAACTCCTAAAGGATGGCAGTTAATTGTCCTTCCTAAAAGAAAATGACTGACCCCGCCTATGTATTCAAGAAGTCACACACATTATATAGACTGATGTGTAAATATCATGAGGTATGATGTGATCCATGTGCACTCATAACCTCAAACTGTGTCCTGCCCTGTTTGGATGTGATAATCATTGAATGACTTTGTGTGTGTGTCTGGAGATCGATAGACCCTTGAAGTAGAGCAGACACAATACTTGGGGCGCACACAGCGTCTGCCTCTCTATCACACCGGCCTTATTCATCAGGCACACAGAGGTGCATGCCAGAGGTGAAGAGAGAAAAAGGGAGAGGAGGGGAGTTGTAAGACTGAGAATTATTAAAAAAGAAAAATGGGATAAACAGAAAAGAAAAGTATGTTACCTACAGTAACTCACATTACATAATTTCACAAAAAATCGAGATTTTTCTCCCCTTGCGTCGCCTCTAAAGATCCCAGATATTTTGTGAGATACAGTTAGCGGAGTAGCGTGCTAAAAGTGGTATTTGGCTGATGCTGCTGTGAGATTTCTGACTGGTTAAACACTAATCCAGGTGGTGCTGAGATGAAATACGTCCGGCCGGGTTACGTGGGCCTTGTAACACTACTCCTGTATTACTGTATGTCAGCAGGGAGATTGGAAACAGATAGGAGGAGATAGACAAGATTAGTTGGCTTGCAACATGGGGGGGAGGAGGAGGGGGGGTGATACATACAGAAGAGACAGAAAGATAGAGGAAGGCACAGAGAGGTGATCACTAATTGTTTTTAGTGTGAGGTGTCGATCACTTAGTGTGCTGTGTGCTGAGTTTCCAGTGTATAATACATAACACACCATCACACCATGAAGGAAAAAGTGATTTTTTATTTTTATTTTTTAAATAGATGCTGAACATTTATTCTTCTCTTCATATGAATTTATGTCGACGGCGGCGTCAGATAAAGTGTTTATGACACGCGCGCATGTGTTAATGTTTGCATGTGTGCCTCCTCTCAGAGTAGGTTTACAGTAGCCCGTCTATTAATAGTGTTAAAATATGTTGTGTTCTGCTGAGTAGAGTTTGACTTGGCCATGTCACCACGCTCAGCACAGTGGCAGTAAATAAAACGTCATGGCAGAGTGAGCTTAGACGTTGGTCCAGACCGAGTTAGTTAAACACACAGATTCGCTTTTTTTTTTTTTTTTTTTTTAAATCTGTGAGGCAGATTTCTTGAGGAATATTTAGACATGATTGAAATAATAATACAGACTGTCATGAGCTTGTGAGTTTGTTTTCCTTCCTTTCCTCGTTTGTCATAAACAGGAAATTGCTTAAGCAGCTGTTCACTGCTGAAACACGCTGTAGCCATGACAACCATATATGCTGTTTTTATTAGCTTATAGTCCATCATTTTGCCCAAAATATTTGTTGAAAATAAGTAAGTGTTGAAAGTTTTATCACTGAATATTAGACTGGCAAAGTGTTATTTAGAGGTGGTGCACAAAGAAAGTAAAGCCGTTGGCTCTTGGAGTCTCTTCAAGCAGATTGTGGCTCAAACAGTTGCCGTTACATTGAACTTAACAAAGATCGCACTCATAGTACATCAACCATGATGTTAAAACTTACATTTTCCGGATCTTAAACAATGAAGAAGTTCAGGTCACATAGATAGTCTGCACAGTCCATCAAACACAGCAGCCAGTATGGTGCACAATAGATGCAATAGATGGAATACAATAGAGTTGTGTGTAACAGGCATGTTATGTCGTTGGGTGTCACTGATATATATGAGTTATCCTTCTGTGTCAGGGTACATCTGCTGCAGTGAATGAGTTGCATTGTTTATGACACGAAGCAGACGTATGGCTGCTGACAAGTGGATCCGCTCTGTGACAGTAACTGTGGTATCTGGACGGCGTGCGTGAGTGTGTGTGCGTGCGTGCATGTGTGTGTGTGTGCATGTGTGCATGTGTGTCTGTGTGTGTGTGTGTGTGTCAGTCTGTCATGCTGGGTCAGAATGGAGTCTTTGTACATAATGATGCTGCATTGACCTTTGACACCACACTCACACAGACACATGTACACACACTTCTTTGTTTTTCATATCCTGTCTCTTTGCAAACACAACTCTTATCATCGTCTTATCTGTTCTAGCGCGGTTTCCCTCGTGTGAAATCCTGCTTAATAAACAAATATTCATTAAATTTATATGTTATTAGTGCGTTGACGTCCTCCTGGTCAGTAACGATAAGCAAACAACGTTGACCCTGATGGTTTCCTCAACCCCTGCCCTCTTATTTATCCCCTCCTTTTCTCTGAGTTGTTTTTTTTAATAACATTTTGTAACTTCGTCTACGTATAAACCTGTGAAAAAATAAATCTCAAACACATCCAACAAATTTATCATATCATATTTATCATAGTTCATTGAAAAGCATGATGTTCCTGCATCCACTTGACTGTCCTCTAACTTTATTTAATACTCCTTCCTCCTATGTATCTCCCCATCCAGCATCTGAACCATGCGGTGGCTATTTAGATGCGAGCGATGCCGGCTACATCACCACCCCCGGCTACCCACTTGAGTACCCACCTCATCAGAACTGCCGCTGGGTCATCACGGCGCCCGAACCTTCGCAACGCATCGTCCTCAACTTCAACCCGCACTTTGAGATAGAGAAGCTGGACTGCAGGTGAGGATGAATAAGTGGATTTGTTTTTTAAAGAAATAGGTGATAAACAAAAGGATTTGGAGGAAAAAAAAAAGGATCAGAAAATTGAGATGTGAAGTTTTAAAGTTGCTTGAGGAATGATGAGAATGGACCTTTATCGACCGCGATATTGTTAAAGAAGGTTTTTGATGTAGTTTCTGTCTCCAGCAGCTTGTCTCTGTGTAAGAGCTGTTGGGTGTATTTGGTCGGCCCACTCTCCTCCTGTTTCTCTGGCTTTAGCTCGCCCATAATAATCACTGCGGGACCTCCCTTGGTCCCACGTCACTAATTATCAAAGTCTAATTACAACACATTTACTGTTCCAGGATGGTTTTCACACCTCGAAAGAATTAATACAGATTAGAGGATTTGTTGTCTATCATCGTTTTTTTGATGAGACTGAAAGAAATGCAGGCAGTTTGGCAGCATGAAATTAAAATACAGGACAGGAGAGATAAAGGCAGACAAGCATGCTGGGAAATAATAGGAAAAATGCTGGCAGATGGGTATGAGACTGCTTACTGTACAGAGGGAATGAACACCGGTTAAAAAAACATACATTTTAACAACAGTTAACAGTTAAATAGTACCACTTTTTGGTACTATGTATGTACAACGCTGCAAATACAAACCCACTGACACGAGCATGAAGACAGACAAATTAAGGAAACACACGCTTAAACTTTCCCCGCTCCCTTTTTCTCCCGTTATGTCTCTGTTCCGGTTCTTTCCCATCGAGTTATTAACATTTCAGCCCTATCAATTATAGATAGGAGAATTTCCCCACTCAGATGTACCAAAATCATTCAGACATTTCTTTGTTGGAATTGAAGCATCAATATTTCACCGGCTGGCTGTTTGTTGAAAGGCTGAAAGGTTGAAAAGGCTGAAAAGGCCTGCTGTGCTTTGCTGTTTTGCTCTACTTTCACGCTGTACTGTGGAAATGAAAAACACACTTCTCTGTCTGTCTCACCATCCTTGTCTTTTTTTAAGTTTTACTCTCTCTTATCCCCGGATCAGTTTGATACTTGCTCTCTTCCTTTCGGTCTTTTTCTTCTTCTCCCCTTCGGTTTTTTCCTCCTGTTCACCCCCCTCCACATCCTGGTTGAACTGGAAAACAACAGACCCTTGATTTATTTATCATAATGCATACAGTAGTTCAAATTTAGTCCAAACCATGTCAATAGGAGTGAGATATTTGGCGTGTTGGTGGTAACAGGCCTAATAGGCTGTTATTTACAAATGTCCTACAGCGCAGAGCTATTTAAGTCTACAGGCGACCAACGCCCGTCGTGTGTGTCTGTGTGTGTGTGTGTGTGTGTGCGTGTGTGCGGGCAGTGGAAGGCTGAAATTGATCTGTTAGGTTCAGAGGGCAAAGAGGCCAAGGGGAAGGAGCAGAGGGTGTGTGTGTGTGTGTGTCTGTGAGGGGCAGACATACGTGGTCACCCAGTGACTGTCAGCAACAACACACACACACACGCATACCATACGTCTCTGTCTCTGTGTCTGTCAAATGTTGTCCCTCTCTCTTTCTGCCTCTACAAGGCATATCCAACAATTGCCTCCTCTCATCTAATTCATTTAATATTTCCCTGAGAGTCTTGTTCCTCTTCTCAAGATTGTAGATAACAGTGTTAGGAAACAGAAAACTGCTATTAATCATCAGTTTATGGAGAGGAGAATACACACAGATACAGACACTCATGTTGTTGGGATAAAGGAGTCGCCTATGTTTCTGGACAAAGTCTGCTTCATGATATAGTTGCATCTGTCTCTGACAAAAGCATGCATCACCTCTCTCTCACACACACAAACTCACACGAACACACACACGCCAAACCGCGTTGTTATGAATATGCATGGCCCAGTCAGAGGAGGGTTATTTTATTATATCACTATGTTGAAGCAATCTAATCTATTACAGTCCTGATTGCAATTTAAGATGGTAATCTGTAATCCATAATGCATCACATTTTGCCGAGCACTTCACTGGCTCTGAAGGCAAAAATCGATGGAGAGGTGGTCAGAAGGGAAAGAGAGCGATGTTTTCATTAAGATTCATATACAGCAGCACATTAAGGAGTCAGAGACACGAACAGCAAGACTGATAAGCAAACAAAAAAAAGCCTGTGCCCTCGTTAAACAGTATAGCCACGGCCAATCATGACTCAGCGTGACTTCCCCGTCACTTTTCCGTCACGTGACAGTCCGTCACCGGCGACAGGTTTCAGTTAGTGCCCAACAGCTGTATCTGATAGGGTTTGTGTGTGTGTTTCATGGAAAAGGCTGAGTATGCCAAAAGCACATGATGGACTGGCACACATACAAAGACTGTGTGTGTGTGTGTGTGTGTGTGTGTGTGTGTGTGTGTGTGTGTGTAGAAGTCTGTAGAAGTTTAAGCATCTTTCTACACACTGATATGAACACTTATGGTATGAATGTATTTGGCAGAAAGTGATTCCCTAAGATAGAAAATCATCAAAATTATTTTTAACTGTAGTTTTTTGGGTTTTTTTTTTTTAAAACAGCGGTTGGGCTTCACATTTTCCTCTTAGCTCACTGCACCGCTCTGTGAAAACAAGATCTCTATTTGGAGTGTTTGGAAAGAACGTGTCTGCGCACACACACACACAAATACTCACACAGATACACACAGCTGCTTGGGGAAAAGTGCAGCGTCAGGGTCCGTTGAGGGCAGGCTCAAATCATCCTGACAGCTTCCCTTCTCTCTCCCTCCTCTCCTCTTTCCTCCTGTCTCTCTTTCTCTCTCTCTCTCTCTCTCTCTCTCTCTCTCTCTTCCTCTCTCTCTCTCTCTCTCTCTCTCCCCTCCATTCATCCTCACCACTCCCGCCCCTCACCGCTGTCCAATGGACCCCATCTATCATCTTTCATCTGCTCTTGCGCCTTCATGTTTCTTTCTTCATCACATCTCCTTTATCCACTCCTCTTTCTTTCCTTTCTTTTCTCTTCCTTCTCCTCTTCTCACCCTCTTCTCTCTGTCGTCTTCCAGTCTTTTACAGGCCAAATCATATTCAGCATTGCATTTCATCCATTTTTCCTCATTTTCTTCTCCTTCACTTGTCTCCCTCTTTAAAATGCATCTATTCTTCTGTCTTCATCATCTATAGACTTTTCCTCAGCCTCTATCCATCGTCATTCTCGCTCGTCCTTCAGATTATGACTATCCATTTCAAGTCCCCTTTCTAGATGTCTGTCTCTTTTTCTCATGGTCTTCTCATTCTCCATCCTCCCCCAGTCCTCCTTCCATACAGCACGCCTGCATAAACAACTTTACACACACACACACACACACACAGATGTGCAAACATGTTTGGCCTCTAAAATAGACTGATATACTTTGCAAGCACAATAAGCAGACGGGCACGTAGGCAGTTTCACATTTGTATGGCAGTTGTAATGCAGTGAGCGAGTTAAGAAGTGATTTATATCAGAGAGAAGCTGCAGTCAACGCTAATAGTTTCACTAATGATTTAGACCTTGTCATTGTACTCTGCCTCAATCAATCATTCAACTTCACGTTGGATCTCTTTTCTGTTCTCTGCTCTTCTTCTCTAGAAATAATGACCCAACATTGCTTTGCACAGGTTGTTTGAACCAACTGTTAAGAAACACACTGTACTTAGAGACAAGACTTTGGTGGACATTTAGAAATGTTTGTTCACTTAACTGGCAGCTTCCAAGGACACAAAGTGCCAAAGCAGAAAAAATTTGATGTGATGCTGTCGTCAAGGGCAAAAAGAAAAAAAAAAAAAAAAGAGAAAGACAGAGTGAGAGCAAAAGAGACGATATGACAGAGAGAGGAAGCGAGAGGGACAGCGTTTGATGTGACAGAGGATGTTCAGTAACCAGCTGTGGTCATTTAGCTGCTGCCCGCGTGTTTGAATTAACATCACAGTCACTCTACCAGCAGGACAGTCATGCATCCAGACAAGCATCTCAGCACAAAGCTGCAAGACAATGTTGTTAGAAAGCTACAGAGATACCAGTCAGGAGTAGATGGTGTAATCAGAGAGCACCTTGGAGCCCAGACGTGCAGTACAACTTTATGCTTTATTGGAGCCATTTATCAAATGCATTTACCTGCATTTGATAAATCAAAATTCCTTCGTGAGGCTAGATTTAATTCAGTGATTGCACATACCTTATACAGCTGGGAAAAACCTCTTGTTCAGGTGCAGTTTGTTGCTCTAAAAATGTGACACATGTCCAGACTGTATGCACTGCAGACCCTTCAACCCCGCTGGAAGCTGCCCTCCACTTCTGCTGTGATTGATCTCTTACTGGGTTTATCAAGAGACCCAGCCAGATGTTTACAGATAAAAGTCTGAAATTAGAAGATGTGTTAAGTGCAAGGCGGTAATTTTAAGGAATCCACATACACACACACACACACACACACACACACACAGACACAGGTAAAGCAGGTAATGATGATAATTTCAGTGCTCTGATTTACAGAGACTCTCTGAGACCCTGAAGGTCTGCTTGATCGATGTCTTGTTACTGTAATGACTGTTTGTGTGTGTGTGTCTGTGTGTTTGTCTGTGTGTGTGTATCTATGAAGGACTGACCCTGATCAATGTGTGTTACAACCATAATGAGGAATCGATTAGTTGTCCCAAGACTAGTGCTGGACACACACACACCACACACACACACACACACAGACAACCACACAGACTCTGTCCATCTGTCTGCAGTAATGGGCCTATTACTTGATAACAGTGAAGTCAGTCATCCTCCTCACTCCCTGCTAACTGCTGCAGTGACAGACTCACTAAGGCTGCTTTAACGCTTCAGGTATATGGAGGTGAGTGTGTGGGACATGCTCATAGACTTGAACTAACTTTACTGTTGCCTCCTGTATTTAACGTTTTACTGAGATTGACTGGAGGGGTCTCAGTAAGAAAGGTAATGATGCATATAGACTCCTTGCATCAGGACATCAATCTGCTTTTAATTGTATCAGCATTGAATAGGCTTGTGTAATAATGCTGCAGTAATATGTGCAAGATCCCATCACTCTGATTAGATGTTTTAGCATTAAAGGATGTTTCATGCTTCACACGCGCTGCGTGGGTTCGTGTAACGAAATATTAGTCATCTGCTCAAATGCATGAAGGTCCGCGGGGGGCCCGTGTGCAGATGTTTGCTTAAATTTATGACCAAAAGATTGCAGATTGTACTGAATACACTACAAGTGCGCCAACTGCACATGCATGTATTGCATTTATACACTGCACAGGGTCCCATTCCCGTTAAGCTGTATCACATATTTAATTTTTTTTGACCATTTCTTGTTGTTTAGCCAAATACTACGAAGCAGCTCTTCTTCTTGATGTCATGACAGTTTGTAGTGCACATGTGTGGCTGACCCCCGACTGTTTCTGTACAGAAGTATGTGCATGTCAAGGAAATATGAGGCTGTATGTGTCCATATTGAAGTAAGAAAAAACCATGAGAGTATACAGTATGAGCTGGATGTGTAGTGTATCTTTTTTGGATGAACATACATCAGAATAAGAAGCAAGAAAGTCACAGTAGCAGCTGCTGAACTACAGCCTGACAAGCCTTGTTATGTTATCACTGCTGAGATTCCTCTCTGACCAGTCACGAGACATGTTAGGATGTGGGTTTGTCTGTTTTTTCACTCACTTATGCAAATGAAATCGCTTTTTTGCAGAAATGGAAACATTCACAATTGCTAATTCTTTTTGTACTGACCCAGAGCCGAACTGCTCAGTTTTACTTTCTTTAAAAATTTAGCTTAAATGTGACTGGAGCCGGAAAGTGTGTGTGTGTGTGTATGTGTGTGTGTGTGTGTGTGTGTGTGTGTGTGCCTCAGCCACCCATTATTTCACTTCTCTTTCTGCACAATGTGCACAAGAAAATGTCAACGTCAAGAAAGAAAAAAAAAAACAGTACACGAACAGCAACACAATTAAAACACAATAGTCAGTCATCTTCAATATGTGTTCGGCAGTAACACCCAGTAACAGTGTAAATTTTCTGGTTCTCTTAAGTATGTCGTCAATACAGTTTAATTTAATTATGTTTAATTATGGTTAGATTTTCCCTTTATTGCCTAAAGCAGTGAAATAGCAACATTTTTTTTTTTTCTTTTTAGCTCTTTTTAGTGTGTGTGTGTGTGTCCATCTGTGTGTGTGTCTGCAGTGCAGACGCTCTGTCTACTGCTAAGGGCACCCCTGATGTTTGAAAGAAATGTGCAGGTGTAAGAAGACAACTCCTGACCTCAAGAAAGACAGAAAAAAAAACGTGTGAAAGGCAATTAAGACCAAGACAGACGGGAGGAGGCGGAGGGAGGTGTGGAGGCGCATCTGTATTCAAACCTTTACTTGGGTTCACGTCAGACAGGTTTAAGAGAGCTTTCTCACCCCTGAAACTTCCCTTCCCCCAAAACACACACACACACACACACACACACAAACAAGCACACATAAATCTTGCAAGTCAACAACACAGTCATCATTTCCTTCATGTAAGCAAGTAAAAAATAAAAATAAAAAATCCTCTACACCCGTACAACAAACGAATTTCAGGGAAAAGTGTGGGAGAAACAAATTCCTACTCCCCTTCATTCCCTATGGCAAGTCTCAGCAAATCAAATGATTGGCTGCAGTGAAATATATTGGGGGGGGAGAGATGATGGGATTAAATAGTTTGTTTGAAGCTATGTACCTCCCACACAGAGACACAGAGTGTAGGAAAACCTGAAACCCATCTATAGATCCATCTGAGCACATGGCCACAGGCTCTACGTGCACATCCATGTGTTTATGTGTGAGACAGAAAGCATCTATGTGCAGGTCTCGTGTGTTGACTCAGATGTAGCTGTGTCTGTGTCTTTCTGCTCTCTACTAATGGCACAGAGATAAGGGAGGGAGGGAGGAAGGGAGGGATGGAGGGATGGAGGGACACCTGTCTCTGTCTGTCTGATGGGAGGAGTTGGCCCAGTGAATGCAGTGTCATGTTCTCTCTCCGACTACGTCCACACGGTGCCGGCTAAATTTGAGATCTTTTTTTTTTTCCTCTCTGCGTTTTGACCCCGTGTCCACACCTGAAAACAGAGCTTTTCCTTAAATGTTCCTCGCAGCGGATTATTCTGAAAATACCGGTTTTGTTTTTCATGTCGACGAGAGAACGTGAAAAAGCTTTTGGAAACTATAAAGTATCACTGCTCAAACACTGTTGGCAGATACGCAGCTGTAAAGTTAAGCAGCTTAAGTCGAGTCACTCGTTTTAAATGTCAACACACAGTTGTCGTTACTCGTTGTATTTATTCACATGTTCAGGTGTCTGACAACAAAACAGAAAAGTATGGAAATGAAACAAAAACACATATTTAGAGCTGCAACTAATGATTATTTTCAATTACCAATTATTTGCAGATTATTCAATTAGTTATTTGCTTTATAAAACATCAGAAAATAGTGAAAATGCCTGCAACAATTTGCAAAATCTTCAGATATCCTGTTTTATAAAGATATTCAGTTGAATATAATATGTATGACAAAGAAAAGCAGTGAATCTTTACACTAGACACAAAGAAAGATAGAATAAAGAGAAAACGTTAAAAGGTGAAACACTGAATAATAATTATGGAATAAGAGAGCCAGGAAGAAAACGTAAAAAGAGATCTTGTCTGCATACGGGTGGCTGTTAAACAATATTGTCATTTAGAAAAAAAGAGGAGGAAGAAACTGTCGCCGTGATGAAGCGTTTTCTTGGGAAAATATGACAAGAACCGTGACACACACACACATGTTTACGATACACTGACAGCTTGCATCATGATTGTGGTTTTACATGCAAAGTAGACACAAGGTATGATGGGATAGTAGGAGGTGTGTGACCCTCATTATGTTGGGAGCTTGCTCACCTGTCAGCAACCACACACACACACACACACACGTGAACACACAGACACAAACGAAACACTCACATACAAATCCTCTGATCCGTACTCTTTAATATCTGTACACTTAAATCTAATTATATTGTCTGTGGTTTCATGTCTTATTGTTACAAGAGACGAGGTGGAAGAAATAATGCATGCATGTACACACACATACACACACACACACACACACACACCTAAACAAACAACACAACAAATGCAGGACAAAGAGATATTTTAAGGGGTCCTTTTTGAGATCGATTGTAAAGCGTTTAATGCATTACACTAGAGGGATGTAAAACACTCGGTAGTAGAACAATTAACGTGATTGTGGTCAGAACCGATCAATATAATGCACGAAGACGTTCAAATAGAGTCCAAGTTGTATTCCTTTGTGGTAGAAAGTCTCTAATTGAAAACTGAATTCACTTAACTCGGACGCACACTTAATGTCTTCAGTCAGGACAGGTTGCTCAAGGAATTTCTTTCCAGGAAGCTATTTTAGAGGCCGGACAGGTGTGTCGTTGGTATCCAGACACGGAGGCAACACTCCTGCTGGGTCTGGAGATACGTCCAAAACATTTGTGGTCAGAAAACATCAAAGAAACAGGAATAAAAATAGATTTTAAAGCTAGCCTTCCCTTTATGGGTGGAAAAGCCCCCGACAGCAGTGATAAAAAAAATCTGTGTTCAGTCTTTGTTTAAGGAGGAATCCTGACATGATCTGCTATGTTTCAACACAGTCCCTTTATATAATAGTCAGTATTAAAGTGTGACACGTTTCAAAGCAAAACCAGGAAACCAGGAAAATGCTGAAGCGACCTAAATCCTTTCTGAAAACGTGGAAAATGTGAATTTCTCTGCGGATTGAAGTCAAGCAGACTGAGTAACGAACATTATTAAATTAGACTTTGGCAAAGATTGTAAACTAGAGTCATTTGTTCCACATTAAACCTTTTTGTGGCATCAAAGGATCTGTAAGGGTTCATCAGCAGTTCAAAGAGCTTGACTATTACATACGTTGTTGACTTTGACCGTTGTGTGATATAAAGCAGAAGACACGAGGCACATTTTTCTTGTCTCATTGTCTATTTTCTTGCACAGTTGAAAGCTCGTTTTCGGCTCTGATGTCTTTTGAAAGCATTGAATTCCATTACTGTAAAAAAAAAAAACCCATCAAACTTGTCATTTATCTTGAGAATAACACGTAGAAATGGAGGTAAATTAGTTGTGTGAGTTTGGGAATCAGTTTTCTTTTGAATTTCTGAAGTCTGCAGTACACATGTGACACCGCTGTTCACAATCTCCTTTTGTTTGTATTATAATGCAGTTATAATCCATAAAATAGTGTTCTCTAGACCATGAAGTCAGAGTATATACTCACTCGATTACAGTTATAGAATTAAAAAAAATAGTTTCCTATTCCTTGCTTCCTATTTTGTTTCTTGTTTTTTTTCCTCCTCCACCATCTGTGACCGACCGATGTCTTCTGCTGCATTCATTTGAATTGTAATGACGCCGATGCTTTCAGAAGTCCCTCTAACCACTGATATATGCAAACAATTTGCTCAGTGGTTCCTTTTGTAGCCAAATCCAATGCAAAAAAAAAAAAGATGATCTAATAACGGCAGAGTCAAAGCAACGTGGAAGGATTCAAATTCAAATCATTTCCCTTCTTTTACAAAACACCTCATCAAGTACATTCATTAAACCTCTGTTCATCAGGTAGATGCTTAATACTGTAGGTTGTTATTGTCCCTGTGACGGTGCATTTTACTGGATGTTATGAATGAATGTTTGGTTTCACTGCACAGTATACAATACAATATACATGCAGTCAATCACAATATATATATATGTGAAGGTAGGAAGGTATTTATGAACAGTTGTTTGTCTTTTGCAGGTACGACTATGTAGAAATCCACGATGGCAACTCGGAGACAGCTGACCTACTAGGAAAGCACTGCAGCAACATCGCCCCTGCACCAATCATTTCATCAGGCCCCTCCCTCCACATCAAGTTCGTGTCTGACTACGCCCACCAGGGGGCAGGCTTCTCGCTACGCTACGAGATCTTTAAAACCGGTAAGTGGATGCTAGCGTTGTTGTTGTTGTACATTGAACTTGATCTAAGTAGCCAGACAAGGTTTTTAGACAGAAAATGAGAAGAGGAAGTATGTCAAAAAAAGGATATTTTTGAGTGGAGTGGGACTTTAAACCTCTATATGACACCAATGTTGTATTGTATTCAGCGCTTTATAAGGATTGTACCTTTACAAATAGGCTATTAGTAGCTGTATTACAAGCTACTCATAGAGGACTCAACATGCTTCATTAGGTGACCAAGCCTCGTTTATCTCTCTGGTGTCATGGGAGACAAAAAAAAAAAAAAAAGAGAGTAGAGACACAGCACAGGACCCTTGAGACCCCTTTAGACTGTCCAGGCGAGACATCTCTCCCCTTCATGGCACTTTGTGTGTGAGTTGCATGTGTGTGCGCATGCGTGTGTGTGTGTATGTATGTGCGTGGTTATGTCTCCCCTTCACGCTGCCATGGGTCAGCCAAAGCGAGACCAATTGAGATCAAGGGCGAGTAAGACAGAGGGGCACATAGTGTCGGCCCCGCAGCCATCTTGTTCCGTTCCCCCTGAAAGCATTCCTCACATGCCTGCTTAATTGAGTCCTGAGCCCTGAGACACGCACACACACACACACACACACACACACACACACACACACACACACACACAGAGAGACACAGAGGGCTGAGGTTACTAACACAACACGTGTGGTTGTCGGTGTTTCTCGCTTTCTGGCACAAGTCTGTTGGGATTTCTTCAACGTGTGTGCCTTTTGCGCTTGAGTCCACCCGATGGACTTTAAAACAACAGAGGTGTCAGTGTTCACACCCAAACACCTGAGAGACACACAGAGCCAGCGAGAGACTGTGAAAGGAGGATTTGACTTTATAATTTCATTTATTTTATTTTTTTTAAGTCTTCAACCTACTAAACTTTAAAGTGGAAATATAGACGGCTTTTTTTTTTCTTCCTTTAACTTATCGTTATGAATAAAATGTTGATTGCAGTGTAATGGCTCTAGCATAATGACACCATTGGCATTTAGATTAGATCCATATAATCCTCACTTTCACTATGCAGCTCTGTCTGCCACCAGGTACAATCTCCTGGGAAAATGAAGGCTCGATTTATGGCACAGAGGAAGTGCTTTCATGTCTTTATTATAGACTGAATGAATAAACAGACTTGTGCTTTTACTCCTAATGTTTTTTCCTCTAATGTTACTCCCCACCTTCACTCCGACACCAACTCCTGCTGTACTTACTTGTTTGCGCAAAGTAACAACATTACTCACAAATATGCAATGCACATCATTACAATAGCTTTTCTCCGCTACTAAATTCAAAATAAAATTATCACAAAAAAATAAAATAAAACGTTGGCACAGTACGTTTCTGCAAACCACATTAAACAGCATGTTAAAATGACTGTTGCCAGTTGAATAACGATGCTGTGGTTAAAGTCTGGGTAGGTTTAGGCACAGATATCGCTTAGTCAGCATTAGGAAAAGAAACATAATCTGGTTTTCTTGCTACTTTAAACACTCACAGTTTCATAGAAAGCGTTCGGATGATATTCTGTATTTTTTTTAAATCTGCACTATGCTTATAGTTGCTATTAAAGGAACACTACTTTGTGTCATTGTAAACATGTACTCGCGTTGTACTCGCCAGCTCTGTCGCAGTGATTCGGGGGGAAACAAGGACTTGTGTAAAATGACGTATATATTGGCAGAAGCTGTGTAAGCTCTCTGCGGCTTTCCATATAAAACAAATAAATAACTTTGCTTGTCTCCGAGTCAAGTCAAGTTTATTTGTATCACACAGAAGCAATTCGAAGTGCTTTACACGGCGATAAAACAGGGAAATAGTACAAATTTGTTTGGGGCGTAGATACATGCAGGCATTATACAGACACGCACGTTTACATGCATGCATGCACAAAGTCTTATTTAGAAGCTAAACACAATAAAAATGTCTTCAGTTTATTGTTAAAACAGGACAGTGTTGGTGCTGCGAGTCAGCTGGCTGTTCTATCCTTCAGTATTATAATCACTGGAGAATAACAGCAGAGCCAGACTGAACGTAAACACAGAAATGCAATTATCCTTTAAGTCCCTTGTATCCCTTTTAAGAATGAAGAAAAACATGTTTTTATTTTTTTGATTGGAATATCATGCAATTTTGAGTTCATGTAATTTGTCCACAGACAGTTTTTCTCTACCCGGAGATGAGCACACGGTCCTTTAAATGAGATTAAGATGGTATCATTTGCCACTGCTGGAGTTATAATGATTTCACATGCTAATCAAGGCTTCATGATGCCATGTGGTACTTACTTACTAGCTTGCTATTTTCGATGGAGGTGTGAGCTGAGTCGTGCACACTTTATAAGGTCACAGAAGTGCATGTGTGGTGCTGCAGTTTACAAATTATATTTCTACATGTTAGTATGCAAAAAACAAAAAAAAAAACAACATAAAATTGATGATCAATCTAATAACATATACAGGACTTCTTCTAGTTTTCCTGCATAACTGTGTGTGTGTGTGTGTCTGTGTGTGTGTGTGTGTGTGTATATATTTGTGTCCAGCTTTCCTTGGCAGTAATGATGGAGCCATTTGGAACATTCAAGCTGTTGCCATACTGCTAACAAGATCTTGTTATCCTGGAAGGTGCATATGAACGTCTGGTTGCGTGGGTGGTTGGATTTTGTGTGTGTGTCAGGGTGTGTGTGTGTGTGTGTATGTGTGTGTGGTCATATGTCAAAAGTTTGAACACACCTTCCCATTCGCCAGAATGAGAAAATGTGTTCAAACTTTTGACTAGTGCTATTGCAGATTCTGTTCAACCTAAAAAGGAAAGGAAGATATGAAATAAGCCTCTCCTCTCCTCTCCTCTCCTCTCCTCTCCTCTCCTCTCCTCTCCTCTCCTCTCCTCTCCTCTCCTCTCCTCTCCTCTCCTCTCCTCTCCTCTCCTCTCCTCTCCTCTCCTCTCCTCTCCTCTCCTCTCTCTCTCTGGGTGTCCTAATTACTGGATAAAATGAATTAATACACACACATGATAAAAAGATACACATACTAATAACACATCAGAATCACAAAAAAACTACTTGAAAACAAAAACAAATACACATGCCACACTTGTTTTTGTTTACAGCTCTGTTACTATGGATACTGTAGTAAAAAATTCAGCCAATACGAACGTGCACACCAGAATGTGACAGCCAATCAAATCTTAGTGTCTAGGCAAAGTGCCCCAAGCTGTTATTGTGACCCAGAACTCACCACACACACACACACACACACACACACACACACACACACACACACATATGAATGCACTGATGCAGGTTGAACGGTTACTCACAAATGCAGGACAGCTTGCATGTCTGCACGGAAACTTGTTCTCTCTCTCTCTCTCTCTCTCTCTCTCTCTCTCTCTCTCTCTCTCTCTCTCTCTCTCTCTCTCTCTCTCTCTCTCTCTCTCTCTCTCTCTCTCTCTCTCTCTCTCACACACACACACACACACACACGCACACTTTTTTGTCACATTGGGGGGACATTGCTTTGACTTAAATTCCTTTTACCTAATGACATATCTTTCATAAACAAAATCACCACGTGCCACACCCCAAACCTTAATCAAAAACCTTAATGGGTAAGTCCCCATAGTGTGACTGTGTGGACATATTTCACTGTGTAATACAGGTCACACACACACACACACACACACACACACTCCTCAGGCGGTGTAATGTGGAAGCTATCGTGATAATCCTTCCAATAACTGCTGTTGTTTACATACTATCCGATGCCTCTGGGCACTTCCTCTCTTACTCTGTCTGACTACCCATCAAGTTAGTTTATTACACCGTTATTACACCGCTCACGTTGCTCGCTCCTCCCTCCTCTGGCAATCATTGAGGAAAGTGGATCCAGATCTGACCCAGTGAAGAGTGAAGGTGCTCTGTGGTAGATGTAATGTAACAAATCATGGCAAAGTTATGAGCAGCTCCAAAAAACAAAAACAAAAAAACAAACCAGAATATTTTCCTAACGGGATGGTTGTCTTTAGTATGGAGGGAAATCCCTGCTGTGAATCGTTACGGGGGGGAGGGAGTGTGTGGAGAAGGGACAAAGCAAAAGAGAAAGGAGGGCACAAGTATTTTTGCAATGTTCATGAACATGAAGTAATGAGAAGGGAATAAAAACGCTGTCGGCAACAGGACTGGTCAGGCGTTCACTGCATTCACACACGCACACACACACACACACACATGCTCATCGTCACGCAGACCCACGTTATCCAGCGACAGACTCTGCAGGGGGGCCAGACGCGAGGGGAACCCTGTGAGAGTCTGTCTGCGTATGTGTGTGTGTGTGTGTGTGTGTGTGTGTGTATGTGTGTGTGTGTGTGTACTGCGTCTGCGGTCATTACATTAGGTCACGATAATAAGCAAATCAGACTGAAAAGTGGGACAGAAAAACAAACAGGCGTCTATCAAAACAGACAGACAATCTCCATCACACTGTAGATGCTGTAGTGGAAAACGATCGCATATACTGCTGCCATAAATCCATCAGGCAGATTTTGACACATATTTACCTGAACTGCTGCTGTGCAGGATTTAACTTAATTTAACTGATTTAAAATGAAAATAAGAGAAATAAAAGGTAGAAAACATCAATATTCCTGGTCACGCTTACAGAAATGTGTCTGATTATGAATGGAAATAAATTGTGCAGCATCTCACACAGTATGAAGACGTTCAGTTTGCCTCGGATAGACATCCGTACTCATCCTGGTGTTACCATGGAGCTTTCCAGTGAAACTAGCCACTCTCAGTTTTACACCAATTTTAAGTTTGGACACGACTCTCTGAGTTATACCTTGTCTACAATAGCCAAAGCAGCTTATAAGTGTCAAGAGTCTTGAAAATGCTCACAGACCAATACACAATCAATACAGCTTTGTGTGCACGTCAAAAGAAAATAGACTTAAAAAAAAAAAACCCCAAAACACTTTACATTTTGCAGTTACAAATAATAAATCTTTGAAGCAGCAGATGTAGGCAGTTATATTGATTAAACACGTATGACTGGAAAACAGGAGGTCTGGTCTACAGGTTGTTACAAACACTGTACATGGACACACACACACACACACATGTTTAAATGGTCTTGCATGCCAGAATACACACTCTCTCTCTTGTTCTTACTTACTTTCTCTTCATTAACTCAATGCAAGCACAATAACAGACACCCAAACAGACTGAGGAATGGGTTACCATAAGAGGCTTAGACAGCGTGTGTGTGTGTGTGTGTGTGTGTGTGTGTGTGTGTGTTTGGTCATACATGGCCGGCTGGACTCGAATAATGGTCCAGTTGGTGCAACCACATTCACTCCATAATGTGTGTGAGTATTATTAGAGAGGGTATTACAGTTATTCAGAGATGGAGAGCATCAGATTACCACCAGATCACTGCGTGTGCATGCATGTGTGTGCACGTGTATGCGTGCGTGTGTGTGCACGCGCATGTATGAAGACGTGTCAAATTAAAGATTAAAGATGAATAACAGTTATTATCTTTAACTTAAATCCCTCCCGGTTTGGGGATTTTTACCACAAACGCGGACCTAACTGCAGTCTTAATACTGCATATTCACCTTTTAGATGTTTTTCACCGACCACATTAGCTGCGTTTAATGTGAAGAGTTCTTCTGTTGCACTTTCCTCTGGAAACAGCACCTCCGGGCTTCTTATTTCATTAGTTTAATGCATAATCACAGTCTACAGCGTCTACTCTTTTTTTTTCTAAAGAAATTTTATTCTTACATTATTCCGGACCTCAGTAAATGTGACCCGAATGAGGTCGATCCAAACACTTATTAATGTCTATTCGCAGCAATACGCGTCTCTTAATATACATCTCGTCTCTGTCTCTTCATCCAAGGTTCGGACTGTTCCCGTAACTTTACAAGTCCCTCAGGTCTTATTGAGTCCCCGGGCTTCCCAGACAAATATCCCCATAACCTGGAGTGCTCCTTCATCATCATCGTCCCGCCCAGCATGGATGTAAGCATTACCTTCCTCACCTTTGACCTGGAGAACGACCCCCTGCCAGGCGGAGAAGGGGACTGCAAGTACGACTGGCTGGAAGTGTGGGACGGGCTTCCAGGAGGTGAGGCACTGATCCCATTGTTGTACTTTAGTTTTTGGATCATGTAATCTTTAGAAGATAATGGCAGTGATATTGGCAATATAGTTATAGTGAAAGTGTTTTATTGATGATGATCGTGATTGATTAAACAATAATTCAGTCATTTCATGAGGCGATGCACTCGAGGGAAAATGGTGTGTACTCTGCCCTGCCTACGTCGTTATCGACTGAGGTGGAGTAGCAACTATTTTAGTAGCTACGCGTTGGTAGATGAAAGCGAAGCTCAGAGGCAGAAAGCTGGCGCCTACTGTGGAGAAACAACAACTTTTCATGGGGAAAATAAAATAGGAATTTGCTGAGAGGAGGGAGAAAAGAGGGGAGGTGAGAGGGTTAGGATATTTCTGGTCTAGTTGCAGCTAGAAGGACTGGAAGAGTCAAAAAAGGAAGAAGAAGACGAAAACTCAGGTGCAAAGACCTTGGATCCAGTTTCAAGAGATGGAAGAGGTAGAGAGAGAAAGAAGGGTGTAGTGGAAAGGGCTGGGGAGAGTCCAAACAAAGGAAGGAGATAAATAAATAAATAAAGGCCAGAAGACTTCTGGTCTGCCCGGAGAGAAGAGAAATAGGAGGATTTTGAGTTCAGACAATGTGATTGAAAGAAGAAAGAAGTGACCAGGAGACAATAAGAAGCTATTTGTCTTTGGAAAATAGATATTTGCCGTAGTTTTTAACATTATTTTAGTTTAGCTTTGGATCATTTTATATAATGAATAAAAATACCAGTCAATGCTTTCAGTTTTATAAACTGAGGTTGTCAATGCTTAATTCTTAAAAGACTTAATAGCATCTGTAGAAGAGAGCAAACAATGGTCCTTTTCTTCCTATGAATAACTTTACTGGAGCTATGATTTTAGTCCCCAGGGGAGGGTCAGGACATCTTCACTTTCAGGGGATTTAAAATAAGACAGGAGAGGTTAAACAAAGTTGAAAGAGGGATATGAAGATGACCAGAAAGGGGAAAAAACAGAAAAGGTGGAAGAGAAAGCGAGGATGAAAGGTTTCAGCTCTGAGTGACAGGGTGAGCAGGATGAAAGCAAAATGAAATGAAGTGGAGTGAAGTTTAAAGACAAAGAAATATACAGGATGAGATCCAGAGGTGAAGGACTTGTAGTTCAGTTTCACGCTTTGCAGGAGTTTAGGGTCTTTAAGCAAAGTGAGTTTGTGTCTGTATTGTTGTGTTTACCTGCGTAAACAGGGGTTCAATCTTTTTGCTGTATCCCAGCCTATATTTGCCCTTGGTGATAAAAGGACAACTTAATTGCTCGCTTTCAATTCTATCCACCCACTCACTCACTCACTCACTCACTCACTCACTCACTCACTCATCCACATATTATATTATGAAAATATTAATGGGGGGCCGTAGCGTTGGTATCATTGTGTGTCCTTGCATTACCACGCACGTTTACGGCCGTCAGGCAGGGGACAAACACGGCTTCTGTCTGCTTTATAGCTGCATAAATTATATTCATGAACACAGATCAGAAAACCAGAGGCCATGTTGGCTCTTTCTTTTCTTTTCTTTTCTTTTCTTTTCTTTTCTTTTCTTTTCTTTTCTTTTCTTTTCTTTTCTTTTCTTTTCTTTTCTTTTCTTTTCTTTTCTTTTCTTCTCTTCTCTTCTCTTTTCTTCTCTTCTCTTCTCTTCTCTTCTCTTCTCTTCTCTTCTCTTCTCTTCTCTTCTCTTCTCTTCTCTTCTCTTCTCTTCTCTTCTCTTCTCTTCTCTTCTCTTCTCTCCTCTCCTCTCCTCTCCTCTCCTCTCCTCTCCTCTCCTCTCCTCTCCTCTCCTCTCCTCTCCTCTCCTCTCCTCTCCTCTCCTCTCTCTCTTTTTTCCCCCCTCACCACTAACAAGAAAAGAGTTATTACTGTTATTTGCTCAAGAGCCCTATTTCAAATATCCACCCATTCCAAAAAGGAAGAAAAAAAATCAATAGCAGTGATCGATTGCTGGCTGTTTTCTCATCTTCCACCTCCTCGTCCTCCTCCACAGGCCTCCTCATGTGTGTATCTCTGTGTGTGTGTGTGTGTGTGTGATGGAGGATTCAGGGTGTAGTAGGATGAATCTACTATCTTTGCTCCCGCCCCTTCTCTCTCTCTCTCTCTGTCTCCCCCTCACACACACAAACACACACCCGCAGGCTCTAGATCACACTCATCTGTTTGTGTTGACATATACAAGTTGCTGTATTAGAGATGAAGACAGTAAAGGAATCATTTACATCCTTGAATTTACGCACACACATGTACATATGTGTGTGTGTGAGAAGAGAGGTGATGACATGAGAAGGTGGTGAAGAAGTCATGAGCAGATGTCAGCAGAGGAGGGAATGATAGAGAGATAAAGGAAGAGAGGAAACGTTGCATATTTATATGCAACGTTTAAGGGATTGATGAAGGAATAAAAAAGCAATGTGTAATGTGTAATATAAATATAAATAAAAAATGCAAATAATGACATATACTGTATGATTCCTGGTAGGATTTTAAGTGACGGCTATGTCTTGTCTGTTTGACAGTGGGCCCTCTGATTGGTCGATACTGTGGGACCAGGGTGCCTCCTGAGATCCAATCATCTACCGGGATCCTCTCTCTGTCTTTCCACACTGACATGGCTGTGGCTAAAGACGGCTTCTCAGCTCGATACAACATGACACACAAAGAAGTCAGCGAGAGTAAGTATACGTTACACCTGCCCGTCTGTGTTTTCTTTCAAATAGAAATATGCTAGACTATTAAAGCCTCCTCTTCGCTCTGCTCTGCTTGCAGCTTTCCATTGTAGTAATGCATTCGGTATGGAGTCAGGAAAGATCACGGATCACCAGATCACAGCTTCGTCGAGTTTCTACGACAAACACTGGCTGCCGCACCAGGCCAGACTCAACTACAATGACAACGGTTGGACACCCAATGAAGACAGCAACAGGGAGTACATCCAGGTGAGAGTCAGGTGTTGTTGAGAGAATGAGGCTCGTGACAAACTAATGTCCACACAGCTGCTAAAGTAAAAGTACACTAAAAGATAAGTAAGTTATCTCTTCATTTCTTTCCCCAAATACACCAAACTCACTGCTCAAGAGGTGCAACAGTAACAGCTTATTTTTTAGTCTATTTCAAGTTTTTCCACAAATGCAAAAAATCCATAATCCTGAAATACAGAATCTTAAAATAAATAAATAAATAAATAAGAAGCAGATTCTGCTATTATTTTAACAGCATTTTTTCCCCCTTGTGTTGACATGTCACACATAATAACTCTCCCACAGCTATATTTGTATCAGTGTATGTGTGTGTGGCACATACATAGAGATAGAGAGACACAGAAAGAGAGAGAGAGAGAGTAGGTGGTGTCATGATATAAAGGTTTAGTAGCGGCTAGATGCCTGGCTAAGGCATTGTTTCCTGCATTATATCACTGTGCCAACTTTGTGCCGTGTGAGTTATGAGGTCGTCTGGCTTCAGGAGGCAGCAGAGGGAGTGTAAGGTTCACACACCTTGAGACACCTGTAAATAACAACTTATCTTACCTTACTGTAACATCAGTACAGTACAATCATTAATTTGTACATAATTGATGAGTGCTTCATTCATTTAAACATTAACTTTAACCCTTATTTACACCTAACTGTCTACTATCGTTTGTACTTTCTTTCAGTATATTTCTTAAACAGATAAATATGACAGCTTATTTTGTTCAAGTTATTGAACAAAATAATAAACACGTTTGGATAAAGTTTGAGAAAATACACAGTTCAGATATAATTTCTATAGAGTTTCGTCGTCACCTAAACTGTTTCGTATAGTTTGCTGACTGGTCTGGCTGCAAGCCATCTTAATGCTGTTTTCTTCTCACAATCAAAAACTGACCTTGCTGAGGCTAACCTACCAAGACTAAGGTTTTCCATCCTCTTTAAAGGCTGTAATCAGATACTTCTCATGTTCAGTTCATACTGAAGGGATCAGACTAATTACTTCTGTTGCTCTCTGCATCTGACTGTCCAGTTTTTGGCACAGCGTCTCTCATGATAATTTGTTGTATGGTGAGCACCTCCTCCATACATATGTAAAAAATATAATATATATAGCTGGAGACAGATGTATATTAGAAACAGTAGTTCTGATCATCAGAGCTCCAAAATCTGGGCCAGCAAACACAGGAAGGGACTGTGGCCAAGAGGGAGCACGAGGCCAAGGTCCCATCAGTCTTTACTTCTTCCTGTCTTCCCTCCCCTGCAGCTGACAGCTCGTTCTCTCCAGCCCACTCTTAAAAATTAGCTGACATTAAAGAATTTGCTTTCGTATGAATAAATTCCTCAAGGAGCCCTTCCGTATTTTCAGTGATTTACATTCAGATTGCCTATATAATCCTCCTCCTTGTGACACACATGTTTGCATAAAACTGGCTTAACAGTTTGCTGTAAATGTAGCTTCAACTGTATGTTCTTTCATCTTTGTCACTATGTCTCTCACTGGTCACCAGTGTTGTGGTTGGGACGCTGCGTTCCACAGAGGCTCTCAGCTGTTCCCCGGCGTTAACACCTAGCAGAGAGCGAGGCCCCTGCGTGTGTGTGTACGTGTGTGTGTGTGTGTGTGTGAAACAGCTCCTGTCTTGACAAGCAGCTGTCATAAATGCCAACGTGCCTCTCCTTCTTGCATCTTGCACCCTGTAGTCTCTCGCTCTTACAGTATATCTGAGGGTGTACGTGTGTGTTCATGCATATATGTGTTTGAGTGTGTGTGTGTGTGTGTGTGTGTGTGTGCGTAGGTGTGGATATGTGTGCCAATGCAGCTCAGGCATGTGTGTGTTGCCATTTTTGCTCAACAGCCATGTGTGTTGGTTTAAATCTCGACAGTGATTTGGAGGTCTATTCTATTCTATTCTATTCTATTCTATTCTATTCTATTCTATTCTATTCTATTCTGGCGTGGTCCGGTGAGGTGTGGTGCAGATGGATGATGTGAACGCTGGTGGCTCCGTTATTCCAACAGCTCTGTGATTGATGAGCAACCTTCCCGGGGAAGGCTCACTTAGCATCTCTCTCTGTCTATCTCTCATTTGTTCTTCACCTCCTTCTCTTCATTCTCTTTCTCCCTTTACTCCTCTTCCCTCCTTTTCTTCTCATCTGCTCCTCTCCTCAGTTCTATTGATTAGTTGTCTAGGTGGATCTGTGTCTGGCCCCAAGCGTGCAGGCGTATGTGTGTGTGTGTGTGTGTGTCTTAGTGTTGGAAGTAATCTAAAACACCTGTCTCTCTGACAGATAACAAACGCAGCATTTTACCTCCCCCAGTGTTTTTTATTTTATTTATTTATTTTTTTTTTTACTGTACTTCTGTGGGATGCACACACACACACACACACACACACACACACACACACACAGCAACTTCTTATTAATCTACAGGTTCAGGAGAATTGATGGCAGAACATACAGTAGAGCCTTCCTCATCGCCGGCTCTGTATTTGTTTTGTAAAGTACAGGCTTGGATCTGTAATAACGTTAAACAGTTGCAGGTGTGTTTTGTTCCTGGTACAGAACTGTAAATGTTACTGCTATAAGCCTCAACAAAGTCATGTTAAACTTGACATGAAAGCAGTGTACATACAGTCACAAACTACTTCAGGTGTTTCAGCCATGTAGAGCTCACATAGTGGTGTTGATAATAAGTTGCAGGAAACTGATATCCTGAGTTGATAACAATACTGATTATAATCCTCCAGTGTAATTTAATACCTTTGACTAATGATATTTTCAAACCTGCAGTTTTCAACGTAACGCCCAGCAGTTGTTGCTGCCAGCCGCTTGTAATTAGTCGAGACGTATTCCCTCATAAATTGAGAGAATCCACTTGTTATTTTTTTTTCTGATTTTGTTCTAAATCCTTTCGTTTTGGCATCTGTGCGGAGTAAAAACAAATGTGTATTTACTTGAGGGGCCGTTGGAACGAAGGAGTTTTGAAGCCTGCATCCGGGACACAGCTGCATGCCAGACACGTAGCTCAGCATCCACAATGAGGAGGAGGAGGAGGTGATTATAGCTATAGTATAGGAGGAAATTAAAATGAGCCCCGGGTCATTACTATCGATCTGCCAGGAGGGAAGCGCAGAGAGCAGAGAGAGAGAGAGAGAGAGAGAGTAGAGGGGAAAAAAAGGAGATGAGAAGAAGCAGAAAGGAGAGGAGTGAAGGTGAGGTGGTTTAGGTAGGGTCAGGATTTTAGTTTTTGGGTTTGAATTTCTTTCTTACCTCAGACACTCCTTCAGAAACCAGCTGACTGATACTGCAATGAGTGTTATTATGTCTACGTGTGCACATGTAATTATCTATAGATGGGTTATTTTAACACTTTAACATTAAAACTTTCTCTGTTTCCCCCTCCCCCCACAAACAGGTGGACCTTCATACTTTGAAGGTGCTTACAGGCATCTCCACACAGGGTGCCATTTCCAAGGAAACACAAAAATCTTACTATGTCACTGCGTTCAAGCTGGAGGTCAGCACCAATGGAGAGGACTGGATGGTCTACAGACATGGCAAGAATCATAAGGTGAGCCCGATAAAAGTGCTTGCACATGCACACACACACACACACACATATTTCTGCCATGGGAAGGGTCCCACAAAGTCCCGTCAGGGCAACTAGAGAAAGTCTGAATGTTCTTAGGTGACACAGATGCCTCGACACGCACACACACACACACACACACACACACACACACACACACACACACACATGGAAGAAGCAGAAGGAAATATGAGATGGAATATATGCAGCAAGAGTTGACCACAAGCCCAAAATTCAACCCGTGTCTGCAATTACAGCCGTTCCACCGCCGTTCAGTTGGCTTCATTTAAGGGTTTACGACCAAGCCAGAATCAGCACATGTCTCCAAGCTCCAAGTGATACCTTACATCATTGCATGCAAGTCCATTTACATCTCCCCATCCCCATCTGGTTTCTGTTATTTACTGGTTAAAGTTTCTGCCTATTGTCAACCTTATTTGGACACGGACACTTTCTAAACTGTTTCTCTCAGAGGTGTTAAGGCATGATGTGTAGAAATAAAGCAGACGGTTACTGAAGGTCTTTAAAATGGTCGCAAAATGCAATTAGAGCGTTCCAGCACAATTCCAGCGGTCGGGGCTGGTTTTTCCATCACAGCCGTTCTGCGGTCTAACACCACGTCTAGCTTTATGCTATAAACCCTTATTCCATCATGAACACTGATGCATGCACGCTCACTGACAAACGCATACATACCGATGCTTCTCATAACTCTCCGAGGGAAACGGGAGATCCAGTCTAACCAGCTTCGGTTCCTCTGTGAACTGCAGATCCCATAAGGCTTATAGCTGTAGCTAACTCCCAGAGAAGTGAGTGATGGATAAAACATGGGGAGATGTGGGAAAACACAGTTAGGTAGAATGATATATTTAAATGCATGAGTAAATCAACACATTTTGCTGTTATTGGAAAGATTTATGATTTAAAGAAACAGAAACTGCTCAACTAATCAATCATCTTTCAGTTGAATTCAATCAGTTGCTATCGGGCAGGCTAAACAATACAAATCTAATATGCAAAAATAGTTTAATGATGTTGTTGGTGTCATTACCCATGATCCTCCTTGATTTTTGGATAACTCCAGAAAAGCACAGAGCACTGGGACACAGAAGGCTGCGTGTTACGTGTGCATGTGTGTGTGTATATGCGTGTCTGTGTCTTTGAGGATTTGGTTTAGACTAAATCAGTAGCAGCTTCTAGTAGAATATACCTCCCCTGTCTGGCAAACACACACACACATAAACACATGTGCAACCTCAAACCAACTGGGGCCAACTCTGGTGAGTCTGTGTAGTGAACTGATGGTGCACAGCTCTGTCATTTGATCCACTGCTGTATACAGTATCATTGTGTAATCGACTTATTATGGACATTAATATATATTTATATATATATATATATATATATATATACATGTATACTGTATGTACATCTTATGTGTGTTGAGGGTGATCGTCATTTATCTGATGATGAAACGATGATGTCAGCATCCTGGTACCTGATACCCAAGGTGACGAGCATCGGCCTTACCACCCAGACTGTCTGTGTGTGTGTCGTTTTGGTTGCAAGTGAGAGTGTGTATTTTATGATAGAAAGATGTATAAATCACTCAACGGCAGTGGCCAAAAAGATCTTTTTGGCAGACTCTTTTATTATTAGGGTGTATGAAATGCTGCATGTGCATTCACGCAATAATTCAATGAAATCGTTTTTTTATTACTGACAGCAGAACCCGGATCACTTACTGTATGGATCAGGTATAAGAACGTCATATTTTTCTTTGTCTAAACTTAAATTTACATGAAAAAAAATATTATATGTATTTATTAACTTGTTGAACCGGCTCTGGACTGGCCATCTATTCATTCATCTTTCTGTTAATGTTTTCATTCACTTCACCCCTTCACAAGTTCAAACCCTCCCATTTGGTCTACTCTCTTACTCTTTTCACATCTTTCATTTACCTTCCACTCTTTTCCATTTCTCCTCTTTTTCCCTTCCTTGATACTCCATCATCCTCTCTGCGATCCCCTCCCTCTATACGTTTCTGAGAAAGTCATCATGAAATACATAGTTCATGCTGCTTGAACAAATGACTTTCTGGTTGGCTACGGCGATGGTTTAGTTGGGTTAATCTAGAAGAATTATTGAATCAGTGTTTTATGAGCTCGAGGCATTGAAGGACACAGTGTAATGGGAGCCACATGGACAGACAGAAAAGTCTGTGCTTGTGCACAACGTAGTTATTTATACGTGTGCATAAAAGTAAAAACACACACACACAGAAATATGCATGGATGCATGTTTATAACTCTTTTGTGTTTTTGTCATGTGTTAACATTTGTCTCAGATCAGTGACTCCTAATAACATAGCCAAAGTACACAGACACACACACAGTTACACACTCGACACACACACACACACTACTTTCTAACATCTGCCAGGCCGTCCCATAGGGGCGGTGCAACTGTCACATGACATCATGATGATTTGTGTGATCTGTAATGTATTTGATAATGTCATAAAAGGCCTGTTTGGTACCAGATGAGACATATGGAATAAATGTTAAAACTTTTTTTTTTTTTTTTTTGAGAAAAGGAGAAAGTTATTTTCTTTACAAATTTGTTCCTACGTTGTACTGACAGGTTCACAAATGACAGATACTGAATCGAGACATGCAACAGAGAAAGACAGATGGGCAAAGTAAGAGACACACAGAGAGAGACACACCAGAAGAACACGATGATATTATAAATATTTATTGCAGAAGTAATGTGTTGCATTGTTTTATTTTTCCTGGTTTTTAATGTGATCAGATCATGTCAGATTATTTGACATCTCATGCAAACAAAAAATAACGACATTATATGTGTAACTTGAACAACTGTATGATTCAAGGACCAATACTGGCCATTGTGGAAGAGAAAGAAATGATATTCAGTGACCTGAGGTCTTAATTTGAGAAATGATGTTGTCTCAGTTTGAGTCTTTATCTGGAGGACTCTGAGACCTTCTGCTGTAGAGGTGCATTTAAACCCGGCGCGGTACACATGTCATTACATAGCCCTGCTGAACTGCTGCAGGCAGAGCTGTCTGTGGCCATTACAACGCTGGACCTCGGCCAAGATCAAAACCTCCTATTCCCACCTTAATCTGTGGGAAGAAGGATGGATGGAGAAAGAGGAGTAGAGGTGGGAGACATTGGTGGAAACGAGAGGGAGGGATAACCAGGAAAGCTGAAAGAAATTAGCAAAGAAAGACAGAAAGACACAAGCAAAAGGTCAAGCAGTCAAGTATTGAACTGATAGAGAGAGGAGAAACTGAGAGATGAAGAAGAGTTGTAAACCAGAGGGAGAAAAGTGAGGTTCATAGGGGAACAAGTGAGTGAAGGAAAGAGGCAAAAGGGGGGAGAAGACGTGTACACAGGGGAACGAGGGAGTAAAACCAAAGAGGGATTGACAGAAGAACAGAGTCACGGAGGAGAGGAGGAGTAATGAGAATAGCAGACAAGGGTGTTGACCACAAGTCCCTCTGGAAAGATCAGAGGTCTCAGCAATGCAGCCTGGGAGGATGTCAGGAGAAGGGAAAGAAAATAAAACGACAAGAGTTGAGGATGGAAGGCTGTGAGGTGAAGGAAAGGCGGGAGGGAGAATGACGCCAAAGGAGGGAGGGAGGGAGAAAAGAGCTTGTGACAAATGAAGAAAGAAAAGCTGAGAGAAAAAGAGAGGGACAGGACAAAGGGACATATTATAGAGGCGCCATGTGTCATTTAGTTTGGAAGATTTGTGGACTGTACTGTCACACACACACACACACACACACACACCAACACATAGGATTCAGCTGACAAAGACAGGTTACCTCCCTGAAGTCTCTGTGTGTGTCTGTGTGTGTGTGTCTGTGTGTGTGTAAGTCCTTGTGTGATGAAATGAAAGGAGATGTGGGGTTGTTTTACTATTTTATAACTCTATCCACACAAAACAGACACAGCACGGATATTTGAATAATTCAGCGTGTCTGCACTGGTCTTTGCTGGCTGACTGACGGTGGCCCTGCAGGCTCATGACACGGCCACACACACACACACACACACACCTGTTCTTTCCTTTCCCATGAGGTGAACATATTCCTCGTCATGCTCTTTTTCCATCCAGTAGCGCCAGGCTAGCCCCTGTTAGTCCCCTTTTGACTACAAACTACTGTAGGAGTAGCTCCACTGCCTCTGTGTCCTTTTGCCCTGCACGCAATTATTATTCAGTAGAGTAGGAGTGTGTAAATGAAAGAGAAAAAAAAAAACAATATTAATTCCACATCTATCACCTTTGAACCTCCACTGAGAGAGACGAACGTACTATTCGAAATAAGGAAGATTTCTTTTGCTTGAATGTGTTTTTTGTGGCATCGGCGTTAAACCACAGTGCTGCTTGTTTATCCGCGCCTGTTTTGTGTATGAGAAGAAGCGAGAGAAGAGGTGTAAAGGTAGGCATCTGTTCACCGCACGGCGCTTTCTGGTGTCGGCTTGCCTTCGTCTCTTAACGTCGGACCATTAACAAACCTGCGCAGAACACACAGTCCATTAGCTGATTGTCATTGAAGCCTTTTAGAGATTGTTAACAGTGAATTTAGGAGTTTAAGACCGCAGGGATGCTACATATCCCATTACACGTCCTCTCTGTGGATTCTCACTGCAGAGCCAAAACCAGGTGGGGGAGGGGCTCTGTTTTTAACAATATAGTTGTTAATAAGTGAGTATAAGTTATACCCAGGTAACTTTTTGTGATCTTTTTTGTGTTCTGGAGTTTAAACATTTGTTTATAATCACCTCAAGTCATAATCATAATTTAGTCGTAATTTTTATTCTGTCCTAAAAAGAAAAAAAAAATTGGTTAGTTACATGGATTTTTATAATTATCATTAAATATATTATATATTATTAATATATTAAATATGAAAATATATTTCGAGAGACTATTCATTTGTCATTATAAAGATAATCTGTGAAAAAAAAAAAATGAGTTCACCAATTAGCGATAATACTGTAAAAACAAACAAACAACAAACATATATATATATGATATAATAAAAGGAAATAATGCTTGACTCTCTTGTCTCACTTATAAGTAGCTTTGAATAAAAGCGCTGAAATATATAAAGTGGAAGGGTTGCATTTGGCAGCAGTTGAAATAGAGTTGAAACCATGTTTGATGACTCCTGAACAAGCAGACATCAGACTCATGTCAAACACAAACAGCTTTGATACCTCTCTATCAACATATTGTAATAAATAAAAAAAAAGGTTAAATATTTTTGGGGGGCAGCTTGCATAGAGACATACTAACATGCCATTGCTAATTGAAGAGGTGGTAGAGGACAGTAACAAGGGTATATGTTCACATAAACACACATGTGCACAGAGTTGGTGTGCACTACGTACAAGACAGTGTGTGTCTTGTGTGTGTGTTTCTGTGTGTTCTGTGTGTACACGTGCTAAGGAAATGTTTCAGTGCACATCAAGGGAAATCAGAAATCACCCGCCAGCCCCAAATCCTCAGAGTGAGACTTTATAATTACACTTTTACACGGCGACACACTCACTTACACACATGCACACACACATGCACACACACACACTTGTAATTACAGTCAGCTACCACAATCCCATTATAGTAACTCTTTGGGGGCTTTTGGCATTTTTCCATCATTTAACTGGTCACAGTTTCTGGTATTAAGGCCATTGAAAGGGCATAAGTTCACTGGGTCTGACTTTGTATTGTATACCCAGTGGGTAATGGGTTCAATTCCCAGCTGGCCCAGTAGCCTGCTCTATTTCCTGTAAGTCAGAAACTCCCTTCATCCATACTTTACCACCCCTGAAGGGTCCTGTGGTTTAATGGATTGGAAACAGGAGAAAAATAGTGAATTTGCACACACACACACACACACACACACATACAGAGACACACACATCTAAAACAAAGCAAACGTCTATAAATGAGTACCCAACCAAGTAATTGCAAGGCCTTCGGCTCTGTTGAGGTCTCCTATTCTCTGTAATAAACACTCTATGTTGTGTTTTCAGCCCTGATGTAACATAATAGAAACAGCATTAGAGGCACAGAGGGAAAACGTTCTTTGAGGTTCTGTAATGAAACAACAGGAAGGACCCCCCCCCCTTAAAGTTACAGCAAAATATTAGTATGGCAGCAGGAGAGAGTGAGATATATGTCAAACAGACATGCAGAAAGTGAAATGATAGGGAGAAGAACAGAAGCCCAGCTGTGTTTTCCTGTGGCGAACCCAACAGAGATGACAGTCATAGACAGAGAAAGAGACGTGACACAGATAGACAGAGATCTGAAGTCTCGGAGTCAAGAGACAAAAAGAACGCTTGTGGCCATGTGCGCTTGCATTGCATTTCCTTTTTTTATCTGTATTTGTGTGTGTTTCGAGAGGAGATCACACATGGTGGGGAGTTCGGGAGCTTGGAGGACACAGTGGAAAGACTGCGTGTGTGTGTGTTCGGCAGCGTGTCTTTGTGAGCAGTGGAGCACTGGAAGCAGTGTATTTGTGAAGATCATGTCGAGTGTGCCTGTGCGTTGAGGGGTGACAGTGTGTGTTTTCCTTTGCTCTCTGCAGTAAAGATTATGTTTCCCTGTGTGTGTGTGTGTGTGTGTGTGTGGATAAGTCAAGAGGACGTGAGAAGAGGATGCTCTCACATACTTACACTCTTGATTTATTATACACTGCATGCCCTCAGACTCTGTGTGTGTGTGTGTGTGTGTGCGTGCGTGTGTATGTGTGTGTTTAAGTAAACCTTTGCACTCATCCCACTCTTTGTGTACAGAAACACCGCATTCAGTATGCGTTTACGTTCTCTCTATAATATGTGTGCACACTGATGAGAGAGATTGTTACATGTTTAACTCACTGACCAGTATGAACCATCAATTTGCGTTGCTATGGTTACCTGTTTTATAATATCTAATATATTCATATGACTCCCACTAAAATCTCTCTGTTTTCACACTTATTTATGCCCTGGTTAAACAAACAGGACACATTGTATAAATAAATCAGCTTCATAGACGTTGAAAGGTGTTTCTCTCACTGTGGATAGAGCCATGCTAACTATTTCCCTCCCGTCCCGTCCCGTCCCGTCCCGCCCCGTCCCGTCCCGTCCCGTCCCGTCCCGTCCCGTAGGCTACCACCGCAGCATCATGTGGGAACGAAACGACAACTACTCGGCTCAATAATTCTTTTCAAATGACCTATCTTGTGGTATCTATATATGATTTCAGGTTTGTTTGGGGAGGATTGTGATAAGAGATGATGAAAAACATCTACCACAAACTCAACACAACAGAAGCAAATGGCATTTTATTTATAGCAGAAATGAAGCTTACATGTGAAAAACACAAAACAAAATGTCTTTCCGGGAACTATATCAAGGTTAATCTAATCCAATGTCTTTACCATGAACATTTTTTTTTTATTGAAAACTTGGTTATATACAGATTTCGAAGCAAATCAAATGATTTAGGACTCAATGATACCAGATTTGTTCTGTTGACCTATACGATTTGTGTGCAGGATATGTTACTCACTGCCTTCCTGCAAAGGGTAACAAGGGAAAGACAGAGAGTCCTCACACCCATCAATATAGTATTATTAAATTTCCTCTCTTCCTGTTTCTCTGTAGGTTTTCCATGCCAACGCTGACCCCACCGAGGTGGTTCTCAATCGGATCCCGCAGCCGGTACTGGCCCGCTTCGTACGAATCAGACCTCAGACGTGGAAGAACGGCATCGCGCTGCGGTTCGAGCTTTACGGCTGTCAGATTACGGGTAAGACAGATGTCACAGTTATTTACTGTGCAACTTCTCAGACTTTCTCTGGCCAGTCTCCTCATGGGACTCACTCCTGTAAAAACACAGTAGTGGGTCCTGCCAAGTTTTATAGTGGTGATATACTGGCTTTTACACCGGGTCAGAAGGTGGGTCAGAGCAAAAATAACTCCCTTAGAATTCATTTCCTGAAAAAAAAACAGGCACATATGAAAGAAAAGTTTATTCTTTTCTCTGCATTTATAATAATCTAAATAATTCAGTCATTTGTCCATCAATCAATCCATCTAAAGCTTCTATTCATACTTTCCTTTCCTTCCTATCATCTATCACACCCACTCTAGTGTGCTCTCAAACGCCCACCCTCTTTCATATACATATCCTCCCTCTCTGTTTCCCACTCACACATTGCACACACACACACACACACACACACACAAAGAAACACACTCAGTCCTAATAGAATAATACTAGAGTGTGATGTGTGGGTGATAACATCAGAGAGTAACAGGCTCTCAGCTTTCATCTGCAGCCCCGGCAAACAAACACGATTTCAACCAGCATAATCAGCTCAATACTATAAATAGATAAAACTTAATTAGACTGACTGTGTTTGTGTGTGTGTGTGTGTGTGTGTGTGTTATAGAAATGGTAAAAGAGAGAGTTTCAATCCATTTGTGTGTGTGTGTGTGTGTCTGTGTGTGTCTGCTTCACTGTATCATTATTAGGTTAGGGCCTCTCTCTGCTGCCATTGTAGTGGCCATTCAGAGGGACAGATATGCTCTTATCTAGGAGGGCTATTTCGGCACCCACACAAATCACAATCACACCAAAACAGTATGATACTGCTTGTGTCTGTGTGTGTGTGTGTGTGTGTGTGTGTGTCTGGCAGAGAGAGAGAGAGAGAGAGAGGCGAAGGGGACGTGGACGTGGTGGCATATATCACGTATTTCCCTGTGTTCTTCAAATCACCTATTTTTCACCCTGTTTTAACTCCTGAAATTGCATTATATATCACCCTACTTTTCTCGCTACTCTCAGCAGTGAGGATCCATTCAACACACTTTTTTTTCTTTTGGGGCCGTTTCTTTTTCCCCCCTCTTGCGTATTGCCCATTTCTGCTACTTTGTAATGTCTGCGATCCATCATGAACCTGAGGGGAAACACTGGATCAATAAACAGTGATATGCAAAATCTTGACAGCTTCCTTTTCGTTGAGAAGGATGTCACACGGTTTGTTACTTTAGAGGTAAAAGCTGCGGTAAAACAAACTGTTGTGTCGCATTTGTAATAAAATACGTCTATAACCTCCAGAAAGAAAAAAAAGAAAGAAGCTTTGATACCTGCTAATAGCCACGCAGTATCTTTTCTGTTTCTTTCCTCACATGCAGACATATCGACAAGTGCACACACACACGAACACACTGCCAGGGGGAATGCGATAATGCCCTACACAGGCCTATAAAAGCAGACATAAAGCAGTCAGTCAGTGACATGTCATTAACTTAAATCACACTTTTATGTCTCTGGCTCCACTTTTTTCTCACTTTCTACCCATCCCTCCTCAGCGCCACTCTGTTTTTCTTCCTCCTCATTCTGCTTTCGCTCTGTCCTTCTGTAGCTTTTGCTGACAGCTTCCATTCGTCGCTCTTCCTGCTCTTGTCTCTTTCTCCTTCTCTCATTTTCTCTCCTTAAATCTTCCCTGTCGCTGCCTCGTGGAAGTGTCTCTTCTCCTATCTCCATCTTCTCTCTCCTTCCGTTTAATCTCATTTTATTTTAGCCCCGCTGCACCTATCAACCATTTATTTTTTAACATCTTTATCAGTTTTTACCTCACCAGGCTTGTGCGAGTGTTTGTAAATCCATACGTGTGTGTGTGTGTGTGACTGCAGCTGTGTGCATGGGTGTATAGGTCAGCTACAGCCTCAATGGTGTACTTTACAGCTTTTGTAAGACCCCGTTATCAGGAAAAACACAGTGGGAGCATAAGAACATAAGAGCATGTGTGAGTGTGTTTCAACCTGTGTGAGAGACCTTGACTATTTACCTTCTATGTGTCGGTGCATGTGTCCCTTTCTGTGTGTGTGTGTGTGCATCCATATATATATATATGTGTGTGTGTGAGCTTTAAGTGCTCTCATGCTGGTGTGTGTTATCTAGCTATTTCTGTTACTGTGATCTCCAGAGTCTCCAACTGCACTTCTGTATTAAACAAAAAGCCTGCTGGAGTGCAGTAGCTGCTATAATAGAAAGATCCAAAAATAAGAAATGTAGAATAAACAATACTATAATAGAATAATAATCTAATCTGGCTAATCACTTTTCACATTTGTTATGGAGCTTGAGGGAACTCGTCCGGCATCGCCATACAGCTATTGTTGTTTATTGTTGATTCATTATTTACTGTAGTGAGGCGCGGTTGCCAACGTCACAACATTAAACATTCATCTCCTGGAGAATGTCACCATCAATCATTGTCACCCTTCACTGTCAATCTGCTCTCCCCTGCTTTCTTTTTTTCTTTTCTCCATCTCTCTTTACCCCCCCCCCCTCCTCCTCCCCCCTACCACCCTTTCTATTCACTTGCCTCCCCTCCTCTCATCTTCTACCCTCCTCTCCTCCTTCCCTTCATCTAGTTGTTTGACCTTTTGACTATCTCTCTATCTCCCCCCTTGTCCTTTAACTCCTCTGCTATATGCACCTATGCACCTCTTGACTCTTCTTCCCTTCATTATCCCATCTTTCCCTCCCTCACATCTTCTGTTTTCTGTCTTCTTTTATCATATTTTTGGTCACATGTTTGATTCCCTTTTTGTTTTTCATCATTTCTGATTCTTGTTAGACTAAGAAACGTTTGTCAGTCTAATAATCAGCATCTCTTTGATCTGCAACATGCTTCCATTTAGTTCCCCCCACCAGCAGGTTTCTTGGCTATGTTCCCTATGAAGAATCCCGCTTTCGGTAGCTATGCAATCGACTTTGCAGCAAAAAGATAAAAATAATAATGAAATGGTTTGATGGAAAGTAGTTCAGAAAGGTGGCAGACAAGAGTTTCACTCCAAGATGAAATTAAACACTGAATCCAAATTACTCCTGACCTAAAAGTCACATTCATTAATGAGGAGTTTTTGAATTACACAATGTTTTAGCAATGCACCGTCTACTCGATGCCCAGACTGGATTTAAGAAGCAGCTTACTGTCTTGGACATTGTAGTGATCACGGAGGAGAGTAAAGTTTCCAAATTGTCCCTGTTTGGATATGCATTACTATACAATGATAACAGTTCTCTGAAAAACAAACAAACAAAACCCTAAAGGCATCGATGTTTCTGTTTCCACTGTAAAATGAACCGAAATCACCTTTTACAAACCTGTAGCTTAAGAAAACAATCAAAAAGTTGATTTGTGTGCTTTAGAAAATGCCCAGCAGTAACATGAAGTCTTCTTATTACTTTCTCTCCCGTGTCTCCTGCTCAGATGCTCCCTGCTCAGAGCTGCAAGGCATGTTGTCTGGGCTGCTGCCTGACTCACAGATTTCTGCATCCTCCATGAGGGACATCCACGGATCCACGGGTGCAGCCAGGCTGGTGGCCAGTCGGTCAGGCTGGTTTCCCAACCCGACACAACCCATAGCCGGAGAGGAGTGGCTGCAGGTACGTCACTGTATGGCTCGGCTTGTTTTATATTATCACTGCTTGATTGGTTGCCATTACAGTAGACTTATAGCTAAAGAAATAGGGAGCCTGTAGCCAATAAATGACAAGAATCTGAAGCACAGACATGTTACCAATCTATACTCTGGACAACTGTATGGACCGCGAACTGGCTTGTATATCCAAATTGACCCAGTTTATGATATATACAGCAGAAATGGAAATGTTTGTTTACGTTGCAGGTGGACCTTGGCGTGCCCAAGATGGTGCGTGGCATCATAACACAGGGTGCGAGAGGCCTGGAGGGCAGCACCAGCGCTGAGAACAGAGCGTTTGTCAGGAAGTACAAACTGGCACACAGCTTGACTGGCAAAGACTGGACCTACATCACTGATAGCAAGACTGGCTTCGCTAAGGTAAAGGAGACGCACACACACACACACACACACACACACACCATCTCTCTGTCTGACATATACATATGTACTCTCCGCTTTCTGATTGTCACTGTCAGTTCTCCCTCATTTGTAGTTTATTTATAACTGTCTCTCAACTCAATCCCTCTTCACTCTCCCTCTGCCTCCCTTTCTTTCTTTCTATTTGCCTCTCTCTCTCTCTCTCTCTCTCTCTCTCTCTCTCAGCCTTGTCATTTTTTAGGAAAAAGAAAGACATTTTATTACAGCCTCAGCTCGGATAATAATTCAATTTAATCACCTCACTCCTCATTCTCTCTTCTTCTCTCTCTGCCTCTCTCTACGTCCTCTGTACTCTCTCTCTCTCTCTCTCTCTCTCTCTCTCTCTCTCTCTCTCTGCTTTTCTCTGTCTCTCATCCTTTCATTCACTCATCACCCTATTTGTCTCTCATGGGTGTTAATTAAAAATTACTTTCCTGCATCACCACTCAACACTGCTGGCAGTCTAACACACAGTGAGACAGTGAGCACTTTAAACTCTGGTGTCCTTTCTGAGGCTGCTTTAATATTAGTACTGAGCGCCTGGATTTTTGTCCTGATGATAAAATCCTGTTTCCTTTTTCTCATCTGCCTGTCTTTTTTAAACGAGGATCCTGGGAAATTGCTCATACATTTTAAATTCCAGAAATGGAGAAGATAGAAGATACAATTCAATTAATGAAACCGATATTAAAGCTTTCACAGCCCACATGCTTTAAAAAAAAAAAAAAAAAAAAAAAGGATGCAGTCTAGTCAGTTTTCAGCTTGTAATGAATCTTTTACTCTTGCCAGAGGCTGCTGCAAGCCTCGTCATATTTTTATGGCACATGTCACACTGTGCTAGTAAACAATGCTGATTAGTGGTGTTGTATAACATTTTGCTATTGTTTATCAATGCGACTTGAACGGTGGAGCGGTTAAAAATGACGTTGAGGTGTGACTGACAGATGTCAAGTAAGTCAAATGGACAAGGAGTAAAGCTTATTGTTTTCATATCGTAAAAAACTCCTTTTAAAAACAGCTTTGGATCTGAAGGACAGCTCTGAGACAAGCAATGATTCTTGGATCATGTTTTCAAGTAGCAAGCTGCAGGATTTTACTGTAAAATATTACAGTCAATAAAGCAGCTGTCATGCAGCAGAGCAGACGAGACAACTTTTCTCATAGTTAGACTCAGGAATGTCAAAATTGGCAGAAAAACATAATTTATACAGGAGAGGTTTCTTTTCCTTATTATATTTTTTTTCTTAAAAAAGGAAAACACCCCAGGATTATGTAATCAGTACAGACACTATATTTTCATTTGATTTATTTCAGTCTTTCTGTTTATAAAGTGTTATCTTTTGGCTTTAAATGACACAACATCTTGTCATGTATTTGGCCTCCATCTCCTATCAGATTTTCGAAGGGAACAGCCACTACGACACTCCGGAGGTGCGCAGGTTTGATGAGATAGTGACCCAGTACATCAGAGTCTTCCCGGAGAGGTGGTCGCCTGCTGGCATCGGCATGAGGATGGAGGTCCTCGGCTGTGACCTGCCTGGTAAGGAACACACACGTGCATATGTAAGATAACAGAAGGAAACATACACGCACACACACCATCATGCACACACGTACTGATAAACATATGTATTCACAGACAAACCTCCTTCTGTTTATAACACACACAAAAAAGTAAAATAACTCGGAGCCTTGAAAATATTCAATTAACTCAAATTATGCACCAATCAAAGCACAATTATTGTCTGTATATATGAATATGACACGATCTATAATTAACATAATATAGGTACAAACAAGACATTAGTGACTGAAATGTGCTGTGAATATCACATCATTAATCTCTTTGACATTTTGTATGCATGTCTTTGTTTGTTTGTTTGTTTTGTATTTAATATCTGCCACTTTGTGTGTGCAGTGCATCTTCTTCTGTATGTATAGGATATATTGGGGTTTATGTTTGTGCAGATAAGTAATCATCTTGCTCTATAGGAGGTATTAAAACATGTCTGGACAGGGATTAAACATGTCTAGGTCATAGGACTTTTACTAATAGTGGCCAGCTGTTCTGGTTCTACTATATGGTGTTCACAGCCCGTTGTGTTAATAACATGTAGCTAAGTAGTGAATGAGGAGGTGCAATATAAAGTATTGTCTGTTGTATTTTAGTTTCCATGATCGATTTGGTTAAAAGTGGAAAACTTACTTTCTCAAATGTGACATCTGATATATTTTCTTTCTACTTAGCGTAAACAGACGATTGTAAAGAGAGACGATTTAGTGTAAAGAGTGACACATGTAGACCATTAGTCTATATGTGTCTGTATTGAGCAGTGTAAGTACCATTTATTACAATATATTACTGCTGCATGCAGCTTGTTAGCCGTAGCCAGCAAATTACTCTCAGCTGCACAATAATTTTAAATAATAAAGCAGGCCATTGTGCACATTCCCGCACATTTATTACTTAACTTGAGCAATAATGATGGTGCTGCATAAATTCACCAGCATATAGAGACAATAGACATCTTGTCACTGAGGTTGAAATTTTTTTTTATCCTATTTTTTTATAAAATAATCAGAGCACAAATACAATCCCAATATTTTATTCATTATAACTGGACCTCAGAATAGTAACAGTGCAATACTTAAATTATGCTTATCTTAACCTAGAGCTCTTATACTTAGCTGCAAACGGTCTGTTAAAAATACAACTGTGTTACGGCCAATCTCCTCTCCTCTCCTCTCCTCTCCTCTCCTCTCCTCTCCTCTCCTCTCCTCTCCTCTCCTCTCCTCTCCTCTCCTCTCCTCTCCTCTCCTCTCCTCTCCTCTTCTCTTCTCTTCTCTTCTCTTCTCTTCTCTTCTCTTCTCTTCTCTTCTCTTCTCTTCTCTTCTCTTCTCTTCTCTTCTCTTCTCTTCTCTCCTCTCCTCTCCTCTCCTCTCCTCTCCTCTCCTCTCCTCTCCTCTCCCCTCCTCTCCTCACCTCTCCCCTTCATGAGATCTTACTGCTTTAGTCAGATTGTGACATGTGACAGGCGAAGACAAGAACAGGAAATGACACGTACCTGTTCCCGGTGGACATGAAGTGGGCTGTTCACTGCGACTGATGGCCTGCCACTAGAATTTTGTATTTCTGACTGTGTGTGTGTGTGTGTGTAGGAGAGAAAGCCAAATGGGAACAATATATCCTAGATGTGTCAGGACCAGCCAGGAGGCCTGTGGTGATGGGGAGAAAAGAGACATCCTCTCCTTTTAACAGCCATTATAAGAGGTTACCGTGGCTCTATTAAAAATAACATGTCACACGTTGCAGAAAAACTGGAAATCTAGTATATATATTTTAGCATCTGGACATCGGATGTGATTGTCACAACCTTATTAAAACAGAGGTAATAAACTTAGAAGATAATTGTCCATCACCATAAGGTTTAGACACTTTCTGACCTCATGACAACACGTGCATCATATCTGCCGTGATCATCTCCATGACTACAGTACCGATCAACCTCTTAACCGGTTATTGCAGTTGCACTGATTGTCTGCAGGTCTGGCTGTCTAGGTCTGCATGCCAGATGTTTGCCTTCTGGATGTAGTCCGTGCATTAGACATGGTAATAGTTCATTCCCACTTTACATGACCACCACAGCAGCAATTGCTCCTGCTAACACCGCTAAATACCCCCCCCCCCCCCATACACACACACACGCGCGACCACACATTGAGATCATTTGATGTCCAAGTGGCTTAGGAGCAAAGTTTATTTTGTTTCATTTGTCTGTTTTTTGTTTTTTTTTGTTTAATTGACACCACGCTAGGTGACGTTAGGATAGTAACAGTGAAAAAACACCATGAAAACAAAACAGAAAAGACCATCGGACTCAAGATGAAAGAGACTGTGTTGTGTGTGTGTGTGTGTGTGTGTGCTTGTGGAGATAAAATATTCAACAGAGTGCATCAACTTCAGCCCACTGAACACATCTGCTTACACATAGTCACGAGCGCACAAAAAAACAAAAACAAACGGACACACGTTCAACTCAAGAGAAGCTCTCCTCGGCCTTTCTATCTCCGCCCTGATTAAATCATATGAGGGTGTCTCAGGTTCTGCTTTCAAACCCTTTCCATTCCTCTAAACAGGCAGCCTTAACAATCAGATCAAGCCCTTTTTTTTTCCCCTTCCCACCAGGCAGGATATCCATGAGGTTACCTTACTATAAAAAGAAACACCGTTTCCTTCCCTGTGCCCATCTCGGGCTACTCAGGAAGAGGAGTGACTTAATGAATTGATGAATAAATAAAAACAGACGTGTGTGAAGCAAACACACACACACACACACACACACCGGCCAGCCTGCAGTGGATGCAGCAATCAGAGTGGCCTTTCTATTATTCAATAGTTTGTTTCAGATCTATGGATGGACTCTGTCATGCTTAGCTGCATGCTTTTTTACTGAGCATATGTATACATGAAAAAATTCAATTTCCTTCCTGCTGTTGACATAAATAACAGACTTGGACTCACATGTTGGATATCATGATATAACTTTGACCAATATTTACTCATCTGTGATCGTGGATCGTTTACTGAGGATACCAACACAAACATCCTCGTCCTCTCGTTTCACTCTTCAGTGTTATGTGTACATGTGTGGTAGATTCATTTTTTCCAAAACAGACAAAGGCAATATGACACGGTGTCAGTCACAAACCTCATATCCACTAAATATCAGCTTTAACAAACTCAGAAAGAAATTGCTTTTTCCATTTACTGCCCCTGTATTGTTTTCATATTTTACAATGAAGCGCTTTGACCTGGCCTTGGGTTGAAAAACAATTTCCTCTCATGGTGGAGACAATCGCAGCACACAATTACAATGAAGAAATCTGAAAAAATTACGGATACCAAAGTTCTTAGGGCACGCAATAATGTAGCTTAGCATCTCATTACTACGCCGAAGCCGCGGTGCGAAAACAGAAACAAAAGCCAGAATATTATTGCAGGACTCGTTCTAATCATTCACGCTAGCTATGGTGGCAACATGTAATTTAGGTCTTGTAACCCTGACTATTGGAAGTGAAGAGCCGAGAGCTGCCAAGATGCCAGTTTTGTTCATGTTTTAAATGACTGAGCTATCTGAACATCTGCTATGCTCTCGTCTCTTTCACTCTACACCTAGTTGTTGGCAGGCAGGCACATATGTACACACACACACACACACACACACACACACACACACACACACCACCTGTTTGGCATAAAGACAAGAGTTTGTTCTTAGTTGTGTAAATACATGCTTAGTTTCTCATTTCCATTAAAAGAAAAAGCAGCTTTATGTCCGGAGACCAACGTATCTATAAGAGCTGCTGCTCTTTGTATCACTAATCATCACTTGTCACATAATATTACACATTTGCAAAACCAAATTTGGATAAATGCAAGAGAAATGATTCTTCTTACCTTTGTTCTCCACCAAAAACCACCACGATTGGTCGAATAGGTGGATTATTGGTGGATTACATCAGTCATTGGCTGATGGCTTGTTTCCGGTACCTTTCACTTAAAGAACTGGGCCTCGTTTTCCGATAATGATCAATCTTTAGAAGTTTAAAAGTGTTTCCTCCGAGCATTTTCTATGATTGCTCTTAAATTTCTACGCGCGTTTAGCAGAGTGGTACTTAGGAGCGAGTGCACACGCGTGGTGTTAAGAGCTTCTTTAATGTTTCGGCTCTCTGTGGTGCCGAAGGTGATGCTGAATACATTTTAAAAGTAACGTCGCACATTTAAACTTGTGAAAATACACACATCACAAAAAGCACAACTCGTGATCTGTGCAATAAATAAATGTTTTATACTTGAAGTTCAGTATTCAGTATGAAAACAAAACTACAGTCGTTATAATTCATGATTTTGGCTTTTGACTTTAAGATGAAGAAGGTTTATAAGATGAATCTCAGCTTGAAAATGCTTTTGGGGGAAACAAGGCCTGGGTTTGGGAAGAGAGGGTGACACCATCGGGGGAAAATACCTCTGTGGCAAAACATACTTACGCAAGTACTGCAAAACCCCAGTATGAATGTAGATGTCTATGAATGTGAAGCATGATGCTGTTGCAAAAACACCACGGGTCAAATTTCAATCTAGATGTGTTAAAAAAAAAATGAGCTTATGACTTTTGTTGTAATAGGCAATGGCAGCCAAGAGCCTTCTCTATGTCTGTCATGTAAATGATGTGTGTGTGTGTGTGTGTGTGTGTGTGTGTGTGTGTGCGTGTGTGTGTGTGTGTGTGTGTGTGTGTGTGTGCGTCTGTGTGTGTGTGTGTGTGTGTGTCCACTACCGTTGATAGCTTTCACATGTGAGCCGTGGCTGCATTCCAGATACTGTCATATGATTGGTGGGATGTGGCCTCAGTTACACCCACTCATTGTCTTTCCTCCCAGATCACAGTAACACTGATCATAAAAGCACTACATTATTACTGATAACAGCATTAATCATATATATATATTTTTTTTTTCCCAACATTTCAAACGTAACGAATACCGTTATTAAAATTGCTCGGTTATGTTGTAAATGGAAAGCATTATAGTGTATATCCAAGCATAACAGATCCTGAAAAAAATTCAAATTGCGAGGTAGCTCTAATGATATTCATAGAGAGACATTATTAAAGTAGTATTTTTTTTTTTTAATTACTGTTTTAACTTCAGTTTTGATAAATGTAGCCATTGTAAATTGCTGGTTAGCAGCAGAGCGGCTTCCTTTAATAAACTTAAGTATGTAATAGGCTGCTTGCTGATCCTGCTCTTTTATACCAAAAGGTATAAACACATGAGAAGGAATGTAAAACTAATGTTAGTGAGAGAAAGTCAAGTGTGCAAATGTTTATGGCTCCTCTAGTATACTCGCTCCGTCTCTACCCCTTTGACTCCCTCCCCGTCAGAAGACTGTAATCAGTCCCATCTCCTGCCGAGGCTCCTGTAACACCCTCCCACCCACCCACCACCACACAGACACACACACACTGCATCACTGCTAACTGCTCACCTTCCCTTCACTCCTGACCTCATTACCCTTATGGACTTTTTGCCCTCTCTTTACACAATGTTTCTACACGCCCATCATTTCTTTTATATTTTACTAGTTATTTATAAGTCTCAGCCTTTCAAATTTTGGTCAAAACAACTCCGCAACCACTTTTACTTTTATTGTTTTTTTTGTTTTTTTTAGTCATCCCAGAACCGTGACACTATGCTCTCAAATGTCTGACAAAGTAAAGCACTGGGACGCCTGAGTGGTGAAAAAAAAAAAAAATAAAAATCACTTGGCCACTACTTCAGAGTGCATGATAGCGCTGCTCCTGGCGTGGTTGTACATTTAGGTCAAACACAATACGTTTGAAGTAAGGACACCACTGAGGCTTTATTTATTTAATGTTCCTGAAAATCAAGCACGTACCCAAAAAAAAAAACCCACTCTAAAGTAGTTTTAAAGTATATACAATTGTATTCTTCTTCTTAAGATAACACACATGGAAACACTCAGGACTGGGCACAGGTTCATTGTGTGTGTGTGTGTGTGTGTGTGTGTGTGTGTGCTGGTTTGCTTGTGGCTTTCCAATATAAATATTTAGGTTTGGCTCCTCACTTCACTTCTCTGTGTCTCCCAGATATACTTTCACTCTGCTTTTTCTGTTTCTGTTTTCTCTACTAGTATCTATCTATCTATCTATCTATCTATCTATCTTATCTATCTATCTATCTATCTATCTATCTATCTATCTATCTATCTATCTATCTATCTATCTATCTATCTATCTATCTATCTATCTATCTATCTATCTATCTATCTATCTATCTATCTATCTATCTATCTATCTATCTATCTATCTATCTATCTATCTATCTATCTATCTATCTATCTATCTATCTATCTCTTTATCTCTTTATCTCTTTATCTCTATATATCTATCTTTATCTATATATCTCTATATATCTATCTCTATCTCTATATATCTATCTCTATCTCTATCTCTATCTCTATCTCTATCTATCTATCTATCTATCTATCTATCTATCTATCTATCTATCTATCTATCTATCTATCTATCTATCTATCTATCTATCTTTTTATTTATTTATTTATTTATTTTTGGTAGTTGTTTAAAACCTAGGCTTGTTAGCGTATTACTGCTTGGTGATCCAGAAAGCGTTCCTCCTCCGGAGCAGTAACTGGCATACTTAGCTTAATGGTTTTTGCCATAGTTAAACTCGTTTCCTTTTGTAGCTGACTAACGGTTCACTGATGTAGTCGAGCCATTCGTTGCCAGAAGCTTCGTTTTTTTATCATCTCAGTTGTTGTTGTCACACTTAGCTTAACACTTAAGGCAACAATTACAATCACATACCTTGTGGTGCTTTGTTGCACAGTAGGCTAATGAGCAATTTACTGTCAGTAGTTTCCTGACACAAAGAACATTTTCAGTAGCTCCACTGTGCAGCGCGTGGCTGTGCCCCCTTTTTTATTATTATTGGTGGCTTTTTAACTGCAGTCATCTGCTCATATACTACCAATACTTTTTTTTTTTTTTTTCCTGGGTTACAGAAACTCTCGTTCCTCATCTACTAGACATTAAAATGTGTGGTCCACTGTAGCACTTAGCGTGAAACCAGATATTATCGGTAGCCTGCTGCACAATAGTCTAATTAGGCATTTAGTCTCAAAAGAGTTTCCTGCCGTAAAGAACTCATATTCTCTCCCGCTCATCTTCAGAAGAGGGAGTCATAATTAGTCTAGTACTTTAAAAGCTACATAAAAAAAAAAAAAAAAAAAATCAAACCTGCAATTTTGCTTCTTAAGTACAGACGTCTGATTTGCCATTCAGTGATTCAATGATTTTCTTCAGCATGTCATACATTAACATTTAACAGCCCCATTCTTGGTAGTGGCATAACTAAAAATCAATTTTCTTACCGGTTTCCTTTCATCAAAAACACATTATCTTTTTCCACTATTATTTCCACCTGTGGGTTTAATTTGTATATTTTTGTATATATATAATCTGTGCCATTGGTTGTTTTTACCTTATTTAGGCTTGTTTAAATTCATGCTGTAGCAGATGTATCTGTCCATACAAAGTCCTGTATTGCAGGAGTTGCTGAATACGGTTTTTCGCAACATGTAAAGAAGCTTTTAAGTTGATGGTATTGATAAAAACAAATAAAAAATGTCTTCACAGGAAATTCTACATATGATAGACAGATTAGTCAGTAGTAACATAGCTACATAGCTAACCATAAATATATCCCTGTTATGAAGGAGATGGGTGGGGGAGGGGAGGTGGGGGGGTGTTGCCATTTACCCTGTCAGTCAATCACATGATCATTAAGTAAAGGAAACCTCCCCGACGCCCTTCCACACATACACACACACACACACACACACACACACACATGCACATGCACCATGTCACCAATAATTTGAGTTGTGATGACATTCTCTGGTTTCTCAGACACACACACACACACACACACACACACACACACACATATTGTGTCAGTAGTCATTATTTAGGCTGACAGAGATAGATTTATACCCAGAGCTCTTTCCATAATTGAACAGTTTTCGTCTCTGTTTCCGCGTCGCCCTGCACAGTCAGCAGCTTTACGGTGAGCTCTGGGGCCTAAGATGTGTGTGTGTGTGTGTACGTGTGTGTGTGTGTGTGTGTGTGTACGTGTGTGTATGAGCATGTGTGGTTAACCGAACTGAACACCTTCTGTTTCTCCGTTTGAGGCAGTCGTGACGATTTGCTGTAACTCAGTCGTGTTCGAGATGACCCATCTCCAGAATACAGACATCATCAAGCTCGGTGTTTCCTTTACTTCCATGTTTGAATCCTCATGTTTGAAACACAACTTCCTCTCTATTCCCACACGTGTGACTCGACACGCTGCTGCCTCAGTCACATTTAGTTAAGCAAATAAAAGTGATTTCAAAAAAAGCATGTTGCATTATAACAACAATAATTATTTACACTGATCTGTAGAGAAGCTCCAGAGAGGAACCTGATGGATAGAAAGATGAGGGGGAGGGAGGAAGATAAGGAAATTGAGAAAGAACGAGAGAGGAGAGGACAGGAAGAGAGCAAAATTGGATTACACAGGTGGAGACAGAAATGGGAGGATGACAGGAGCTGTGTGTGGTCACTAATTAGGAAAGCGGTGCTGAGCAGCGGAAAGGGTTAGCAGTATGCTCCCTTCTCCATATCTGTCTGTCTCTCTGTGTGTCTCTCATCTTTATACCTCCCTGTCTCGCCTCCGTATGGGGGGGCCAATTACAGTGCTAAAGGGCACCAAATTAAAACAGCTTAATGTCAGCAGCTGGGAGCTACTTATCCAGAGTGTGTTTGTGTGTGTGTGTGTGTGTGTGTGTGTGTGTGTGTGTGTGTGTGTGTGTGTGTGTGTGTTTGTTGGGATGGCAATATGAGGCCACTTGGTTTGGGCTTACATAACAACCCTACATATTTTCACTGTGAGCAGACTGTGTAAACAGCTCAATAAAGTTATGCACACACACGCATGCACACACACACACACACACACACACACACGATAGAGGAACAGTTGAACCTGGACGCTGCAGTGAACTCAAGGCTATTAGCAAAGGTTAGACGTTCACACTAAACAAGACACACACACACACACAAATCTCAGAGTGAGAAACATCTAGAACAAGCAAACAAGTAGTAAATCAACAGTGGTCTCAGATTTACTGAGCCGGTGGTTAGAAGAGACATAAAACAACACCAGGCGGAGTTACAACACAGAGGAGCACTGAGAGGAAGGAGAGCAAAAGAAAGAAACGCAATCTTAACAAAGAGAGAAAGAGAGTTAAAGAGCTGAGGGCAGACAAAAGGAAGAGACAAGTGGAAATGAAAATATGCTTCAGGGAGAGATGACAGAAAGAGCGATACAGAGAGAGAGAGAGAGAGAGAGAGAGAGAGAGAGATAGTTATGGAGAAGAAAATTGTGGTTGTGGTAAAAACAGAAACAACACTAGATAGAGTTTCACTTCTATGCCGGAGACGTAGAGAAAAAGAAAGATCGACTTTGTGTGTACGTGTGTGTGTAGGAAGAGCTGCTTTTGTGGTGCCGATGGAGGTTTTACAAGGCAGAACTAAGAGAAGATACAATGAAGGGGTCGGGAAGGGGGGAACGGATAAAGGGAGGAATGAAAGAAAGAAAGACTGAAATGACAGAAAATAAGAGAGAGAAAAGAAGTAGCTTCTGAAAATAATTTGGTGAGAGGTTTGTGGTGGTCGGCCGTGTGCCACGAAAAGCCCGACAATCTTCTGTTCCCTTACGTCAACTTACATTATAGACACACACATACCAGTGTGTGTGTGTGTGTGTGTGTGTGTGTGTGTGTGTGTGTGAGAGGGGGAGAGAGAGCTGGTAAAGCATTCAGGGCTGTTCAAGAAATCTTAACCAACAGTAGAACTTATTAAGACCAGAAGGTCTTGGGGTTGCACTGACATACCCCACTGCTGACGTGTGTGTGTGTGTGTATTTGAGCGACTTTGCGGTGTGTGTTTGAGTGATCTATCATACACTGGTTGCATGCTGCTGTGCACCAAGGTCGGTTTGAGTGCAGCATATATCATCTTAGTGTGTGTTTGTGTGTGTGTTTGTGTGTGTGTGCGTGCCTGTGTGCGTGTGTACGTGCGGGTGTGCGTGCGTGCGCCAACCTCCAGTAGGTAAAATGAATAGCGGTGGCACAATCTTCAGCTGAGTGCCAGCTCGCTCGGTCACTGTCCAGATCGTGACAACCGTCAGCCTTTCAGTAATACACAGTCCTGAAAGGCTGCATTGAACTGTGTACAAACAGCATTAGTTACCTAAACTCCTGCAGTAAATCTGTCTAAAAACATCACATTTTCCTAGTGTGCCGTGTAGCAGCTGTGTAACAAAATGTGAATATATAAAAAGTCAGAGCTTAGGTTTGGTTATTAGAAGTCGTCTCTGATTAATAGACAGTTTGTGTGGAAATTAAACATCATTAAAGCAGAATAACTTACGCCAATACTTGCATTAAATATAGATTAAAGTGTGATGTAATATATGTGTCTCATTATCATAATTCACTGCTTAATTCTTAATAAATTAGCAACTTTAGATTAAATACATTTGTAAAAAAAAATAAATAAATAAAAATAAAACTCTATGGTTTCTCCTGCTCATAATAATATTATTTAATTTTTAAATTATGTATAAATATTATTCATCTCTTATTGATTTGTTTTTTATCTTCTATTCATCTATTATATTTTTTTCCCTGTCAACAGAAACTACAACCGTACCTGACACGGTGACCCCGACCCTGCCCAGAGTGGAACAGACTACTGCAGCAATGAGACCCGGTAAACACACACACACACACACACACACAGTAGTCTAGTTCAAGTACTTTCACACGCATGCACATTTCATGCAAGCACACACGCATTTTTCTCTCCCTGTGTCTCATCCACACACACACACACTTATACACAAACTGTTAAGGTCAAACTCATGATGTCATCGTGCACCATGGGGCCCGCTGGGCTTTGAAGTCTGTTAGATTCAAGAGTCCCACAGGAAGCTCTGTTTGAGTGAAAATAAACTCTCACACCTCAACTCACACACATATTGGGAATATGATATCATGGCTGTAGGTCAGTAACAAGTACTCTTCATGGAGTTGATATAACGGGATCTAGTTTGTTGACCCGTTTTGTTGCTACACAGTCGTCTTGACGTTTTCTTTTATTTTCTCACCTTTGCTTTTACTGTCCTGCTTTTGTTCTGTCCATCTTCTATCTGTGTTTTCCCTTCTTTTTTTTTTTTACCTCCTCCACTGTTTATCCTGCCTCGCTCTTTCTCTTTCACTGTAATATTTGTTCTAAGCGTGATTTATTGAGATGTCGTATTATATGAACATTATTGCCAAAACATCTAAAAAACAATTGGGATCTGTCTCAAAGCACTAAAATAAAATGGAGAAAGCCATATTATTTATTGAGTGTTATAAAAGAATGATAAGATACTGAGGAAGAAGAAAAAAGAAAAAGAAATAAAAGCTCTTTAAATTTGATATTGTGTTTAAAAACATTGTGGAAATGCAATAAAAAGAGAGACAAGTTGATAATCCGTAATATTTAAACCAAACACCTTCATTCACCATCTGTGTCTCGCAGCCACCACGCCGTCCCTGTCGGCTGTATGTGATTTCGAGCAGAGCTTGTGCGGCTGGTCAGCTGATCCCCAGTCAGGTGTGAGCTGGTCCCTGCACGCCGCCAGCAGCGGTTCAAGTGGACACGGCACACATGGAACGAGGCTGGATCTGGCACTGGAATCAGACAGTGAGTATATGCAGTATATTCATACAGTAGAGATACATGTACATGTAAAGAGACATAGTTTGTTACAGTGCTGAAGTAATAAAAAATGTTTTATTTAAAATTTAAAAAAATCATTACATCGTGGCTGAATATATTGGCTGCAGGTATAAAGTTGGAGGGAAGAGAAAAGAGTAAGAAGAAGAAGAACGAGGCACTAAAAAAACACCCGAAAAATAATGAAAGTTTTGGAATATTTTTATTTGAAATACTGTACTGAAAGCTCTTTAAACATAATGTCAAGTAAAAAAAAAACTCTCGGGCCGATATGGTATTTTCCTGAACTTAATATTATGCCAGTGGGACAGAAAGAAGGTCTTATTTAAACTTTGTAAAAAAAAAAAAAAAAAAAACTGTCTAAATGTTCTTATCTTTCTGGGTATTTTTGGTTTTCAAGAGGCTTTTTAAAAACAGGCAAAAAAAACAACAAGTATCATCATCATGTGGAGATATTTGACCTTCCTCAGCATGAAGCCTTCTGTAGCTAATTAAGAGCGAAGCGGTTGTCCTGTGGTGGTATATTACAGCTCCCGGTGCTGCGAGGAACTACTGACAGCAACTATGATGCAACGAGTTCGCTCTGATCTGCTAAGTGTGTACGATGACTTAATTAAGTTTTAAAAAAAAAGTGTTTAACAGTTTCAATTTCTCTAACCTAGTTTATTACTTCAGTATCTTTTCTCGTTGTTCTCCTGCTTCTTCTACATGTTTTTTTTTTTAAATCTTTTTCACATGTAGTTTTTTTTAAGTCATTCTTTTATATTATATCCTACATTTTAATTTGCCTTTAACGCAACTACAACAGTCCTTCCAGTCCTCAAAGAAATCATCTACTTCCTATTAACTTTGAAATTCATAGTGCAGTATGTACTTCATCTCATATCTTTGTGTCTCTTTCCACTTCCACCCTCTCGACTCCATCAACGTGATCTCTCCTCACTGACCTCGCTTCCGTTTCCCTCAGTGGTACTTGCCTTTTTCCCCACATCTGTCCATCTTTAATAAGACAGCCAGAGGAAAACTAAGACTGTTTTATCCATCACATCCATACCTACTGTACTTACACACTCATAAGACACATACACACATGCACACACACACACACACACACACACACACACAGCCCAGAGCAGTCAGATAAGTTGGATGATGGGTTTGACAGAAGTGCTGCCTTAGCTCTCCAGCTCTCCCTGAGGCTCCACACACACACACACACACACACACACACACACACACACACATCTAACCACTCAAGGTGGGACTGTCCGCATATTAAACGGTTAAGGTGTGTGGGTTTGTTTCATACACACACACACACATGACCTTGCCATACTGTATACCAAGGTTCTCTCTGTATCTGTTGAAGCTATCCAGTTTATGGTTGACTGAGCAGCTCCGTCATAAACAGACAAGGCCGTGACATAAGGCGAGGCTCTACATCACACTAGACTATGATGGGTGTGTGTGTGTGTGCCTGTAAACCTTCCTGTGTATGAAGTCTATGCGTGAGTGTGTGTGTGTGCGTGTGTGTGTGTGTAATTGATTTAGCAGCGTCCCTGTCTCGGTGTTAGACAGCAACATGACATTAAGTCTTGTTCTACAGCAACATTAGCATGGCACCCTGTCTGGAAGCTGTCTTAATATGCAGATCAAATCCCCATCCGCTTGTCATTGAAAGCCCTTTTAGAGTTTTAAAAGAGAAAATCCTGCCCGAATAGAGCTCATAACTTATTCTTTAGATCTCAGATAGTGCAAGGCTGAAATTTTTTTTACCCTGTGGAGGTTTTCATTCAAAGAAACTCACACACCAGATGTTGTTGGAAGTGGTTTAGTTATTGATAAGGAAGCACATGGAGGATAAGGAACGGTTGAAAGAAGGTAAAAATGACACTTATATCAGTTTCTAACACCTGATGCTATTGCTTTAAATGATCTCTCCCTTACCTGTAACCTAACCTGTTTTAGTAACCTAAACCTAAAACACATTCAGCACTCAGGATGCAAAACTCAGTCTCCAATGTCAAAGTCTGATGCATTATACATAATGCAGGCTGAGTTTACGTTTCCTTCAAAACATATCTTAAGGAAGTAAATCAGTCATATATAGAGATTGTTTCTAGGAGACATGTTTGATCCTCAGTTTCGATGCACGGTGTATTTTCATAATGTCATTCAGATGAATGCAACCATGAAGGCTACTCAGCTCAAGAAGATAGATGCTATTTACATTTATAAAAGGAGAATATTAGGAATCAATGTGACACATACTATATTCACAGTAATACTTTGTTGAGTGCCTCCTTTTTGTACATGCTCACCTCTTGTGTAAGAAGTCAGGATACAGACACTTAATTAAAAGTGCACATATACAGTGTCTGACAGATGAGTTCACACACACACAGGATATAAATATAAGCAGATACCTACAAGTGAACTAAGACACACACACACACACACACACACGCATACGTGCATTTCCCTCCCTCCCTCAGAGCCAATTCTACATCCCTGCCTATTCCTCCCATGGAGAGTTGTTAATTAATTCCCTCCCTTTGTACGTTCGCCAAGATCAAACGCAGGGAGACAGAAAAACACTGCAACTTTCTCTAACTGTACTTAATGAGCAACGGTAATTTAGGTCCCCCCTTTCTCATTGCCTCCAAGTGAAGAACCAGTGTTACCTCAACCCAAATCCATTATTCATTAAGCGTTGATGTGCTGCAAAATCTGGAGAATGTTTTCTGTCTCAGCTGAAGGAGGGTGGATAGGATGGATGGATGGATGGATAGGTAGGTAGGTAGGTAGGTAGGTAGATAGGTAGGTAGGTAGGTTAACACTTATTTGCAGCTCCAGCAAAGCTTTTACACTCTGGCCATAATAGACATAATAGTCAAACAGCCAAAGACAGCAGCAAGTTAATGGTTATGGTCCTGTTTGGGTTGTTGGAGAAAGTCGTGTAGCACCACACCTCTCCCTCTCTCCCTCTCTCCCTCTCCCATATGTCATGTTTGGTCACTCTTTCTCTCGATCACTCCTTCCTTCATTGAGCTGAGCGGAGAGAAAGGAAGTTGATTAGATTAAAAAAAAAATTGATAGAGTGAGTGTGCATAGAGGAAAAAGCGCAGATACACTTCAAGTGCACAAGCATTATTGGTACGATGGCGGTGCTGACTAAGTAGCAGAAATGGGGAGAGCTGGAGAACGAGGTGTCAGCATTCAGAATGATTAGGGCTGTTTGCCAGTGTTGTGTACATATAAATATATATATATACACATATGTGTGTATGTGTGCGTGTGTGTGCACGTTCATTTGTTTCCACAGCCATTAGCAGCCATGATGAAATGGCAGTCTCATTAGTGGTTAAGCCTCACACCACAGAATGATGGCGGTAATGCCTTAAACTCAACACAGCCACATCCTGCCGCATTACTACATCATACTGTACGTCGGGCCTGTTTCACTGGCAATATGTGAAATCTGCTTCCTGCAGCAGCATTTCCACAAAGCATGTATTAAAATGGAAAACAGTTTGTGTTACATCATATTTTAGGTGTAATAATGTGTCAATTTTAAAGGCCAGTAATTTATCATTTGTATTTCACCTCATTAATCTGAAATGTATCGCTGATCAACAATAAACATAATCCAACATTTCAACACCATCTCTCTGTCACCTCCTTTCTCCAGACTACTCAGGGAACTACCTCCACCTCGATGCGGGCGCCCACACCCAGCGCAAGCGAGCCCGGCTGCTGAGCCCTGAGGTGGGGCCGGAGCGAGGCCCGCTCTGCCTCCTTTTCTACTATCAGCTGCAGGGGGAGGCGCAGGGGAGCCTGAGGGTCCTGCTGAGGGACAGTGACCAGGAGGAGACGCTGCTATGGGCTCTGAAAGGAGACCAGGGGTCTCATTGGAGGGAAGGACGCACCATTCTGCCCCAAAGCCCCAAGGAGTATCAGGTAAGGGCAGTTGACTGAAAGGAGTATAGTTTTATGCTTATTGGTGGTTCATCATTACCTACCACACCTTTTTTGCCGATCCTTTTTCTTGTCTAGGTGGTGTTTGAAGGTTTTTTTGATCACCCGACCAGAGGCCACATCAGAATAGATAACATCCACATGAGCAGCAGCATCGAGCTTGAGGAGTGTACACGTAAGTCCAATAACCTGCGTGTCTACCTGTCTGCTCATTTATCAATGCCTGTCCCTCGTACCATGACGATTCGTGCCATGTTCTCAACGGCGAGGACGAGAGCGAGAGAAAGGGGAAAAGAACTCATTATATCTTGCGTTTACACACACATGTACAGACATGGGGAAAAAAAAGACAAAATATATATAAATGAAAGAAAGTAGGCCACAAATGGCCTTTGGGCATGGATTGTATCTATCTTTTTATGTTATCGCCCTCTCTCTGTCTCCGTCAGTGTTGATTCTCGAGCCTCTCACTTATTCTTTCCATTCAGTCTGAGAGCAACATGTAAGTTATTCTGCACTAATAATGCTTGAGGGATTGTCCGGCTGTCCACTCTCACACACATAAACACACACACATGCCTGCTGACAAAGGCTACTGTTAATAACGCCATCCCAGCTGTAACTATTATTGTGGCTTGCAGAAGCACACCGAGCACTCAGCCTGATATAATATACGGTTTTCTGTGGTTGTGGAGGAGCTTTTGTCAAGAAAGAATAATGCTGATGATTTCATCAGGGTTATGAGGGTTTTAAACAGATGGGCTGTTTTACAAACTGCAGGCATGAAGTTTGAAAGATGAAGATATTTATCCTGCAGGAAGCTGTGTTTTTCTGCAGCACTTGGCGCTGTTTTGAACTGACTCTGTGGTCTGTAATGGTCATGACTGATTACAATATTTGTTGCATTTCGTACACCGTTAAGCTTCTATCTGTCTGTGGGTCAGGTGTATTATATCCAAAGTCATGTGTAGTCCTGTGTACAGACACGTTCAGGGTCAAAACAAGGTGCACATGACCAATAATGAGCACCTGTTCCATGAATTTGCTTCCACCACACTCTTTTCACTGTTTATTATTATTATTATTATTATTCCATCCCTCACTCCCTCTTTCCTTCTGTTATCATTTTTATTTCTTCCTTTGTCTTCTCTTTTTCACGCTGCTGCATCCTTTCTTTCTTTCCTTGCAATTTTCTTTCTCCATCTATATTTTTTATTTTTTTGTTTATAATAGATGTCCCCCCGGCAAATAATAAACAGCAGTAAATTTCAGTCTCTGTTCCCATGACCCTTTAACTTACCTCCACCCTTCCTTCCTATTCCTCCATTTCCCTCCTCGTGTCTGTTCTTCTTCTTCTTATTCTGTCCCAGTATGTCTGCTGTCGTTAATACCTTGTGTCTCACTTTAGGAGAACGAAAATAAGGATAGAGAGACTAGAAAATAAAGAGCAACAGCAGGAAAGAGAGAGAGAGAGAGAGACAATGACAAAGCAAAAAGACCAAAGTGAGAGCAGTTAAGAAATGACAGGCACACACACACACACACACAGAGATGTTCAGAGAGGACATACTTTCTCTCAGCTCACTCTTTGTCTCCCCCTCTTTGCTTTCTTTCCATTTTGTAAAAAAAACTGTCACCCTGGAAGATTTATGGACCTTTGGACTCCATCTGCCATCTTGGAAGTCAACAAACATTTATTGATTTTTCTCAAACAGAACTAACAAGTTCCTTAGCATAAAAATAAATAAATAAATAAATACATAAATAAATAAATAAAAAAGTGCAGCGTGTTGTAGTTTTACAATTCAGCTCTATTAAAACACATTTCTGTTCACAATCATTAGAACTGTTAGTCTGACACCAGAGAGGCTAGTGGCTGCTTACTATCCTCTCATATACAGTATACAGGGACGTATAAAGCTGTCCATCCCTTCATATTCAGCCAACCATTGCACTTCCTACTAACATGACAGGCCGCTGGTTAGTCATCACGTTTTATCGTACACATCACTTAACATCACCAGTAATGTTTCTTTGTTTTTCTGTTTTCCAGAGCCTTTCCCCGCCTTAACTCCTGGCATAACCAGTAAGTTCTACTTCCTGTTTCATTTATACTTCCTGTGCCAAATGTCTGTGCTTCCTGCTTGTTGCTAAGCTCAGCTTGCAGCACTGCACCGGCCCTGAGTAACCTTGTCTGTGTATAATACATGTTGCCGTACAATCCTATACAACACTTACATACAAGAATACATACGTACATGAATCATTTCCAAACAAATCTCAATACAGTTTTTTACATGTATATATATAGCTATAATTTCATAAATAGACTTTGTCGGGGGACAAACAGTATTGTAATGATAGATTTTGATATATGTAATTTATGCAACATTGCAAGTGCAACCGCGTTGCTCCAGCATGACTCCCTGCATGCTGGGCTGATACTCTTGGTTGTGTAGTTTGATCTTGTGAGTTCTTCACCGAGAAAAACTACATGTTTCACACAAGATTATTTTGTTATGATGGCAACACTGGCAAAAAAAAACAAAAAAAAAACAGTTTTAATTAATACTGTAATAACTGCATTATGGAAACATCATGGCGTGTTTGTGTCCGTAGACTGGTTATTGTTTCAGGTCTAGATGGTGTGTAATACTGTGTGTTTACATATACACAACACACATCCCATGTATGAGTGTGTCTGTAGTGCACACAGACCACTGTAAATAAGGTGAATGATGTCTATTATCTTATTGCGATTTAATATGGTACAATGCAAATATGGTGACATGGTGGCAAGGTTTGAAATCATGAAGTTATGGTTGAAATGATCTGTTCTTGTCTGTTAGTCCATCCCTCACATCTTTCTTACTGTAGCAACATCATCCATCCCTCCATCCTGATTGGTTGTTACCTTATACGCTCTCTAGTCTCTCTGTATTCAACACCATACAAGGAGCCTCTTCTTCTTCTCTTTCTTCCCTTCATTTTTTTTTCGTGTTCCTCTTCTTGCCCTTTTCTATATTTTACTTCACCCTCTCCACTTTCATCTCAACATCTGTCTCTCTTTTCTCCACTTATTTCCCTCCTGTCTCATCTTTCCTTTTAAATTTTTGTTTCTTCTTTCTTATCTTCATCTCCTCTCCTTCTCCTCCATTCCTCTCTCCATTTCTCAACAAGCTGCTGATCCCACCTGAATAAAATGCAGAGCTGATCACCATCCAACTTCCCCTTTTTTTTTCTTTTTTCCTTTCTTTTTTCCTTTCTTTCTTTCTTTTTTTTTTGTCCCTGCATCTTTAAATAGGCCGATTTGAAAGCGGATGAAAGGGCTTAGGCTGATTATGCTACAGGATCTCTTGTTTTCAAACTCTGGTAAAATACTGACCATAGGCAGTGACTACAAAATACAAATACTGGTATGTTTAAGGAGTCTGAATATGCACGTTGAATTTTATCAAACTTGGCTGCCAACATATTTGAGCACTTTTAGAAGTGTGTTTTCTTTTGGTGGTTTGCGTCCACATCAATGTAGATCACAGTTCATGTGTGGTGAAAAACTGGAGCACACAGCTTTTTCTTAATATTTGTTTTAATCACATACTTGTTGTATGTAAGTATGATTACTGCACTTTCATTCAGCTTGCATCCATATAACTGAGACAACCGAGCAGGTGCTGTGATTGTCAGACAATATATGAAAGTGCGCGAGTGTGTGTGTGTGCGTGTCTGTGTGTGAATAGATCAGAAACATTCTTTGAATACTGTCAGATACTTGAGCAGCACTCAGTTTTGTTCTCATAAAATGCCATTCCCAAAAATAGCAAAAGCCAACCGCCAAACTCACGCAGAAAACTCAAGTCATCTGACTCATATCCTAATTTACTTCAAGTATTTGACCTAATGTTGATTAGACTGTGGCTCCGGGTCTTAAACAGGTATCATGTGACTCCCAGAATGACAACAGCGTCAGCTCGTTTTCATTAGACTAAGCCCCGGGATAAAAGATTAGATATGAAAATAGAAAAAGAACCAAAGTATTTCTCTTTGGATAAGTTGCAGCTTTTATTAAATATGTTGTCAGTGTGCGTGTGTGTGCATGTGTGTGTGTGTGTGAGGGTGATAATACACAACTGGTTGTGGAGAGCAGTTTTTTTTGTTTTTTTTTTTTGTTGTTAAAATCCACCGTGGTCTATGATTAGGAATTAACACATCATCACTGGTTATTTAACCGAAAGGGGATTTAAATGATTTTAATACCTTCTTCTATCATAACATGTTGAATAAAAACTCTATAATATAATATATACTGAATATTGAAAATAAAATGTATAATGTCTCTTAATTAGAACCTGATGACCTGAACCTGACTGTGTGTTTCAATGAAGGGCAGCTTGATTGTGACGTGAACCAGTGTTGCCACACTGTTGGGGTTTTTTTTTTGTATCCATGGCGACCATAGAAGCATTTGGCTTTTGGCAGGAGATGACTGGTTGCACACTGGCCGACCATGCTACACACACACACACACACACACACACGCATGCACACACACACACGCGCACACACACACAGGCAACCGTCTGCTTTGCTGTGATTTGAGGGAATGAGAAAGGTGGGAGCTTCCTTGAAAGCTACAATCATTAGCTCATTTTAGGAATGGTGCTCTTGAGAAACTTTTTTCCCCTCTTTTGCTCTATGTCTTAATCCACTAGTGGGAAGGCTGTCTGCATAGAGATCAGCTTTACAACCAAAGCCAATTTTAAACCCTTAAATAGTACGTCTGAACTTAAAAAAAAAGACAAAATTAAGCTGACTGGTTTCCTTAGGTTCAGTGTCTCTCTCACTGCACATCTACCCCTCGTGCGTCCTTTCATTAGTGCTTCTCTTCTCTCTTGCGTCCATCCAGTTCTCGCTTGCCCCGGCTCTATTTCCTCTTTTTTTCTTTCTCCTGTCGCTCTCTCTCTCTTCTTCTTTCTCGTCTCTCTCAGAGGTTTTCTTTCACAGTGAGTTGACAGAGTATTGAAGTTTCAGACAAACCCTTTAATGCAGGATTAAAGATATCATGGCAGGATTAACTCTCTCTCTCTTACCCTCCCTCCCACCCTCTCATTTTCTACCACCCCTCTCTATTTCACTTCATTCATTTCTTCCAATAATGCCTTCTCTTATCCTCTCTCTGCCCCTGTAATTCCTCCCTGTTTTCCTCTCCATCTCTGTGTCTTTCTCTCCTCGACTCCCTTCGATGTGATCTCACCCTGATAAAAAAGCCGCGTCCTTTTCAAATACAACCACTTAACACTCTCCCACCCTTTGTCCAAATCAGCGAGTCACTGCATAATCAAGGCTTTGCTTTCTGTGATCGAATCTGAACGCATGGCATGAGCCTTCGCGTGTCATTGTGCAGCTAATGCTTGTGATGTTTGCTTCAACCAAAAAAATACTCTGATGAGTAAAAAATCAACATAATCAAAACAATATATGTATCAGCATCTTTCTTGGTGGAATGAACACTTTAAGCGATTTGGAATATGCACACGCATATATGGTTGTTTAGATACGGAGACGGAGAGCTTGCGTGCTGTGGATCTTTGATATTATGTTTAGCTGAATACCAGCAGTAATTTCAGCTCACTGCTCCAGTAATTGACCGTTCGTTAAGCCCCCCACCCGCCTTAGTTACTGTTGCTACGTCTCTCAAGCTCTAAGAGGGGCGGATGCGCTACTCAAACGTCTCGTGAAAGTCTTGTGAAATAATGGCTCCTTAATTTTTTAGACAGAAAGTTTTCTCAGTCAGCTGCCATTGATTTTTGAAGCCTGAAAATGACAGATATCACCAGTAGATTTTATCAGCTCTAACTCACTAGATAAGTTTAACGTTTAAATATATACACTTGATGGCTACATCCTCACCAGATTTAAGTATGATATGACCAAATTTAAGATAAGACTGTTACTGTACATACAAATATAATGCTATATCGGATTACCACACAGTGTAAGACGACTACACCATAGATAAGTTTAATGTAAGCTGTAACCTCACATTGTAGTTAATTATGTGACTTTGTAGCCAATCGACTAATCAGCCGGACATGCTAACAGTTACAGCTAATGTTAGAGCAGATGAGAATACCATAGGAAAGACAAAAAAAATAAAAAATAAAATCGCCACCCAAGTTTAAGAGCCTAGTTATAGATCCTTATCTAACATTTGACAATGGGAAGGGCTTAGTGAACGGTCAATTTGACAATGAATAGCTTTATAATTCTCCAGTGCAGTCTGCATGCCTGCCTTCCTCCACTTAGTCAACCAGTAATGTGTCCTCCTGCCCTCCAGGGGGCGCTATATCTGGGATGGAGCCCACTGTAGACACAATGGCAGTGCAACCCGTCCCTGCCTATTGGTACTATCTGTTGGCGGGAGGAGGTGTCGTTTTGCTGCTGGGTACTGTAACTGTGGTGGTGATACTGTGCTGCCATCGTTACCACTGGGCGACCAAGAAGACCAGCGGTAGCCATCATCATCATCATCATTCAGTGATGTATCACAACAGCCAACATCCAAATCAGCAAGGTCACCAAAACTCCACCTGCCACAACCAAAACACCACCTATAATCTGATCCACAGCCCAAACCAAAACCCCATGTATCCAGGTAGCGGGCCGAGCCCTGAGTCCATGCTCACCATCAGACTGGAGAAAGATGACTATGATTCCCAGTGTTGAAACCTGGACTACATGTGAATTATACAATTTCGTTGGAATAACTTTGTTCAGATAAAGTGATCAAAGAGCGTGAAAACTCCTTTAAAACGAAGGAGCAGCATTCAGCGTAATCGCCACTCTTCACTGATGAGGATCTACACGGACGAGACGCTGCGGTTCCTGTTGCTGATGACTGATCTGATTGACTGATCAGGATGCACCTTTTGAGTACTATGCCCTGGTGTTAAACTCTACCAACATGCCTCTCTGATGGGAGTCGATGTCGAAACTTCGGTTGCCAATTCTGACGGTCTGATGAGAACTTTTCGGATGCTCTTAAGAGTATACAAGCTTCTTAGATGGATTAAGATCAGAATAACAAGAGCATCACACATAGACAAACTGTCAAACATAAACTGGTACATAAAGATAGAAAGATATTTCTTTGGGACTGAGTGAAGCTGGTATATATCTATATATATATCTATATATATATATATAGATATATATATTTGTCTACTAGCTTTTGAGAGACTGAGAGTGAAAAAGACAGATAAAGCAAATGAAGAGGTAGAGGAGGAATTTACTACAGTGCTGCCTGTCCAGCCGTGAAAGATAGACAGATACACATCCCCTGTGTGTTATTCCTCTGGTCTGTCTGTGAATGAGGAATGATTGTTGTGCTGTTTTCTGCCTGGTTTACAAGGGAAACACGGGATGAAACAGCTTACGTCTCATCCTGCACACCTAAAAAAATAAATAAAAATTTTAAAAAACACACAAATACATACATATGCACGGAGACATAAGACTTTTTACATTTGTCAATTACACAACTAAATACGTTCTGGATATGCCTTTTTTTTCACCTCCAGAATGAGGTTACAGTGCCTCAGTGTCAAATCAGAATATGAAGGTATGGATAAATTTGCCTTGATCTCATGGATAACATAATGCCTGTGTCTGTTAATGTTCAAACGAAGCATCTTTTTTTAATGTCCTAAACACACGTTAGACTGGTTGAATGAAACGAAACAGAAAAAGCCAAATCATATATGTATCGAGCATCTGAACCTGCATTTACATTTTCCTTTCGTTGTCTGTGCAAGTCGTTTTTAAAAAAATCTCTTTGTGTGTTATCCTAGATGATAAAAGTCAGAATAGTTGAGACTCTTTGACATATTGGCATATTGGTAACCTGGAAATATGGATCAATATGGCTTATTTGTAAAAACACTGATCCAGGAACACTGATCAGTTATTTTAGTCATTTCATTCAACATAATCTGTCAATTAAAACTGATTCCAGTGCAGCACTACTGTTACACACCTCACACACGTTATTTATATATATATATATATATATATATAAATATATATATTTTTTCTTTTTTTATTGAATCACCTGTTAAACAGCGAATATGTCGGCATCTATTATTATATTAGTATATAATAACTCAAGTGTTGATGATGCATTTCTGATCATTTTCTGTTACAACTTATAGTAACCTCAGCACTTTTTTTTTTCCCCGCTTCTTAATAATCATTTATTGACGGTTCTGGTGATTTATCATAATTTATTATTTTTACTGTGAATCTTAACGTAGTGATTAAAATCTAAATTTGAGTTTGGTATTAATACTGATTGAATGAATCAGATGCCGTCGTTGTTCTTTGTAATTACATTTTACAGTGTGTGCCTATGCTGTATAATAGTTATAAAATGTTTATTTTTTTATACTGACTGTAGAGAGTTTTGTTTTCGACAGTTGTGTTGATTGTGCTCACTGAGATGATCTTAACGAGAAAAACTTAACTTTTCTTCACTTGTGACATGAAAACGGCAAATGTTTGTCCTTCATTGAAAGCATCAGGGTTTATTTTGTTTTGTTTTTTCAGATGGTGACACAAAACGGAGTCAAATCTTTATGTTATGTGTAAAGACTGATGATTTTAGATGACTTGGTGTTAGATTGAGAAACCCGCTATTAATCTGGGTTGTCATCTACAACCTGTGACATTGGGTTGTACATGTTTTCTGAACTTTTCCAGCTCTTTCGCTGCGTGCTGCCCCCCCTACATCATTTTGTTCCATGCTCAAATCCCCCGGCCCTTTTATCAAAACCCGCTTGTTCCTATTCTACGCCTTCCCTTCACTGCAAATCCTTCCAGTAAAAGAAACACAGGAGAGAAAATGAGAGGCAGAAATGGAGGAGAGCAAAATCTCTCAGAGGGCCCATTAAGCGAGCCCCCTTTTTTTCCTCCAAAGAATGTGCCCAGAGATAGAGCGAGATGAAAGAAGTAAAAGAAAAAGAAAAGAAAAAAAAAGCTGCTCTCTATACTTTCTAAAGATAGATTTCTTCTTTTACTCTAAGAGGAAGGCTAACAGGGAGGCAGGTTGGAGTTTGGATTGAAGGAGGGAGAGAATTGAAGGAGGAGGGCAGGTTGTTTCAAACACAAAAGCAGATGAAAGAAGTCTTTTGGCAGAACAGACAAGCATTATGGTGGCACACATTATTTGCACTGCACACACACACACACACACACACACACACACACACACACCATCTAACAGATATCCACTTAGCTATTAAATTCAGTCGGTTCAATCTTCGCTCCGTGCGTTTTCAAACTGCCACATATTGACCAATTTCATCACATTGTGTCTCATAAAAAGCTGCTTTGTGCTGTAGTCAACAGATATTTTAGTTATTTTGCGCTTGCATATCTATTTTCTGCCTTGCTAGCCTCTCTCTCTCTCTCTCTCTCTCTTCCATTTCAATCAACTCGTGTATGATTTACACATTATATGACTCATTCTAGCAGCCCTATGCCATAACCCAATCAATGTAGGTCCAAAAAAATCAAATAAGAGGATATATGACTGTATTTATGTTGTGCTACCCGTGCAGTTTTCTCCAACACCGCTCTCCCGCTCTCACTCTTTCTCTCGCTCTCTATCAAACTTTTTTTGCAAGATTTAGAAAATGCATTGGCATCTTTTCACTGCTTTTAAATCAACCTCGCCTCGCTTTTTTTTTTTTTTTTTTTTGCCCGTCTCTTATCACGGACTACTTTAAAGTCCTTTTAATATTTCTAATTAGTTAATGGAGCTGATTGCATTCATAAAACCCTGCAGTAAGCATTTCTAGCCCCCCAGGCCTCGATTCTTCCTCCTCCTCTTTCTCTTCTTCTGTTTCCTGGAGAAATATTACGGGTGGAAGCACACTAACAGGTCCTCGGGCCCCGAATAGAACAGCGTATGGTGCCAAAGAGCCATCTATGTCTTTGCCTGAATGAAAAAGCTGCCTTTTTTTATTCTTCTCTATACTAATTGGAAAGTAGAGATAAAAATGGGGCTACAGGGATTTTTAATCTCCCCCTCAGATCCGCGTGATGATTCTTCTCAGGATCCTAGCCTGAGGGCTTTAAAGCCACGATCATTAGAAAGTATTCAACAGTCATCCAAAGATTGTCTGGCCATCTTTCTTCTTTTTTAGTGTCTCTCCGTTAGTAATTTAATGTTTTGTCAAGGCCTGCAGTGTTTTCAGTTGACTGTGAGAAAGGGGAATGCAGAGGGTCTGCTGTGAAACTACGTTTTACATTATCAGAAGACGGATCGGATGCTTTCATGGTCGAGTATCTCTGTTTTCTCTGCAGAATAACTCTGTTTATTTATTTTCTTTATTTTTTTTGCACTGAATAACCTGAACGTATTATTGTATTTAGTGGGATGGTTTAACTCACGTTCATGATCCACTCTTGAGTTTTCCGAGCTTGCATGCTTGAAGATGATTTTTTTTATTTATTTTTTTTATCACCTGTATTTCACTCCTTTGCTTCTAACTTTTTGTTCTTCAGTGATGTGAAATCACAGACTTTAGGGGTAAAAGTACAACCACGTGTTGAGAAAAATCTACCTTGATGATGTTTATTTTTATCAAATAAGTGATGTTTTTATTGTTCTTTGATGTCTTGTTTTAATAATAGTTTTTTTTTTATTATTATTATTAACCAGAGAGGTTTTTCTTGTTGAAAGCAGAAAAGATTGATCATTCTGAAACGTGGCCTCAGCAAGCGATGAACTTAAATTAGCTGAGATTGAAACTACACTGCAAAAACTGTTGCCTAGATCTAACTCAATAAAAATAAGGCAACATTTTCCAACCACTTTTTGTAAGTTGAGTCAACTAATTGGTATTTTAAGTGAAGGGAACTTAATAATATGTATTTCGATTTATGCCAAAAAATTAAGTTGCTTTTACAGAAAAAGCCAAGAAATTGAGTAAAATCAATGAAAAAAACATCAGCATGTTAAACAGACAAGACTTAATAAAAACAAGTAATATTTAAATGAAAAAAATATTTTTTGTACTCTATTTTATTAATTTTGACCAATTCACCCTTTCTTTGTTTTGAAAATGGAAACTGCTTAAAATAATTAGTTAGCAAAATAATAAAAAAAACAAGACATATCAAATTCCAACCTTTATTAAATCATTACCATATCAATTAACAGTGGCAATGCGCTGGACAGTACAGACAACATCCATATTTAGTGCACAGAATGCATGAACTCAACTTTTTAAAGTGCTAAACACCTTCACAGTAGTTTTCTTTTCCTTTTTTTTACCGTATACATATTAAAACATTTTCACAAGCCATATCCAAACTGTGTCAATAAGCTGGACAGTCAAGAACATCAGTATTTAGTGCATAAATGAATGCATGACCTCAGAATCTCAAGTTTTACTTAGAACAGATTTTTTTTTTTTTTATACTGTGTACATCACAAACAACTCACAGATCTCACCTTTTGACCAGTTGCAGCTTCACAGTGGTAAATTTTGTGTGTATAAAACATAGCTGTTCATAAGTGCAAGCTGACAGTCATGGCTCACTGCCTAAGCAAGAAGCTTGTTTTTCAGAGTTATGAATTTGGGGGTCGGTTTTGGGCGCAGTGTGTCGAGTCCCACAAAAAGTCTTTGAAACACCTCAAATGTTTTTGAAAGTTTGGATGGATACTGAAGATTAAGTGCATATGTCAACCCCAGGAGTAGGCAGCATACTCTGGCCAGGTTTCCAACATGAGTAAGAACCGGTACTCCCTCGATGACGATTCCTACTGCATTTGGCTCATGACAGATGTAGATGCTCACGTTCCTCATTCTCAGGTCCTCTTGAACAATGCTCTCTGCCGTTCCCTTTGAGATACAAAAACAGGAATTAAAAAAACAGAAAACATCTGATTTTCTATATAATATAAGTTGTGTGACTTATTCAGATAATTATTACTTTTGTGAACACTATTTTGAAAACTTTTGAATTCTAATTTGAGATCTTGTACATTAAACTTGATACAATAAAAGCATTTCCAGCCACATGTTTTTTATTGGCATTTTTACACTATCTTCAACAGTTTCTGATATTTGGCAGTTTTAAAATCATTTAGAATCAGCTACACCTGCTCCAGTGGCTCATTGACTTAAACACAAAAGTAGGAGCTGACTTTTTAAGCTTGTACATCAGACTGATCGAAACCTGGTTTTAAACAATACTTACACTGTAGTCAGAGATTAGCTCCTCTCCACTCTCTCCCATGTACTCTATGAGGCATCTCAGGGTCACATCTCTCTTCATCAATGCAGAGGCACTTGGTTCCTAGAGTTAATAGAATAATAATAAATAAATAAATTTCTTTTGGCAATTTTACTCCAAATCAGTGCTACCAATAGTCCTTTAGAGCAATGGTTCTCAAACTGTTTTACATCAAGGACCCCAAAACAAAACAACACAAACAAAATTTTGAAGCCAACACCAGAAATAGACCCCACATTGAGAAACACTGCTTTAGAGCATGAGTCAGTTTGAAACTTTTAAACCACTTTTAACTCACCTGTATCAGTTGCATCAGCAGGTTCTTGATGCGCTGGCCAATCACTCCTCCTTTAGCACTGAAGACCTCCAGGAGCTTTGGAGTGTACTTGTCCAGCTGGGACATAAATGTGGATTCCAGTGGAACAGCAGTGCACCTTCTGAACTCTTCATTAATCTGTAAGACAGCAAATGTTGACTGTTACTGATATTAAAGGCTTTAGTATACATTTTCAGGCAAAAAGTCACAATGGAAACTTGGTCAGGAAAAGTAGTATAATAAATAATTTACCTGGAAAGGGGCTCATTTGTTAAGATTATCCTGCTGAACAAGACATACATTTTTTTTTTTGACAGATGCAGCTTAAATATATGATATGATATATGCACTTCTGTGTTAGCCTACTAAAATACCATACAGCAACCTCAGTGTTTACCATTAGACCAGCCACAGTCTCTTACAGAAAGAAAAAATAAAAATAAACAGGTTTCACCACCATCTCTGTCAGTCAGCCCCTCCACCTGCCGTAGCTTGCGGTCGCACCGCATACACACACACACGGGCGCATGGACGGGTAGTGGACAGTGAATGCGCTGATATTGCGCTAATTGTACAGTAGTAGTTCTATTTTTTTAACGGAGCCGTTGCTAAATCGTGTGAAGCTCAACATAGCGGATCAAACCAGACAGGAAACCCGACACAGAATCAACGATAACACACTTCAGTATAATTTCGAAATAAAACACAATACGGAGTTCAGATAATCACAACTTAACATCAACATTACGCCAGGGTCTCGGAGATTCTGCACACCGTGTGTGTGTGTGTGGCTGTGTACGTCGTGTGTACGTTTTTTGTACAAGTCACTTTATCTTTAAAATGTTAAACTACCACGTAAATAAAACGCTAATTATAAACTGCACAGGTATAAACAGTGTTTGGTTTAAGTTAATGAGCTGTTGGAGGTAACAGCACATGTGAATTGCGGTCAGCGACGGGAAAAGTAACAAATAAAATATGTCGAGCCATGCTTTTGCAAATTGCAAATGTATACATTTCAATTCTGGCAAAACTGACTTTTAAAAATATAAATTGTTACTTACATGAGTTCCGCAAAGTGTTTTCCTCCGCGAAGAAAGGGGTCTTCAGGTCAGGAACATCCACAGTGAGGCCTGCCCGCGCTTTCGTCTTCTGTACGTTAGCTGCGTGCAGGTGGGCGGGTCGTGAAGTTTTACGTCTGATATAAACGTTTAAACTGTGTTTAGTCAAATCAATTTATGTTGAAGTCCAATAAAATTAATTTTATCACTTAAAGTAAGTAAGTTACGAAACTATTCACACTTTTTACTTATAGATAACTCAAAAAACAAAAAAAGAAAAATAAATTGATTTATTGGGATAAATATATTTTAAAAAATTAAGTAAAATGGACAATACCACTGAAAGACTTCTTACAGTGTATGATTAGATTTGGACTCGCCCAGACTGAATAAAACCAGCCTTGGATCATCCCTGGCTTCAGGCACAGCAATGTTAGATTTACTCTTGTGCACTTTCGCTGCCTCTGTGAAGGAAACGCCTCGACTTTTTATGATTGTCTTTTTGACTTCCTGTTTAGCAGCACTTGATGATATCACTGTTTTGCACTTCAAGTCAAATCAAAAAGTTGAATGATACAAAGAAAGATTAAGCCAATAAAGCACCCCAACAACCCAACTACTGACAATGAATACGCTTCAATTAGCAGAAACTTTTGCATCTTTTGTTTACCAGTCAAAAGTCCCGCCCCCTTAGTTACTGTTGCTAGGTTGGACAAGCTTGACAAGCAAAAGACAACCGTTAGAAACCACCGTTTAACTGGACACTTTTACAGAAATATCATAAACCTAACCAGACCATAATCGAGGCCCGTTTATAGTATATTAAAGTATAACAGTAAAAAAAAAAAACTCAACTGTTATTGGAGCACAGAGTGAAAAGGGGCGGGACTTGAGGTTTTGAAGCCAATTTTGGGTCAATTGAAACGATTAGAGATGTGATTTATTAACCTCTTTGATTTCAGGGAAATTACTGCATATTTAATCCTTAAACAAATATCTTTATTTAAATTTTTTTATTTAACAGGTCTCATTTACAGTATACTTAGGATTTTTTAGAGTTAGTTATAGTCATCAGTATTCAAAGTTTGTAAAGAAGAAGGTTTAATGTGCCGATGCCTCGTGTTAAAAATTGTCTTATGGAAAAATGACCTTATCTTACTGAGGAAATGAGGCTCTGTATCTTTTTTTCATATCTACTAAATTAGTTTTTCACCTCTTATCTTCTGAATATCTATTACAGTTTCACTTCATAATGTGTTTTTGGTTCCCCTTGCCCCAGCAATAAATGATTATCAGCTGCACAGATATTGCCCTAATTTTTTTTCTTCTTCTTCTTCTTCTTCTTCTTAGGATTGTAATATCAATTTCCTTGAATAAAACTGAGCTAAAGCAGAATTGAGCTTTCCAAAGCATTCAAAGCCTCGCACTTCGGCCTGCCTCAGAAATATGAAGTGGTATTTTAGTTTGTTGAATTTCATGGTCTCGGAATAAAAAAGAAAATATATTGTGGGAATGTGAAGGTAATAAAAGTAATATTTTTCTATGAGACAGTTTTGTGTGTCTTTTTTTTTTTCAACCACTACTTCTTTCACTTTCTCTTCTATATTTCTAGAGCATTCTCTAAAATCTTTCATTTCTAAGCAAATAAAAAAAATATAATAACAATGCTTATCACATAATGACGTTTGCTGCCTTCGTGCAGGTCGTCTCTGGGAAATGTTTAGTAAACCTGGAGGTTGTTTTCTCTTGACAGACAGAGATCTGTTGCCTGATCTCTGAAAAAAAAAGATCAATCACTGTTCGATCAGTTTGTGTACTTTGATTTCTGTCCACAAATGTAACATGTGTGTGCTGAACAACATGAGAGATGAAGTGATGTTATCATGAAATGATGTGGACTTTAGAGTAGCTCAGGTTTGACTGGATGGTTGAAGATTAATGTTGTTATTCTGTCTGTCTTTTTTTAACAGACCCCAGACCGATGGATTTCGAAAAAGATCCTGACTTCAACAAGCCCCCTCCCAATAAAGGTGAGTCCTCTCCTCTCCTCTCCTCTCCTCTCCTCTCCTCTCCTCTCCTCTCCTCTCCTCTCCTCTCCTCTCCTCTCCTCTCCTCTCCTCTCCTCTCCTCTCCTCTCCTCTCCTCTCCTCTCCTCTCCTCTCCTCTCCTCTCCTCTCCTCTCCTCTCTTCTCTTCTCCTCTCCTCTCCTCTCCTCTCCTCTCCTCTCCTCTCCTGTATCATGCGGGCATGTTGGTGTGTATTTCCTCTCCTCCTCTTTCATGTTCTGTGGCAGACAAAGTGAGACAGACAGCTTCCTCCTGGGCACCCAGAACAACATCTGTCTGTAACAATCACGGTTTACTTCCTGTGTGTGGTGTGTGTGTGTGTGTGTGTGTGTGTGTGTGCCCACATGCGTTACTGTTACTATCCCTTGTTTTTCAAAGCCCCTTGGCAGATACAAGACGAGTACTTACATTCTTACCTTGCTAAACAAGTCTGTTTACTGCTTCTCTCTCTGTGTGTGTGTGTGCGTGTGTGTGTAAAACACTCTGAATGCAGTACTTTATCGCGGATCGGCTTGTTCATGTGTATACATTCATTAAGTGGATTAGCACGACTGCTTATACCGAGTAGATGCGCTCCCTCCAACACACCAGAGAGCACCTTTACACTAATTAATTTCATTATGTTTCCACGTTTATTGGAGTCAGTAACTACTGGGGTTTGTGGGAAAGAGAATTTACCGTTCTGAAATAAATCAGCCATGATGTGGTGCAGTTTGTGTCTGACCAGCCGTAGGGATTACCTTTACACGCTATATATATTAAGTTTTTTTTATTTTATTATAGTCCTTCGTTAAGGTTCAGGAAAGATTATTGATTGACTCTAAATTATTATTGACTCTGATACAATTCCTTAAAGCAATAAACCAACATTTTTGACATATTTTTGTCTTGTTGTTCTATTGTCCAGTTGTATATGTGATTTCTAATCATCCTCTTTTCTTTCCAGAGTATATTTTCCCGGGCTGGCCGTCCTCCTTCTCCACACCCTCCTCCTCTGATGTGGACCCCCCCTCCGTCACCCTGGTGTCGGAGAAAGACAAGGACAACGCCTGGCTCTACTCCTTGGACCCCATCCTTCTCACCATCATTGTGATGAGCTCTCTCGGCGTCCTGCTGGGTGCGGTTTGTGCCGGACTGCTTCTCTACTGCACGTGCTCTTACAGCGGGCTCTCCTCACGCTCCTCCACGACGCTGGAGAACTACAACTTTGAGTTGTACGACGGGATCAAGCATAAAGTGAAGATAAACCAACAGAGGTGCTGCTCGGAGGCATGAAGAGGAGGAGGAGGAGGGAGAACCAGGGGGAAAGACATGTCCTGTGATCCCCTTTAAAAGTAATTTTGTTCTCACTTTGGACAAAGAAAACAGGAAAAAGAAGCACTATCTGTTGTTCAATGCCCAGTGTCCCTTACCTACTATCCCGCTACGCCCTTGCTCTGATGTCTAAAAGGGGGTGACATTCATCCCACAGTTCCCTGCATATTCGCGCGTGTGGGAACTTGTAACCTTGATCTACCCTACATGCTATGAGGCCTAAACTGGGGGAACACCTGACCTTAATCTCCCCTACCTACAGTACCGTATCTCCTCCGCCTGCAGGAGAGAACCTGCTTGATTACTAAAAGCCTGTGAATGAATGAATGAATGAAGGAATGAATAAATGAATATGAATGACAGATCTACCATAGAATATAACCCACCAGCCACTGGAATGAGACGGACTGGAGCACCTGTGACAATCCATTCGGACCACAAATAGCAGTGGTGTGTGTGGTTAAAAAGCTGGTGATGGGAACCATGTAACAACAATGACTGGTACTTTGCAGAAGGACAATGTCAGCTCGAGTCTGAACGTGTCCAATAGAGACGACGTGTGGATATGTTGTGAAGACTTCAACACCAGTGGACCATTAAACGTGGGTACTTCTGACTCAAATCAACACATATCAAGCGAATGCCTACCACCCCTCCCCCACTCTGCCCCACCCAAAAGAAATAAAAAGTTTAACGGATATCAAACCACGCAACTCAAATGAATCTAGATTTCTAAAAGGCAAAGAAGGAAAAGAGGATGAAAAAGGACATTTTCTTTCTTTTTTGTGTTTTTTTTTTTGTTTCTGAGTTTACAGATTGTCCATTAGCCTGCCATATGGCGCTTGCTCGCTCCTTTGTCCGCCTTCGGTCTGCGCTTTGTGAAACCAGTGGCATAGAAGAGTAACGGTGACTGTTTTTGTTCCTGTTTTAGACTTGTGTCTGTTGGAAAAAAAAAAAAAGCCAGCTTCAGTTTGTAGACGCCCAGTAGAGCTCTTTACAACATTTTTAGATTTTTGTTTAGCATTGTGTTGGACGCCATGGTCTTAACTGTCTTTTCTATTTTGGTAAAATTTTCCATTTTTAGATTATCAGTCTTTAAAAAAAAGGAGTAGAAGAAAAGTAAAGGAAGATGGAAGAAGAGAGAAAAGAGGTTTATCTAAATCTAACATGCTGTTATGGAGTCGTGCTTTAGATTCAGTATTATAGAGTTTGTCTTTGGTAAATATATATATAGACACACACATATATATATATATATTTTTGGTTTTCAGACTGTATGATGCCCAAATGATGGACAGACACTGTGTGAACAAAATGTCAGTGATTGTTTTATTGCAACCTATGGATTGCCAAAGAGCTGTGTCTGTGCACAAAGGGCGGGGGAGGGGCGGGGCGGGGGTCTGAACAAGTGTTAAAAGAGTTGGAGTGGAGAACAGACTGATGATGAATCATCCTGCCTTTTATCCACCACGTTTAACTTTTGGAAAGAAAGAAGAAATGACTCATGAGGAGAATGGAAATCTTGTACCGTTAACTTTCTTGGACACACAATCGAGCCTTAAGCTAACTACAGTATACGCTGTATCGGAGGACAGCCATCGAGGAGGGCCAGTGCTGCTGAAGAGACTGATGAACCGGAGGACACACACACACACACATATACACACACATATATACACACACAGAGAAGGACAGATAGACAGAGAGAGAGATGACGGTTATGTTTACATGCAGGAGAAGTCCCATTATGAGTCAAGAAACAGACACAAACACTGGACCTGAAACTTTTTCACTTATTCATCCATTATTTCTCCAAAGAATTACATTTCATTTGCTGCTATTTGGTTTTAAGCAAAATGCATTTTAGTGAAACATTAAAGGTACCCTGTGGAGATCTCGGCCACTAGAGGCGCTACAGTACGAAGCGATGTTTTTACCAGCAGATTCCCTTTACGTTTGTATCTCATGCATGAGCATGTGGAAATGTGGTTTCACACACTCACCTGCAGTAATGGGACTTTTTTTTTTTTTTTTTTTTGCAAATGTTTTATAAGTAAAGAAATTCAGTTTTGGTGAGAAACACTGACTGTTAAAACTTCACAGAGTACCTTTAATGCCTTCCACAATACTTACATATCAATGAAAGGCTTATATTAAACATATCTGCATATTTTTTTTATCTTTTCCTGGTTATAAAATGAAAACGTCAACACTGACGACACTGGTAATGGTAACATAAAACATGGCATCAAGCAGTAATTACATTTTTAATATTTATGTTCCTTCTGTTTTAAGTAAGCAGATGAATAAGTTACTTTTTTTATTTATTTTTTTTTTTTTTTACAACCTATGAAAGGTTCATATATAAAGGTGAATCTATACAATTTGAGTGGCTAATGGTTAATAGCCAGGTGATTCTGTGCATGTAAACATATCCAGAGAGAGAGAGAGACAGAGAGAGAGAGAGAGAGAGACAGAGAGAGAGAGAGAGAGAGAGAGAGAATCAACAACAAGCAGAGAAACAAGACGTACGGTGACCCAGAAAGAAATCTTTAAGAAACACATCGGAGGAAGAGTCGCTGACCTCTTCCTGTCTTCTTTTTAGTTTTATTTTTCACTCTGCTCTGCTGCAGCAGATGAAGGTCAAACCAGGAAAGACTTTTTTAAGTTTTCTGAATCTGTGGAATATCGAGGTCAAGTTGTCCTCTGGGGGTTAAATGAAAAAAACAAAAACAAATAAAAAGAGGAAAAAGAGGAAAACAAGAGTCAAACATGTCACACTTGTTGCATCTTTATCTGGAAACCTAAAGTTGATCTTTTTGTCTTTCTCTCATTTCTCCCCCTTTAAAGGCCATATAGCCAGGAGGCCTGTTTTGATGAAGTAAACAAAGGAAATGGGTGGATTATGAAAAAGTGTAGAAAGATGGAACAATGGAGAGAGATGGAGGCTTTTCTGTCCATCGAACTGTTTTCATTGGACTGTTTTCCAAGTGCCTTGGAGCTCTTTTATTATGTCTCTCGATGTCTCTCTCTCTCTCTCTCTCTCTCTCTCTCTCTCTATCTCTCTCTCTCTCTCACACACACACACACACACACACACACACACACTCAACAGTAAGCACTGATGACTGAAAATGTCCATTGTGAAAACACACATACATGTCTCTCTCCTGCTTGACTTTGATTTCTTTCTGGAAGTCCAGATAGTATTACCTCTTCTGTCTCGATGGATACACACACACACACACACACACACACACACACACACATACACACACACTACATTAAGACATACACACGCCCCCTACGGCACTGGCCAGATAACTCAAACTGTTGTTTGTAGACTTTGTACAGAAAAATTTCTTTTTTAATGTTATTATTATTATTTAATAAAGGCTAAATAACAAGTGATGTGGTTGTGGGTGTTTGTGTCTTGTATTTGTCTGAAGTCGGAGTCATGACTAATTAACTACTAATAATTAAACCTCAATATTATTAAAGGTTCATCATTTGAAGTTTTTGACTAGGAAATACTTTCTAGGTGAAGATCGGGTTAACTGTTTTTTATCTGGATTTTATATCTTCACACATCTTGTTGTTTCATGTTTCATCCTGCTTGCAGACTGCAGAAAACACGTATTACAGTAGCTGACAGAGAACAGGTTTGTCCTAAAAAACGTTGCCAGTTGTAAGTAAATATAAAAAAAAAAAAAAAAAAAAGAAACATGAATGAGTTGCAGATTATATTTTCAACATCTGATTTTCAGTATGTTTCGTAATGTTGTGTTTTTAAATACAATTTACACTACGTTAACATTAAAAACAAACCCATAAAGTCAATAATAAACTAATAATAATAATGAGCCTGTCCATTATTTAACCATCTTTTTCACCTTCCCTCCATCTCTCACTCGCTCACTTTCAATCCTTCCTTAATTTGAACTTTCCTCTCTCTCTTTTCTCCCTCACATTCAGTCTATCTCTCTCTCTCTTTTCTCCCTCTCATTCAGTCTCTCTCTCTTTCTCTCTCTCTCTCTTTCTCTCTCTCTCTCTCTCTCTGTCTCTCTCTCTCTCTCTGTCTCTCTCTCTCTCTTCTCCCTCTCATTCAGTCTCTCTCTGTCTCTCTCTCTCTGTCTCTCTCTCTCTCTCTCTCTCTCTCTCTCTCTGTCTCCGTCTCAGGGATGTTCTGGTGTTTGTGCCCATAAGAGGCCAAAGCATGAAGGATCAAAGACTCTCTTCATTTAATTGAGCCGTGAAGGCTTTGCTCCTAATTAAAACATACCCATGAAAACACACACACACACACACCACAGCACACACACACACCACAGCACAGCACACAGGGCCTGCTGGAGATCAGCTGGTAAGATCACAATAGGAAATTTGTCGCCCACTCAGCTAATTTATCTTTAAAGTGTGTGTGAGATGGAATAGAAATGACATTTGGGGATAATTAGCTTATGGTCGCGCATGACATACGTTTTGAGTGTGCATGTTATGAGCCGACACTTTCAGACGTACAGTACGTAACGTTATGTAACACATATGGATGTCGGAAGAGTTTGAATCAAGTGATTTCACTTCTCTTTCTTTTTAATGCCTCCCAAAAAAAATGCTTTTTAGACTGTCCCACCATCTGCCCCACTTTACAATGCTTCTTAATTGGCTGCAACTGTACACAGTGTAATGTTAAAGTTTGGTTTTTAGCCGCCCTAATTAGCTTAGAAAGCCATTACTGATCTCTCTGCATCAGCATTTCTTCTCCTCTTTCTTCTTCTTCTTTTTTTTTCTCATCACCCTTGCTCTCATTTATTCATCGCTTCTTCATCTCACTGTTGCTGCTCTCCTCAGTAGACTGACCTGGTTCTCACGCTGCAGATAAAAACACACAACTGTACACATACATGAACAAATACATCGACATGTTGAACACGTACAAACACACACACACACACACCAGGTTTATGGTAAATGTGATGAACTCAGGCTCATGTGATGTCAAGCACGTCTGTGTGAATGTTAGCCTGTAGGTGCACACACACACACACACACACACTTTAGACAGGTCTCTAGTGGTTGGCCTTTGCTGAGAGTGTAACCTACTAACACAGATTTTAACTCAGTGCTTATAGGCACAAATCACCCATCACACACACACACACACATGTGCACATATACATAACAAATTATGTATATAATTTTGGATATTTCCAAAAAAGTTTATCTCAACAATCTGCAAACAAATATATATATATGTGTATATATATATATAAGGGCCTTTCAAACTAAATATTTTAGACTAGATTTTTTTAGTCTAAAACAAGCAATGCCAGGATCACTTTCACAGTCACAACGAACATATTTAGCTTCGCCAAGGATCAATTTACAGCTTAAGTGGGTTAATGCCCTGCAAACCTGACCCAACTGTTATATCACTGCTTCTCTTTCAGCCTCCCTTCCTTCTTCTATTCTTTTTTCCATTGCACCCTGTCTGGTTCTCCGGAAAAAAAAATCCCATAACCAAATACACACGGCTCCCACAAAAACCAAAAGCGGTCTCGTATAAATGTGCATTAAGACTCAGCAGCAAGAAGAAACTCTTTGGCTGCACAAAGCTGTTCCAGCTGTAGAGGCTCGGGTAGTTTCTCCTTATGAATCCATACATTCATCCGTTTTCTACGCCTGCTTTCGGGGGAGATGGAGTCAATTCCAGCACACAATAGACGCGAAGCAGAAAGAACAGAAAGGACTCAAAAGATGCTGGATTCAAATCCCGGATCCAGGACTCCTCGCTGTTTGATAAAAGGCTGAAGCATTAACCACTGAGCCACTGTGCCAACCATCAGTTATGAAGCATTACTCCTAATATAATGTCAACTACAAATATTGAATAAATAAAATCTAATAAATAATAATTACATTTAAAATTTACATTCCTGTAGTAACATTGACATGAAGACTTATTGTTTCCGTGTGAGTTCGTGTGTGTGTGTGTGTGTTTGTGTGTGTGTGTGTGTGACTTTCATCGACTGTTTGCAGAAGCGCAGTTGATTTGTTTATCTGCATTATTGCCACCTGAACTGCCTTCAGCTCAGATTGAATCTACTGGAGCCAAATTAATGCACATAACACCATTCCTTGTATCCCTCCTTCCCTACTTTTTTTTTTTTGCAGCTGTTTTCTTTCTTTCTTTGCAGCCCTCCAAATTATTTTTTCATTTACCGAAATAATTGTTTGTGTTGCAAACAATTTCGCTCAAATTATTTCTTTCATTTGTTTCTCTCTCTCTTTCTACTTTCCTTTCACTCCATCTTTGCACCTGTTCCACTTCTTTTTTTTTCCTTTTGCTTTCTTTACTTCCAGCTAATTCCCTTTAAATTGATAAACTTTATTTATTTGAATTGTCATTTTGAATGTGCAAAGTAACACTAATACTAACAAAGAGTGGATGGGGATTAAAAAAAGCATTTTTAAAATAATGAGCTATTGCACAAAATTTTATTTGGATGCGGTGCAGTGTCATTGTAGAGAATATAAGTAAGCAATCTGAAAAACATCTCCTTCACAGACTGTATAAAATGCATTACGTGTTTGTTTGTTTGTTTGTTTGTCTCCCCCCCACCTGGACGGACGTCTGGGTGAGAGAGGCGTTCATGGTCTTGGCAGCTTCCAGCGTCCTGCTCTCTCCTAATGTCCTGAACTCACCGGTTGCATGCTGCTAAATCAAATTACATTTCATCAGACAAAAGCTTTTTTTTTCTTCTCACTACACCGGTACAAATAAGATTGTTGTGAATCTAATCACAGCTTAAGGTTTATTGCTTTCTGATTTCTGTCTGTTCAGTCTCTCGGCTGTTTGTCAGGTGAAGGTCGTTTCATTTTTTTTTTTGCTAAATTAAAAAGTTACAGTAAAGCTGCAAGACTCACCTGAAGAAGAAAAAACCTGATTTATCTTCTATAATTAACTTTTTATTTGCATCTTTTCTTTCCTTGTCTCTTTCTTTCCTTACCTTTTTCTGTCTTCCTCTTTCTTCATTAATCCTTTACTTTATTTTATGTTTCCTTTCCCCATGTGCTTCTCTCCTCTGTCATCTCAATATCTCATTTTATTTCCCTCTTCTCTACATTATTGCTTGCTCCGTTATGAAACATTTTATCATTAAACATTAGAGGCACTGTCTTCCTTGCCTTCTTCTTTCTTTCTTTTTTCTGTTTTTCATCCCTCTCTATTCATTTGTAAAACACTTCATCACTTTCTGCACATTCTGTTATGATGATATCAGTCTTTCCATTCAGTAGCCTTTTGGCTTATCTTAAAGCTCAGCCACAAACGCTTGTGCTTTTAGAAGAAATGAAGTGAAAAATGTTGCAGGTCTTATTGAAAACCTTCACACGGGCAAACACACATTCTCAGAAATTGATTATACAGTAAGTAAACATAAACAACAGAGTGTGTGTCTTGTGGAAACAGACACAGAAACATACTGTACAGCACACAGTGGCTCCTTATCCCATAAATAGCAACAATAGTCCTCAACAAGGCCTCTAAAGGAGCTGCTGAGTGGCCACAGAGCTAACACTTTCATCTGGGTAGGTGGCACGAATGTGTGTGTGTGTGTGTGTGTGTGTGTGTGTGTGTGTGTGTGTGTGTGTGTGTGTGTGTGTGTGGTTCTTTTATGTGTAGCAGGGGGTGCTGGCACAGCAAAATGTTTAGTTTAGTACTGTCCTCAGCCACACAGCCAGCTTTAACACATATCTGTTAATATAAGTTGGATCAACCTCTTCTACAGTATATGTGCATGGCAACATTAAGTTAAGTTAAGGTTAGGAAACTAAAACTCTTAGTTAATGTTAAGGAAAGATCTTTGACCTCTGCACACTGCACATAGGGTACACTGCTTCCTGCTCGGACGCTGAATGTTGGCATTACATGTAAGAAGTTTGATGTCCATTACATTACATAATATTTATGTATGTAATATTTTGGAATTTTCCCCTTGGACAAACAACAAAAAAATAAAAAATAACAACAAAATGGAAATTTGATAATAATCATGATAATTTTAGGATGACAGAGAAGAAAAGACAAATGATTACATAATCACCTGAAAGTTCGGAGCTTTTTACTACTGATTTGCTTTGTTTTGATTTGATTTGATTTGATTTGAAATACATAACTGTCCTCGTCGGGAAAGACTCACACTACTGATGATCTACAAAAAAAGAAAATCTCCTACACGTGCACAATAATAAAAAAAAATCACATACTGTACATAACCATATCCAACATTTGCACACGTGTGTTTTTAATGAGGAACCTTGAATATTCTGCCAGAAGGATTCGGTGGAGATGAGTCAGGTTGGATGATTACTGTATGATTACGGACTAGTCATAGAAAACCCTTTACAGCTCGCACCTGATGAACTCTAAAATGTGGTCGTGGTCAAGCTGCAAAACGACGCTGATTTTCTTGAAAAGGTGACTGTTGCCACGTGACAGCACCAGTTTGCTATAATAATTTCCTTTTGTTCTCTTTGTGGCACTATTTAGAGCCACAAAGAGGCTTCTGGTGGACTGTGATATTTTGTAATGAAAAATGTCACATAATGAAATAAAAGAAAAAAAGAAAAAGTAATGATGTAAAAGCCGGCAGCGGCCTTGTCATCACGAGGTTTCTAATAATGCCTCTGTTTCCCCGTGTATGTGTGTTGCACTCTATACCTCTCTAAGGGATGAAAGTCCACTATCATTAATTTTCTAATAATGCCTCATGTGAACAGAGGCCCAAAGAATCAATCACAGCTCAGAGTGCCGTATATATATATACAGTATATATATATAGAGGAGTGTTACATGTGTGTTCTTCTGTGCATGTCTGGAAGTCTATTTTTGTGTTTTTCAATGTTGTGCATTTACCAGGTCGTGGCTCGGGGCAGTGTGTGTGCTTATTGGTTTAGTGACAGACTGGTGTATCATTCATCACCTGATGGATAGTGACAGATGACTCCCTTTATGAGTGCATGCATGTGTATCGACGTGTTTACTTTAACAAGTGATGGAGAGAAGGTGGTGTGGATGTGGTCTTGTTTTTGCTGTTGTTATGTTCTTATGTGTATCTCTGTGTACTTTTAATGTACTTTGTCTATGCAGAAGGCAGAGCCAATGTGTATGCATGTGTGTGTGTGTCCTATTGTAGAAAATCATAATCTATCAAATGAAAAGTCATAAAGAGAAAAAAAAATGTGTTCACGGTGTGTACGTGACTGTATTTTGGTTGCTTATGTGCAAATGTGTTTTACTTGTACGTTTCATGTCAACATGTTTTTTTCTGATGAGGCAAAACTACAGCAAGTAATCTGTAAGATTTATGTAAAAAAAAAAAAAAAAAAAAAAATGATCAACAGAATGTGAAAAAATAACATTTCTGACATTATATCAAAGTTAGCATGCTAACCAGTTAGCCCTGGCCCATCCCGTCTCGTAATACCACTTTGTACCTCAAGAGGCGATAGTGAGTCACTGTAGCATCCAGTCTGCCCTCAGTCCAACGATGAAGAAGTAGCACTTTGTCCTCTAGATTAGCTTTATTCAAGCAAACATTAGCTCAACATTAGCACTGCATTGGTATTGCTATCATACTTAGTCAAAGTCCTACTTGCCTAGTTTACTAGCTAAGACAGCACTGATAAAGCACTATTGATAAGATGCTAACGTAGCATAATGTAATGATGATATGCTGCCCCCTATTGGTTTGGAGTGGCCATTTTAAGCAAGTAGGCTAAACTGACATTAAATTACGTTCAACTGATAGAAGCCCCCTAGTGGCCAAAGTACTTATGACAAAAACAAAAGAGAAAATTATGTTGCCACATCATAAAGCATATTTATTATTCAACAGTGATTTGTAACGCTTTTCAAAAAGCACAAAACAATGTTGTCGTCCTACAGATATCAGAAAGTGTCTTCTTCTGGAGTGCACGGATGGACAGAGGTTTCAATATGTTGATGTCAGCAAAACGTTCACTGACATTTGATTTCCTGCTAAAATCAACTCATAAAGACTAAGCAACATGGACATTATTATGTTTATGTTATAGGTTAAAATAAAAGATTCTGCTGATCAGTGGTAAAAAAAATATATATGCATGAAACACTTAATGTACACACACGAATCCCTCAACTGTTAAAACTCCAAAGCACCAGCACAAGTCCAGTAAATCACCTCTATCTGCAAGGGGTGGAGGTTCCTCCATCTCCTGCTGAGTTAAGAGAAGGTTACTAGACGCTGATCACCTCCTGCACAGCGTGGTGTGTGTATGTATGTGTGTGTGTGTGTGTGTGTGTGTGTGTGTGTGTGTGTGGTCCAGGTAAATCTGTTCACAGTCATGCTGTGTGGACTCGACCCCTTTATGGGGACAAAAAGCAAGTCCCCTTAATGTAAATAATTGATTTTAGGCTGAAGACTTGGTTGAAAGTTAAGTTTTGGGGTAATACATGTGGTGGTTATAGTTAAGGTTGGGATAAGTCTCCAGGAAATGAATGTAAGTCAATGTAATGTCCTCTGAAGTGATGGAAACCTAACGTGTGTGTGTAAGCTCTGCTATATTGTGCATTTCTGTGGGTTTTTATGAGTGTGTGTCTGTGTGTGTGTGTGTCTATTTGTGTCTCCTCACAGCATGTAATAGTGAGTGGCAGCTGGTGATTTTGAGCTGCAACTGTTCAGACACGAGGATCCCCAGTGTGCAGCTGTAAATAAAAGCTCATTCTGATTAAAACAGTGGCTCTAAACCAATTTGGCCTCAGTGTTTTATGTCCTGCTACTACTCAGCAGGCGGCTGTTTACGGCGTAAAAGTTCTGACTATATGCTACCTGCCAGCACCAAACTGCAGACAGACAGAGTTACCGACTAACCTGTGAACATAGTCGAGCGTTAGCAGATATATTTTCCCCCAGTAGCTGATGGAAACTAAAACACGGCTACGTAATCTGTATATTCGTGCCTCATTAAAAAATATATATTGGTACTGATAGTTTTTTAAAACTCACACATATAATTGTAACATGGAGGCTAGTCCAAAACTACAAAGGCCCAGAGAGAGTTGTTGGCTCATAATGTTGCACCTGACTATAATTAGACTGGATATATCCAACAGAAACACCACCTGGGGTTGAACACACACACACACACGCACACACACACAAAAATACATACAAATACACACTTAACATACAACTGTCACAATATTCTATGAAACATCGGTAATGAGAAATTTCTAATTTTTTTTAATTTTTTATTTTTATTTGCTGGCTGGCTGTGAAACGCCGGCGGGAAGAGTTAAAATAAGCAGACGACTCTTTGTCTTTTTATTCAGCTGCACTTTGTCTCAGTGATGTGTGGTTCTCATTTCTTTCTGCTTGTTTAAAGATCCCCACAAGATATGTTTTAGGACATAAAAAATCTTCTGCTTGGAATAATAAATTGTGTCTGGCATGTTTTGTCCACAAAAACTGTTCTGTCTAAAACTCCAGACAGACCAATGACATCTATACTGCTTCTCCCTCGTTAAATATCCACTCTATGAATACTCATATATTATATATTTCATTTCAGAAATCAGGATGATGTCTCCTACTTCACTGTATACTGGGCTGTATATTACTATTTTCCAATCTGTCATCTCTCTAAAATTAAATGGCCAAATTAGGGAAAAGATCACGATCATCGGTTATCTGACATTTTGTCTCTGACCTCCTGCCTGAGGTTAAAGGTATTTCTCACATTGTGGGGACATAAATCTGTTTACAGTCATGTTGTGGGGTCAAAAAGTAAATCCCCCTTAACGTAAATCACCCGTTGTAGCGTGAAGAAGCAGTTAAAAGTTAAGGTACATTTAAGGTTATGTTAAAGTTAAGGGTTAAAAGGTTAGGCTTTGAATGCATCATGTCGACGAAGGTCCTCACAAGGATAGAAGCATGAACATGTAGGTGTGT